>CM032757.1:652020-1852020 GCA_019155195.1 Avicennia marina | reverse complement strand
CCCAAACTGTCCCCGATTCCTGCGGCAAGTCCACGAAGTGTGGCTCATGCTCACAGCCAACCCCCATCAAAGTATGAAATTCATGCAAGGCCACCGGATGTAATGCCGATGGTTTCACCTGCGCAATCTCCATGTGAGTATAATTTTTTTGAGTTAATTGGGCACAGCACGTCCAAACTTTTGCTTTCTTTTTCTAATAGCATTGGTTCAGAAAGATGTATTCGAGTTGCCAGTTTACGTGATCTTCTCACCTACATCGGTATATTTATGGTTGAATCGAGAATGTTACTGAAGGGGCTTGTCATGGGTCCTGGGCAGTGGCTTTTGACATGTATAGGTCGTATTATCTCCTAATTCAGAATGCATGTGTAGTCTTGAGGCCAGAAAGTTCCAATCTTATGCATAATCAATATATATTATACTTGTTGCTGTCCAATGTCCATAAACATGCTGATTTGGCATTTTCCATTGAATGTACTCTTTTGCAGCTTCTGCAGGTATCTCCTCCTGCAACATATGGGCCCTGCTGTCAATCCTACTATCTGTATTGCTATTGTAGCAGCAGAAAAACGCGAAGCATCACTTTGTCTGCGCATATACTCCCTGATAACTCAAACAAATGCTGTCGTGTACGGAATCCACCCCAATGGGCAGTGCAAACCGGAGGAATTTTGCTGGTGAGAGTGATGCCAAAAGGGCATGCCTCACGACGAGTGCATATAAGTTGTCTTTTGCTTGTAAATAGTTGGTTAATAGTTCAGTGGCGAAATGCATCAAGGTCAAAGTCACAGAGGTGACAGTCCCGGGATGACGCGCACCGCCCCTGAGTTGTGTATGATATCTCTTCCACATAAATTTGAGGAAGGAAAAGTCAACAAATGTAAAAACATCCCTTTTTGTTTCTAATATTTTACAAGCCCACAAACCATGATTCTTCACCATATGTGATATTCTACTCATTTTTCTGCTGAGTAACTGAGATGCCATGAAGCAAGTTTGTGTTTTAAGACTGATTTGCGTTACCAGTTATTATGGCATGCAGTGATTTTAAGAAGGTTCACTCTGCCTTGACGTACCAGTGACTGTGTGTCCTACTGTGGCTCATGCTGACGCATAGTCATGGTTAATTGTATCATTATGTATCACGCCAGAGTAAAGTTCTCCATTTGGACCTCCCAATTTTTGAACACAACAAGCTTCGAGGTTATGTTTCTACCTGTTGTGGGATATCATTACACTACAATTTTGACTGAGAATGCGTCTAGGCTAGGTCAGGCATATGCTTGGGCACTGTGGCTGGCGTTAAACAACTTGACCTAATTGTGTGAACAATGTAGAACCTTATCCTTTGCATTAATGCTGAAAAATGCAAATAATCTGTGTTGGAATTTGTACAATTGTTCTCAAAGAGACTATACAGCTGCAATTCTGAAATTTGTTTTTTTTTAACCTTTTAGGCAAGTCTTGGAAGATTCAAGAATCAACTTGTTTAGGCTATACGTCGGGGAGGGGTTTTTTTGTTAGAGATAATTATTTTTAGGAATTATGTTGTTTTGTTAGAGACAATGTCTGTTAGGAGTTATGTTGAGATGAGTAGTATGTTTATAAGTAATATTTTAATGAGATAAATAGTATAATTTGTTTTTATATATATATATATATATAATATATAATAATGATTGAATGATGTGATAGTACATTGGAACAAGGATTATATTTTTTAGAGAGGAAATAAAAAAGATGTGAGTATATGTATAATATATATATATATATATATTGATTTGATTGTTAATATGTATAATAATTAAAAAATAATTAATTATATATATATAAGAGAAAAAATTTGAATTTGAATTTGGATGAATGTTTTTGTTGAATTATAAAAAACATAACCTCAATGATTTAGACTTTAATGTATACTTTATTTATTTCTTCATTATAACTGTGCTATTGCATCAACAGATACCACGTAAATCTTATATATAAGTTAGTACAATCATCAACTCTCTGTCTCTCTCTCTCTCTCTCTCGAAATTGCAAGAACTTCTATTTATTAATTTTATGGCATTTATATATTTTTCAACTTTGACTATTTATTTTAATTTTTTAATTCTAATCGTATATTCTAGTTAAAAAACTATTGTAAATATTTTATGTGGCCTGAAGACTGGGCTAGTGGTACTCATTCGGGCATCTTAGATCGTATGGTCCAAATCATAGAAATTAGGGAGATGAATGGATGAAAGGTAGTCCTATAAAACATTTTGAGATAATCTAGTTAGGACACATAGATGATGACTAGAGTCATTGAGCTTGAGCTTACTATCACCACTAACACTTTATAAATGTATCTATAAATGATGTAATACAACGTGTTGAAAAACACAAGAGAAATCTGTTATTTCTAGGCTCTATTAAGTCAAACCATTAAGTAAAACCACGTATATCCTGTGGCCATTGCTGGTCTTATCTTGTGCATTATAACCAAAAAGCAAACAGCTTCAATATTCTTTAAAATATATATTTGCATCTGCATATACCCGACAATTATATGAAAAGAACAAATATAAGATACTAAACAATTTGGATAAAATGTTTTACTTGAATACATGGTAATATTTGAAAGGGAAGGGGTAAGGCTGAAATTACATTAATTCGTTACGAACATAAACGTAATTAACTCTATTGATAATAAATTTTTTATGTAATATTTTTTGGAAGCATACTTATGATCTAAGGCAGCACAAATACTTTTTGTGAGATAAACTTAATGTGGTGGGATTCAATCGGAAGATAATACAAAGTAATTTATGTATGATGGGATTTGATTAATTGTAATAAGACTTTTGGTAAAATAATGTATAATATATTATTAAAAGGTATAATCAACTTATGATATTCACACCATCTTTATATTTTATTTTTAACTTTGTTTTCTTTTCTAATTGTTTATCTTCTTTACTCTCACCTCTGATTTATTTTTATCTTTATATATATATATATATATAAATTCTAAATAGAATTCAAATCTATAAATAACTCAATGTCAATTTTTGTTATTAAAATTCTCAAAAATATTATATATTTTTTATTTCATTATAATTAATTAAATTAATTAATTTTTTAGTAACTATGTAGACACATTTATTCCAAAATAAAAAAATAAATATGTAGACACGTGGCAGTTTTTTTCTGGTCGGTGACGACGAATCGCCAAAGCTAACGTTGTTATGTAACAGGGCAGCCATAAATAGTATAACGGTCGCGCGAAAAGATCGGAGCGTAGTTGAGAGCGTCTGCGATTTAGCAGTTTCTTGTGGGGTGATGGTTCATTTATATATAAAGGAAATATCGGAAACATATTGTTATTTTGAAATAGATAGGCACATAAGATTGGTGTTTGCTTAGGAGTTTTTTCCCTTTTCGGTGACGGAATAATTCGCTCTCGCGCTCTCCCGTTGCCGTTCGTCTTCCTGAATGCCTCACCAGTGTTCAGGGTAAGCCTACATGTTTCCCTCTCCTATTTGATTTTTTGGTTATTTTTCTGGACTTTGTTTTGATTAAAAATTCGTGTTACATTGTGAATCTGTCGATTGCTTTTTGTTTTTTTTTGGCATGTGGAAATGGTGCTCGTTGTACGTAATTTTAGTGTTAATTTCTGCATTTTTCGTGAATTGCATTGTTCTTCTTTATTGTCTACGTGGATTGGCAAGTATATCTGATATAGTGATTTCTGTTGATCACGTATCCGAATTCTAATCAATTGGATACTATGAATCGTGTTCTAATTTTTTAAGTTATTTTTTGATGAAGCTGTGTTCTTAAATTTGCAAAGCTTCTGTCATTGAACATTTTCAGTTAAATTAATTTCGCATCGTGGCTGTAATGCTAGGTTGTGTTTTCTGTGCCCCTTTTTTTTAAAGAACTTTTGTCAAATATGTCAGCTTCTTCAATAAATTGATTCTGAAGCACGATTTATTTGCATCTTTGGATTGAATCTCTTATTTCATGACTTTACATCTGCTATTTAATCAATTGAAGTTGGTGATATATTTGAATACTTAACTAGAGAGTATTTTTGGAGGCCTTTATTTGGTCCTTTTTTACTGGTGAAATTACATGATGTTCAATTATAATAGATAATCTGAGTTTAGAGGCATTGCTTTTCCCTTTTTCTCTCCTCTCCCCCGACTCTAAATTCTCCAGTTCTGTAAATTGAGAAGAAATAAAGACGGTCATGAGAACTTTGTTCCAAGCAAGATTCATGTCATTGCAACTGTTTGGTTTATTATATTTAGTAATTTTTGTTACTGGTTGTGTAGAAATGTTAATCTATATCTATGTTGTTCAGATATGCTTTTTCATTATGCCAGTTCTCATTATGTGTGCATGTGCCAACTGATCCTCTCTTCGTATGACTACATATCTCTGATTTACCCAATCAAAGATAATGATTTTATAATTATATTGACTAATCAATGATTTTTTAACGAAGCCTATTGTTTGAATTTTTTTCTTTTTTTCTACAAGGCTATGGAATAGTGAATTTTCAAAGTATTAGTATAGCAGTTTTGTTTGGGACAGAACTGGTTTTTTCTTTTACATTTTTCTGTGTTTCCACTGTTTTGTTAATGAAGCATAATTATAGTGACTTGTGACATTTTTGTTCATTATCTGCAGTCTCTTTTGGTGATTTTAAAGCAGAGGAGCGAGGGTTTAATAAGATGGTAGGTGTCAACAATGCAATGTAATTTCGGCATTTCTATTCTTTTGGTGTTTTCTTACAAACTCTTGGTCTCATTATATTAAATCACATAATGTGTTTTGTTTTATGTTTTGCAGGTGTACGGAGATTAGCACCATGGTTCTAGTTGTTGATCTTTGCAGCCTTTGTTATGTGAATTTCAAGTAAGATACTTTTTAATACAGTGCTTTTTTTGTTGTACCCTCATGCCCCCTTTGGATTTCCATGTTGGAAATTTAATTCACTGGGTTAAAATATGGACCGTTTAATACATCAATTATTGTTTGCTCAGGGAAGAAATGCATATACAGAAAAACAAACTTTTATTGATGGCCTATAACTCTGGTATCTGTTGTGTCCTGATTGTGACCTTGAACTTGTAAAATGACGTGGGTGATATAACAGAGAAGTGAATCACAATTGAGGATTGCATATTTTGGATAGTCATCTATGGTAGCAGTCAACGTATATAAGATAAGAAAGTGATTTAAGAAAGTCATGTCTTATGACAAACTTCTGCATTCTCTTAAAGATTACTTGTAGAAGTTTGATGCTCCAAGTTTTTAAGAACCATATAAATTTGTTTCTCTGGCAGATAATATATAACTTAATGTGAAACATCTTAATCATACCTTGATCCAACTTTCTTTATTCTCCATGCCAATGAGGAGAAATTCTTTGAGTATTAATTCTTGAGTGTGTTGCTGTCCTCAAGAAAAAAACATATGCTTTGATTGCAGAAATATGATGTCTAATCTCCCAGGGCAGACTAACCTTCTAGTAATCCCTTAAGAAGTGGCCCTTAGCATGCATAATTGCCATTCCCTCCTACACGAGTCTCTTCAATATGGCTGTAGCTGTTGATCAAGGTCATGGATTCAAGCCATTTGCCCGACCCCCAAGATGCAAACTCCAGTCTTTCACTCAACTCGATTACAAAATGCTCGACTCCAGTCAATCCAATCTTGCACAATCTTTGGAACATGCCTTTGAATTCTCTAACATCCACAGGAGCTTCTCCACGCCATGCTTGTCTCATTCTTCACAAGTCAAAGATGATTATGACACCAATTCAAGGATTGAAATTGTTGTTGGGCATGCTGCCCCAAGAGTACGTGCTCTGGTTTTTGAGGTTGCCATAGCTATGGCCTCTGGTATCAATCCAGAGCCGGCATCAAAAGGGCTTGGTGGTGCCTACTTTTTGCATACTCATAATGGTGATACTATAGCTGTTGCAAAGCCCATAGATGAGGAACCTTTAGCATTCAACAATCCAAAAGGATTAGCTGGACGGATGTTAGGACAACCTGGCATGAAATGCTCCATCAGGATAGGTGAAACTGGTCTGCGTGAATCAGCTGCTTATTTTCTTGATCATGACGGTTTTGCCGGTGTCCCTCCAACAGCATTAGTTAGATTCTCTCATGTCAAATTCAATTTAAACAATTCAGAATCAGATTCAACACCAATTTCTAAGATTGCATCCCTTCAGCGTTTTGTAAATCACGTCTCTGATGCTGGAGATTTGGGTCCTTCAAGCTTCTCAGTCTCTTCGGTACACCATATAGGTATATTGGATGTAAGACTGATGAATCTTGACAGGCATGCTGGGAATATTCTTGTGAAGCAAGGACATGATGGATATGCTGGGGGAACAGCTGAGCTGGTGCCCATAGATCATGGATTTTGCTTACCCGAGTCACTTGATGATCCGTATTTTGAGTGGCTGCACTGGCCACAGGCTTCGATACCTTTTTCGGAGTCTGAAGTTAATTACATATCCTGTCTTGATCCGCATAAAGATGCAGAGCTACTAAGAACTGAGCTTCCTTCTATTGGGGAGTCCTCCATTCGGGTTCTTGTAATTTGCACAATCTTTTTGAAGCAAGCAACAGCTCATGGGTTGTGTCTAGCTGATATAGGTGAAATGATGACTAGAGAACTTCACCGTGGGGAAGAAAGTTTGAGTACACTAGAGAACCTGTGCATAAAAGCAAAAGCTAGCTTGAAGAACAGATTAAGTGATGATCACGACCACTACCATCAACATGAAGAAGTTGATGATGACTCGTTCCAATTTGATGATGAACATGGGGTAGACCTTAATCAAGTGTCAGATATCCCCGATACATGCCAGAGCTCCCCCACAAAAGGCAAGCCATCAAAAATTCCCAGAATTTCATCCATAACTACAGTAGATGATTCGACTTCATTTTTCTTGAATAAGAATGAACACTATCCGATTGATGATCCTGATTTTAACACATTTATGGACAATTGTGAGAATGGAGGTGATAGTGGAGATATTAATACAAAGGCAAGTAGCATGATGAAGAGTCGAAGTTTCCCTACACCAAATTATAATCATAATGGTCAGTGCATATCTTTTGGGGAAATGGATGATGAGGAATGGAAATTTTTCTTAGAGAGTTTCGAAACATTTCTGCCTGAAGCATTCGAGGGAAGAAAATCCATGGGCTTGTTAAGGCAGAGGTTGGGTTCTTCTTGTGAATTTTGATGAATGCTTGGAGTAAAACAATTTGTGTATTTGAATAAATGTGTATACAAAATGCTAACGTTTTAGAATGGGAGGAAAAGTGACGGGCAAGAAGCCATCCTTTTCCCGTTTAGGCTTGTAGATGATTTTTTTTTTCTTACAATAATCTTTTTCATTTCCATTTTTTTGTCTTTGCTTCTCTTTTCATGATGGAAGAAAGGGTAGACTACTGTAGAAATTGATTATTGTTTGTCACGACCTTGTACTTAATGTGGGGTCGACAATTGTGATTAAACTTTAATCCTGTAGCTTTTTTTAAAACCTTGATGGACTTCTATTCTTTGCTTCCTCAGGTGGAGCGTTGTAAGCGAGATCTGAGTATTTTTTACAAAATGCTTGTACATTTGACTGTAGATTTAGACTCTTCTCTTTTTGGGATTCTCTTTCTGCATTTTTTTTCCTTTGAAGGCGGTTCCGAGTGGATTGAATTTCGAAGATCAGGAAAGCATAGAAGACAAAATTAGGACAGGACATAATTATTGCTCCTAGTGGCTAATGGTTAAACCAAACAGGACATAAATAGATGATTCCTTAGCTGGCGGGCAAATGATCATTTAGTAAATTATATAGCTAGTTGCAGGCTTCTAGTTTCGTGTTATGAGTGATTGATCAGGGTTCATTTTCGATTTTCAGGAGAATGAGGGGCAAAAATGATAATGCAATATATGAATATTAGTAGTAGGAACACAATTGCGTGTGCAAAATATTCTAAATAATTAAAAAATAATAATTCTAAAATTTATGACTAATTTATGGTAGGTTCTGATTTAATTATGAAAAACTTACAAATTTTATAAATACCTCAATTTGCTTCCAAAGATATAAATTTACCTTTGAATCCATATTTTGTGCATCATTAACTAAAAATTTAGGGATATGTTGATCCAAACAAATGAGATTTTTACTTCTAAAATTCCTTTTGAGTGTTTGTCTCCAATACCACTAATTATAAAGATGGGTTAACAACCTATTTTAAAAGCTCTTCTTTGTTGTCTCAATCAAATTTTGTGATCCATTGACTAATATACCAACTCTACTCCAAACTATAATAATAATAACAATAATAACCATTTATCAAAAAAAAAAAAAAAAAATCAGCCTGAAGAAAACCAAAAAAATAAAGTGAAATCAAGTGTACAAAATCATATTAAAAAGCAATTAATTGTCGATAAATACTATTTTTATGTTCTTTTATTCTAATTGTAATAAAATTTCATGGATAAGAGCTATATATCCTTAAAATTAATATGAACATTCTAATGCTTGCAATGTTGAAATCAATAGTCTATTTCTTGTTACACATGTTGCATGTGAAGTTGACAGTGAGTTTGGAACATACGCAATTTTGAAGTTGCATTCAACATGTACCATGCTTCCTTTGCATAATAAATACTAAATAATTAATACATCATTTCAACAAAAAGGTCCTTGCAATAGGTCAAGTTCAGAACTATACAAACCTTGAAAGTTAATCCAGTATTTGGCGCCTAGTGGAGCCTCCCTCTAAACTTACCAAATAACTTTTAATTTTTACCATGGGTTGGAGAACCACAATGCTTGTAGCCTAGAAAGAAATGGGGAATTATGGGAAGTTGCATCACATATTCAGCATCAGCTTTGTTGGGAAAGAAGTTGCAGACATTGCATTGGCAAGAAGTCATTAATAACAGAGAGTTGATAATTTTCGGTGAAATTGCTTACATTTATTTTACATAAAAGAAGAGGAATATTTTTGTAATTACAGTTGGCATGACCAAAACAGTTTCTCTAAATAGGTTTAGCCGTAATATATAGTAATAGATAACTCAAAAACATTTCTTTAAGTTCAATTAGAAATAAACTATTGGAATTTTTTTTTTTTTGGTCTTGTTATATATTTTCTCTAATGTTGTTTTCCGCGAACCCAACTAGAACTGAGAAATAATTGAGAATTTGGAATGGGAAAAAAGTGAGAAGGCTGAGTAGGGTTTGAATATAATTAGAGCATAGAAAACCAATTGATGAAGCTCCATTTAGTATGTACATTAGTGGAGCTACATTAAGTGCCAAAGTTAAAGACTTCAAATTATTTTTCCTTTTTGCCCTTAGGTTTTTGGGACACGAGTTTGTCTATTTGGAGTTAGTCTCTACTTTGAGGTTCCCTTTCTATGCTAAATTGCAGATCCCTACTTTTAATGATCCTACACAATTTTCCAGTCCTATTAGTTAAATTTATTGGTCTCCCACACGTGCAAAATCATAATAATTTTTAAAAGAAAGTAGTAGGGAAAAACACAATTGGATTTATTGAAGGGAAAAAAAATTCCCAAAAAGGAAATCTTTTTCTTGCCTTTCTACTTCACAAGGCAACAAACAAAGCCTTGACACCCTAAAATTTTAGTGCTAATGACAGCTATAATACACAAATCATTATTTTCTTTATTCCCTTATGAGATTTCCTCTTCAATCGGCACTCTGATCAATAATACCTTCTGCTGCTGGCTCCAGTCCCGCCACTCTGTCCTCCTTTCCTCCTCCTTCCTCGTTATCTCTAGCCTTACCCTTACTCTCTATCACTGCACTCGCCGCCAGATTGAAGGACCCGAATTTAGGGGTGGATTCAGGGGTACTGACAAACCCAGAACCACCACAGGACTTGGTGTCGAAAGTGAAGGAATAGCTGGAATTCAGCGGCGAACTCTTCTTCTTCTTGTTGATGTTGAGGCCCTCACACTCGTCTACAGCACTCGGGCAGCTCTTCCTCTTCTTGGGCTCGCCTGTTTTCTCTGGGCCTTCCCCTTCCGGGGTGTCTCCTCCGTGACCGGTGGCGGGGGGTGGTGGGTCGTGATCGGGATCAGGATCGGGATCGGAGTTTTTGTTGGGGGTCGAGGATGGGCTGATTGATTGGCTTAGGCTTGTGATCTGCTCTTCCATTTTGGGTGTGGGGAAGGAGTCCTTGGAGGGTCAACACTTTAAACTCTTTAACACTCGGATGAATTTATTTGATTTAACTTTTATTTGGTATAAATTGTTTTGAGAAATAAATTATTGTTGTACAAGAAAAGACGACAAACTTCTTTAAGAGATCATAGTAAGTATTTGTCTAACGTCTTATCGAGTGAGAAAAATAACATTTACCTCCGACGCACGGCTCATTCAATACCAAAGTAAATTCGGAAGTACTTTGTGCAATTCTTCCTCTTATATTCTTTCCATACTAATATTTATTATTATTAAAAGTAAAGGTGGCACATTTATGTGTAAATTATTTAAAAAATTAAAAGATTTTTATTATAACAAATTATAGTAAAAATAAATTTGAATTAGAATTAAAAGTATATGATCAAATTAAAATAAATATTTAAAAATAAAGAATGATTTTAAAGATATGAAACAAAAAATATAGATTTATATAAAAAGCTGATGAATAATGAAAGGAAAAACCACAAAAAAAAAAATTCAATGATAGGACTTTATGATAAGTTAATATTGTGCAATCAAAATCAAGTTATTAACTTTGATATAAATTATGTGATATAGAATAGATAAAAGAAAGAATTAAATTATTAAAATTGAAAATCTAATAAAATAAACGAAAATTGATCAAACATGTAAACAAAGAATTAAAAATATTATGGTAACAACATGTTCTGCTATCAACTCCTTATATCTTTAATATATAACTATGGATGTGGAATATGATATGGATTAAAAAAGAAATAAAGTTAAAAAAATGAATAGAATAAACTAAAATTGGAACACGAACAACATAAATAAAAATGATGAAGTACGATAAAATATGATACATAAAAATCGAAAATAGTCTGTTGATCAAACTCTTTTAAATCTTTACACTTTGTTCATTTTCAAATATGGAATTAAAGTCATTTAGAATTATTTTGAAGAGTCATTTTTATTACATTAGATGTATGAGATTAATTGTCTTTCATTCAATGTACAAGATTAAAACTAAAAATTTTTGGAATTTAATTTTGAAATAGATTTCTTAATTCTAGTTTAGAGACTGGATCTTTGGAGTCTGATTTTAATTTAGATATATATATATATATATATTTAAAATTTTTACTTTATTACTTTTTAAGCCTTAGAAATATAATTAATATCAATTTAATAATTTTAAAACTGAATTAAAAGTATTAAAATATTATAAACTTATTAAATACATGAAATTTTAGAACAATGTACTATTACTTTGTATTAAAATAATTATATGAACTGATACGGTCTTACTCACGTATTATTGAAGTATATTTTGAATCCATGTATTCTGTATTTTTACTATTAATATTTACTTTGGAATGTGATATATTGGGAATTTCCCTACAAAATGATTGTAGTGGAAAAAGTATAAAATATAATCAAAATATACCTGAAAAATGTGTGAGTAATTTTATACATTTTTGTTCAATATAGTTAACTAAAAAGTCAACCACTACATTGGGGAAAAAAATATAAATTACAAATTAAATAATTTTTATATTTTCATAATTTTAATTAAAACTAACTATGTTAAAATGATATTTTAAATTTATATTGAATAAATATATTAATAATCTGCAGTTAATAAATCAACTGTTATTTATACTTTTCATAATACTAATTTTGTTTAAAATATTAAATTGATATTAATTATATTTATAATTTTTGAAATGTGATGAAGCAGAATATTTATAAAATCCGAAATAAAAATAAAAAATATAATTTTTAAAAATCAAATCCAAAGTTTTAAATATTTATTATAAAAAATATTAAAATTTTTAAAATTATAATCATTATAGTAATAATTATTTCTTTTATAAACAGTAAAAAAACCGAAGAAAGAGTGGGAAAAAAACTATTTTGTTTGTCTATCCCGTAGTGCCTACACTAATACATCAAACAAAATTTCGATTTTTCACATATAAATTTTATTCTCTTTTTCTACCTCTATTTTATAGAATTCATAAAAAAATTCATTTTTAACCAAAAAAAGGGTAAAAAACAAGAACACCAGCAACGGACACACCTAAAATAAGGTTGATAAAATGATGAGATCTAATCTAGACTTTGAAGGTGGCCTTTTATCTCTGGGAACTGCACATACATCCGAAGTCAAAAGGTGCTGACTTTATTTTTAAATTTTATTGTGTATTTTTAAATATTATTATTTTAAAAATTATATAAATAAATAAATATATATATATATAAAATGATAAAAAAAATAATAATTGAACGTGTATCATGTGAATTGCAAAACAAACATAGCCACTGTGTTGCTGTTCAAGTCTACCTAAATCCGGCGACAACATTTGAAAACCCACATGTTTTTCTTTGACTCAAAAGTGATGTAATAATTTAATTTTTACACTCTTTAAATTTCATCTTTTATTTTTTATATCATTAAAAAAATTAATTAAAAAATTAATAGCAAACACAGTCCACTTACTTAGGGTGAATTCTCAACAGAGTTTTGAGGGACGAACCATTTAAATACCCGCACCATTTATAACGTGAATTTTATGTGCCATTTTTCAGCCTAGCTAAGGAGTATTTAAGTGAATTATAAATAATATGTGCCTTATCTGTACAAATTAACGAGAGCACTGTCAATGTAAAGAATGGTTGGTTTGATTGACAATGGCTGGATGCCATTTTTGAAAATGGTGAAAAATGTGCATTTCAGTCATTGAGAGTTTAGCAATGTGCTGACGTGGTGTCTTGTCAAGAAAATGAAACTTCGTTAGTGGTTAAGGTAATTGGAATAAGTAGGCCAGTGAGGAATTGAAAATCGTGGGTAGGGACTACATTAATTTGGACTGTGAGAGAGTAGTTTGAGTGGAGAAAAATCAACCAAATATGCACTAGAAATATATTTGAGAAAAGCAGAGGTACGACAAAATGGGAACTCAAATCCTTTTTGTGTTTTCTTACATATAATTAAATCTTTGTGGATTTTTTTTTTTTCATTTTTTGAGTATGTGCATGTATTAAAGACTTAAAGAAACCCTCTGAAACCTCATTTTGAGACCACATCAAATCTAAAAGTAAGAGAAGATAAATTTTGAGTCATTTTTTTGTATTAAAAATATAATAATTAAATAATTTAGTATGAGTTTTTAATAATATATATAAAAATGTAAATGTGAGTGTATCTTATATGTAATAATTTAATTTGAAATAGAGATAATAATTAACTAATTATTTAATTTGTACTTTTTTGTTATATATACAATTTAAAATTAGTTTTAAATGTTAATATATTAGAAGCGTTTGAATTTTGATAAGAGTAAAACTCACCAAAGCGAAAGGTTCATGTAGCCCACGTAAGCCAAAGGCTAAGTTTGTTTTGTAAATTTTTATTTGCATATATTTAATTATTATATTTTTTAATTTTTTTATATTTTTATATATTTTTTGAGGTAAAAACATATACTCAAATTTAATCATAGCCAAAATCATCTGTAAGAAAGAATTATTCTGCAACTGTACGATCTTACAACGAACAACAAAATAATATTTGTCCTCGAAATCAAGAGTCAAGACGTCCTCCGCGCTATGACCTCAACTCGTCCTGTTTTCTCATTGGCCAGGTTCTGTTCTTACCAAATCAAACTGAGATGATGAGCCACGCTCTCTTCCACTCCCAGGCTTACGACGTCGTCTTCTTCAGCGACGTAATCTCCGCCACCGTAACCCGCGACCCCTTCGTCGTCTCTCAGTGGATTCACGACGTCGACTCCCTCTACGGCCACAGACTCATCGTCGGGTTGGACGTCGAGTGGCGGCCCAACTTCAGCCGCCACTCCCGTAACCCCGCCGCCACACTACAGCTCTGCGTCGGCCGCTGCTGCCTAGTCTACCAGCTCATCCACTCCCCTTATTTCCCACTTCAGCTAATTCAATTCCTCTCCCACTCTAACCACACTTTCGTTGGAATAGGCGTGAAATCCGACCTTGAGAAGCTTCACCGAGACTATAGGATTGGGTATAATGCCAAGGCCGTGGACTTGAGGGGTCTGGCGGCGGATGTGTATCAATTAAAGGAGTTGAAGAATGCGGGACTGAAGACTCTGGCGAGGACTGTGCTGGGAAAGGAGATGGAGAAGCCCAAAGGGGTAACCTTGAGCGGTTGGGATAACAGGTGGCTGACGCCCGAGCAAGTACAGTATGCCTGCGTTGATGCCTTTGTGAGCTTTGAGATTGGCCGAGTCCTGAAAGCTTCCTTCTTCCGGTGAAATGGTAATGGTTTGATCATTTATGATCTTTTCGTTAACGGATGATTTCTGTGGTTACTTGGATTATTAACTAATGGTTTAGAATCATTCCTGTGCAGTCTGCGGCAGCTAGCTGACGCATATCTATTTTTCCTTCTACGAGGTAATGAATGTATGGTTGTTCTTCATGTTTTAATTTGGTTATAATTATCGTCTACTGAATCCCTTAGTTGGGAAAAAAAAAAAAAAAATAGAGTAGGCTTTCGGGTTGGTTCTTTTGATCTGATTGAAGTTCGGGGTTCCGATTTTTGTTTCGGCTATTATATTAGGCTTAGTTGCTAAAACGCTGTTTGTGATCTGGTTACTGTGTATAAATCTATTGAATTACTAGATAGGTAACACTAAGAAAAAACTTTCGTAAATTCTCTTGTAATTATGGCATGTTTGATGCATGTGCAAAATATTTTATAGATTAATTTAAAATTAAAAAAGTATATATAGAAATAAAAAATATTAAAAAAAAAAAAAGATAAAAGGGTTCTCTAAAAGATATAAAAAATATAAGAGAGAAAATATAGAACTGCATTAAAAGATAATAGAGAATGAAAAAAATGAAGATATTTGAATAAGAACAAATATTAGTTTAATATTGTGTAAAATCATGTCTTTAACTTTAAAATATAGTTAAAATATATAATAGATAAAAAATTTTGAATGGAAAATAGAATAAAGTGAAACTAAAAAATGAGTGAAATGAATGAAATTTGAGGGAGTTAAATAAAAAATATATAAAATTAAGAATATTAAAGTAATTATACATTTGTAACCAAATTCTTTATTTAGTTAATATATACTATTGATTTGTATGGCTAGATAGATAACCGACGACTAAAATAACCAACTCTAGGCTTATCCTTAAAACTAAATTTGGCGATATGGACAATATATTAAGGATGCAAGTTTTTCATTTACTCTCAATTGCACAATTATTATAATACTCTTACTTATATGTTCATTATTTTCTTTCAATCTTCTATTTATGTTTTAATTGTTTATACTTATCTACTTTCCAAGTTTCTTTTTTTTCCCTTATTCTATAAATGTATAAAAAATATACCAAAAGTATAGTTAATTGATCTATATAATTATGCATATGCATTGAGTATATTTATTATCAATCAATTTTGTATATTAGGCCTAAGTGCTTGATTTTAGTTTCACCAAAGATAATTATTAAAACAGCCTTAGTTCTTTTTATATCCTTGTAAAAACTTGCAGACCATATAATTTCAAAATATAAATATCCAATCAATAGTTACGTTAAAAACTAAAAAATAATTTTAAATGCTAGATATTCATATGAAAATTGTAATACCCAAAATTTTTAGGCATTAGTACCAAATCAATATTAGCTTATTTTTGGTAAATGATTAATAATTTAATTGTCATTTATTTTTTATTTATTTTTATGTAGAAATTAGAGTGGTTAAGATAAATAGGTATGGAGGGTGATATGCACCATTTATGGCAACCAAATCTTGCCAAATATTTTAGATATTTTAAAAAGAGTTTGCTAGGAAAGTTGAAAATAGGAATTTATGGGCTGGAAATTCATAGGAAAAAGTTGGACCATTTGTCGTCTTCCAAATGTTATTTTTGCAAAGGATGTTAGTGAGGACAGACTCATGTGGGATGGTAGGATTAGGGATACGAAGACTTCGATTTATTTTATTTTCAATGGCGAATAAGAAATTCTTGATATAATAGTTAGTTTAATTTATTTCCACTTGCTAGACAATGTTACATTATTCCCTTGGATATTAAATGATGCTTAATAAATTAATTACTTTGATATCTATTGATTTTGATATCTATTGATTTTGATATCTATTGAAGTTGTTTGTGAATATTGCAATGTTATGTCTTAGTTTGGAATTTTTGGTGGAATGGAATGAAAAGAGACATAGCAGACTTCGTAATGAAATGTATGACATATCGAAAATAAAAGCCGAACATTAGAGATCTTGAGTGTAATACCCGTGGATTATGGGTACTAACTAATCATAATTTAGTTAACATTTTTCTTGAGTGAATGATAAGGGATTATTTGGCTTATATTTTATTAATTTTTATTTTTATTTTCATGTGTAATTATTAGAAAATAAAAAAGGTGAGTAGGACAGGAGGATATGGATAGTTTTAGCAACCAAACTTTTGCCAAATAATATAGATATTATGAGAAGAGTTTGCCTTGGTTGGGAGACTTAAAAATTTAAATAATTCAGCAGAAAATTCGTGTAAAAATCTGAAAATTTTGTTAAAGTGATGGATCGGAATTCTAACACCTTAGGAAACTAGTGTTTGATCTTCTTCCAAATTCTCAAAACCCTAATATAAATAAGGTTAAAATGTGGAGCAAATAAAAATTCTCCACCCCTAAAGTGCAATTGGTCGTGCAGATAGTCCAGAGAAAAAGACAAAAATTCTTCCGACTTTCAAATGCAATAATCTAAGATACATTATTTACTGAATTTTATGTTTATCATGCATACATGTAGGACATAATAATACACATATCATAAGTACAAGAAATATGAATGTAGGTAGCCTACAAGTGGATTGATTCATGGATATGTCATTAAATTTGTGATGTATGTATTTGAAATTTTAGAAAGCGTATATTGATGAAGTGATTGGAATTTCGAAACTTATTCTGAACTATTCAAAAACTTTAATAAATATTATTAGTTGAATTTATCGTGGTTAAGACATGCAAAACTAGGCCTATAAGATCTTCAAAATCATTTTGATAATAAGTTTTGGTGATTAAAATTGAATAGAATGATAAAACCACCCTAATAATGCCTTGTGCAGATATAGGCATTATGTTGCAGTTGCCAACGTGGTCACAGAACTTCGTGGCTCGGGTGTGAAGAGATGCCTTGCACTTGCAAGGTGAGGCTATGAGATGGGGGTAGAACACCCTGCGGTTGGTGTTGGGGGCATGAAGATGTGGTGTGTGATTGCAGTGTTGTTACTCACAATTGCGAAGCCTAGGTGCAGAGCAAGTAGAATGCCTTACAAGTATTGCCCCGGGCGTGAGTATAACCCTTGTGGTCGGGTGTCTGCTTTTTGGGATTGTGAGCTAAGCACGAGGATGGCAGGATGTGATGTTTGCATATTTAAAGTCGAATTTTTCAATTTTGAGACTAGAATATGTTTAAACAACTACTCAACACGATATAGAGTGTGAAAAATAGTAATTAAGTGACCCAAGTAGAAAAGTTCACTCTATAAGTAATCGAGAATCTGAACAGACACCAATACTTGATATGTAAGATACACACAAAAACAATTAAAAGAATCGAATTCAATTAAATTGAGTATTTAATAAAATATTATTCAACTGAATATAGGAGCACGAACTGGTATCTAGTGAACCTACTAAGTATTGCGATCTTGATAGCATAGCAGATTATACGCAATCCTTCTTAGTTGGGATATAGAATAAAAACTTGATAGTGGAATAGTACACAAAGTATATATCACTATAAGCAGGTTAAGGAATAAAGACATGTAAACTATGTGAACGATGATATGATTCGCAAAGTTGTGATATGCTATAATTTTTATGATCTATTTAAATGAGATTCGTATTATCTACTTTCAAAAATGTCTTTTATACAAATTATTGTTTATTCTACTCATATTTATTGAAAGACTAAAAAGGCTGGAGTACTATGTACTGGGGGACTTATCACTTACAATTTTCAAATGCTATTTCTTGCAGAGGAAACTAATATGGATGAACTAACTTGAGGATGGTAAACTTGGGTGGATGGAGTTTGCCATTTTAGTTTATTACATTTTCATGAGCAAATAAGACTTAAGGGTGTAATATTTAGGATTATTTTTCTTTCCGCTGTAGGACAATGTTGTGGTTAATACTGCGGATGTTACCTTTTAGATATTATGAGATATTTAATAGATTAGTTGTAATGATATATGTTGGCTTTGGTATCCGTTCCGTTAGATTATTCATAGATACTATTGTGTTATGTCTTGAGTTTCGGGCATGACAAGAAGGCTACCTCCAAACACTTGAAATACCTGAGTGGAAGTAAGACTGCATCATTATGAATTTTGTGATAGTCTTACCACAGACCCCACAAGGATATGACGCCATTTAGGTGATTGTTGATCGATTAACTAAGTCGTCCCACTTTCTCCTAATTTGGATGACTTATATCTTAGATAAGTTAGTTAAGGTATATGTTGATAACATAGTAAGGCTCTATGGTATACTGTCAAGCATAGTGTTGGGTAGGGACCCTTGATTTGTGTCTTGATTTTGGAATAGTTTCTAGGAAACTATGGGAACAAAGATTGATATAAGCATCGTTTACCACCTATAGATGGATGGACAACTTGAGCGAACAATTTAGATGCTAGAGGATATGCATAAGGCTTGTATTTTTGACTTTAAAGGGACATGGAGTCACTACTTGCTCTTAGTTGAGTTTTTCTACAACAACAGTTACTACAGTAGTAAAAAAATGACTCCGTATAAGACACTTTATGGATGAAAATGTTGTTTCCCTACATGTTGGGACGAAGTAGGAAAAAGGAAAGTAATAGGACCCGAGTTAGTCCAACTGACCGTCGAAAAGGTAGCAGTGATATGAAGACGAATGAAGTGGGCCTAAAATAGGCTGAAGAGTTGGACAAAACAAGGCCATTGGAATTTTAGCCTGGATATCAAGTACACCTTAAGATTTCCCTAATGTGCGAAGTGATGTGATTGGAGAAGGCTGAAAAGTTAAGCCCATGTTTTGTTGGACCATTCAAAATATTGCAGAAGATTGGTGAGGTAGCATAGTGGCTAGCGCTACCTCTAGAATTAGCTAGAATACACAACATCTTTCACGTGATGCAACTAAAGAAACACATTCTAGATCTCAGCTATGTATTAGAACTAGAGTTGTTAGTGGTCAAAGAAGATCTAACCTATGAAAAATACCTAGTTTGTATAGTCAATCGTAAAGAGCAAAACTTGAGGACTCGGATGATACCCTATATAAAGGTTTAGTGGTCTAACTATTCTAAACAAGAAGCGGCTTGGGAGCTAGAGGAGGACATTAAAAATCAATACTCCAATTTATTGTCTTAATAGAATAATTCAAGTTTTAAGGACAAAATTTCTTGTAGAGAGATGTAATACCCGAGATTTTGATTAATATTAGCTTATTTTTGGGAAATGATTAGTAATTTAATTGTCATTGTTTTTATTTATTTTCGTATAGATATTAGAGTGGCTAAGATAAATAGGTATGGAAGGTTGTTGCACCCTTTATAGCAATCAAATCTTACCAAATATTTTAGATATTTTAAGAAGAATTTGCCAAGAAAACAGAAAATAGGGATTTATGGGCTGGAAATTCGTTGGAAAAAGATGGGTGATTCATTGTTCACGTCTTCCAAATGTTAGTCTTGTAGAGGATGCCAACGAGGAAGAACTCATGTGGAGATGATAGAGTTAGCAAGTAGAAGACTTTGATTTATTTTATTTTCACTGGCGAATATGACATTCTTTATTTAACAGTTAGGCTAATTTGTTTCTGCCGCTAGACAATGTTACATTATTCTTTTGGATAGTATATGATGCTCAATGAATTAGTTGCTTTGATATTTCTTGATTTTGATATTCGTTAAAATTGTTTGTGGATACTGCCGTGTTATATCCCAATTTAGTGCGTGAAAAAAATGTAAAAATAAAATTAAATGTCACATGAATTTAGGTAAAAAAAATCCGAGGAACCGGCACAATTCACTATTTTAATCGATTAACACAATAAATATAAACTTCCAAAAAGAAAAGTCAAATTTCACAAATGGATCAAGGATGGAAAAGAGATAAAACATAGAAAATAGAAAGATAAACTCAAAAAAATATATCAAATTTGAAAAATATATTGGTGGAAAAAAAGTATTACAAGTAGAAAAATATCTGTAAAACCTAGTCAACACACAGGATTGGAACAGATCTATGAAAATAAATAATTAAATAGATGATATAATTGAATTATAAAAAAATAGATTCAAAAGAAATTTTGAGAAAATTATGAATATTAATACATCAAATATAAGTTTTATAATGCAATAAAGTTATGAAGATAAACAGCTATAAGTTATACTCAAAGTGACGAAAATTTCTTAGGTTTTCAACGTCGGACTCCTGTGGACAAAAAAAAAAAAAAAATTAATTGGCATAAAGATTAAATGAAAAGGACAGACAGTCGACGCCTTGTAACACTACTTCTGAATGGAATTTTAGTCAAGGCGATTGGGTGACAATGCATATATGAGATATTTATATAAATAACAAAATGTAGTTTTTACATGTGAAATATTTAATTTTGGTTTGATTGCTATCAAAATTAATTCAAAATTTGGAAGTTGCCCATTTAGCATTTGTGTATTTTATTGAAAGATTCAAAATTTAAAAGTTAACTATTTAGTATTTGTTTGTTTTAATAAATTACGACATGTAATATACTAACAAGTTGTTATTTATTTATGAAAACCTTCAAATTTATCTAAAACCTAGAATCAACGTGTCGGTTATTATAGTAATATAATGAATTTTCCAATATTAATGTCCAAGCTCTCAAAAGGGGGGAATACACAACTACATTTTATATTGATTAAGGAAACATAGTATCTTAAATCCAATATCAAAGTGACTTGGTTGTAATGATTAATAAAAATAATATGATTTCGAGTTGATAAATAAGAAAAATTTCACATAATAAAAATTCACCATTGAGTTTAAATTAATAATTGGGACCCTTCATTATTATATTATGAATGTCTATAAAGTGAATATGAAAGTAACCGAAAGCAAATAAAATAAAATATGAATTAAGAAAAAAAATGAAAATTTCTTAGTTTATTACAAATATGCTCTTCCTTTTTTTTTTTTTTTACTTTTTTTCTTTTTTTCTTTTTTTTTTTGCTGGAGTGGGGTGGATGATGGGGAGCAGGGGAAGGTTTGTTCACCGTATTGACTTAGTTCAGTAAGAAAGTCAAAATGATATATTTACAGTAAAAAACTTTAACTTTTAGCATAATTAATGTGAAATTTTTAAAACAATTTCGATATCTAATATTTTCTTTTTATTTTAATAAATTAAAATAGGATAGAAAGTAATAAGGTTTTAATAACTAACAGATACCCTCAATTATGCCTAAAATTATGCTGCGTATTCCTTTTACTTAATGAATATAATTAACTTTGTGACATCAATGAGTTATTTTTTAAAAAATAAACAATCATGTAATAGTTTTGATAAATGAAAATTTTATAAATAGATGTTAAAAATTATATTTGGTCTATTTAGTACAAAGATATATAAAAGCAAATATTAAAACAGTATGATAATGAAAGTAGATGAATAAAAGTGAGTTGTTATATATTACAAAAATACATATATGATGGTTTTGAATAAAAATATGAAAATAATTTATTTATATACATTATTGGATATATATTTGAGTGTGTGAATTATATTTCGCGTGTTAGAATTTTTGGAGGATCGAAAATACTCATCACTATTAAAACATGTTAGAAAGGCGTGGGTGAATAAATGGTAGATTGCTTTTTCATATGTTAAAAATAAAAGCAATAAATGAGAAAAATTAAAAAGTCAATAAAAGTTGTTGATGAATTAATAGGTGAATAAATGATGGTTAACAAATCAATTAAGAGATTTAATCAATAAAAAATAACGGTAATTAAATGCACAACATATTGAGAATGATAGTAATATAGTAATTTTTATTTTGAAATTAGTTTGTAGATTAACTGTAGAATTTATCTTTGTAATTAAAACATGGAATATATGTAACCCAAACCGAACAAATTATGAGCGGAAAACATTTAGGATTTCAGTCACTCGACAAAGTTAGTGGTATTAATTATGGGAAAAAATTTAAAAGTTTTCAAATTAAAAACATTAAAAAATTAATAAAAGTCTCAAAATTCTAAAAATTGAGAATTTAATCAAAATTGAAATTGAATGGTCAGTAGATTAATGTGCTATTATATATTATATTGGAGTGTGACTCGTACTATGTACCGATAGTCATATTTTATTTTTATAATTTGTGTATAAATCTTAAAAATTGAATAGTTTTTAATTATATTGAATCTTGTTCATAATTAAAGATTATTTTCAACAAAACTACAACACAAAATTAATTAAAAGTAAAAAACCTTCATTGGGTTTAACATCTACAAAGAAATAAATTCCAAATGAAAAACATTACCCTCATTTTGCAAAAAGAAAAACTGAGAATATATATATATATAAATATATATTAAATTTAAATAAAATCAATAATATGTTCAAAAAGTTAAGCACAAACACTAAAAGTTACCAACTCTATGTTACGCTTATATGTCAACACATACAAATCATAAATATTGATCTTTTAAAATCGAAAAAAAATTCATATCAAATAATTATCAAAGTATCTAATTAAAAGTTGTTACTATTAAAATAACCCTGAAAATTTTAGCCAATATTACTTTGTAATATATAAATGAATTAGTTTTACAAAAATACAATGTAAGTTTATTAAATGTTTAATAAAATGATATTCATAATTTTGTATGTAGATGACACAACCTTTTTAAAAGATATGAATACTAATTACAACAACTACTAAAAGTATTTAATCAATAATTTTATAGTTTACATGTTTTTAAAACTGAAGTTTGTAATAATTTATGAAGAAACCTAACATGTACACACACACGCGCACATATTAGTAATAAGCAATTTTGTGAAGTACAGAATCAATATGTTTATACAATTTTCCGTATGTTCAAAATTAAATATATATACAAAATAAATCATAATTTAAAATAGCTATACGTTTTTGAGTTCATTGGCATGAAATTTTTATGGACAATAAATATAGGTATCATTTTGGTCGTGATGTTCATTTTTCTTGATGTTTACACATATGTTTTACATATAATCTATATATATATATATATATATATATATATATGCATATGCATATAATATAAAATATTTTTAATTATAAATATTTATTATTGTCTTATTGTGTGCATCATGATCAAATAATCTATACACTACAAAATTTATAACGAGATATATTAAATTAGAGCATCGCATAAAAATAAATTAAAATTCTCTAATTTCTTTTGAATGTTAATATTTGTATAGAAAAAAATATTACTCAACCATTTCAATTTTTTAAATAATTAAGTTTTTATCATAATCATATATTAAAAGTCACATTCAAGACTCTAGTTAGATATGATTGTATTTACATCAATTGGTGTAATGTGATAATAACAATTAAAATCAAAATATAAAAAGTTAATCTAAGTGATGATTTAATAAACGAAATAATTATATGAAATGGTTAGGACTATAAGATGATTAAGTCACAAAGAGATCTATAGTGACATCCAAATATTTTACAAATAAAATAATACATATTTTTATAGTTAACTATAATCATACATGAATTATGGATTTAAATTTATTAAAAGCAATATGGCAATGGTGTGGTATTTAGGGGGAAAAGAATGAGGGGAGAAGATTACCAATAACCGATTCTTAATTTAAGGGACAATGGGTGATAATAAAAAAACAAGGATATTCTTCAATTTATACTAATTTTTAAGAAATATAATTAAAAAATTTATAAAAATAATATTATAAGAAATTACTTCAATAATAAGAAATTTTAGGAATATATAAATAAATCTACACACACATATAATTCAAGGATAATTTTGTTCTATGTATGGGTTTTATAAATTACTTTAATATATGCTAATTTTTAGTTTTAATATAGTATAATATAATTTTATGTATTATGTGCAATATTGATTCTTTTTTTCCATGATTATTATACTTTTACACAATTCTCAACACAACAACGTTTGAAATCACACACCTAAATTTAAAAATATAAATAGCCTATGACTTCTTCCGTTTAATTCCATTTCATTTTAGAATTGTAATTAATGACAAGTTTCAATCTCAAAAAGACAAAGAAAAAGAAGAGAGAGAAAGAAAAAGATAAAATATCCTACATAATCATTTTTTTAATTTTGTAATTGAAGGAATAGTGTCAAAAAAATATGAAAAGAATACCAATAAAAAATAATACAAAATTTGTATTCTTAAAATTTAAATAAAGAATATTGCCTTGAAAAATGAGAAAAAAAAAAGAGTAAAAAAATACGAAAAATCAATTTAGTGAACTATAATGGGGTGGTCAGATGAAATAAAGTGATTGGTAAAGTGAGACGACTACTAAAATTGAAAAACTAAATTACATGTTTTTTTGAAATTAGATACATATTTTGTAAGAGCAATTTTTATAATCCAAAACAATAAAAATATTTTTAAAATAAAATTAGTATTGTTTTTAGATCAATAAAAAATTCAATTGAGAATTCAATTACTTAAGTGATAGTTAGATATATAAAATAGAACAGAAAAATATTTGAAAATAATTTTCTATATATATATATTGTGATCATATGAAGGATAAACTTAAAATAGAATTGAGTTCAATTCATGAATCTAATATAATATATTGCATTCATTGTGTTGTAGAGTAGGACATTTTCATGATGTATGCTAAAATTGGAGGAGATCATTAATTCATTTGAAATCTTAGCAAAATTATTTAAACTGTCATTGAAAAAAATAACTAAAAAAGAATTATTCTCTAAAACTTGAATAATACTTATGAAATTAATGAATTTAATTAACTAATTTATATTCTAAATTAAAGAAGCAACATCTAATTACTAATCTTAAATAATTAGAAATCTAAAGTTCTTCAAAATTTTGATAATTGAGAAGTTTTGTCAAAATTCAAACTCAGTCCTTTCAAATAATAGTATATATTGATATAAATAAATGATATATAATACATTATATCTGATTTTGAATTGCAATATTAAAGATACAGCTCATTTAATTTAAACCAAACCGTAAGATAACCAATCATTTCGACAAATTATTACTTTGAATAAATATTTTTCATGTTTTGTAATAAAATAAATAAGTACTAAGTTAGAAAAGAAAATGCACAACTTTTGATATTACGAAACTGCATATGAAAAAAAAAAAATATATATATATATATATATATATAAAGCATCTTGTGAAATATAATTTTTACTTGTAAAAAATTTGTTGAAAATATGAAACTTTATATTTCATATGTATAAATTATGAAACTGTACATGAAAAAAATATAAAACACTATGAAAAATATAATTTATACATGTGAATTATTTCATTTTTGTCTTGAGCAATGCCAAAATTGATTCAAATTTTAGAACTTGGCTATTTGGTATCCTATTTAGTTCAATAAATTTGGACTGGTAGTATAATAACAAAGCGGAAATTGATTTATGAAAAACTTCAATGTTACCTACAGACACACACACGCACACACACACACACACACATATATATTAATGAGCTGATTAGCAAAGGAAACAAAGAACTGTCTATTAATATTGATTAAAGAAAACTGCAATCATGTATGGAAAAAATTTATAGGATATATTAAATATAATATCAATATGATTTGACTATAATGATTAACAAAAATAAGATAACTTCAAGTTAATCGGTGAAAACTTTCAAGAAATTAAAAAAAAACAAAGAAAAATTTATCACTTAATCAAAAAGAATAAGCAACTAATTTAAAGGTAAAATTAAAAAATGAATTAAAATAAGAAAACATCACTGAATTTTATTTTATATTAAATATACTTTTATTTTTTTTGGTGGGGGGTCGTTGAGGGTGTTGCTCAGTTATTGAAGTCAAAATCATTTGGTTGCATTATATATATAATTATTATAATCATTTTTCTTAAAAAAAATAGAAAAAACACATTTTCAAGTGAATTTTTAAATTTTTGGCATCATTAATGTGAATTTTATCCAAATATATGTAAGTTAGGTGCTTTATATTTTCTTTATATTCTAATAGATTAAGATATCACAGATAATGACAAATTTGTAATGACTAATGCAAATCTTCTATTATGGAAAAAAAAATACATTATTTAGAATGAAGAAGAAAAAAAATGGGAATTAGAACAATTATTCCGCAATTTATTATCTAAGATAAAAAAAATCATTGAGATATGTAGTTGTCTATGACAAACTTCAAGAAGATTGAGGTTCGGAAAATTTAAACAATGAAATTGATGATGTAAATAGAAGAGTTGTTATAATTATATAACATATGATTCATTCTCTAGCACTGAAAAAGGAAATTTCATATATTATTTATTGTATAATGTATTTAATGTAAACAAATTATATCACAAGAAGGAAATTTTCACCAATTAATTATTTTGTTATATATTTACCATAAGTAAGTTATAGCACAAGAACGAAATTTGAAAAAATTAATTATTTTAAGATATATTGCTCTGAATAAATTAAAAAAAGAAAATTCATAATATATTTATTGTAGATAAATTATAACACAAGAAAGGAAATTGCACAAATTAACTAAATGATATAACTTTCTATTTTTTTTAACATAAAAAAGGGAAAATTCACATAATAATAAATGTAGTGAATGTTTAGCTTAAATAAATATACAAAATATTTATTTTTAAAAATAAATTTCAAAATTTGGTCAAAATTGCGTAGTTGCAGCCAGTAGACCAATGCGTTGTTTTATATTTGATTGATATGATATACATATATTAATAATATCAATACAAAAAAAGTACCAAATTTGATAATAAATTTGAAGAGGAAAGCAGGCAATTCTTAAAAATTAATTATTCTTAAAATATTTGAGATTTTATGTTTGTCATGACAACATTGATGCCATTTCTTAATAACTTTGAAAACATTATTTAATATTATGTTGAATAACTATAATAAACAAATGCTATATTCCTTTTTTATATGATGTAAGAAATTTAGCTCTTATATATATATAGATCTAGCTTTTATTAAAAGTAAGTTTTAATTTAGTATGATAAATTTTCCCAATTAAAATCTAACCTAAATAAATTGAAACACAAAAAGGAAGCTACAAAAACTAATCACCATACATATTTTTAATTTAAATAAATCAATTATCAAATATTTATTAATAAAAAATCCCCAAAATTTTGAGAATTCAGAATTTTGGTCAAAATTAATCAAATACCGATTTGCTATTATATATTAGATAAGATATGATGCAAATATAGGGTGCTTTAGAAATGGAACCATATACTTCCCACAAGATACATGAATTGATTTACATTCTTCAAGGAAAGCAACTCACTTCAAGGGCCAAATATAGCCTTACAATAAAAATTTTATTATAATGATTTATGAGAGGTCATTTTCCAACAAATAAATAATCCAAATCAGAATTTCACTTGGTGAAATAAATGCAATTCTTCTACAAAACTTGTCAATCGGTTTCTTTAACTCAGATTATGAATGGTGTTGTAAGTCAATTTCATTTATTGATAAGTAAAGTATCATTTATTTTGAATCATTAACTCAATAATCGGAATTACAAGAATCTTAGAGATATATTTTACTATAACTTTTGTGCACTTGCATAATTAATAGCTGCTTAATTCATTTTTACCATGCCAACTATATATTGCAATATTAGTTTATAAAGTATAAAGTTAGAATAGGGATTACAAATCCGAGGTTGCTTATTTTTATACATTTTCTGTCCCTTAAATGCATGAAATATACTTTATTAGAAATTTCTTATTTTTTTCAAATAGTTTAATTAATATAATGATGAATGATGTGATATATATAAATCACTGCAATCGAACAAAAATAAGAACATGCATCAACTCTATCATTGTATGAATCTCTTGTAAATAAATTTTTCTCTTCCAAATGTATTGCAAAAAGATTACGGTTGTAAAGTTGCTAAATAAAAGAATTTGAATTGAAAACTTAATTTTTTTTAAAAAAATTTTCTTGTCCCGTAAATGCTTAAAATGTACTTTACTAGAAATTTGTTATTTCTATCTAATAGTTTATTTAATGGAATGATGAAAGAAAGCTAAGACTAACGAACATGACATCAACATCAACGATATCAATCAACCAAAAAGGTGAAAAAAAGAGAAATGGAAGGAAAGAACGAATGAAAGGAAGAAAGAAAATGCATCAATGCATCAACTATATCATTGTATGAATATATGATAAGTAGTTTTTTCCCTCCCAGATGTACCCTAAAAGATTACCATATAAAAACATTATATAGTTAACCTGATAATTAGTCTTAGACATTAATTATATATTGACATTGTCTCCTAATGAAACACAATTACAATTAAGTAGATTTGTCAAATATACATCTGATAATTCAGATTACATTAGAAAATTGTACTTGTGGGAAATTAATGTGTCTTTATCCTTCAAATATATAAAATGATAAGTATCATTAATTTATAGGAACCAAATATAAAATATAAATAAAATCAATTACTAAAACAGATTACCATCTTGTGTTTTGGACCTAAATCATTATTATTGTCATTGCTGACTGAGATTGCTTGTACCTGAATTAGTCCTCATTTAAGTTTGTGTTTTCCTATGTTGTTTTCTTTTATAATTTTTTGGCAACTAAATATTTTGGACATAAAGCATGGGACGAAAATCATATTTCTTGTAGTCGACAGATTTCTTAACAATTACATTTATTTCTTTTTTTCCTTTGAATTCCTATACCAGTGTAAAATATTTAGTATGAAAATATTTCATTTACTAGAAAGTTTTTTTGGATATTTGCAAGTGCAACTTTATTATTATAATTGCATGTTGATTAGAGTTGTGCAATCCCAAAAACATTAATGTTCTTGTTCTTGTGTTGATGAATTCAATAGTGATTAATTGAATCTCAATCTCGTTTTTAATTTAAATTATTGAACAATCTCTTCGGCTTTTAAAGAAATAAAAACCTTAATCAGATGATGATAATATAAACGAACAAAGCTTTTTTTTTTTTTAAATACAATACAGTAACTTCAAACAAGCAAACTACAATGGGATTAAGGAAACATGAAAGATAAGACTAACGAACATGACAACATTTAACAATGAATAGATCATAACTTAAGTGATAAATCCAGGTCTGAATTGTCAACATGTTGATTTCCTGGATCATTCATCCAATTGTTTTCGACTGCGTGGTTAGCTCCATGTCTAAGTCGTAAACCAGCACAAGTTGACAGGCCCAGATCAGTAATAGGCCTCACAATCGAACTCCTTGGTCCCAGATTTAAAAACCTACAATCCGAAACCTGATTTTGGATGTAGGGAGAAGGCTGGCTTGGAAACTGAGGAACTCTGGGCACTGGGGCTGCCAGTCCTGTTCCAGAATGCACATTGTTAAATCCTGACAAGGGCCGAGGAGGGTAAGGGTCGCATGATACTGGCTGACCGGGACGAGGGTTATAGCCCATGTGGATCCCTTGTTGCAAAGGTTGTTGAGAAGGATTAGTCCTATTCATGATGGCCCTGTTCAAGACTGCATGAGACCTGTTGTGAGAACCAAGAAGTGGATTAGTGGAAGCCATCCCCGGATAGAAGGCACCACCAAAGAATCCAAGGTTTTCTTGAACCTCTCGTGCATTCTTTTCCACGGCTCTTTCCAACTTGTGCGCGTTCTGGTGTCCACCCAACGCTTGCTTGTTGCTGAACTTCTTCTGACAATACTTGCAGCCGTACTCGCGGTCCTGATCTGCGTTAGGGTCGTCTAGAGGCCGTGGCATGACCTCCGGAGGAACCAAGCCTTTATTGGATTGACTTGATGGACTGATCTTTTCTTCATGTGAAACTCTGGAAAGGTCTTGACTGATAGCATTGGGGCCAAGGGATTCCATGAAGAAATAGAATTATTTTCAGGCAGTTTTGAAGATAATTGAAGTGGTTTATCAAGAAGATGTGACCCTTGTATTTATGCAGGGAGAAGTGGAGAGCCCTTATTCATTTATTTGATGCAAATCAGATTGCATAGGGCTAAGAAGGAAAAACAGTAAAGACAGTCTGAGCCATTGTTGAGACGCTCAGAATGCCACTTAAGATTATTCCTAATATATCAGTTTACAACTGTGCTTATGCACATCTCTTATTCCTTCTTGATTTAAGGTTGAAGTTTTGACTGTTGTTTAGATGGGAAGGGGAAAACAAATGAAGAACTGTGGTAAGGGATTGCCAGCTGACTATAAATAGATTCTTTTTATTGAAATTTACTTGCATTTTTATGCCAACCTAACACTTTTTGCTTTTCATCAAGTCAAGTGTAATAAATGGCATTTGTTTACAAGTGGGGATTATAGCAACCTCAATTCCATTTCATATTACACAAATTTTGTTTGAATCCAGAGAACCGAGGCCATAAAATGGATGAATGAAATATATGCGGTATAATGGCATTAACACACCTGGAAAGAGTTGTTGATTGCACCTAAGGCATTCACGATGAACCAAGCCATAGATGAATACGTCATATGAGTTCAACACTTGAATATTTTTCTCTTTGTTCTAAGCATGTCTACGAGTTTGTCTACATCATTAAAACAAGCTTGACAGATTTTGATAACCATGCAATAAAACGAACTCGAGACCACCGTGAAACCCACATTATTTTGTACGGAACAGTGCAAAATTTGTACGGACTTTCTAATTTGGTATAATTATTTTACGTCATACTTGACAATTTTAATGCGTTTATGTCGTATGTACGATCTATTAATTTTGCCCGTATCTTCTGTGTACTTTATTTGAATAATAGAGCAAAAATGTAATCGCTAATATAAAATTTAAAAAGAAAAGGGAAAAATAGGCATTGGGTTTAACACAAATTTTCTTAATAACAAAAGAATTTACATAATCTAATATATATGTATGTACATATATATATAGAAAAATCCATGAATTAATTTAATATAAAGTAAATCAGATTACATAATAGATTCTGCTTTTAGTTCATTGGACCTTAACTCGTTTCAGATTTCCAAAACTCTGTATAAATGTAATAATAATAAAATGAGAAAAGAAACTCTAAATTCTATTGTTAATGAATTCTCATTTAGCAAAAATATTGTTTTATATTAGATATCTTACCAGTTAATCAAACATTTTATTGAATCTTAAGCTCACTGATTCAGATATCTTCTTTACTAGCAAACTAACTCAAAACCCGTTTGACCTCTGTTTCAGTATCCGTATAATATTATTTATTTGAAACTAATTTAGTTATAAATTATAAATTGATAACATTACTTTTTTGTCGTGTTCATTTTGTTGAATAGGATTATAGTTCAAATGGTTATTTTGAAAGATAAAAACCTTATATGGATTAATTAATTCTTATGATAAAAAGTTTTGGATGGATTAATTAATCATTAACAAATATATTTAGTAAGTTTTATTATTTAAGGTAATTATATTTATTTTTCTATTATAGCTTTAGCATGCAAAAAATTTAATTAACAAAATAAGATTAAAATAATCTTTGAATTATTTATAAAAAAATTTAATACCTTGATTATCATGGCTATTAAGATTATTTATCATACAATTTTATATTAGGAACCTTATTTTATAAAAGGCTTTAATCAGTTATAAAAAATATTTGATTAATTTAGATAAAATAATATATTATACCTTATCATTTAAAATGACATGCCTTTTAAAGATCAAATACATTCAAATATAATAACTAATATACCCATGCTTCTTTTCTATAATATATATATCTATATATATAAAGGATATAGACCTCTTTTTTATTATATAATTTCAAATTAATACAATATCTTTACTTTATATATATATATATATATTCCTTTTTATTCTTCGTCTCAAATTTCATTATATCATTTTCTTCCTCTCTTTTAATTCTTATTTTTTTTCTCTATCTCCACTCTCAAATTTAATTTATTCGATGTCAAATTTTAATTTTTCTCATATTCTATAAATAAAATAAAATTTACATTTAAGTAATAGTAGTAATTCATTTATATTATTATTCCAATGCATTGAGTTCACTGCTAATTACTAGTATGCATAATTTATTTACTTAAACGTAGTTTAGATGATTATATTTAATGCAACATATTTAGGGCTATTTATTGCTGGCCATCTGAATTGTGCCCATCTTTAACTTAGTTTACTTATTTTTTTAATTATAGCATTTACCTCTTGGACAAAACAGAAATTACACATAACATTTTGACTCTAATTTTTGAATGACTTTGACGGAATATTTCACCTCAATTCTCTCATATGACAAACAAGTGAGGTTATTAAGAAATTTTTCATCAATTTCATCTAAGCGAGGGTTTTTTTTTTTTTTTTATTCCCTGTAAAATCAGGTCAATTATATTATTAATAAAATTCCCTAATCACATGTGATTTTGCTAAAAAGCCTACGTCACTTAGATTGAATTGATAAAAAATCCCTTACCTCACTTGTCTGTTGTGTGAAGCATTCTCGGCGAAATATTTTGCCCAAACTAATAGGGATCAAAAGGTTATGTGTAATTTTTGCTTAGTTCAAGAGAAAAGGTGTCAAAAAAAATAAATATGTGAATAAAGAGTAAAAGTGGCAAGCAACAAGTACCCCACAAATTTATTACCAAAACATGAACACCTAATTTACACAGAAAAAAATCAAGAAACTACAAGCCTATCTGTCAAAGCTCCTAATAGCAATTAAAGATTTTGTTTGATTATTATCAAGAAAACAAGAAAAATTGATGCAATGAATCCAAAATACAGCCAACAGTAACGTTTTTTTCTGCCCAGCAAGTTGAATATACAAATCCATGCTGTCTTCTTTATTTTACTCGGCTGTATAGAGGGGTGGATAAGGTTTGCTGCCATTCAATTTGATCTCAATTTTTCTAGACAATAATTCATTGTAGTTGAAACTAGTAAATCCTCTCCGCTGTAGAAACGGGACGCAGGAAGACGACAATAACTGTGATGTTATCTTTGCTGCCACGTTGAGCAGCTTCCGTGGCCAGTCTCTTTGAACACATTCCAGGCTCTTTTACTGTGTCTTTGATTATGCCTACCACATCTGTGTTGCTCATAACATCCCACAGCCCATCACTCGCCATTACCTATAAAATTATACACACTATCATTACTTCTCACAAAAAAATTATCTGATGACCATCAGGACTGTGTTGCTCTGAATATCAAATAGAAAATGTAAGGTTGAGTTTGTGTTGAGAGTAAGATGGATACAGAACTAGACCTCAGGCAGACAGCCACCTCGTGACTCAGCCGGATTTTTTAAAAAATACTGACAGGAACCAAGCTTTGAAGATTTTGACAGATGCAAGGAGGCAAAAGAAGCCAGAAGAAAGATTTTAAACAACGAATTCAACATGATCCCTTCACCAGTTGGGCAATCTTGATTTACACCAAACATGATAAATGGTGTTGCGGGATCTAAGATGATGAACAGTACCAAGAAATAAAATAGAGAATACAAGCAAGGTAGCTAAGGCGTGAGAAATTAAATGATAATCAATCGGTTAACAGTCACGTAAAATATTTAACTCCCTCAATGCCACCTTTCAAAAGTCATCAATCACAAAATGAAAAACTGATGCAGGCCTTATCTCCTGTTCATAAAGCACGTAAAATTATAGCTAATAATGAAGAATCATACTTTACTGGCATCGGAAACTAATCTCATCAAATTGGATCATCTCAGGTGACAAAAAGCAAACCAAATCATGGGATATTCTATAATTTAATACCATTGATGGAAACTTACTATGTACTCATCTCGAGGTGACAGTAAAGTTTCAGATATCTCAGGTTCTGCAGTTACAAAGGGTTTTAGGTCATCATCACCAATGGAACGTGTAACCTATGAAGAGAAAAACATATATATCAAACTATAATACTACAATGGAATATAAGCATTTCACATACAGGTGGCACATATTTCCTTCCATGATTATCAATCAAATATGGAAAGTTTGTATATTTAGGTATTAAGAATATTAGTAGAGCGATTTCATGCTTTCATAACTTCTTACATACAAGACCAAACTATGGAAAAACACAATTTAAGTGGCAAAAAAGAGGATGTAATCGACAGCATGAGCATGCTCAAAGCAAAATTGAATTAAATATCTGTGTTTTCAAAATCCTTAATAGTGTGAATGATCGAGAACGGTGTTAAAAAATCAGTGTCTTTTCAGAACTCTTAACAATATTCCAGAATGCAACTGAACTAGTCCTATCACTTGATATTTACTAGTTTGAACTGGTTTCAGTCAGGTCAAATTTACCACCATAATGCTTACAACATCCAAATGGACCTATTGTGTTTTGAAAGAACATTGCTTTATGTTTTCAGAACCATGGTACAGACCCAATTTCCATTAATTTGGTCAGATGATATTTAGGTTTCAAAAGCTGGATAAACACATAATCAAACAAGTGAAAGTTCCACCAAGAGAGTAACCTGGAGGGCTGCAGGACCAACTCTCCATGTATCAACCTGCCATTTGACTTGGCCACCTGCTCCTACGACACGTTCTCTCTCCTCTAGACAACTTGCTGTATGATCCTACTGTATTGAAGTCAAAACAGAGACCAGAACAACAAAGAATGACACAAAAACAACAATGGACTCCAGAAAAAAATTAAACCCAACAGAGGTTTTATAGTTCAAAAGTTTGATTTACTATGTAAGAGGATAGTAAACTGGACGAGTGTTATCTAAATAGATTTTTATATATTTTAGAATTGTTTCAGATGAAGGTTACTAAGGCAATTTTCAATTGTAATAAAGAATGAGTCTTGATTCAGGATTTGGTTACCCTTAGTCATCTAGGATCAGGTCAGAACTAACAACTGATTTCCAAGTTAGAGCCCAATTACATGTCCTGGTAAGTAAGAGTAGTTATTCAAGGTTTACCCTGTAGTTCTGTGTGATGAGGCTTCTGTTATCCTTCCTTTGTTCAATACATACCGACAATGTCCAAAAGTTTAATGTATATGTCCCCACATTAACATCATAAGCACCTTTCCCATACTATAAAGTATAAACAACCACTACTAACTTGGAACCCTAAATTACAGGTCATGGGAACAATACAAAATGCCCGAACTACATCTAAACAGCTATCTCAAAGTTATCCTACATCTCAAACAAACAAAAACAAGGTCACCATTCTGGCAGAACATAAACAATTATGAAAATTCCACCTCACCCTGCTTAAAGCATATGGATTTCCAGCTCGACATATAATTGTTCTGCAATCACCAGCATTAGCAACAAAGAGCTTGTTTTTAATTATTAGGGCAGAAACAGCAGTACAGCCAGGATTCCAGTCCTTATGCATAGCTCCTTTAAATTTTCGACAGGAATTTAGTTCATTCCTTAAAGCAACATCAGTCTGGAGATATGCTTCACATAGTGCTTGAGATGGACTGCACGTGGGTAAAAAGATAACCATGTGAATGTTTCATTCACATTCAGCTGTTCACTCAAGTAAATCCACATGCAGAACTTCACCAGAATGATTGGTACAGTTCACCTTCTCAGGGAAACAAGAGTCTGCAAAATTCCAGGTAGAGCACCAGCCGAAAACTCAGCAGCTTCAGCTCCTGCAAATGACACGAATTTAAAATTGTATCTTTACTGTTCATGCAAATGTAGCTGATTATAGCTGCATGCATTTAGTCTTTAGCATACAAGCAAAATGAGTGAAACAAAACCAAAATCATTCTACATGGAAGCTGCCTTCCCTTTTCCCCTATTATGCAATAATATGGAAGATGATAAGTAGCTTCTTCTCTAAGGGAGCCATTTCAGATCCTTGTTTTCCCAATGTCTTATTATCACTCCTCAAACCACAAAACAGTAATTCACTGTGAGCATCTGACTCCGAGTTTACCTAACCAGTTAGCAGAAGGTAGATCTCCACATACCTCGATGCCCATCCAAGATCCCAAAAAAATGGATATCTTTTTCATTACAAAAATGGGGTATCATAAAGTGGGCATCCTCCATGGTTTCCCTTCTCCCACAAGTTGAGAAGGAACCCCAAGACAGCACTGGATGATAATCTGGAGTATCATTTGAAGAAAGCCAGGTGGATGCAATATTCTCAGAAGAAAGATTAGTGCACTCTGAAAAACCTTGGCCATGGGTAAACCAATTCATAGGCTCTTGATAACCATTTGTTGTATCCACATGGAGACATGATATAACAGAGACATCTTCTTTGTCATCTGCATTTTCTCCATATTCCAGCATTACATCAAGTTCCAAAACCATATCACTGAAAGAAGGTCTGTTCTGGGGTTCAGCATCCCAACATCTCAGTATAAGAGAGATCAAACTGGATGATGCACCTGACTCTGGACCAGCAAGAACAGGTCGTAGTCCCTCTGAAACCACAGCTGCAGTGAGTTTCTGTTCAGTGTAGTTCATTTCCAAGACCGTATGGGCCTATGATATAATTAATTAATTTCAGAATTAGAATATTGATTCTGCAGAAGAAAATAAAACCAAACATCCCCTTGTAAACATACTGCACATATTAAAGTTCTGTGCCTTAAGGAATGTCTAGTATCAAGTGGGGAAAAAGTGAGAAAAGGGAAGGCTACGAGGTCATGGAAGGCCAAACTCATGCAGACCATCCAGTTATGGTTTCTGAAAAGCGCAAAATTACAAATTGATAATAGTGGATGTTTCAGTAGGTTAGTCTGATTAGGCAGTGAAAATATCACAGCCACTGTACAAAGAGTATCAAAAGGTTTCGGATGTTTTCTTCAACGGCTAAACTCGTCTAACTCCTGTGAGATAGATTCCTTATGTTAGGTTTCACTTCCATTACAAAGTTAAGATGCAACACAGATATTAACTTAGTGAGCTCTTTCCCTTTTCATAGGATATGATTGAGTCTTCTTTTCATCATTTTAGACAACTACAGGTGTGCAATGCATCAAGATATTGATAGAATTCCTCAGGATTTTTATCCCCATTTCTCCTCTTCCTTCTTATATTCTATCGCTGAATCTAGCAACAAAGACAACGACATTAACAAATAAGAGAAAGAGTAACCTGTGCCTCTGCTTTAAGATCAGTGTATGGGACTACACCAGTAAGAAGCTCACTGCAATAAGGAGAAAACAGAAGTTATATGACTTATTCAAATGCATTTTGATATCTAGTTTCATATTAAAAGAAGGCGAGATAACTAATGGTTAAATAAACCACATCTCTTGAGAATTTTAAAAGATTGATCAAATAAAACTAAATGGTAAAAATTATCATTACTGAAATTCACTCCAATTGAATTTAATAATGATCAATAAGTGGCTAGAGAATATATTTCATCATTTCATGTTTGTAGAATATATGAAGCAGGTTCAAGATTTTGCTTACTTGACAGTCACACCAAAACTATAGACATCTGATTTTTCTGTATGAATTTCTTTCTTCAGGACTTCAGGTGCCATGTAAATTAGTGTGCCAACCATATTCTTTTTATGGAAACCACCAGTTGGCTTGCCAGAGAATTGCCAGTTCACAGTAGAGACTTGTTTAAGATCATTCTTGTATTCAGCCAAACCAAAGTCTGCTAGATGTGGATGAAGATTCTTGGTAAGCTGCATCACATTGATAAGTAAAGCATGAGGCCATTTAAAATGGAAGGCATCTAAGTAGAAGATTATGTGCAAAGGATCATTTATCAGGAAATAAAGATTCATCTATATTTTGAGTTCATAAGCATCAAGAAGTTATTAAAGACATTACGAGAATATTTGCAGGTTTGACATCTCTATGTACAATCCCAAGGCCATGCATGTATAGCAGAGCTTTTGCTGCAAACAGAAAGCAGGGAAAATGTAATGTGATAACCCAAATTGAAATTCACAACACACTTTGAACTGTAATTTTAAAAACAGAATATTGAATGAAACTAAAGATATTGTTTCAGCACTAACCAATCAACTAATGAAACAAGTTGTTCCCAAGGATCAAGAAATAGAAAAGCAGAACAGTCAGATTTATCTTTCAGTCTCAGTATAACATGCTTCATCTCATAAATGAAAAGTTCGTTAAGATGTTAGCAAGTATCTTATCATTTAAACTCATTCTTATGTGGCATCTCCTTTGTTATGTGGCCAACTAAAAACATTTACACTTTCTAAGCTCCTTTTGGATTGCCATAATTATAGCTATTGCTTATCAAGTTTATACTTCAACAAATGAGAAGGTATTTCTCCTAAATTACATTCCCTTAAGCACAATATTGATGCTCTACATCAATCTAACCAGGAGAGCCCTAGCAATCTCTAAAATCCTAAGGCCATATTCATTTTGAATGATTAAGTTGAATAAGTTATTTTATCAAGATTAATCACACATTCTTTACAATGATAAAAGCTTTTGACTCATGTCAAGCCCGGCATAAAATAATTAAAATGAAGGATAATTAATTACATATATCAAATGTGATTAAATATCCTTCAAAATAATCCTAATGGACTTTATTCCTATCCTTGAAAGTGAACACACCCTAAATGGAAGTCCATGATGTGGAACTATTCCTTTAATTGAGGGTATGGAAAGCTCCAACGTTGACCATGCGACATGAGTTATCCAAAATAAAGAAAGAAAAAGCAGAAAAAAAGAAAGATCTTTAGCTCCAATGCACCACTATTCCACCAAAAAGTACAGTGGATCTAATTGATGTATGTTGAAGTGCTCCATTGTCAAATATTCAAAATAGATTAAATGGAGGTTTTGAACTTCCCATAACTCTTCTTGCAGAAATACCTCAATATTTCTTTGTTTTATACTAGTAATATGTACTTGAAAACATTGCAGTTGAGACAGAGATTTTGATGTGAAACAACAGGTGGTCTTGACAAGTGGTGTCAACGGTCTTTTCCTTTAGCAGCAAAAAATATGGAAGAAAAACTTCTCAATTCAAACAGTTGTACAAAATATGCACAATTAATAATTTGATGTTGCAGCAGATTAGGAAGTAGTGTAAATATTTTTTTCTATGATACAACCTGCAAAAGGAAACATACAAAGCATATATTTTATCTATCTATTGCTGGGAACCTGAGTTATATATATTTGCTTGTCTACTTCAGTCATAAATTTGAAATTTGCTTCATGGAATAAAAAATTTCAATTACTTATTGGAAATCATAAGTTTATAAAATTTGAATTCGATGTAACAAAACAAATATTGAGTGGGTTATTAGAACTAGAGTTAATCACAGCCAATACATACAATGAATTCATGAAATCACATTAAATGATAATCTGTATTGGTTAGTTTAAGCTTGGGCCAGAAAATATATGACCACAACAGCTCCTCTAAGATTAATTGAGCCGACCCTCTCACATAATGTGGTACACTACATCTTTAGAGTCTGTGAGGTGTCCGCGACATACCTAATTGCGCAGCGATTTTGATCACTTGACTCATGCTCAGACCCTGTTCTTCCACGTGCAGTTTCTGTGCGAGGTTTCCAGCCTCATAGAACTCAAAGAAAAACAAGTAGTTTGGCGGCCGTGCTTGTGCTGCCACTAGCTTTATTATTCCCGGGTGATCCAACTTGCTTCAGCAACAGCATATTACAATAGAAAATTTTTCAAAAATGTTCAAAACTTGCTTTAGACACACGCATAGATTGAAATTACACTGCAAACACTTGCAAACAGATCTAATTCAAAGATAATTCAGCACAAGGGGTTCTAACATCACGGCCAACCAACTATATTCCCATAATACCGTCCATTAATCAGTACCCATGAGCAAAATTCTTCTAGAATCAAGACAAATTGACAGGACATTAACTCCACTCATTGTTTACCCATTGAAAAAAAAATTCTTAAAAATAGAAAAGGAAAACCTGAGTAATTGCAATTCTTTGTGGAACTTATCGAGATCGTCGGATGTAGATAATACTGGTTTCTTGATGGCCACTTTTTTACCGTCAAGAATGCCTTCGTACACCACACTCTCTGCACCTGCAACATACAATTTTGCAAAGACACAGTTCAAGTAGAGTACAAGGAAGATTGAAGAGCCAAACAATGCTTCAGGAATCACGAATCTTATGTACCTTTCGCGATTGGGGAAGAAAGGGAATAAGAAGAAGGATGGAGATGGAGAGGGATTGTTTGGCTGTGACAACAACCCCGGATACAAGTGTTGGGTTCCATAATCTCAAGAACCATTTTCTTCGATTTTGTGCTTTCTTGAATCTCGATGGGTCAATCGCAGCTTGCAAGCCGTCCTGCTTTTATAATGTAGGGGATAAAATTGGAAGCAGCGCAATTTGTCGTCGGACGCCCTATACGGCGTTCGTCTGTGGGATGCGTTAGTTGAGCTGTTTGCTCATACAACAGTGAAGAATATATACATATATATATATATATATATTCTTATTATTTTTAATTTTTCGGTTTTGTTTCAAATTCAACCAGCTTTCAGCACAATCTTAGCCCACCCATTTTTCATGTTGACTTCGTTGGAATAAATTATTTTACCAACTTTAATTGCATAATTTTTTATAGATAAAACTCGTGATTTGTAATAAATATGCAGTAAAATAATTAAGAAGATAATTCATGTAATAATTAGGATAGAATAATCTTAAAGACCATCAGAATAGAGGACAAACCGCTTTGTTTGAATGCAAATTACAGTGAAGAAAAAAAAAGTTTGAAAATTTAAAAATAATGTAAAAAATAATTATTTTATTTAATAGTACATCTGTGAATATAAAATTTGACGGGCATAATATGAAATTAATTATGGGCATACCCGGCGATAAGATTAATTAGAACTGCATATGACTTTGTAGCAATACAATTAAGGGCAAAACTAAAGGACCAAAAAGAAACAAGGACGATAAAGAAACAACATCGGAAAAAATGTGCGGCCCACGACGTGGAAAATGATTGGAGTCAGAGAGATCGCCTCGGGCCTTCTTGCAACTGACTCACACATTTCCGACAGCCACACGCTTGAACAATTCAGGGGACAGTCGTGGCGTGGGAACAGCTTGGAGGGGCGTTCTCATGTAAGTGACTGTTCCTGGCTGCTCCATCATGTCCATATCTTCAGGCTTCACCCCTGCCGGTGGAGTCCAAGTGAAGTGGTGCAACATGTGTCCCAACATGGAGGTAACCAAGTAGATGGCAAGCTGTGCACCGGGGCAGATGCGCCTGCCCGACCCGAACGGAAGAAGGCGATAATCGGTTCCCTTCATGTCAACATCCTCCTCTTGGAATCTCTCAGGTCTGAATGTAAGAGGGTCTTTCCACACTGCCGGATCCCTTGCAAGGGCCCAAACGTTGACACTCACGGTGGCTCCTTTGGGTACGTCGTAACCACCAATCTTGACATTAGCGTTGGCCTTGTGGGGCAGCATTAATGGGGTCGGAGGATGCATCCTGAAACATTCCTTGGTGACACATTGCAAGTAAGGAAGGTTGGAGATGTCGGCTTCAGTCATGACACGGTTGCTGCCAACCACACGGTCGAGCTCCTCTTGCACCTTCTGTTGCACCCTTGGGTTCCTCACCATCTCCGCCATTGCCCATTCCACAGTGATGGCGGTGGTGTCCATGCCTGCTGAGACCATGTTCTGCACGCAAAAGTTGATCGTGAAAACATTTAATGTTGTCGAGAAAAGAGGAATGTCTTCACATTACAAGAAATGAAGTTCAAAGAAATTCTTCCTTCAACTCACCCAAAGGAGGCCAATGACAGTGTCCTCACTGAGATCATATTCCTTCTGAAGAGTCAGCAATGCATCAACAAAATGGTTTTTGGTATTCCCTGTCTTCTTTCGCGTAACAGTGTGTTCTTCCATTATTTCCTTGGTAAATTTATTGGCACGAGCGTCGTGCTCAGCGAATGCCTCATTCTCGGCCTTGAACAAGAATCTTAGCCACGGCAAGAACTCGGCAAAGGATTTCTTGGTACCCAACTTAATTCCGTTGTTCAGAATGCCCTTCAACTCCTCTCCCTGCTCATCAATTACGCCGTTTGAATCCATAAACCTCTTCCCAAATGTCAATCTTGTAATGTGAAGGAATGTCAACATTCCCAAGTATTCACGCAGCACCAAAGCCTTGCCCATATTTTCTGCAATGTTAACGAACCGAGGACACTATTGAACTAAGATCACTGATACATCGTACATGTTTGTTTGCATAATTACAGCATGACTAACTAGAAAATGAAATTGGACAAACAGGCAACAGCAACAAATATTCACAATTACCACGCGCTCATCATTTACAAGGGTATGATACACAGAATGAAAAATGGGAAGGGAAGATTTCGGCAGCTCCATTTCCAACTAAATCCATCACCTCTGTATCAATCCTTACATTGCTCATATGAAGATTGCTTCATAATCCCCAATCTAACAAGATATAATCAACAAAAGTGCATAGAAGACACTAAGTAAAACGAAATGATAAGAATCATTACGAGGGCAAGAACAAATCTTTACCAGGCTTAATGCAGTCCTTGAAAATGGACTCGACCATGGCGGTGACCTCATCTTCCCTGATAGGCCTGAGGCCATCAAGCCTTTTCATCGAGAAAAGCTCCAGAGTACACAATTTTCTGACTTTGACGTAGTGAGGCCCGTAATCAGACCAAATCAAATCCATCCCATTCTTGCTGAACCTGGCAATCTGCCGCGTCCTATTCCTGTTCGCCAACTGCTGATCGTTGTCTTTCAACACCTCCTTAGCAAGCCCAGCCGAGTTCACCACAACGTTGAGGTGTGAACCCAAGTAGACTGAGAAGATGGGGCCGTAGACTTGAGACCAGTCGGTGAAGCAGCGGACGAGGACTGGCTTGACGTCGTATAGGTTGCCGACGATGGGCAGCGGGCGGGGGCCGGGGGGAAGCTTGAAGCGGAGACGCTGGTAGAGTTTGTAGGCCACGAAAAGGGTGACGAAGGAGAGGACGACGAGGGGGAGAGCCATCGAGTTGGCCGTAAAAAGGGTCTTCGCTCGGGTATGGATGTGAAGGACAGAGGTGCCATTATATATTGTTAGAATCAGATGTTAGTTGGAGTCTCTCTTCTGGACAGTGTGGTTTGGTGGATGCAAACAAGCATTTTTGAGTTGCAAAATAGGAATAAATGGTAATTGTGGGGCTTCTTTTATAATGAAGGAAAAATTCGTGGTACCTATTCAGCCAACTAAACTAGCAATGTTTCCATTACTGTGTTCCTAAGATTGATATTTCATAATAAAAAGGTCATGAACTTGTTAATTCTTATAAATTTAGCGGTTTTCATTATTCAAGTTATGTAATAGTTTATGTTTGAAATTCAAAAGTTTGGTACATTGTTTTTACAATCTATATTTTACTGTATTATTAAAAATAAGCACAATGTGGAATTACTCACTTGCACTTATTTTTTTTTATTTTGTACTGTATATGTCTGTATGTGCATTTTCTCTCAAATTTTCTATCCTTTCAATTAATATAGTTTCTTTTGTTTTTTTAAAGTATTTTCATACTTTATAAATAATTTCACTTCAATTATAATAAAACAATTTTATAATTTATAAACAATTTTGTATACACATGTAGTGTTCAAGTTTTACAGGTAATTTTATTGTACTATGGATATTGTAGTGGAGAAAATAAGATTGTAAGTATCCTATAGCATTACAGCTTTAAGTGGGTTATGAAGATATTGTTTGTATCCATGAAGAGTGGGCAAATTGGTTGAATTTGAACAAAGAATCATAGGTGTTGAATTTGATATGCAAGAATATTGTTGTTGGTTTGATAATAAAAGTTGTTCAAATGTGGTTTAGATACATTCCATGCAAATGTTTTGCATTGATAATGTGCAGATGCAAGCAGAAACATATGGTTGGGTTTCAGGTCAAGCTTAGCTTCTGCTTTGAGATATGAAAAGTGGTAGGTTTAGAAATACTTGTGGAATTTTTTCACTTTTGTATTGTCCCACTTATTGACCTGCCAAACACCGGATTTGAAATTTTATAAATTTTAATCATAAAATAATCTAGTAACACAGAACACAAATAAGGTCCCAACTCGGTCTTTTCGTTGTATAAAACCGATAAACAATAAGTTTTAGAAAATTGTATAGATGATTATTTAGTATTATATTTTTTGATTTTTATCTACGATCTATAAGTTGTGATGAAGTCCTAACATTTAATTTGTCTATACAAACAAGTTTGTAACTATGGTTCTCTAACAAAATTTCATGAACTCTTTTGTGATCGCAACCTTGTCTTAAGCGTATTTTTCTGTTACAAAATTAAGGAGGGGTAGAAATTAGTTTTCTCTCATGTGTAAGTGATGAATGGTAAATAGTGACGGTGTCTCCAAGTTAGTATTGATGTGAATGCTATTTTTGAAACTCTTTTAAGTGATTCATTTTTCAAGATACAATCTTATTTATGTTAGAATTTCAAAAGTTTGCGAAATGAGCTCTACAAGCTTTCACGTGAACTTTAAAATTAATTTAAACCCATCTACTTTTAATTATTAATCTAATTAATAATTATTCTCTTCAACTTAATTAATTCCATTAATTAAATTCAAGGTCTATTATATTTCCAATTAATAATCTCCTTTATTGACAAATATAATAATTACAAAACCATTCTCTTATGTCTTGTCGCTTTAATTTAATTAATTTGATTAATTAAATTAAAAGTTTTTCATGTTTCTAATTAATGATATCATCACTAACAAATATAATGAGAAATAAATCATTCTAATTTGGTTCAATCTAATTGCAATCAAATTAAAGCCTCTATAGGACTTCTTAAGCCTCGGCCACAAATCTTCTCAAGCCTTGTGATCATTACTTTGCAAATGTTTTAAGCTATTGTCTTGTTTTTATCTATATGATTCTGTAGGTTCATTCTTAACTGGCAATGAATATAGCTCGAAAAATATGAACAGTGCTTAACTTATGGCACATATCACTACTCATTCAAGGTAAAGTGAATAAATTATAATACACTCTACTGATCGTGATACTATGCAGTATAGACTTTTTGTCTTGTTTTGTTCTAACTGAGCAAAAGCTATATATTTAATCAAACTCATAAATTTGGTCCTATGATCAATTGACGTTTTCTCATAAAACTAATATTTCTATTGGGAACTCCTTTCTGGTCGCATACTAACTCGACCAAGGGTTTTCATATTATAAAACATCAACTGTATAAAATAAATATCTTACTCACTTACAAAGAAACAAATACCTTGTTGAACATACGCATGCCTCCATACGCATTCGAACAATGACACTTTTGACTCATGACTCTATCCAATACTAATAAAATATTTATTCTTAATGCTCTAATGATACATTGATCGTTATGCGCATAAGACCACCTCATCGTTTCAAGTTTAAGATCCACATGCATTTACCATGATTACGGAGTAAGATATTGATAGTAAAAAGTAAATTTTATGTGTCAGTTTTATTCTGCGAGTAAATGTCAGAATACACATTCTTTAATGATGTATCCACATATATATATTCTCAATATTTCATACTAAATACTTAAACAATATTATGTTTATATTCATAACTCTTTATGAATAAGATCTTTTAACATAATTACATAACTATATGTAACACTTTATACCATTTAAAATTTACATGTATAAAAACAATACCAGGATATTGATAAAACAATCATCAACATTTTATTAAATTATAATGATTACATTTACAACCATTATCTTTCATTAATAATTTGGTATCAGATGGCATATCACTGACAACACACACACACATCCTTCATTTTGAGCTTTTAATAAATTAAAAAGTAAGAAACAAGTAATTTCATTTATTTTTCATTCACTTGTATTCACATTATATCACTCTCTTAACAAAATTTTAGACACTAAAGGATTTAGATTTAGAGAAAGAATTTGAAGTATATAATTTCAAATGACTCCTAATAAAAGAGATTTGAAATTTACTACAATTACAAAAAAATATAGTTTAAAAATAAAAACTAAAAAATTTGAAATGTTTAATCATCCAAACAAATGTGATAAATTTGTTATTGTGAATTTAAAATATATTCTTCCAAATCATTCCGTCCAAACCCACCCTTAAGGATTTGTAGTTAATCTATTTGATCGGTTGATTGAATGCCAGAAGCCCAAAAGTTAAGGAAATTTTAAAAATAATTTCATGCATATTGATCTCCAATTTGTAAATGGAAATCCTGAGGGAAGAAAAAAAAAAACATAGATTTATGAATCCTTTTATTGGAGAAATGAGAATCCAACAACAACAAGAAGAGTAAGCGTTGGCGAGACGGCTGAGTGTACAATCTTGGGACATTTGACTTTCTAGATCTGTGGGCAAACAGGGAGAGTTGTGAGAAACACACAACTTCAAAACATTGCACATGGTTTACATGTTTTGTGTTTACTAAATTAATTAAATAAAAACAAGTTTTTTGGTATGTGCACAAGTGTTAAGTGTTCAAATGATGTGCTAGAGGACACTGTTTTGGAGAAAACAAGGGGCGTATCAATTAACAAATCTTCATGGAAAAATATAAAAGGGACCATAAGCAATAGTCAATTGTGCTCCATAATATATGTATCTGCACGAATGCAGCAACCAAGACACCAACTTTGTAGTAAAATTAATCATAACTTTGATTAATGATGAATAAGTTTTCGTTGGGAACTTGTGGAACTCCCAACCACGTGCCCAATCTACCTCACACTTAAGTATTCTTGGTCGTACAGATTTCTTCTTCATCCGTCATCAGCATCTTATTATTATTATGGAAATATTTTTTTATTGCACATGGTGAAACTACATGATGACCCTCATTTAAATTTTTTAATTATTCTATCCTTCTGTTTTTCTTTTATTTTAACTTATTATTTTTATTTATATTTTCTCTCAATTTTTTTATTTTTTAAATTCTGTTGATGGAAAATAACAATTTTGTGTTGTGCAACTTTCCTTCTTTTATCTTTTTTTCCCTTTTCCTCCCCCCATTTTCCTCTTATTTTATTATTTAATTCTTGTTGTTTCACATTTTTTTTTTCTCTTTTTGAATATTTTGGTCATTATTTATTTTTTGTTTTAAATATTTTTCTTTTAATTTTAAATTATTTTAATTTTATTATTTAAAATATAATAATTTTATATTTTATAAATGAATTTACTCACGCATATAGCATGTAACTTTATTGTTATGTTGTTGGTGTTATTTTTTGCTGTTATAAAACGAAGGAGTGTGTAATATGTCTTTTAATTGACTTTTTAAAACATCCCTCTAATTACTATTACTATTTTCGCACTCTCCATTTTCCAATTTTGCTATTAACTCATTCCTTTTTTTCACTAAATTAATCTCTCTTTTTTACTTCCTTTTAAATTTTAATAATTTTTGATTCATTTATATGTTTATCACATATATTTTATTTTTTTAAAATACATGCTACAAATGTGTCTCAATTGCTATTATTATGATTTTGAATTTATTTTAATTACACAATATAAATTGATATTATTACCTTTAATCAATACTATTTAACTATATTATTAAGTGCTAGGGATTTATAACAACTAAATACAAGTTAATCACAAAGGAATGTTTTATGACTGCAAATCTATAAATAAAAGTTTATATCTGTACATTATAAATAATATTTCAAATTTACACGCACAAGTATTAATGTGCAATACTTTCTAATATTATATAAACAAGTAGTAGGAGCACATTTGTTATGCTCACAAAAATAATAACTAAATGTTAAAAATTTTAAAATGAAAAATTCATTAATTTCTATATATACCTTTTAATGAGTGAGTTTCAAGACAAAAAAAAAAAAAAAAAAAAAAAAGGTAACGTGGAATAGTTGCAGGGTTATTTTAAAAGACACATTAAAAGATAGAAAAAGTTAATTTAGACCTTTCATACATTCTAAAGTAAATATAGATAGACACACATCCACATTCAAAAGGATTTGGCCTATAATTTTATATTAATTACGGGACGCCCACTTAACTGCAACTGTATGGAGGCAAAGTATAATCTATATTCAAGCTTTAATTACGATAATTAACAAAATTAACAATTATATTTATTTATATTCATATTGTTGTCAAATTAAAGTCTAAATCTCAGGATATTGACAAGAGAATGTTCTGGATTATTAAGAAATAATTTCATCATTACATTTTCTTTAGATTAATTACATCCCATTTATATATACTATATTATTAAGTCTGCGTAACTACCTTTTGGTCATTTAATATATTTTTAAATATAAAATTAGTAACTATTTAAAATCATTTCAATATTTTGTTTATAATTTTTTTATTTTATTTAATGAATCAAAAAATAATTTATTCATATCAAATAACTTTTATTTTTTGGTGGATTGACTTTTACGTTTTGCCCTTTTTTTCCAAGTTTTTTCTCACACGCATCCGTGGATATATAATATAAAAAAAAACTATATTATTATAATTATTAGAAGAATATATTTATTTAATCTTTATACAATAAACGTGTAAATGGGCAGCATTAAGTATGACCCTAACGAGGGCAAAATCCAAGTTGCATTGGATTATCAACGTCCCAACCAATAATAAGCCTGAAAAACTTCCATTGGCCCAATACATGGCCCAAAGAAATAAAGCCCATTTTAGCAAATTCGTCCCATCCTCCACCGACTTTCTAAATACTTAACGACTACGCTAAAGGCGGTCTCTATCGCAAACAAGGAGAGGCACAAAAAATCCAACCGAAAGCACGGAGAACAATAGAATCAACGAATAAATCCAAAAGGAACACCGAAACGAGAAAATCAGAATAGCCATGAAACTTCAGAACAAGACCCTTTACGTTATCGGGCTTCTGGCAGTGTTTTCTGCTATTTGTGAGAGCGGATTCTGCAGCGAATCGCCGGGGTGGATGACAAAGATGATGACTCTAGGTGGATTGCGTAATATTGCCCAAAACGGCGGTGAGGTTGAGAACATCGGCCGATTTGCAGTTCAGCAACATAATAACAACCAGGTCGTTTTTCTTTTATTACTTTAAGTTTTCCCTCTGTTTTCCCATCTTTCTTGGATGGCTCCTTCGACAAGTGTAATATTTTAATTATCTTGAAGGTTTGAGTTCTTTTTAATCTATATAAGGGATGATTAAAGGTAATTTTTATTGAATTTAGGGTTTAATGCAAAATTTATTTTCTGGAATTGTGGTCAGGATCTTTTCTTCGTTTAGATTTGTATTGTTGAGATGTTTTTAGTTTATGTTTTTTACATGATTTGAAGTGGGGAGAGATGAGAAATGTGAACTTCTGCTTGCAATTAGAGGCTTTGATAGTTTATATTAGGACTGCTGTTAGGTTAACAAATACAATGGCTGTAAGAATGTATTTTATTGAGGGGGGCAGGTGTTGTAAAGATTGATGGGTGAGGCAGCGTGGAGTGGAAGAAGAGCAAAGTTCTCTGTGATCTCTTCAATGCCGTGTTAATTGGTTGTTGTGTTCATTTGTGTATTTGGGTTTTTCATTTGTGCCCAATCATGTGACTCGTGTGTCCTTCTATTAAAATGTTGTTCTTTGTTTATTTCTTTATATATTCTAGTACAATTAGGTTTATTATCGACTTGTATCTGATATCACGGATGATCATGATGAAACACTAAATGGATTGGGGATTGAAAACGTTGAGCACGTCGAGTTCTAAAGAATCTGGAATGATTGAATTCGAGGCAGGAAAATTTCATTGGTTTACAATAGCATCTAAATTAAGTATGTATTTTTCATGTCTTACAGAACACTTTTCTTGAGTTTGCAAGAGTAGTTAAGGCCAAAGAGCAGACTGTAGCCGGTAAGATGTACCATCTTACCCTGGAGGCGGTTGATGGTGGTACCCAGAAGTTATATGAAGCAAAAGTGTGGGTGAAGCCATGGATGAATTTTAAGCAGCTTCAGGAATTTAAACTGGCAAATGGTAAAGATACTGAGTATTTCTGACTACTACTTATTTCCCTATGCGGGTAATTTTTCAAGAATCTGTTGCTTCTACACTACGAAGCACTTGTTGCATTCCACTATGGGCAATAGACTGAGATCTAAAGGTAACTGGTAAACATGTTGAAATGATCTGAGAATCGAAAAAGCTGAAACTTAATGGATTGTTAGAGAACGTCATTCATGTTCTTGTTTTCTTGACTCGATTCCCTTCTCAGTTCTCACTGTTCTGACTATTTGACGTTACCTTCAAATTTTTGTGGAGGTGATAGCGCTTATCCAGCACTAATGATGGATGCAGGTCACTGAGGATTCTGCTTCATTCTCGGTGGAAGAAATTCGGTGTTGGGGTAAGTAAGAGTTATGAATTAATGTCTGTATGACACGCAACATGTGGCGCTTCTGAAGCCTTAAAACGTGATGTATGCATATACAACTCAACTATGTTACATATGTGTTTAGAGAGATTGCTTTTGTCGTGGTTCTGATGTGCATGTTGTATGAAATAAGAGTTCCGACTTCAGTGCAACTATCTGTCTAGTAAATTTATTATATTTTATATGATAAAAATAATACTATTTAAAAATAAAAGTATAAATAATATTTGAAATAAGAAATAAAAAGGATCAAAAGAAATTGAAAATGAGAAAATTTAAGAAAAAGCACAAATACAAATTGTGTTAAAAAAAATAGAGAAGTAGCGGACAGAATAAAAAAAGAATTTAAAATAAGAGTATGTGTATAAATTCACATCCTATAAACAAAACGGGCTCAATCACTCAATTATGTAGGACAAAAATATATATATCTATATTATATGTTAAATTAATAAGGATTTGTTGTTACATGATATAAAATTATAGGAGTGCCTTCAATTGTAATTTTTTTTCTCCTCTTTTAATTGACAATTTTTATTTATATTTTCTTTCAAATTTCTTTTCATTTCAAATTTTTTGATGCTTCTTTATATTTTATTTTTTTATTATAAATATTTTTTTATACTCTTATTTTTAAAATAATTTTATTTACATTACTTAAAATATAATAATTTTATAATTTATAAAGAAAATTGCCACACAAAGGGAGTGCTACTGTTATTAGTATGTATATATGTATGCATATTATGGAATTTAAAATGATCATGTGGGATATTCAATAGTGGATGGGTTACCAGTGTTTTCAAAATCAGTTTGGTTACATCCAAAAAAATTGATCATAATTTTAATTGATGTGACTTGATTAAAAATTAGTCCAAATCAAGTTGAACATGTTAACTTGGTTAAAAAAATTGATTTTTATTATTTTTATTGATAAAAATTAAAAAAATTAACCTTTTAAATAAATAAAATATTTTTATATTTTTTTATAAAATAATTTATTATTAAATAAAATTCACTGACTAATTTTTTTACTTATACTTATTATATAATTTTTATCTATATATTTTTTAATTAAGTCCTTGAAAATTTAAATATTGTATCATGTAATTAAAAATTTCTAGTTAATTGTGTTGTTTTCATTTTTCAATATTTATGTTTTTTTTTGAATTTAATTTAGTTTCTTTTATATTTTTGTAATATTTTATATTTATTGAATAATTAATTCTTTTTATTACATGCAAAGTTTATCATTTGATATATTAATTGATAGATATAAATTAATTTTATAATATTATTTTAATATTATTATATGTGTATAAATAATATTAATATTATATATAATTTAAAATAATTAATTCTTTAAAAATAATTGAATTGGTCAATAACTAAGTGATCCAGTTAGTTTTTCCAGTTCAATAAGTTACAATGATAATGCAAAACATTTGACTGAAATCAAGTGGATGTTTTAATGCTAACTCATCAACTCACGTTCCTTTTATTTTAGTTTCCACACAACAAAGTCCAACCACACCCCACCCGGAAAAAAAAAAATTGTTCTACGCGTAAGTGTAAGATCCCAATTCAATTCCTTACATATCCACCATTTCTTACATATCTCGATTTTCGATCGCATAATCATTAAAATAGGTAAATTTCGCCCGAATTAGTTACAAATTAAAATAGGTTATTCGTTTTTTGATCCTTTTTTTTTTTCCACTTCTTTGTCAAAATACGTCAATCAGGCTTTCCTTAACTAATTATGTCAATGATAATCTCTAGCAAGTTTTTATTTCTTAGCAACGATGAATTAAGCTATTATATCTGTTAACTTTATCCATGTTAAGTTCCATCAACTATAAGATCAATCAATTAATATTTTTGATTTAAAATTCTGCAAATTCTGAGGGAGCAGAGTTTGGTCAAAATACCGAACAGGACTGTCTTGCTATTATTATTATTATATTACATGTATATGATATTTTTAATTTTATTTTTTATTTTTCATGTAATTCCATCACTTTTATAAATATATAATAATTAGACAAAACAAATAATTTATCAATGATTAAGTTCGTCAACGCTTATTATTGGCTAATGTTGAAAGTGTAGACAGAGGGTAACCTCTTCTACACCTTATACCTTATACCTTATCATCAGCCATCAGCCCTCTTCTTCCACCAACACGCCCTGAAAATGGAGATCTCCTCTCCCCCTGCCATCCTCTTCATCTTCCTCGTTTCCCTCTACTTGTGCATCTTCTTTCTCCGCCCACGATCCAAGAAGAAGCATGTCACTACTCATGGTTTCAGAACCTACCCAATCGTCGGTGCCCTCCCGGATTTCCTCCGCAACCGCCACCGCTTCCTCGAGTGGACCACCGGCATCCTTTCACGCTGCCCCACCAACACCGCCGTCTTCTACCGCCCGGGGAGAATACACGGCGTCATCACTGCAAACCCACAAATTGTGGAGTACATGCTGAAATCCAACTTCGAGAATTACCCAAAAGGCACCCGTTTCAGAACCCTTCTGGAAGACTTTCTGGGAACGGGCATCTTCAACACCGACGGCGAGATGTGGAAAAGTCAACGAAAAACAGCGAGCTACGAGTTCAACACAAAATCCCTCCGTAATTTCGTCATGGAAAACGTCACCGCGGAGTTACAGACGCGATTGATTCCGATTCTCGAGAGTGTGGCCGGAAACGACGGGGTTTTGGATGTTCAGGACACTCTTGAAAGGTTTGCCTTTGACAACATATGCAAAGTCGCTTTTAACGTCGATCCAGGTTGCCTGGGAGGAAATGCGACTGTTGGTGGGGGATTCATGCAAGCGTTTGAGGATGCAGCGACTCTTAGTTCAGCTAGGTTCATGTATGCTCTTCCGATTATATTTGTGATCAAGAAGTTTCTCAATCTGGGGTCGGAGAAAAAGCTGCAGGAATCTATTGCTAAAGTGCATGAATTTGCTGATGAGATAATTAGGAGGAGAATGGAAGAGGGGGTTGGGAGAAAAGATGAAGATTTGTTGTCCAGATTCATGGCACAGTCCGAGAATTCACCTCAATTTCTCAGAGATGTTGTCATTAGTTTCATTTTAGCCGGGCGCGACACGACATCGGCTGCTCTCTCTTGGTTCTTTTGGTTGTTGGCTTCAAGGCCAGATGTGGAGGAAAGAATTCTTCAAGAGCTAGAAACTATCCGACGACAAAACGGGAAATCAGTTGGTAATGCTTATGATTTTGATGAGCTGCGCGAAATGCATTACCTTCAAGCTGCGATCTCAGAGTCCATGAGGCTGTATCCTCCTGTACCAGTGGACACCAAGGCTTGTAAGGAAGACGATCTTTTGCCTGATGGAACTTCTATTAAAAAGAAATGGTTTATTACTTACCACACGTATGCAATGGGGAGAATGGAAAGCATTTGGGGGAAAGATTGTTGTGAGTATAAGCCTGAGAGGTGGATAGAAAATGGAATTTGCAGACAAGAAAGTCCTTTCAGGTATCCTGTGTTCCATGCGGGACCAAGGACGTGCCTTGGGAAAGATATGGCCTATATTCAGATGAAATCTATTGCTGCCTCCGTTTTGGAAAGGTTTACATTTAACGTGTTGCTGGAGAAGGGTAAGTGCCCTGAATATTTGTTGTCTTTGACCCTAAGGATGAAGGGGGGATTACCGGTTAGGGTAAAGGACAGACTTGTTTAAGCATTATTTGTAAAGCTGTCAAATTATAGGTTGTCTTGTCGTTCAGAGCCTTATAGGGCCTGTACTTTGTGCTGAATAATGTGATCAACTGATTCGATGGTTTGGCGTGTCGAGTTTATTTATTAAGTGGTGAAAATGGATCTGGAGATGCATGAAATAGACGAGCTGGTGAATGTACTCTCAAATGATTTAAACTTGTATTTATGCCCGCTAATTATGGTTTGTTTGAATTTTGATCACTTAATCTGTGGCTCTAATAAAAAAGGACATTTAACTTTCAAATTTCTGCATTTATAGAACTGCGGAAAGTAATTGACCAGTAAAATTTTGTAGCATAAAATGTTTAGTAATTGATGAGATAAAAAATAGTGAAAGATGGCTAACAAACATAGCCTTTGTGTCGCATGCAGTAAGAATGTGACATGAAGATGACATAATGCTGACTAAATATAAAATCCCATAACATTATTGAGGAAAAATGCCAGAAAATATAAACTTCTCCATCGGCTTATTAAAAAATGAAAATTTAAAAAAGTAAAGAAACAAAATATCTAAAATAACAAATATATAAAAATAGACAATAAGATTTAAAAATTTTTAAAAATATTTATTTAAAATTTAAATGTATATAAAATAATTTTTGTTACAAGATAAATACATTAAATAATATTTTCATTAATGTTAAAAATTATTTTAAAACATTTTATATTACATGTTAAAATATTTATACCATATAAAATATTTATATTACATGCTAAATAATATTTTTATAACTACAGAAAATAAAAATAAAAAAACAAAAACAAAAATAATATTGATAAATACTAAAATGAATTTAAAATAATTTGGACAATACATCATAATATAATAACAATAAGTTTTTAAAAAAGTTGATCATGTACTTAAAATAGTTTAGATAACATTTTCTGTTATTCTTTCAATGTCAAAATATCGACATTCTAAAAATCATGTAAAATATAATATAATTAAAATAAAATTTAATAATATATATTAATAATGACATAAAAATATTTTTAAATGTTTGAACATACAGTAATTTTCTAAAATATATCAAACATTTTGAAATATAATTTAATTTATATATTTTAACTTTTAAAATATTTTACGATATTTACTTAATTAGAAATAATATACTTATTGATTAAATAAATAGGATAATATATGATAAAATTCTAGAAACTAACTTCAAAAGTTTGTTCAAAAATTCGAATATATTTAGAAATTTTTAGACAATATATCCAATTATTTCATTATTATCAAAATTTATCAAAGAGAAGGGTAATATGATAAATTCGATCAATTATAACAAAGTATAATTTCATTTTGAATGTATTCTTTAAACATTTATATATAGTTAACATTGTTCAAATAGTTAAAAATATTTTTACATTTACAATGATATATTAAAAAATCTTTTTGAAATATGTAATTAATTTTTATAATGTATTGAAAATATTTATGTTGAATATGTTTTTAGTAAAAATTTTAGATATTACTTACATATAACTTTAAATAGTTTTAAGTATATTATTTCACATATCTAGAAAACAAAAAATATTTTTAATAAAAGACCAAGTTGCTAATATCTTTACCTAGTCACTTTAAAGAGAAGTTCAATTTTTTCAAGACAGGCTTATGTTTAAAAAAAAAAAAAACACATTAATGAAGAATATGTTAAATAATGTACTTAATTTATTAGATATAGGTAGAGAAAATATATCTAGGTAAATGAAATGTATGGGTTTGTGAGTGTACCTTGTTAAATAAATAAGTCCATTTACATAAAGTAGGCATAGATTAGTAAACGTACCTAACGAACATTAAGGTCTATGTATAAGAAGTCGGTGTAAGTTGGTACTTTGTCTTATTACGCGACCAACGTGGCATCTTACACTCTAGATAGATTAACCATGTGTACTACGACATGTATCATTCGCACGATAACACATTTTGTGTACGTCTACGTAATTAAATTCTTATTAGATGGGCCTAAAAAATTGAATGAAAGAAAAATAAATATTAATTAAAAATAAATATTGAGAACAAAGTACATAAAATAAAGGCGATGGAGTATCAAAGTACATAAAATAAAGATGATGGAGTATTAATAGTTGAAGAATTTAACCATTTTTGTCGTGTTGGTTTCTAATATATATCAAATTATATTAATTATCAATTTAATTGTATTGATTACGGATTGTTAATTCTAAAGTTTATAGAGTATTATCTCGAATTTTCCTATAATTTTTAACTTTAGATTTTAGTTGGTATTCCCAAGTTAAATCGAGTCAAATATTCAAGTTTGGTGATTAATAATGGTTACCCATATTACTTTTACAATTTTACTCCTATTATTTTTATAGAATTAATGTTTGAAAATTATGGCATAAGTTTTACTTCCGTTATTTCTCGTATAGCTACAAATTAATTAGTAAATCCTCTAATTACTATCCAATTCAATAATTGCAAATAACCATGCAAGGACAATTAATTAAAATTTATGCATGCATGTTTTAACAATCACAAACACAAGTGACTAGAAAGAAATTTAGAACCTTATTATGATTTCAACAATAACCATATCTAACTTGTTCGACATCCAAACGAAGGAAAAACACTAAAAAAAGGATGAAACCTTAGTCCAATGCTTTTGCATTGCATGGTGTGATGAAGGTGCTTCAAACTTTTGGTGTAGATTCAATCTTGTAATTCTATGTTTTTAAATGTTTAAGAAACTAAAACTAAGCCTAATCTCCTCTTCAAGATATAGAGAACACATATTTATAATCCAAGAATGTCTAGGATTCATATAGTATGTGAAAAGTCAAAAAAAGCCCTTAAAAACATGTAAAATCGAAGTTTGAAATTATACTATGCGGTTTTCCCATGATCGCAAAACTTAGTTCTGCTATCCCAGAACCTCTTCCCGCTATCACGAACTTCATAGTCACCCTTACTTTGTGATCCCCAAACTTAGTTTCACAATTGCATAACTTCTTTTTGCGATTGTTAACCTGGATGTGTTGTGTTTTCTTCTCATGGTTGCAACACCTCCTTTCGCAGTTGTGCCACTTCCTTTTGCTATCGCAAAACTACCTTGCAAATATTAAATTACATTTTAAGTATAGAAAATGTATAAAATTAATAATTAGCATCATATTTATACTTTTTTACCTCAAAATCATCATCTTTCATATAATTTATATATGATAACATATTTTTTCTATTTTAACTCACATGCATGAATAATATAAGCATACTAAGGGTACAATAAACTCCAATTTCACAAGTTACAATGCATGTTGTATGTCTACTGAGTTGAACATGTCTATCTTTTTATTTTTTTAAGGGCAAGCGTGTGACTAGTGTTTATTTTCTTTGTAAAGAAGGGTTTACAACAACTATGCTTTCGGATGTATGGGAAGCCATACTTTAACATTTTAGGCCGCTTATTCCACCAACTACAAGGTCCACCTCAGCAACCACAATCACCAGTGGAGGGCAAGGCACTTGACGCTTCCTTTGTCATTTTATCATTGATGGAGAGGGATGCTCAGGTTAATTTTCTACATTTACCACGTTATGCACCTTCAAGAACTGATAACGCTATTGACCAACATTACCTAAGTAATGCCAATTCTAGCACTTTTTCCTGACCTTGTGGCACGTGGAAGGCTGCACTAATGCAGTAGGCACAAAGGATGGGGGCATCGCTCAAATCTAAGGGGAATCTTGAGAGCACAGTAAGGTAACCTAATGTCCACCATGCAGTCTTGCTCCACGCTATCTAGGATCTCCTCATGTCCCTCACATTACACTTTACACTGTCACAGTACTTATTTTAGAAATAATATAGTTAAATATATTTGATCTTATATGTTTTTTCTCGATGTGAGATTATTATTTGGATAGATCATACCAATGTCTAAAATACATACATCCATGTCATCATTTTGCACAGGAGTTGCACCTAAAAACTTTAAAAAACACGTGAACTCTGCCCCTCCATTGGGGATGGCAACGATGTAGGTGTGGGGTGGGAGATTCCTTTTCGCCTCCTACTCCATTGTTGAACATTTTCCCCTGTCCTTTTTCCATCCCCCGCATTCATTGCCCCACCCCTGCCTTGATTTCCCACGAGATGCCCATAGGTGCTCACAGGGTAGAAAAAAAACTTAATTTTATTATAAAATTCACATAAAAAATTAAAAATAAGAAATAATAACATTTTAAATAGTTGTTTGCCCAACAAATATACAACTGCAAATTAATTTTCAATTACTGTTCACTTCATTCTACAATCAAGTATAGGAGCACATCAATGCATCCTAACTATTGTGATGAAGTTAAACATCGATGAGGACTAATTAATCTTCCATAAGTACTAAATTCATATTTTAATACTACACCTGAGATAGGAATAGTTAGAATGTCCTTAGCCATTTTTTTGCAAGCAAATATACATTACCCTATGTGTTTTCTACCAAGCAAGTACGTCAAAAGTCAAGACCTTTGATAAAACATTTTCTTCTAAATAAAAGTCCAACTCTAACTTAGAATTAACAATATTAAACTTAGAAACCACAAATTTATCAAAACCAACAAAGGTTATCCATTTCAACTTTATTATTATTGCAACTTCCAATAGCATACTCATTAGATGAAATCATACCCCATCATCAAATCTATTTTGATCCAAACTAGATTGAGATTGATAATCAAGCAATAAGGAGTAGCAATTTTAATGGATTTCTTTAACTTTCATAGATAATTCATCACCATTAATGATTGGAATATAATACTCAACTAATTTTAATTTATACCTTAGATCAAAAACTACAGCAACACTAATTAAGTATCACATTACAATCTTCCTAATACTTTTGATATTTTTGCCATCATGTTTTTTGTTGTCATTTTGATTAAACATTTTGAACTTCTCATCCATTTAGCCAATGACACCTTGATATCAACAACTTTTACAAAGAAATTATTAGATGTAGGATATCGAATACTACAAAATATTTCAGCAATTTGATAGAACAATTTCTACTTTTCACAAACATTACTACAAGCCACTCAATCCTCATCACTTAACAAGATAGTATAGTGTTTCTCACTCAATTTAACTCATGGAAATACATCTTTATAAATTAAAGCTGCTTGCAATATCAAAAAAAGTTAAATTCCAATGAGTTTTATAATATAAACACAACTTTTTAGCACTTGCAATAATCTCTAACCATGTTTTATATACAAATTAAGGATATGGGCAATGTAATACATTTTAAATACCAAACCATCCATCAAGAAGTTACTCATGTTAAATTTATCCAACAAAGATTTCATCATAGTATCGTTAGTTGAACAATTGTCTAAAATAATTATAAATATTTTAATGTTAATATTTCTATCCATCAATGAAGTAAAAATTATATCACTCAACACTTTTTTGGTATGTAGAGTAGGAACATAAACAAACCTAAATAAAAGTAGAAAAGAATTCAAATTTATTCATTTATAACATCACTTAGCATAATTCAAATTTCGAAATTTAAAAAGTGTGCATCAAAATTTGACACTGCAACATCCATGAATCATCAATATAATGTGCAATACTGGTCATGAAACCTTTCTTTGTTGGAAGTCCACATATCGGTTACAATTGCAACTCTGCTTTTGAGCTTCTCTAAAAAATTGTAACTTTTTAATATCTATAATTCATAGATATTCATGGTATCTCCTTTTATTCTATTGTCCGAAACAAGCTTTAAACACATCTGCAAACTTTTGGCAAATCTTTATAAGCCTACATGATCAAAAATTGACAATTGATATTCATTTAATACTATTGAGGATGCAAGCTCATCACATAATTGTTGTTGATCAAAAACATGGTTGTGCAATTCTTGTTTGCCATCATCTTTTTTATTACCATCCTAAAATAACATATGTCTCTATATCGTTTAAACCTTTTAGTGTCACTTTTGAGGTGATTATACAAGGTACTTATCACATGAGTAGTACTAGTTTTGTACTTGTTTTTATAATATTTGCATACACCAAACCAATACCATATGCACTTTTCTCTCTATTAAAATAGTTCCAAACTTGTGACTTTAATTTTCTTTTATCTCATTCACTTTCATAGCCATTCTCACTTGATTCTTCTAGATCAATTGTCTTAATGTTAATTTATTGTGTGGTTGGTAAATTATCCCCTTGCTTAGATGGAATGAAATTTTCAAACTGATTCATTATAATGAGAATTTCCCAAATAAATTAATAAAATCTAAGAAATAATAATATTTCAAGAATTAACCCATGGATAAGAAACTAAGAATTATGGCTATACGATGATTTTTGTTTCAATGAGTGCAATATAACATAATAACAACAATAGAATTATAGAAACATATATTTAATTTTACTAATGCATATATTCTATTGAGTACTAAAATTGAAATACACACACACATGTAAATATATATAAAACTATTCTTATTCAATATACATCATAAGGAGTTTACTCTTGACATTATACTTTACAGAACCCCGAAAACAGCAAAAAGAAATAGATTAATATTGTCATGTTTATGATTAATATATCAATATCATATAAAGAAAAAAAAAATTTGTATAAAACCAAACATTCAATTTACCAACCTACTCCAAAGCCAAACTAAAGATGTAAGATTCTCTCACTAGATTTGATCCAAATGCAACGAAGTTGTATATTTGTTTTTAGATTTTCACAGAAAATGTGACAAAGAAAGTGATGTTTTTACAGCAAGAAAATGTGAAGAAGAAAATGAAACCTCAAAATAAAATTGTTAGTTTGCTTTTACCTTTTTCGTTAAAGAATACGAACATGAACGTGAAACTAAATGTAGTAATTTTTGACTTGACTCGAAAATCCACTCCAAACCTAATTCGATCTAACTCAAAATTAGTAAGTTTTGAGTTAAACTTTCGTGAATTCGAATTGAAATCGAGTTAGATATACGAATTCGAGAAGATAAACAATTTAATTTTGAATCAACCTGCGGACTCACGAATTTATTTTAAATAATTTAATAAATATTTATATAAATATAAAAAAATTAATTAAATAAAATTACACAACACAATTGTAAATATTGAAAACATTAAAACTTAATTTTAATTAAATAAAAAATAACTAACTTTTTTTTAGTCGATTAGCGAATTAGATTTAAGTTACCCGTCAAATTAATAAGTTAAATTTGAATCAAATTTTTTACCACCCGACCCGTCGCCACCCACGTGAAACGTCAACTTGGCTCGAAGGATTTGAAAATTATAGTGAGCAGTTTATCAACAATATTTTAGCAAACAATTTATGGGATGGAGCATTAATTGCTCTGTTGTAGTTTCTTGGAGAATTCCACTTCACAGACATACAAAAGGCACAAGATGATTTGACACTAGAATGGTACCAGGCACATTTTTGAGAATAGGTAGAGTTCATCGCGAATGTATAGTATAAAATATATTGTGTTGCCTGTTTTTTTAGATAATATTTGCTTAAATTGAAATATTGAATTTTTGTATGAATTTTGCGTTTATAAAAATATGCATAATTATGATATTATTTGATAATTAAATGATGTGATTTTACATAAAGGTGATAAGGATTTTAAGATATAAGACATATGTATATGAGCTTGTATATATATATATATATATATATATTTAATTGTTCTAATTATAAATTAAGGTAATGATTAAATTTTAAATATTTATATGTATAAATATAAAAATTAAAAAATAAAATTCAAAGTCATAAATTTGATGTATATTTATAGTGTATACATTTTTTTGAGCAAAATCAATGGCCAAATTTTCTTTTTCATTACATACATACTCACATGTTATTTCTTTTGTTATTGATTGTTAGTCATGCAAAGTCATGCTTTAAGTGTTTACAAACTCCATTCAAATATTTCATGTCCTCTCATTCTTTTTGGAAAATGAGTATAAAATAGTAAAACAAAGGATCATTTTTGTTAACAATTTAAGGCTTATAAAATGAAACATAAACGAAGTGTTTACTTTTATCAAGTTTTACAATATTTGATTTTGAGGAGAAATATTAATTTATATGATAAAAATTTATGTTTCTTTGAATTCATTTTGTTTTATAGCAAATAAATGGAATCTCGATCGTCACATCGAGTAAAATAATTAATTACAAGGAATGATATTTTTATCATGTTAACACATTCAATGTGACAAAAATTAAAATTTTCATAATAATAGTAAGAAAATGGGCATTTTTTATGTTACATTTTATATCACTACAGGAAATTGAGAAAAATGCCATCCAGGTTCCTTAGCTCTGAATTTGACCTAAACATAGTTGTATAGTAATGTGAAATGTCTTATATCATATTCAAATAAAGCAAGAGACTGAAAGCATACATATATTTAATCTAAAACAAAAAAGTAACTCATTATTCAGTCTATATTCAAATAAACTTTGAAGAAAAAGGAATATATTTAATCTACTTATCAAGAAATAAATGAAATAAATAAACTAAGAATATTGTTGAAATATTTCTCACTTTATAGTATATAAGTAAAATTTAAAACATAGAAAAGTAAAAAAAAAAAAATTAGAATTGTGGAGACAAAATATTGACTAAATAGAAGCTTTATATTTTCTATTTTTATTTATTTCGATAAAATTTGTTTTTGTTACATTTTATGATATTTTATTATAAGAAAAATAATATATTTTATGGCAAGATAATTATTTGATCACAATTAATTTTTTTCATATTTTTTCTTAAATTTTAATGGATAATAATATAAAGTAATTATCAAATTAATTACAAGTAAAATTGGAGTATATTATTCAATTATAATGGGAGATGGAACAAGGGTTGGTGCCGGGCTATATTCCCTCATCTCCCACCCCATTTAAAGTGGGGATATTTTATCTTCCTTGTCCCCACCTCCACCCTGGCTCTGCCCCATTTTCTCCGTTGCCAACATTTGCTCTTGCTCCTGTTTTTATATCTACACATGACGCACTTAGCAACCAATGGCATGGTGACTTATTTAATGGTTGGAGAGCTTGGGCCACATTTTCGGCTATGTGTCTAAAAATTGGAGTTCTTTTTAGTTTATTTGACCCATTTTTTTTATATACAATAATAATAATAATAATAATAATAATAATAATGCCCCACCCAAAAAGACAATAGTAATAATAAAATTATAAGAACAACAAGAATTATAATAGTAACGACAATAATAATGTAATATTAGTATTATTGTTGCGGTTGTTGTAACAACCACCACAATATTAATCATTCTTGCATTGTCTGAAGTACAACCCCCTTGAGATATTGACTGGGCCCCTAACGAGTGGGCCTCGCACTCATGTGCATGGTGGGAGGAGCGCTCCATCACCACCATAGAATTACCCCATTAATCCATCAAATACAATTTTTTTTTTTTAATTTTTTGCATCAGATTATTTGCACTACTAATTATAATTATGCATCACCTCATACTATGTCATTACTCTTGTGCCAAAATATCATTATTCCCTTTTCTTTTCAATTTTTTTTTTCTCACAACCCTCGACCATTTACAGTTTATTCTCAAAAACTCATTTATCCCGATCTAACAAAACCATTTTCAAGATCAACCAATGGTAGCCTTAAGTACTTCTCTTCGAATACCGTTTAAGCTTTACTCTCCAATACTTCTCCTCATTCCTGACTTAATATCCAACACTTTGGTTGCTTTTACGATATTTTTCTAATAAAAATAATAAGATACATTTACGAGCAATCCAATGCCTTCCTATTGATTTTACAAATGCAATTCCAGAGCTTCCTTATGAAAAGGACTTTTCTCATAAAAATAGCATGATATATTGACGAGCAAGACCTTGCGGACTAATACGAGGCGCTGCCTTCAATGCCTTTCGATTCATTTTACAAGTGCAATTCTAAAGCTTCTTTATGAAAAGAGTGGAATGATAACAGGTGTTATTTCTGGTTTCTCAAGCAAAACAGTAGTAAATGGAAAAAATCAGCAACAGCAATGTTTGCAAGAATTTGCCACTAATGATCCAGACCTCCATTGACACTTTGGTCATGGTGATAATTGTGGACTATAGTGGGATCTCGCAGAAGTGCAGCCCATGAAAACTAATTTCAAAATCATGAACATCTGATGTCGTGTCATGGTAGTGTAAAGTGGTTCTATTATTAACCTGACTTTATACAAACCTCTCTGGTCAACAATCCAAACACGTCTAATTCCTCACAAGCTCCATTTCTTTATCTCCATTAGGATCAATGGGAAACGTTTTTGTATTCTTAGCGGACTCAACATCTTCATTGGTGCTTTCTGTCTCAGTAATCTCTTCTAACGGTTTACTCGTATACAAACAGGCACATATTACATAGTACATCAAATTTATCACTTGCGCTCCTGTAGCAAGCCAATAATAGTTCTCCAGCCTTCCCCGGTTGAGATTCCGGTCGGGTAGCCAGTTCCTCTTCTGACCAGTGTACTTGTGAACTAAAGTTACCATGAGGGTGCTCGTGTAATTCCCTATTGCTATTGCTGTCCAGTACAGGGCTGCGGCAGTGCTTCTCATGCTTTCTGGAGATTGATCGTAGAGAAATTCCAGGTGACCCACATGCATGAAAACTTCAGCTAATCCATGCAGGCTGTACTGCGGTACCAACCAGAAGACACTGATAGGGATAATTGCAGTAGGTTTGTCAAGAAGGTTATAGTCTGCTGCCACTGACTTACGCTTAATCTCGATCAATGCAGAAGCAACAGTAGCAAAAATGTTGATACCAAAACCTATTCCCATTCTCTGCAGGCAGGTGATTCCCGCAGGATTACCTGTGAATCGGCGAGCAAAGGGAACGAAGAGGCGCTCGTATAGAGGCACGCCGATCAGGATGGTCAGAGTACTGAATATTGACATGCTGGCTGGTGGGATTTGGAAGGATGGAGATAAATGTCGGTCCATGCTTCGAGCTTGCTGGACGGTGAAACTGTGCAGGTGGGCATGTGAAGCCACGAGCAGTATGGCTGCGGCCGAAATAGGCAGCAATCTGATGATGGTCTTCAGCTCCTCAACTCTGTGAACTGTGGCTAGCCTCCATAGATTTGGTTTGGATTCTTTCATGTCGGAGTCGCATACCACGGCAGCACGATCTAACCACCTTCCGTCAGCGACAAATGAAGTACATAGTTATGAAAAAAAAAAGTTATAACTCGCGCCTTACTTGAGGTCCTTATTGGTATAACGTATTATTTTAGGAGCTTACTTGAACTGATCTGAATGCAGAAGCCTTCCATTGATGGAGATGCCGGCATCAAGTTCTCTGTTTGCGTAAAGGCCATCAGGGTCTGCCGGCGGGCCGACTTTTCTTTTCTTCAAGGCTGCAACAATTACTTGTGTCACTCTAACGAATGGACTTCCTCCTGGCTTGATTTTCCTGTACCAAGGGGAGCCCATGATGAAAGCTACAATGGATAATGCCATTGCCATGGTTGGAATTCCAAGGCCCCAAGTCCAGCCGATGTTGTCTTGGACATAAACCACAACGGTTAGGGCAAGTAAAGTGGCCATCCCCATGCAGAAATAATACCAGTTGAAAAAGTTCCAACTCCTCGACTCTTTTTTCAGTCGGCTCATGTCTAACTGGTCAGCAGCAAAGGTGACAACACAAGGCCTAATGCCACCCGTACCCAGTGATGTCAACAGAAGAGCAGCGTAGAGAATCCACAGCTGCAGGCTAGAGGCTTCCTGGCAGTTGACCTGAGTTGGACACGGCGGAGGACGGAGCTGAGGCAGGACTGCGGAAATCGTGATGGTGGCCATTCCCTGTGACAAAGCACACATCTTGTTCGTATATCAAACTGCACATCTAATCAATCTTTTACAGATCAAACAGGAGAAGGAGGGACAAACCAACGAGTAGACAATAGAACCGATGATGATTGTCAAGAATCGTCCGGCAAAGGCGTCGGCAAGGAAAGCACCGAGGAGTGGGGTAAAGTTGGAGGTGCCGCCGAAATTGGTGAGGGTGTTGGACGCCTTGACAAGTGGCAAGTTGAGCACCTGTGTTAGGTATGTGATCATGTTGGCATGAAAACCAGAACCCGCGAATCTGTCGCATACTTCGTTTGCTGTCGGCGTTTAGCAGATGCATTAGTACTGACAATGGACGATGTTTTTAAGCTTCATGCTTTTGAAAGAACCACTGGATATCCAAAAGGTTAGATTAGGAAAACTAAGTCAAGTTATTCACGAAACTTGGCTTGAAATTGCTGGTGAAAAGTTCGTTCAAGAGTAGAACGAAGACTTGAGAGTTGTTCTGTTCTAAGTCCTCCACAATCTGTAGTAGTTGTAGGGTCGTCGTGTGTTTTTTTAATTTGTAATAATAATAACATCCGTAAATATTTATTTATTTATTTACAGTTAGTGAAGGTTTTTGGAGTGAAAAGTTTATGAATAGTGTTAAATTGATAATTAAGTATATTTATTTTGATTATTTTTGCTTTATATATACACACACATAATATTATACCATGATTGAAAATTGTAATTGCATGTAGAGATAATAATTAATTTTATTAATGGATAAATATACCAAGATGCGAACAAGTGCATATAGGATGTACATAATAACTAGATTTTCAACATAGGTAATTGTGTTGGATTTTTAATGTTTGTATATATAAATGATAAACACTTATTTTTAAAGTATTGTAAGCTTGTTTATGTGTACTTTTAAATGATCAAAATCTTGCAAAGTATGAAAATCTTCTCTCTTGAAAATTTTGTTCGAAGTCGTGTGTATGTCTCATGAATTTCCATCAATATTTATAACTGCCATGTGATATGAATTAGTACACAAGACAATCGTGTATTAGTGGGAATAGGGAGACAAGGATTTCATGCTATATTTGTTACACTTTTTCAAATAATTCAACCACTCAAAAATTTACATTTTAAAATATATTATTCATAAAATAATTTTTATACCTTTTCCTCTTATTATTATGTTATCTCGAAAGTTGCACACCTAAAACAGCTACTAATTTGACTCTTAAAAACCAAACAAAGCATAGTTTTCTTCTTTTCTCTTTTTTCCCCTCTACATTTGGGGTCTAAGTAGTGTTGAGTTCAAAAAATGACTTCAAGGGGAAAAAAAATAATTAAAATTTTATTTTAACTATCGTTATTCAAAAAACAATTAATATTTATAATAAACTTTAGAAAAAGACATTAATTAAGTATAATTGATTATTTTTCATTCTTGGACCCAACACCAACGTCGCCAGTCCGGATTTTACCCAACTCGGATCTAATTATTTAATTAAATACTATTGTTATTATTATTGTTCGTCGTTATTATTAGACGAAGTGAGATCCAATATCTATACAAAGGCCACCTTGAACCTACTTAAGACTTTTTCGAATTTGATATGATCCAAATATTAGAAAAAAATAAAATATCAAATAAGTGGTTACACTTCTATTATTATCTCATGATTACAAGACACCACTAGTTGGTAGAAGTATCTATCGTGCGAGTGAAAAAAAAATAAATCCACTTGCAGCTTTCACGCTTAGATTTGGAATTTAGTGTTGAGCTAAGGAATCAACAATATTTTGATATGGAAATTAAGGTTGATAAAAGATGATACCTGCCGACTAATGTTGTAAATTTAACATAATTTACAGCCCACTAAGACGACAGGTGCTGTCTTTTCCTCTTGACAGATGCAGCCTATTGATCTTTAGATTCTTTTCAATATTCAACCAAATGCCATCAAGATTACACTTTGATTAATGAAATCAGATCACCAAAATAAATAAATAAACAAATTTAATAATGTTGTCTTGATGAAGAAAACCTACTCTTTGTAGATGTACGGTTATGTTTGCATCTTTTTATTCTCTTAAATATTTACACTTCTATCAAATTAACCTTTTTTTATGTCATTTTTCTCTTACTTTTTACAGTTCTAAATTTTTGCCCATTCAAACAAAGTAAAATTTTCGACATTTACTCATTCAGTCCTCCCAGCGTCCTGAAAATTACAGTTGCCCAATATCTGAGTTGCAAATGCTCTCACCCAACTCCCCATAACATGTGTGGGTGCATGCGCATATTGTCTGTAAAACACACAAACACACAACACACACAACCCAAAGAATGGCAAATATGGAAGAAGAGGTGGGACTGACTCACCAAGAATGAAAGGCATAGTTCTGACCCCTCCAACCCGCTTCTTCTTGGACTTAACATCTTGTTTCTGATCTTTCCCATCTCCATTTTCATTGGGTTCAACCTTGTTCTCCAATCCACTCATCATCTTTTCCATTCTTCAACTACTGCGAGATGCGACATAAATTCACATAGCTCGTATTTATAACCAGCATGGGTGGGCATAAACTGTTAATCCCTTTTCCTTTTTTTTTCTCTCCTCTCCTTTTCCCCAATAAAGTGAGAGTGAAGAACGGGCTGAGGTTGGTGGGGACAAGAATTGACTGGAAGGGCGTTTATATTAAATCTTAATTATTGTTATCTTTTTTGGATGCAATTATTAGGGTCCCCATGTTCCTATCATTTCTTGCAAGTGAATGACTCGTGAGAATTTTTGAAGATTAGATATAAGTAGCCAATGCATTAAAATAAGTAAATTGTTTTTAATTATTCAAATACCAGTTAAATGTATATTATGGATTTGCAGTATAACAGGGGAAAACCAATCATATTTGTACGTGTGTGTGTCAATTTAGTCTATGAAAATCTTGTGCGAGTTTATTGCTGCAGTCTCCTAGTAAAATTTATTTATTTTGAAGAGAAAGACTGCCTAATCGCTCATCTATGAGACTGAAATTAAAATGCAATTGTGCTTATCTTTTTCTTTTTTTTTTTCCCAGATATTGACATCATGTTTATGTGAATTGTTGTAATCAAGAATGCACATGTGAGTATACAGTCCCAGGAAATACTTCACTCTCAATGATTATACTAAAATATTTCCATGATTTGCTACTTGACATAAATTATGTGCCAGATACAAAATGATATGCTCTCTATGTCTCCTAAACAAATTAATCGAGTGTTTTACTTATTATTTTGTTTTTGTTATTTAAATTAATAGGAGAAGTCTGTTTATATAAAGGTGTTGGCATTACAATGCGTTGGCAATGGCATGGCACACATATGATTGGAGATGTCATCAAAATATTTGTCATATTTGTGAAAGATTTGAAAAATATTATTCTTACCTTATTTGAAGAAAATTTCAAAAATATCATGTCTTATACTGTAGATCAGCTATTCTTTATTAGATGATTCTGAAGATGTTATGCAATTGATCAGATATTTGCATATTTGAATATCACAACTGGTAAAGGAAAGCTCCAAATATTTTCCTGCATATTCAGAGTATAAATCAAGGACCAAATATCTAGAACTCAAGGGATAAGGGCGTGAAGAGAAAATTGAGATCTTTAGAGTTTAATTCTTGTAGCCTTTGTGTGAACTTGAATTGCATATTATTTTTTTGTATTTTTGTATAAAAAAGATGAGAATCAAAACATCTAGAAAATAATTCACCATGATGGAATGTTGAGTTTAAATGGGTTTAGGTTAAAACACAATCAAGTCTGTTTTGTGTGATTGTGCTCTCAACAAGTCAAGAACCTTAAAAATGAAACCATTGTTTTATTCAACAGTAAGTTATGATAGATTTCCAACCAAGCCTTTCAGTTAGAGAAGAAATATTTCAAGGCCAATTTAGTAAGAAAAACCTTGCCCGAAATATTCACTTCAAAGGTGGCTATAATAGAAGAAGTTGGAGATGTAAACAATATTCAGTTGAATGAACTCATGGGTCCACTACAAACTTATAAGATACACCTGAACATTACAAAGAATGAGAAAGAGATTGCACTCCATAGTTGAGAGACGAAGTGATGATGAGAACCGATGTTGCAACAATGATAATGATATAGCATATATTGCAAAGCTCTTGCAGAAGTTGCTGAGGATAAGGAAGCCAAATTTCAGCAAAAATTCAAGTAATTCATCTAAAAACTCTTCCACTAATTAGAAGAAAATTTTTAAGAAGCATGAGAAAAGTGAGCCTCAGAAGAAAGGCGTGCAGTGCCATAAATGCAAAGGTTACTACCATATTTAAGCGGAGTGTGGCAATACTTTTAAGAAGCAAGGAAAGTCCATGAATTCCACCTGGAGTAAACAAAGTTTAGACGAATCAAATGATGAAGCTAGCCCAAGCAATCAAGTTACCTTCAATTCAATAAGTGTAGAACAAAAAAAGGTTGTGACCCTATGTTACAACTTCTGATAATGATGAATTGGAGTATTATAGATGAGGAACTTTACTCCACTTACCAACTTGCTTGCAACAAATTTCTGGCACTAAATAGCACCTTAAAGGAAGAGATAAAACTGCTTAAAGAATTAAAAATGTGTTTAAATAATGAATGTTCAAAATTGAAATTTGAATGTAAGAAACTTGATGAGCATTGTCATGAAGTTGAGTTCACCTTGAACGTGCTGAACATGGAAAAAATGAAGTTAGAAGATGTGTTGCCCATTGGAAAACCAAAGACTGATCGTATGGGAATTGGTTATGTTAAGCATGCACCAGCTCACAATTCTGAGAATGAGTCAAGTTCATAAAAGAAACCATTCATACAGCAGCACCAAATGTTTCCAACAAACAAACAAAACATAACACATCGAGTAGAAAGAGGAGGCAGAGAGAAAAACTCTTGTGTTGTTTCTACAAAGAAAGCTGGCCATCGGATAATTAGGTGTTTTTCTCAGCTGAAACATATACTGCATGGAGGACATGTGGGTAATCAAGTTAACAACATTTAGAAAAATAATTATTCAGTCAAATGAATATGGGTCAAGAAGTTAGAAATTAAAAGTTTGGTATTCTATACTTCATTAAAAGCCTTTTCTAAAGAAATTTGACATTTTGATGCAGATTGTTCCAAGCATATGACAGGTGATAAAAAGAACATTTCTAAATACAAAAGCATTTTTAGAGGGCATGTCACATTTGGCCATGAACAAAAATGTCAAGTGATTGGAAAATGTTCCCTTAATGTTGACGGAATACTAAAGTTCAAGAGTGTTTTGCACATTGATGGACTAAAAGCTAATTTATTCATCATAAGTTCATTTTGTGATCAACATTAGCTCGTAAAATTCACCAAAATCAATGTCAGGTATATAACAAAAATGATTGTCATGTATTTATTGGCAACAGATTAGATGATAATTGTTATACCTTGAGTAGTACCTCAAGGGAGATGTGGCTGCAGGACCTGACCACAGATATTGGACAAATTATGTAATTTTAAGGAATTAATCTAAATTCTTTGAATTTTGGATCAAATTAAGCCTAAACCTACAGGATAAGACTCAACAAGATACACGAAATGAGATTTGAAAGGATTTGGGCAAACATAAATTTACAACTATCTTTGAAAAATTATTTTTATTGCATAAATGATTTACAACTGCTTTTTAAATTCATTACTTTTATATCGTGTGTTTGTATGCATCTTAAATCAAATTTTAATTTTTTTCTACGTGAAAAAGTATGGAAATTTTTGTGATATTTTGACCGCATGAAAGTCTTATTTGAACATAAATGCAAGCTATTTGAAAATTGAGTATTTTGAAAGTGTATACTAGAATACGAAGACATGAAACGAATTGAAAGTGCCACTCGTAAGACTACAAACAAGCGTGATGAACAAATTTTATCTTATCAATTTGATAATAGATTGGGATGTATCTAATTGGGATAAAGATAGAAATTAACAATAGATAAAATTGATACTTAACCCAACTAATTAGACAATAATAGAGTGAAATACTTTCTAGATGAGATTGAGACCCTAAGACCACGACAGCACAGTTGGTTAAACGTACTTGTCCTTAATTGGAAGAGCTTAAGTCAAGGTTGCAACGCGATCAGAATCACGTCGAAACAGCAGGATAGCGACGGTGTAATTAAACCCGAATTCGAAAATCCTAGGGACACAAACCGAGCGAAGAATGCCGACCTAACGTAGTAGGATTGGATTGAACTCGATGCAAACGGCCACAATTAGCACACTGAACACTAATTGATACATTACGAATCACATGGACCACTTCGAAATGACTCGATTTGGGATTGAAATCCACGAGAAATTGAATGAACAATTTCAGAGAATTTGAAAAGGAATTCTGAATTGATTAAAACTCTATCTATATGTGTCTATTTTTAACTGAATAACTACTACTTATACTAAATTCTATCATATTATAATCTAAAAAGCCCATATGGCCCGATTTACTAATAAAGCCCATTAACAAATAAAGAAAGAATATGAAAATAAAATTCGACAGATCCTTAAATCGCATCATACCCCTTCTCTTGAGAGTGAACTGTCCTCAATTCAAATTTGTGTCCTCTTGGATCAAACACGAATTTCTAGAAGCTCCTTAACTCTTCATCGTCTTGCTGAAACTTTAACTTCATCTTCTCACAAGTCCAACACATAAATATCAGCCAACAATGAACAATTTCAAAAAATTTGAAAAAGAATTCTGAATTGATTAAACCTCTGTCTATCTGTGTCTATTTTCAACTGAATAACTAATATTTATACTAAATCCTATCAGATTTTAACCTAAAAAGCCCAACCTAAAAAGCCTATATAGCCTACTTTATTAATAAAGTCTATTAACAAATAAAAATAAAATATCAAAATAAAATATGACGAATCTTTAGATCGTGTCATGTTGAGGCTCTAATTATTGACAACACGCACAATGAACATGTTAAAGGATTTTTTTTTGAAATCTTGTCTGTGATGCGCCACTACCGCAATGAAGCTATCAATGTTAACCATTCAACGTTCAATGCGCATACGGACAACTCAGAAGGAACCACACAACATTCAAAACCAAGTACTTCATAGACGCTTAATCGGTCCAAATTTTTTTCCAAGCATTCACACTTCGTAGAAGCACCCCCAGTTATTATATTCGACTTTGCTCCAATTTGATTATCCAACCTTATCATCTCAAAAAAGCACCATATTTAGAGATAAGTATATGATATCTTGAATCATCCCCAAACCTATCCATGAACCAAGAATTGAATCCAGAGATGCCGCAGGAAACCAAAAATTCAATTCCAACTCTCTCCCTCGTATTTTTCCTAATTTCTTTATTAATAATAGTTGTCGACGCTTGATGGTGATTTTGTTTGGTTGGTGGAGAAATGAATGATGATGTGAAGCGGGACTACAAAGGCTAAAATTTCCTGGGCAGAATGGTAATTTTACAGAAGAACAGTGGACTTATGTGACGTCTTTGCTTACGTAGAACCCATCGTGGCCTGATGGATAATGTTGAGGCCATGTGAATGACAAGTGCAACAAAAAGATTGCTGCCCTATCACATCCCACTTCATATTACTCATGACTGTGGTTCTTATCGGACAGTCCACACTCGCTCACTACTCATAAATGGACAAGAATCTGCCTGGTTTTGAAGAAAATAATGGCATCAGTGCTCTGCTGCATTATAAGGTCATATTCATTCTATATAATTATAATTAGGATGAATAAATTATTTTATTAAATTTAATTATATATTTTTTTATGAAAAATGAAAAAAAATTTAATTAATGTTAAATTCAGTATAGAATAATTAGAATAAAAGATAATCAATTCTACATATTAAATGTGATTAAGTAATTTTTTAAAATAATGTCAATAAATTTTAATCTTATCTTATAAGGGAAGATGTTCTAAGATGACAAATGTCCTTTTCCTGGTCTCCTCCCTTTCCTCTATTTTCTCTTCCTGTTGTTTGAGTAGTGCATTTTATACTTATTTAAATAATTTATTAACTTTATCTTTTGTAGGATTAAAGTTTTTTAGGATATTATCTTCCATTCTTACTTTTTCTTTTGCTGCTTTTTTTTTTTTTCACTTTCGATCTATGCACACTTTCTTCGCTCCTTCAAATTATTTTTTAATCATGTTTCAAATAGGTTTCAAAAAATTCAAAATTGAAGTAACCATAAAAGAATTAATAGAATCCAAAAAATATGTAAATGTATAATTATATTAACTTTTTAATTATAAAAAAATTAGCCAACAAAGAAAAATATTTTAAAAAAAAGATATAAATTAAATCTTAGAAGAAGAGAAAAATATAAATAATTTGAATGAAATAACTGTTCAAACAAGAAACAAAAAAGTAAAAAGTAGACAAAAATGAAATAAGAAGGGAAGAACAAAAAAAAGTAAAATTGTGAGAGATAGAGAGCAATAAAGCAAAAACTAAGATGCAAAAAATCAGAAATAAAGAAAAATAAAATTTTGAAGAGAAAATCAGAAATAACTAAAATTGTAAAGAAGAGAAAATGAAGAAATTATTTACAATAAGAGAAAATTATCCAAAAAATAAAAAATAAAAAAAGAAACATAAAATAATGGACATAGAAAATAAAGTAAAAGAGAGACAAGAAAGGACACTTATCCAGATTTCTTGCACACACTTTTCGTGTTTGGACAAATAGATAATTGCAATACTTGCTATTAGGCATGACTATGGTTTAGTTTCAAAATTGTCAATAAAATAAATAAATATATATATATAGATAAATATATAATACGTTAATTTATATTATTATTAAGTAATTAAATAACGTTATGTATATTTTTTCTATTTAAAATATTTGTTAATTGACAATGAAATGTATTTTTAAAATTCATATCACTTATTCTTTACTTCATGAAATAAAAATAAAATCAAAATATGATTTTTATTCATTTTTTTAAATTATACATTTGTTAAAAGTTTTAAATATTTTGTCATATTATTTTTATATTAAAACTAGAATTATAAATAATCGAAATAAAATCACTAAAGAACTAAAACTAGAACTATCCGTTCCAAAGTCAGTAACAAAATAGTTGAAGAACTAGAATTGGAATTGAAGGAGTTGGTTCTAGAAACCACAGCCGCTGTACAAAATCTAATTCTGGTTCTTTATTTGTCTAGAACTGAAACTGTCGGTAGCCATGCCTAACTGCGACGGTGTGTTAAAAGGACATACCCCAATCATATGAGCTTCGAATCTACGGCAAATATGTTACACACAAACACAAAGAACAAGAAAAAAAACGAAGGGTCTAGACTACAAAAAAGAACCAATATGCTTCATCATTTATAATTTTAACAAACCAATTACAATAATAACACTAATTACTGAGATGCCTGGTGGGACTCGAGTGAAGCTCGTTTCGTGAAGTGTCCATGAACCATGAAGCCATAAACTCTTAGATAAAGAGTTAAGGTGGGATTTGCAGAGACCACTCATTGGAGCATTAGAAAGCAACGTGTCAGTGTCCTTGCAAATGCTGCCAAAATCTCCACTAGAGAAGTTAACGGGACAAGGCGTGAAACAGCTGTCCTCATTAGCTTCTCTGAGTGGACCTAAAGGAGGTGGCAAGAGTGCAACCATCCATGTGCATCAATGGAAGAAATTTTGAAATCATTATGAGGCACCAAGCATCAATGCATGGCTTCTTGTCATGGGTGGCACTGATTGCCTAATCCACATTTCCGTGATTACTGCATCAATTAGAATATTTGGTATGTTGTTCCCGTTGATTCGTTTCAATCATTATGGCTATGTTTTAGGAGAGACATTTTAGTGAGAGATAATGTTTTGTTGGGGATTGTAGTGAGATGATTACATTGTTTAAAATGAATGTTTTGACGAAATAAATAGTATAATTTATTTAAAAATATATATTAAATATATAATAATAATTGAACAATCCGATAATATATAAGATAATATATAAGTACAGTGATTATGTTTTAGAGTGTAAATAAAAAAATATATAAATATATGTATAATCCCATAAAGTGAATCCTCGTACAAATGACAGCCACCCTTTCGTCCTTCGAAGCACTTCTTAACTATCACTAGGATCAAAAAAATTTTCAGACCGACTGCTTAAGCATTAATTTACATAAACCAAAACGGGTCACAAAAATATTTGATTCCTATCACTAAAGATTGGATTTTAACAATTTATTCAAAGAAAATACATGAAATTTTGAAACAACAATTCCAAAAGATAAAATCTACATTTTTAAAATTTTTACCTTTTGGTGATATACCTAGAACTGACAGGCCAAGGCCAGGCATAAGTCAATGTTAAAAAAGGCTAAGATCCACCATAACCTAAAGCCATAGATTCACGGTATGACTCCATGTTGCCACCATTACTGTAGATCGTTCTTAAAGAGAACCCAAATATGGAGATGACATTACAAGAATCATCAAGCATTCTACTGCAGTAATAGTGAAAGGAACTAGAATTTATTCTGCATGTTTAGAACATGATACAACTTCAGTTTACATGTCAGAGTTAACTAGGATAACCAAGTTACATATAGCAGTGAATAAGTTACTACAAGCTCTAAAGACAGTTATACCTGTGCTATCTACAAAACTTGATTCACCAAACACTTCAGTCCTTAGCTCCTACTCCGTGCCATCCTCATGAGGTCACCAGATGAGTAGCTGATCCCGCAAATGGGAGCATGCATGAGTAGGTGACATACTTGACACTATCAACTAATACAACAACAAAAATTCGTGACAGGGATTTCTTTCCCATCACCCCATCCACATCAGCATCACCTGCCTCTCTAGGATCAAAGAGCACGGAAACCACCATTGAAGATGTATTATTATTTCCCTTCATGTTCTCATCCTCAGAACCTCTTCCTGCATGTTCTCTAGAAATGTTTTGATAGGATTCTGGATGCGGAATAGAATGGAGAATCCTCCTATTCTTTCCCTTGTTCAGGCGCGTAGAATTCTGATTCGGTTCTTCTGATATATTTCTTGTACTGGTCGCTGGAACTATGGCTCCAGAAGCTACTGACGCATCAAACTGGAAAACTTCAGAACACATGCCAGTGCTCAACATTGGCCCTGAACATTATAAAAGAAAGGTGTTAAGACTTCTCAAAAGATAACAGAATTGAACAAGAGAAATGCTCATAAGCTCAAATATATTGTATTCCTTCAAAGACAGAAATGAATCAGCCAAGTTGGGGTAAGGGATCAAAAGGGGAATGTAATTCATATTCACAATGAAAAAAAATTGATCAACACACTCTTCCGACTCCATTATAACTCCAAGATATAGCGAAATCTCCAACATACAAATATTCTTGATTTAATTCATCAAAGATTGTTTACTGCCATGCTTTCTTGTCGAAACTAGAGAAGACGGTAAAAAGGTGATAACTAATATTCCTCTAGCTTTTTTTCATAATAGATTCAGAATAAGGGCATTAAATGGCAGTGCATTAAGGTGCAAGGTCGATGACCAACGTTTTTTTAAGTTCCACGTTGGCTCAACAGCATTTCACCATGGTGATATGAAAATAAATAAATAAATGAAAACTTCAAATACATGATCATTGGCTGATTCACCCTTGATAACCAAAAGATCAAGAAAACTCTAGCTTAATAAATCAACAAATTTGAGAAATGCCCTTTGTGACTTGAAAAAATAAACAAATCATCTCCTTCACTGCTCTGGTATTCGAAATGGGTAAATTATAATCATATGAATTCATTCCATAAGCTGGCGGAAATCAGTATATTTCAATTTAGGGAGTGTCAGCCTTTTTCCCATATCACATAGAGATAGGATGTATTCAACCATTCCAATTATGCACCCCAAAACCAAATAATAGCATACCAGCAAGAGGGACAAACAAGAAGGGCACCAAACCTTTGTAAAACATTTAATGATGCAAAGCAGAACAGTTAATGTGCCTCATAAACTAAACAGACAATGAGCAATGGCATGTAAAACATCTTGCATAGATCTATCATCCTATATGTTCCCCAAAAGAACTAATATAGTTATTTTCCGTCAACTATCATAATTTAAGAAGACTAATGAATAATTGCAACCTTTCCATTTTGATAAAATTTAACTAGATAATGACATCCATCAAACAATACGACAAACAAAGAAATCGAGCTATTCTTACCAGCTAGGCCTTCGCGGAACCATTGTTGAAGCCTGCCATCAGTTGCTGTTGATTTCATGCCATCATCTTCAGTCGAACCAAGAGCCCTTATGTGGGGATGTCTACCAACATTTCTTTCTGCACTGGGGACAGGAATTGCAGGAGTAAAATCTCTGGGAACTGCCAGACCAGTCTCACCACCTCCCTTCCCTCGAGATGCCATGGCTTTCTCACTTGCCAACACTGAATGGATAATCAAATTTCCATCTATCTTAACAAGCTTGTCATTTCTAGGAACATACAATGATGCTGCAAGAGGTTCACTCCCATTGCCCAATCTAACAAATTCATCGGCACTTGGCTCCCCTCCACTACTTTGATTTGTTTGACCACAATGTAAACTACTGTTACTACGAATACCTCTTCTACTACCATGTTTCTCACCATACTCAGTAGCATTTACCATCAACACTCTCCCATGATGTTTTTCATTAAAGTCAACTTCACTATAAATTTCTCCACCTGTAAACGCTTCCCTAACTCCTCCATATCTCATGTTAACCATAGGAACCAAACCTACGAACAACATTATGAAAAACACCAAACCAAGAAAACTAACGCCAGCAACCTTCCTGGTCTTTTGCCCCTCTTTCTTCTTGCTTTCCACCTTCTTATCTGCCTTTGGCACCTGTGATGGCTGCTGCAGTTTCAACCTTGGGATTGGCACCAAGGGCACCTGCCCCGGTGGCTTCATCATATAAGGAGGGGCGCATGGCATCCATGGATACATCATGGCTGGATGCGGGTACATCCCAGGAGGTGGTTGTGGCCCCAGAGGAGAAGAAGCTGCAGCAGAAGCAGCAACAGCACCAGCACCAGCACCACCAGCCATTTGCTGCCGCAGAGTTGCATTTTCCGCCACGAAGTATGAAATCTTCGCGTTCAAATCTTGAATTGTCGAATGCATGGTCTTCACCTTATCTTCCAACTCCTCTACATAATGCTTCTTCCTCTGTCTGGATAATTGGGCACTCTCCCTATTCCTCATCAACCTTGCCTTCCTTTTCTCTTCCTCTTCATTTAAACCGCCAACATCAATGTAAGTTTTGTTATTCTCTACACTACAATTAGATATTCTATACTTATTAATCGTTGAATCAACATTGTTTTTTACCGAATCTTCACCCCCTTTTTTCCTCTTCAGCGAAGTGTTATTGCCATTATTAGTAGCTATCTCCTCTAACTTAATCTTCTGATCAACAACTCTAGTTTTAATCGAACTATTACTCGAATTTTGTGAAGAACTTACCGATCTGGTCGGGCAATTGTTCGAGTCCTCGGACACATTAGACCCGAAATTCCCAGAACGACGAGATTCCGGCGAAGGGCAATTCAATCCCTTCGTATCGGCGCCGCAATTTTCAGCGCTACCCGGATTCGATCCGTTTGATTCCGGCGAGGGCACGTTGAGGTAGCCAGAAATCTGATGAGACTCCATACCCGGCGAAGAAGAATCCAGAACCCCTGAATCATGCCAGCTGAGATCGCCCGAAAATCCGCAATCTCCGGAAAGACGACGCAATTCCGGAGACGTAGATTTGAAAACAGCATGCAACTTCTCAAATTTCGGTGCAAATTGAACGAAATTGTGTGCCTCTCTGGTTTGGGAATCAGGCTGCTGAAGCCGGACGGGGTTAAGGAGGTCATCCAGGTCGCCGGAGGAAGGCACGCACAGATCATCGAAGGAAAAATCGAGATCGAGCTCGTCGAGGGCGGGGTCGGCGTTCTGATTCTCAAATGGGGCACCGTCATCTTCGAGTATATCTTGTGAAAAGAAGGCAGCGTCTTGGGGTACAAGAGGGCAGCCAGAACCAAATTCCAGGGTCATAGACGGCGGTTCTGGTGGAGGATCGATGGCAGCCATCGTCGCGTCAGCCATAACTCCGCGTTTTTGAAATGTGGAAATGGGGAATGAGATAACTGAGGAACGACCCCGCAAACGACGGAATTGTGGGGTTTCAGTCTTACCGAGGGTTTTAAGAAGAGAGAAAGGGGATGAAGTACTGTTCCTCTGCTGAACTTAATAGACGCGCTTAGGGGACAACGTGAAGAGCTCGAACGTCAGTGTGATTGTGTTCTTTCCCACGTTTTAGTCCTCGTGGATTTCTTTGCTTTAACTGCTGGGCTTGATCTTAAATATACGTGGATTAATATTGATAATAAATATAATAATTAAATTTTGAATATTTATGTATATATTCATAAAATAATTTAAATTTATATTTAAATAAAAATTTCATTGTAGAATATGTTTAAATTGTGTCAGTTATGATGAGATGAAAACTCATCAAAAATTTGAGTCATAACCTAAAACATTTAAATATAATAATATCTAGCAATTTATTGTATATAATTAAATTCTTTAAATATAATTTAATATAAATTTTTTAGTGTTTAATGATAAAAAAATATTAAGCATCATTAATATAGTCTAATTAAATATATTTATGTCATTTTATAATAGATAATTAAATAATTTATAAGATTTTAACATTATTTTTTTAAAAAAACTTATAAATTTGAAATATCTTAATTTTTGAGCTCATAAATTCCCTAACTAATGAGTTAATAAAGCACTTTCATAAATATTATAAGTTTTTAAATATCTCATAAATTATTTTAAAGAGTTTATAAATTCAATTAGCACTATTTTACTATATTTTATTTTCACTTTATAGTCTATCAAAATGTACTAATCTTCGAGATAATTTTTTACATCTTACTTTTACAAACATTTATATATTTCTCTAGTGTAGAGGAGACCTATCTTTTTCTTTTTAATTATTAATGGTCCAAATTAACATTTTATTATTGGAATCTAATCACAACAATGCAACGTCACTTTTTTATAAACACAGGTAAGGAGGATTGTTTTTAAGTGAAAAATTTACCATGAATAGGATTTTTATTCGAGATACCATCATTATTACACAATTTGTCTTTTTTTGTTTTTTTTGAAAAAGAAAAAAGATATTTAAGTTACGAGTAATTTATCTTAGTAAAAAATTTAGTACTCCTCATTACTTATTCGGCATTCTTGTTGGAAGTGTATGATGATTATATTACTCAAATTAGTACTTCATTACATATAACACTAAAAATAATATAATCATGCATTTTTATTTCAAAAAATAATTACTCTTTTTCTCAACATGTAATAAAAAACACCATCCTAAAATTAAAAAAAATCACTTTTTTTCACAAATTACAATGCAGCCATGACAAAAGGGTATCAAACTAATCTAATTCCAACTATCTAAATATGATTGCTTAACCATCACGAGATTACACATAAGCATCGCACGTATTAAATACACCATTAAATTTCACAATATATTATTTCGAATTAGTGTCACATAATTTACACGCCCCATTTTATTTTTACAAACCACACATAGAATAATATAATTTTATATATAATTCGAGAGCGCGTGGCGAACAAAAATTCAAAGGTGCGAAGGTGGAAAGATTCTGAACCACTGTTTATTACACAAGCCGACTAGTTATGTGTCGGAAGACTTCTCTGCTTTAAACCTCAGGTTTCCCTCACGAACAACAATATATTAATTACAATTAATTAATAAAAATAATATTGCTGTTATCTTCTTATGTTTGTTCGTGGAGAGGGAGCGGAGTGCGATCATTAATTATGAGATATCTCATGGGCCAATGTTAATTATTAGATTTAGGTTGCTTAACTTTGTTGTTATCGTCTTAATACGTTTTCTCTGTTTGGATTGCTGTGGTCAGGCAAGAGTAATTATTAGATTTTAGACTTGGGTTACTTTCCTTCTACTACTTAGCCCTTCTTTTTATTTTTAGTTAAAAAATTGATTGCGAATATTGTTCTTTTGGAACTTGGGATGGCCGATGGTGTTCGAGTCTTCTAAAATAAATGATACAATGATGTATATAATTTTTTTTTACATTGCTAATGGTGGTAAATGTCAACAGACAAAACCACTCAACTCGCGAGATAGATGTGAAATGTTTTTAACTCTAATAGAGCTCAGATTAAATTGTTGAACATTTTTCAAGTTTAAGCTTGTTAAGTTTAATTGAATTTGAATTTTATAAAAATTGAATCAAATTGAATTTAAATAATTGTAGAGTTCAATTTTTTTGTTTAAATTCGAATATACGTGTAAGATAAAATTCTTAAATAATAAGAAAATTTAGTGTTTGACTGAATAATTTGAATCAATTTGAAACTTTTGTGAGTTCTACTATTTAACTTTAATTCTCTAATTCTTCTTTCAAAAATACTTCACTTGAAATTTGAACAATCTTAAAAAAAATGGCTTGTGCTTGATTTTACTTAAGCGTTGTTAGTTTCTCGCAACGTTGATCTTCGGGTTTAATACCACAATTTTAAATCAAATGCTGATTTTAGAGACTTTTTTAATAAAGAACGTTTTTAATTTTGGTGACGAACTCCTTCAATTTAGTGAAGAACACGATGAACTTCTTAGTTTTTGACGAAGAACACGACAATCTTCTTGAATTTTGTGAAGAACACAGCAAACTTATTGAATTTAATGAAAAACACAATAGACTTCTTAGAATTTGGTGAAAAACACACGAACTTCTTTGGATTTGACGAAAGACACGTTGAATGTTCTTGGAAATTTCCGAGAGAATTTGGGGAGTTCTTCAACTGCTTCTGTTTTCTTTTTTTTATGGAGTTTGACCCCTACTTATAGTTATATGAGAAATAGAAAATCTATTGACGTGGTGCGATTTTATTGGCCGTCAGAGTTTGTACTCTACTCAACAACTCAATAAAATCTTCGTTATTTGTACTTCTAGCAGTATTCTGTTACTTAAAGTCTTCATGTTTGGACTTCTAGTAGGACTCCGCCATTTATCACTATTTAATTGGCCGATGAAAATATTAATTATTTATTTCAAGAATTTTATTTATTTAAATTCTCAAATAAATAAAAATTACTTTAATTAATATTTTTTAATATTATATTTTTTTATATAGTATTATTTGATTAGACATTAAATTTAAAGTATCTACGATATGTTTGAATATCATATATTTAACACGTTAAGTGATGTGGTCTCGACTTTGTTCCACCATACACTAACCAGATTCAATTCGGTCCAAGTCAACGGAAGAGCGATTGGATCCACAATTCATGGACCACTCAAACTTTTGGTCGCTAAAATGTCGCCACATGCCGAAACTACACGCGTCGCACTAGCATTGGCTGTTTCCGGGACATCTAAACCACGGGGACGGCAAACAAATATCGCCGACGGCGACTCGGTTGCACGCCCAAAGGCCCACTTCTTTGTCCCGTTTTAACTTTTCAAATTTAGCCACATTCTTTGAAGTCAAGTAGTAGCGACAAATGGTGTGAAGAAAAAACTATCTGAAAAAATTCCATATGTAACTCCAATTATGATCCATCTCTCTCTTGGGTTTTGGGCCGTGGGAGATATTTGTGCTTGCAATAGGTATAAGATCAGTCTTTTATTAGACAAGCATTGATTTGAGAATACACTTTATAATTGACAGTGTATGTTTTGATTTTGTTGAGTATTGATTGAGAATCAAACATGAACCGAATCTCCAATCTCCTCGACGATGATGAAGTAACCTTGGACAAGTCTCCTTTTTACCGTTGCATGGAGTTTAAGGCAGTTATAAAAGTAGCCGATGTAAGGGTCAAAATACCAATGAGCATTCATTTTGAAAAGCTTCTCCAAATATTGGAAGTCCTAAATAGAAGAATTCTAGGCACGTTAGATAAGAATTTTATTGCACATTGGTCAATAAAGATAGTGCATTGCATTCATTTTACTCGTTTATATCATAAGCTGGTGGGTCAGAAAATTTTCCTATTATACAATATTTGATTCATTTGTCCTCCGTCAACTCGCCCATTTATTTTCATCTTGTTTGTAACGTAGGCGATGACATGCATCTCTTTACCGGATTATGTCAGTCGTGGGGATGACAGAATTCTGATTTCCAGCAGTTTGAATTTCCACACTTCAACCCTTCGTCTTGCTGCAACATTTGGTATGCTTGCCTTCTGCCAATCTTATTTAGTATTTTGACACTCTGGAATTTCTAACCACCTTCAAGTTGGCATTTAGATGCCCAATGGCTCAATTAAGTGGGCACAAGCATCCCATCAGTACTAAGAACAGGAATTTGAAGAATTTATTTCAAGCAGCAGATATTCTACATATTTTGACTTGTTTTATGTTGGGAGACTAAAGGTAGTGCCATCTTGTACCTTAACTAATGGGTCGAAACAAAAATGCTGCTCCTAAGTAGCAACAGTGTCGGGAGAAATAGTAAAAGCAACAATGGTAGCGACATCCTACCAAATATGACAGTAATAATGGCAGTAGAAGTAGTGTTAAAAGTAGCATTAATAATACTCCACAACATAAGACAAAATTAAATGCATAGAAAAATCTCGAAAATTGATTTCAAATAAAGAGAGTAAAGGAAGAATACCCATTTATTCATTGTCCGAACCGTTAAATTATAAGGGCAACAATTCAATCTTCCATCCAATCCAAACGATCCAACCCTTGTCTTCTTTTCGTATCTGAGAGAAGGCTTATGTCACGTTACCATACACAAAGTGGAATGGAACAACCCCTTTATCAACATTTCGTTTTATCCCTTTAATAATAATAATAATTTTCGTTGTCTGTCGTGGACGATCAAAAACAAGCATTAAAGGCTGCATTGAAACAATATCAATATATGCGACAAAATGCGTCGAAAACAAATCTTTATATTTAGTACGGACCAAATTAGGAACTCCTAGACACTTCCTTAATCTTTGGACCAGTTGCTTTAGTTTTGCTCCAAATGGCACTTTCCTTCTGCGCCAAAAAATATGACACTGCAATTGAGTATCAATCCATCGGTTCCATCCTACTAAATTAAATGTATGCAAGTAAAAGTAGAATACCACATGTATGTAAATTTATTTATAAATTATATAATTATTATATTTTAATTAAATTAGTTTAAAATTAAAAGTATAAAAATATTGGTAATAAAAAATAAAGAAATATTAAAAGAATTTAAAATGAGAGAAATTTTGAAAGAAAATATAAATTAAAATAGTTAGTTAACAGAAAAGAGAATAAGAAAATTATAAAAATAAATTTAAAATAAGAATAATTGTGTAATTTTACATCATGCAATTATAAAGTCTTTTTAACTTAATATATAGTATAATAAATATATGTGTGTGTGTGTGTGTGTGTGAGTTAATCCAAACCAAGGCACATAGTTGAAGGTTGGTGTGAGGCAAACCATGGTTTCAGAATAATTTAATAGCCTCTTTGTGATGTCATGAATCATTTTCCTTTGAGGTTATGGATAATGGAGGATTGATTTATTAATTTCCACATAAATTAGCAATGTTTTTAAACTCGGACAGCCTAGCTGGTTTAACTAGGAAGGAGAAAAAATGAAGGAAATGCAAAAAAAAAAGAAACAAATGAGGGAAAAAAATAAAAATAAATAATTAGATTGAAATATATCAAAAAAGAAAAAATAAATAAAGAAAAATTAAAATGTATAAAAGGAAAAATATTATACCATAACAATTGTTTAAATAAGTATTTATTATTTTTTTTGTCTTTGTATATGATTATAATTAATTTATACATAATAAATAAGGTATGATAAACTAATAAATCTATTATTATACATTTAATTTGTTTGACTTATAAAAATAATTAATTAAATAAATATTTTTACTCAAATAATAATTCTAAATTGATTAGTTTATAAATTAATTAAATAATTTTAACATATTATTAACATATTTTTAAATTTATGTTATTAAAACAACATATATATAATAAATAATATTTATACATCTAATCCAGAGGTACTGAGTGCTGAATTTTAGAACATGCCATGATGCTTAGAAATAATACGATATATTTTTTTCATATATTAAAATCATGACATGTGGGTGCAAAGGCTGTCTTTTAGATTCATCATCGCGAGTATCCAAACTGTCAAACAATGAATAAGCAAGATCAAAATGGGGAAGCCACCTACTTATTTCCTACACACAGCACTTCAATTATTAAGCAATCAGATCTCCAATGTTTGGAAGGGGTATTGTTGAGAATGAAATCTGCTAAAATAAAATTGTGTTGAAATATATAATATATTTAATTGTAAAATTTTAATAAGATAAAAATATTAATTTATTTAAATATACAAATAAAATATATAAAAATAATTGAATGATTTAATAGTATATAAAAATAATAATTAGTTTTAAGAAATAAATAAATAAATATATATATATATATATATATGTTTGCATTTATGTATGTGAGTAAATGTGATATAAAGATATATTGATTTGATTATGAATAATGATTAAAAATGTAATTAATTAGTCATATGTGTAAGTAAGAAGATTTGAATTTGAATTTAAATAAAAATTTTAATTAAAAAAATTGAAAATTGGACTCGAAACATACCATGTTTAGATACAAAATTTCAACCTCCAAAATCAATTATTCCAAGATCAAAATAATATTTTTATATATTTCTCTCGTCTATTTTCACTGTTCTCAACTTTGCGTGACAAACTTTCTATTTACAAAATTTACTTACAAACATAACAATTTTGTGAATTATTACAGCAGTGTCTTGTCTGATAAGGTAATAATAAGTGGGCAACAAATCTCATCTCTTTGGAGTTTGGACATTAATTATGGAGACAACGAATGATCGTGCCGAGCTAGTCGCCACTCCCCTAGCACGCTTTTCCTCTTCTATAGAAAGTTGGATTAGCTAGCGGGACCCCATCCGTATAACAACGATTATTGTCACACCAAATCCGGTACTTATCAATAATTTGACTTTTATGGTACTTCGTATAAAAATTATTTTTATATATCATATTATTTACTTTTCATATATTGGATATTAATCTCGTATTTAAATGTATATTTCTATTCGACCAAATCCAATTTAAAATGAAATTACGTTTGGAGTTCTGATTATTTCAAATTCACTCGCGTCTTAAAATTTGAATTCTCGTCACGGGTTGATAAGAAGGCTATGGAGTTAGGTGTAACACAACTTAATTATTTAATCTGAATACAAATCTCTTTCAAGAACTGGAATATCAATTCCTAATAGTTTGAACATCACCCTTTTTGTGGATTTTTTAAAAATAATTTGGTGAGTCATTGTCACTGTCAACAAGATTTTTCAATACACGAGCAATCATCAATTTACTCTCCTAAATTCCTGTGGCTCAAATACTAAGTTGTGTGCCATAAATATCACAAAAGCCAAATCCTATCTTGTTCACCATACTTCGTAAACTGCCCCACATGAAAATGAAATGTCCAATCAGAAATCGCAAACAATACAAGTTGCTTTTATTTATTTGGTCCATAAATCTATGTAAGTGCCGCATTATCAATTATCATTGGACAAGTGAATAGAATTTAACAACACCAACTTGGGCCAAGTAATGCTTCAATCAACCTCAAATTTTCAATTATTTATTTTCCAAGCATACATACAGTGGACATACAAATATCCCTTAATTGTCTTCTTCAAGACAAGTTTTGAATCTCCAAAACGATCTGTAACTGTTTTAAAAGTTGGTATTGAACTACTAACTCAGAGCCAAAATTACTTTGATTTTCAACCATGCAATAATTCAAATTTTGCACATTTCAGAACAACTCATACAGCTTGGGATCATTGTTGTCTCATCAACGGGATTACAAAGAGGGGAATGCTCACTTCTATATTTTTATACAACTTTAGTGGTATGGACCTGAAGGCACGTGCTCAGTTGAAGGCATGTGATTCCCTCTGCAATTCCAGAAGTCAGTTCAACCCTACATGTAGTTCTTCCTGCCCTCTGCAAGACAATCAGACATCTGCAGAATTTCTTTTTGATTTGGTTGATAGATGGACAACTGCAGGTTGGAAGGAATCATCCCAAGTAAGAACTGCAGCAGCAAGCTAATGCAGCATTGAATGACGTGCAAGAGGCATGCCATCTCAAGCAACTTCATGACTGAGACCGCGTTGAGCAATCTGTTTCCAGGTAACATATCTAATCTAGTTTCCATCTTATGAGATTATTTGAAGTTGAGAAACTTTCTGTTTCAGTTTCATAATTCCATAGAGTTATTGATAGAGATATGTTGGAACATAATTTCTTCATCAGTCGTGTGCATGCGAAAGAAGTTCCACAGTTCTTCATCATGCTGTTCCAGCAAGAAACCACGTGACTTTAATCTACAAAGGAAAGAAGACACTGAGCTACACAATGCACTTTTGCTGTTGGAATGTAGAGTTAATCATATGTAAGCATAATTAACTCTTTACGTATCACAAATAATTGCTTTCTTGTAGAGAGGCCTATTTTTGTTAAGAACACGACACCCAAACCACTAACCCCACAGTTCCGGTAGCAAGACTGATGACTAATAATTCACCAGCCCAAAAAAAAAAAAAAAAAACAAAGCTTCTATTGTGAACTGTGTCAAGATGCTTAATTGAGTGAAGACTATAGTTGTCTCATGATTTTTCAACAGCCATACTTCGTATCAGAGTCAAAGAAGATATAAGTTTGGCAATTTGGCATAGAAAATAGTGGTAGAATCCTTCATGCCTCTCTCTCAAAATTCCCCTAGAAGTACTTGTGCCCAAAAAGTTGAATTTTTTTATAAAATTATCCTTCTTGATAAAGAAAAGGTTTCTAAAACTGACTTTCCTTCTCTTGATTCAGATTCTATCTATTTGAAGTCTAAACGTTCTTTTTCAAAATAAGTTAGATGCTTTGTTTCTCTTTCTAAATCTTTGGTCAAGGGGTATGTCCAGTCTACTCCCTTTAATCGACATTTACTTTCAACAATTAAGAAAAAACAATTAGTTCCTCTTAAAATTTCAAAACATCTTCCAAAGAAATGGGTTTCTAAAAGATACACCCATCTCCATTTCGGAGCAAAAAGATTTGCTCTCTTTTTTCATGGGAGAAAAGGCCTTCCTACTTCCTCAAGAATAACCTTACTTGATTCCGAATTCTTAGAGTATCAACATGCTTGTATAGGCACTATTGAAATCACATTGAATGCTGGAACCATCTTGATCACTATGTATCCCAATTTCAACATGCCATTGCAAATCTCATGCTACTCACTGCTTTAAAAATTCAAGTTCAAGTGGCAGGAGCTTACCCAAAGGAACCACATAATGAAGCTACTCTTCATTATCAAATAGTATATTGAGTTCAAAATCATTCTTTAGATTTCTCTCTCCCACATAAGACAGAGGATGCATTACATGTCCAAGCCAACTCAAATCAAGTACCATGTTGCACTTATGTGCCACAACAGATACCCAAAGAAGAACTTCCTAAGCTGATTCCAAAGGCTTGGATAATAAATTATGAGTTATCGTCCTAGAATTCTAAATAAAATAAACCAATTCAGTCTTCGGAACTTAGCTTCAAAACAACAAGATGGTAGTTTCAAGATTCTCCCTAGTTTATGTTTCACCCTCTAAATTATAGAGAGTTTCCTCCATTAGAAACTGTAAAGAAAAATGGATGTACTCAATCTTGGAAGATCAATGATCTCATGATTAAAAGTGCTGATAGATCAACCCCTTCTATTTCTAAAGTAGAAACTGTGCTACATTGGCATTTAGAAAACACTTTGACACATAATGCAACACAAAAGAGGATTCAAGAAAAAATTGATGCTCAGAAATCCTCAATTATCAATCTATTTACAATTGTTTAAAAACATATGGACAGATTACATAGTGAAATTTTAGCATTAATCCAGAATTTCAAGCCTTTCCACTCTCAGGAAAAAGAGTTGTAGAGCCTTAAGATTTAGTTGAAATCCCTACAAACAAAATTCTAGTCAAACCCACAGGAATTTATGTTTCCAAACACACCATTCCCTTTGGTTGCCCTGCCTACTACACCACAACACATATCTACAAAAATTGTTGAAGCCTTTAAAAAGATGTTCAAGGATACCACTTTTCAAGTTCATTGAGACCAGTATAACCAAAAGACCTTTCATCCTTTATCTTCATGTCCTCAACCAAATAGCTCTAAACCAAGCACATCAATCCCACCTCAAATGATGATAAAAAGGCCCAACCAAGAAAGAAAACCAAATCTCTTCATTCTTGAAAGAACATACCGAATTTGATCCTCACTTTCCTTCTACTTTAAAAAGAGAATCTCCAAGCCCTTGGATAGAAAAATTTAATCCAAAAATGCCACCAAATGATTGGCATAAAAATGATATAGAAGACTTTTCTAAAGATCTTCCAATCATTTTTATGAACCAATCTCAAGAGGAAGAAAAAATTAAAGAAGAAGACTTGGAGGATGACCCAGTAGAAAGTCAAGCAAATCCTCAATTAACTCAATCAACATTTTTAATAGAATCCAAACAGTGGTTTTCTTTTGATGATATTCCAAGGAGTAGATGGAGATATTGAATTCATGAGATGATGGCATGGTGTGTGGCAGAATTACAAAAACCAAATGTCATAGTAGCAACTGTCATCCAAGCTTATACAGCAAAGATGTTTGAACACTGAAGGAATAGTAGTATCAGTTTGGTTCTTACAAACAAATTCAGGTTATCTTAGTGCCAGATATACCATCTTTTATGGCCATTTTATACATAAAGTTTATTAGAGATCCAGAGCAACATGTGAATGTTGTAAGAGGAGTTCTTTTCAAATGAAATGCTACTCCTTTAAAAGAAGAGATCTTGAAAGACACTTCTAATAAGTTTTTAAAAGATTTTATTTCATTAGAAGAATAGATAATCCAAATTTAAAGTAGGCTTATCTCAACTTGATATCCAAACTATTGGGAAGAGAAACACTTAGAACCTTTGAAGCAAGAGGGAAAACTTTAGAAAATATTTCTGTTGAAGCTTTACAACAAAATGTGTTAAGCTCTCCAGATAAGTTGTATAACCAATGGACATTCTTGAAGGAGTTTAATAAATAGGGAAAAAGATTGGAAAATCTTGCCAAGGAATGATATTCTCATAAAATGCCATGGATGAGACCCGAAGTGCCATTGTTCTACAAAGAAGTCTCATCATTTTAGAAAATATTCAAGAAAGAAAAATCAGGATAAAGGATTTCTGCGAAAGGGATGGAAAAGATTTTTTAGAAAGAAAACAACCTCATCAAAAGCAAATAAGTGTTTTATTGGTGGAAAAAAGGGACATTTTGCAAAAAGATATCCTCGAAAAAGAAGAGATAAGATCATCAGTCAAATTCTTGAAAACAGTCAAACTAGAATTAAAGAAGAAGAGCTTGAATCAATTTTCTCAAAAAGTGTTAGGCTACCCCTAAGGTCCTATTCATTATTGGTTGTCCTGAAGAAATAAGCTTTGATGAGGACTCTTCCAATTTAAAAAATGATGAAGCAGCTGTGAGTCATTTCCTAATAGAAGTTATAAATCTTACTTTATAGATGCCTATGATCCTAATCTAGATATTTAAAGGCAAATATGGCAAACCCATCAAGCTTAAAAGATTATTTGATACAAGAGCTACTTATTCAATACTACATCCAGATATTCTACCTCCAAAATGTTGGATTCCATACAGAAAAACATTCAAGACTGCTAACAATGAATGTTTTACAACCAAAATCATCAGCAAGTCTATCAAGATAAAAAATCTTTCCTAAGTTAATCATTTACCACAGATTTAATCCTTATTGGATTTGATATTATCAAACAACTATGGGAAAAAAAGTTATCCCTTTATCCAATAGCCTTAGATATAAATCCTTCTTTTACACTATCTACAAATAGCCCAGATACATATGATTGAGCCATCACTTTCTCTTGATGAAATTTTAATAAAACAATGTTGTGCTGATCACATTCAATTCCTAAAAAAATGTCCGCATCCTCTTTGGAAAAACCCAAAGTTTTTCATTTCTCTTCCCTTTAAGAAATATGAAGACATTAACCCAACAAAAGCTAGTTATGCGGGAATGAATCCTGAACATTATTCACTTGCAAAACAAGAACTCTTTCAATTGTAGTAGCAAGGTCTAATTGAACCCACGTATTCCCAATAGGTGTGTCAAGCCTTTTATGTTAATAAGGACAAAACATACTCAAGAAAAATTGAGGTTTGTTGTCAATTATAAGCCTTTTAATAATTTTCTAGTAGATGATGAATTCCATTTTCCCAATAGGTATACGCTCTTCTCCAACCTTTTTAATGTGAAAATTTTCTTCAAGTTTGATTTGAAAGCAGGATTTGGCAGTTGGGAATTCAATTAGAAGAAATAAGATGAGATTTTGCATACCCAACCATCACTTTCAATGGACAGTAATGCCTTTTAGGTTGAAAATTGCACCATCACTATTCCAAAAAATAATGGTAAAAATATTTATGTCTATTCTGCCAAATGCTTTAATAGACATTGATGACATCCTGTTATTCAATAAGGATCAATAATCTCATAATAAACTACTCAAACAATTCATCAATATTGTGAAAAACTACGGAATTATGATATCCCAAAAGAAAATGGTCCTATCCACTTTTGAAATTAATTTCCTAGGAATGTAGGAATGTAAATTAAAGGACAGTATACTTTACAATCCTACATAGGACAAGAGTTGTTAAAATTTCTTGGTAAACTGTCATCTACTAAGAGATTGACAATTCTTAGGAATTGCTAATTATACGGATGACTTTGTCAAAGATCTTTTTCAAGTGATTAGGCCTCTCCAAGATATGCTGAAAAAAATCTTTCTAAAGAAAATATCTTCCACACTAGTCTCATGCCCACATAGCTGCAGTCCCAAACATTAAGAAAATTGCTCAATCCCTGCCGCCATTACAAACACCCTTCGAAAGACTTCTAATCTTATAAACAGATGCTAGTGATTCATTTTGGGGTGTTGTTCTTCTAAAATAAAAGAATGGAAAAAGGAATATTTGTGGATACAAAAGTGGAAATTTTAAAGACTTTGAGAAAAAGTATCACTCTACATCTAAAGAAGTTCTTGCAATAAAACAAGTCATTGAAAAATTCCACTTTCATTTAATTGGTGTGCACTTTATTGTTGAAATGAATATGAAGGCTTTTCCAAAAATGCTGTTGTTCTTCTTGAAGAAAAGAATGGAAAAGGGAATATTTGTGGATACAAAAGTGGAAGTTTTAAAGACTATGAGAAAAAGTATCACTCTACATATAAAGAAGTTCTTGCAATAAAACAAGCCATTGAAAAATTCCACTTTCATCTAATTAGTGTGTACTTTACTATTGAAATGAATATATAGACTTTTCCAAAAATGCTCTACTTTAAAACAAAGCAATACCAAATGAACAACTCTTAAGATGAACTGAATGATTTTCTAATTATTCTCTTTGTGGAACATATCAAAGGATCCTTAAATCTTCTTCTTAACCTTCTCTCCAGACCTAAATTACATCGCTTAAATCATGTCCATATACTTGTCATTTGCATGTTCTAACATACTTCATCTTCATGTAAACCATCTCAATCTAGTTTTGTAAAGAAACTCCCGCCAGAAATTGCTAATGTCATTTGAGAAAAAACTGCTCATTCTAAAGCAAAAGAACTTGTTTTCAAATACTAATATTTAACCATCCGAAGATGTTGATTCCAAATTTTTGGAGATCTTGGTTTTTATCCAGATTATTCATTTTTGCATCTGTTCCAATTGCTTTCTGGAATAACCTCTTTTTTTTTATAACTTTTCCTAAAGAATTATTATGCATGTTGTGGTTCCTCTTTGAATTGCACACTATTGATATTAATTTTTAAGTTATAGAAATGAAGGAAATTCTAGAGATATGGAGGAGTATAAAATAAGAAGACAAAGAACAAGTCTATTGTCTGAGAACTTTTCTAGAATAGTTTTATCCCATATCCCATTTGGTATAAATGTTTAAAACCCTGCAATTAAGACATGTGAACCTAGAAACCTCTCAAAGGAGTCTCAACATTATCTTTTTCTTTATAAGAAAAGGATTTTTTTTCGGAAAAAAGTGTATACAATCATCTTACAACTGTATGGGAATACGCCACATTCCTCTTTAATCTTGCTGCAAGTTGGAACCAATTTCCTTCTAAATTTTGAGAATTACAAGGAAAACTTGCAAAGAAAGCTCATGTGTGCCAAACGTAATCTAGCTAGTAATGGAAGATGATGCACTGTGAGAACAATTTCCTACAAAATATATTATTAGAATAAAGGAGGAAGTAAATGCATAAATGAGAAAGATCTAGGGATGTGAGACTATTTTTTCTGCATGATCTATTGATGGCACAATTAGATCTTTGCACAATAAAAGCCCTATTAGTGATAACACTTGGAAAAGTATACTTGAAAGAACGGCCACCCAATGCAAACCACCCGAAAGGAAGATAAATTGGGAACTAACCCAAGTTCCTTCAAAGTAAAGAAGACTTTTAAACAAAGACATTTAGATGAAAGAAAAGAAAATAAACCCAAAAGAAGGTTCAAGTGAAGGAATGAACATTGATCCAAAAGAAAGCCTAAGTGAAAGAATGACCATTGTTTCAAGATTCTCAAAATCTTGATGGCAACTTAGAAATGATTTTGATGAATTAGCCCCTGAAGCAAATCTAGGTACCCCAAAATGTGGCATCCAAACTACTTTCGACTACTTTTGTCAGAAATCCACTTTTGATAGTTCATATATACCTAGGTACCCCAAAATGTGGCATCCAAACTACTTTTAACTACTTTTGTCAGAAATCCATTTTTGATTGATCATATATACTTTCGACTGATTATTATTTACTTTTACTTTATTAGTTTATGTATTATGACTGTTTTAGTCAGAGTTATTTTTACTTTTTTGACTTTTGTTATCTCTAAGAATTTTCTAGAGATTCTCCTTTATCTATTTGTCAAGTGTGTAGATTTTACTGGATATCTATATTTTTTCTTATCCTTCTGCCATCTATATGATAAAGAACTCTTGTATTGTTGGGACAAACTCGTTCCATCTATCTATCAATTTTCCATAGCTTTCTAAATCTTTTAATTTTTAAAATTATTTTCTTACCATATTAGCCAAACACCAAAAATATTTAGAAAAAGTATACTCTACAGTTGTTAACATGTGGATCCTCTCCATCAGAAAATTCTAAATGTCTGAAAAAAATCCTCTAAATCAAGCTTCTATAATTTTGAGACATAAGAGGCTGCCCTCTCTAGAAAATTTTATGAATTGACTTGTTCTAAGTTGGCATAAGTTGTCTCATGATTTTTTAGTAGCCACTAGAAATCCAAGGACAGGCGGTCATGCTTTGTAACATATTCACATGAACATCAGAATTGTTATTGTTTACGGGATTGCAATATATTGAGTCTCAAATGTCCACTGGGAAAATCACACAATTTACAACAAGGACTCGCCACTGCACCAAACTAAACAAGAAACAAGAGACCTGCAATGCTACAAGGAGACTGCAATAAGTGAACAAGAAAAATCCAGTACCATATTGGCGCAATTCATGGCTACTCAGCCACCATCTCCAGCTTCTAGAAAAAAAAGGTTGATTGGCGTGGTCATTGCAAGAATCTAAACCAGTTGGTTGCTTCAGGCCTCGAGGCATCAAATCTAACAACAACATAACATAGCTTTGAAAGGGGGAAAAGCCAGGCTCTCCTCATACCAGATGATGGCTTTTTGCAAGGACATAAAACAAGCATCACTGCCTTATAAGCGACATCAACAGTCTAGAATTAACACTAGCTAGATCAGTACACGTGCCGCTAGAAGCCGACGAGGAGATGGCACAATGCTACTGACAACTTAATTACACTTATGGACTGGAAAACTATGGAGCTTGATTCACAGATGAGACTCAGACCTATTCGCCGCTGGCTAATTCTCCTAGAAAGAAACTAAGATCCACATTAACAGCACAAGAGTTAAAACAGTGACCCGTTTAAACAACATCCAAATGCCAAGAACTTAAGAACGGCTTAAAGAAACACCAAATTGACCAGAAACACTAAATTGTTACCCAAAGCCTGGATTTTGCGCAATGCCAAGAAGCCTAATTTTCTTCAAGCAAGCTTGATTATTAGGAATGTCAACAATTGTTCAGTTCTCAATCATCCCCTGTGGGAAACAAGGTGAGAACTTTTCTTCCATTTGTGGCATTAGCTGAGTCCAGTTCCTCCACGTGCGCAGGCGTCCCCATCCTTTGTACATGCGGCTGTGATGGCCTGATAAAGGGATGCTCAAACTGCCCTTGAGAAGGCGAGGTCTCAAAATGCCTGAACTGCTGCTGCAGCTGCGGCGGCATCACTGCCAGCTGGTGAGGATGCTGCATTGCAGCCGCCACGGGCACAAACGGTAAGTAATGCTCCGGATTTGCCCTCCCCTGATGCAAGAAATGCGGCGGCACTGGTGAACTGGCGAACAAATGGTCTGTGGCGGGGTCCACACCGGAAGCGGACAACCCTGCCGGGCTGCTACTGCCACCGCCGCTGTTATTGGACATGCCCTGCATCCGCTTCAAATACAGCCGGTATTTCTGCAAGTGGCTGGCGACATTTTCTCTCGTGAGCCCATCCACACTCATGAGCTGCATTATTGTCTTTGGGACAGCATTCTTGATCCCCAAATGGGCCACTGCGTCCACAAACCGTTTGTGCAGCTGTGGGGTCCAGACAAGGCGGGGACGCTTGAGAGTTCTAGCCGGCTCGTCAGACCCGGCGACGCCACCAGCTCCGCCTCCTCCGCCGGGGCCACTCAGCTCCTGAGAGTCAAATTCGGCAGAGCAGTTGGGCTGAGAGGAGACGGCTGTGGATTGCGGAGGAGGAGGAGGCGGCGGCGGCGGCGGCGGTGGCGTGGGGTGGTGGGGGTTCTGAATGTTGAAAGCTTGCGCCAGATCAGGAGTTATTAGCGATTGGGATAGGGGCATGAGCTCCTCTGGCGAGGGCAGTTCATCTGCCCATTTGGAAAACCAACTGGAATCCTCTTCCCTCATCTTCTTTGCTCTTGTTCTTCAGTCTCACTCGGATATCTTGCCACTAATTTTATCTTTTTCTTTTTTTTTTGTCTGGGAGAAAAAAGAAGGGAGCAAAAAAACTCTTCTTTTAGAGGATCAAGATCTTTTTGCACAGAAAATAACGAAAATTGATCGTGGGAAAGAAGAAAAGGAAGAAATATTCTCTTTCGTGCCCGAGAGGGAGATAGTAAACGAGGAGGAAATAGTTTTCTAGGACTGATGAATTGTAGAGATCTGGGTTTTATGTTTCTCCTCTATCGATTCAAGAAAGACAGAGGAAACTTCTACAAAGAGAGAAGGAGGTGGGGAGGTTGTGGGAGTGTGGGAGGAGGAAGAGGATGGGGTGTTGAGGGAGAGGTGATCGAGGTGGATCTTGATTTCTTCTTTTCAGCTGTTATTCAGGTTAGTGTTGCTGATGCCTTTTATCTTCCGATTTTTCTTTTTTTGGAGGGCTGTGGTGGTGCAATTTTTTCTGGATTTAGGCGTCATTTTATACTTCTCGGAGTTTTTTCATCACTGCCTCTTGAGAGTTTGGGTCACTTCTCACTCACAAAATAAAATAAAAGACTTTTTCATTTCTCATTTCAATTATTTCGATGATACCTTTGCTGTCTGTATATTACATGTATCGCTTATCTGAAACAGAAATATCTGATATTCTTGGAGCGTGTGTTGCACGACTGTGCCCAATTGGCTCAGGAAAGCCAATCAGGTACGCAGGTGGTTTTGTATGTATAGGACTTAAAGACGAAGTCAAGATCTGTTGCATTATTTTCGTTTTTCCTTTAAGGTATGAAAAATACGATATGCAACTTATTTTTATTTTTATTTTGAAGCGTGTATTTTTAAGTATAGTTTTTAAAAAAATTATGTATAAATAAAAAAATTAAAAAATTAATAATTGAAGTGTATATGTATTTTATGAGACAAAAACCAAACCAAACCAAACATAGCTAAAGATTTTCATTTCTTTGTCCTTTCCCCCTTTTTACAAGAAACTTGAAATCGCATTTGCGATGATACTAACAATTTTTTGATTGTGTGTGTATGTGTGTTTCCAGATTGGGAAGTGAGAGCGAAATATGCAAAAGTTTAGAATGCTATTGAATGAAAGTTTGTTTTGGTGGAGAGAAAAATGAGAAATCTTTTGTGAAAATAAATTGTATTGTGTTTAAGCGTGTTTGGATGAATAGATGTGAGAAAAAATTATAACGATGTTGTTATAATATATTAGTAATAATTAAGTTGTGATGGGAAAAACTTTTGTAGAAACGTTTTGATGTGAGAGAATGTCATATGACTATATAATATTATTATTGGTAGTGTTAATAATTCTAATAATGATAATAATAGCGAGGATATTAATAACAACATTGACAGTAGTTATTTATATGTTTTAATAATTTTATTGATAGTAGTTATGTATGTATTTTAATGAATTAAAATTATTGTTGTTGTAGATTTTGCTAGTATGTGTGTATTTTAGTATTTTTATATATATGCATAGAAATAATTTAAAGATATTATTAGCGTTGTTTTTGAATAAAAAAGTACTTTTTGAATTTTTCTTTATAAATATAGATTAATCCTCTCTTGGTTTTTTCTTTTTCTTCTCTTTTTTTTTTAACTATTTCCTTCTTCTTTTTTCTCGTTCCTTCCCCCTCTGCCTTCCTCTACGCTTCTTTTTTTCTTCTGTTTTTGGTTTTATCGCCTTTCTTCTCCTTTCTTCCACCGCCCCCTATCCGCCTCCTCAAGTCGCCGTTTATCCGCCGCCCTTAACTCATCTCTTGCTTCTTCTTCTTATTTCTTTCTTCCTTTCCTTTTCTTTTTCCTCCAGCGTCAACCAACTCCGCCCCCGCCGCCGCTGACGGCAGCGTCCGTTTCTTCCCCCCATTTCTCATTTTTCATGCTTCTTTTTCTTTCTTAGCTCTGTCCCAACTCAACCCTTCCTCTCTATGCAAACCCACCACGCAACAGTAAATATAGAGAAAATGGATCTTGATTTGTACCTTGTGATGGTAGGAATAATTTGCTGTAAAAATCTCGGAAAAAATCATGGTTGCTCTGCAGATGATAAATTTGTTGTCTACTTCGAAACAGGAAAAGAGAACCTGACAAGACTGTCTTGGAAAGAAAGGGGCTGTGTGGGCGCTACGTTAGATGGGAAAAAGGGTGGTGGTTGGGGATTGTTTCTCAGATTCTCTATGAAAAATTTTTCCAGTTTTTTTCTACAGTACAAAAATGCATTTCCGAGAGAAGTGCTCTCCCAAGCACAGCCTTTCTTTCGTGGGTAGCTTTATTGTGGGTTTGTGGTTTGTCCTCATTTTTTACGAGGGAATGAAGTGACGTCTTTTTGTCGGATTGTAAACATGTTGACTAATACTCGCCTGAAAGCATCGTGTAAGAAAATTTGTGCATATCTTTTTTCCCATGACGATGTGTGAATTGTGTATGGCCAGTGCATATGTGTACTTGAGCCATTGGACCAGAAACCACTTGAGAAGATAATTCACGAACTCATGTGGGAATGGTCTGAAATAATAATACTAGTAAAAGCTTTACACTGCATGCATGCATGCGTAAATTTTTTTGTAAATTGTGAAGTTGATATATTTTAAAAATAAAAAGTATAAAAAATATATAAATTAAGAAAATCAAAAATCAGAAACATAAAAAGAAGAGAAATTTTGAGAAATATGCAAAAATAATAATAAATTAAAAGAAAAGATAAAAGCATAGAAAAATAATAGAATTTAAAATATAAATAATTATATAATTTTATATTGTGAAAAAATTAAAATAAGAAATCAAAGAAAGATCCAATCATCAGATGAATTTGTAAAGAAAGTAATTTCAAGAAAAAAAATACAGATACAAATAACAAGTTAATAGACAAGGGAGAAAGCAAATGGCATCAAAATAAATAATATTAAAAAGTATAATAATGTAACTATATATTATGTAACTAAATATATTATTTTCATAATAGTATAATGACTATGTTTGGGAGAAAGGTTGTGTCAGGGATGATGTTTAACATGAGATACGTTAGAATGATTGACGGAAAGTTTTGATAGGATTTTTATTTGAATTTGTATATTTATATATATATATATAAATATATAATAATAATTAGATGATAAAATAATATATAAAAATAATAAGTAACTTTTAAAATGTGTGTGTGTGAGTATATGCGTGTCTACAGATATATGAATTTAATTGTGGGTAGGTATGATAATTAAAAATAATTAATTAATTATGTATATAAAATAAAAAAAATAAAATTTCAGTATAATGTTTGATAGAGAAGTTTGATGGGTTATACGAAGCGTAAAATGGCTTCAAACATAGCCAATGTAGATAAAGTAATGATTTTTTTGAATTAGAGAAGTGAGGAGTGACGTGTTTGTTTGTTTGTTTTTTTTGTGGGGATAGTGTTTTTCTGTCAGTAGCGGTGAATATTTTTGGCTGCTCGATGTGATTAGTGGTTGTTTGATTGTAATAATGAAACAACGTTAGTACGACTTTAATTTTAGATACCTTAATTAATTAGTTGAATTTAATGACATATCTATTCAATTAGGTGACTTGTCTGCTAATGACATCCGACGGGTAAAGGCATGCGAGTATCAGGTCGTTTTGATAAGGTTGCTGTTAGAAAATGACAGAAAATTTTGTTGGAGTAAAAAGTCATGATTGATTTTAAAATTTTGAGTTACTTGAATTTGCAGAAGAGCAATCTTCTGAGTTTTATTTGGAGAATAGCCAATAATAGTTTTCATTGAATGAATAATAGGTGCAGACCCTAAAAATAATAATAGTTATATATATATATATATATATAAAAACATTTTGTAATGACTTAATGGTCTGATTACGTATAAATATGATAATTAATTTTTATGATTCTGGTGATTGAATATTCACTCATTGCATATGAAGGATATAAAAGCTTAAAGAATACATGATAAGACAATTATGTAATTGCAAAATTTGTAATCAAATATCTTTTGAAATAATAATATAACAAAAAAAGACACATAATGTGAGTATGTGTGTACATCTAATAATAATTTGATAGTAAATATATGTAATAATTGAATTTAAAATATATGTGCATATAAAAAAGATAATTATTTAATTTAAAATTAAAATGAAAATTTTAATGGAAACTTAAGTTTAAATTGTAGAAATTTGGAGGATGAAAGCCCTCCAAATTTCAAACCAAACATAGTTTAAGTCTCTTTTGGGTTCAAAAGAAATATTGAAAATCTCTCTACAACTTTCTGATTGCTAAGATAATATGAACTGCATCGTTACATAGGTTACAGAAAAATTAATTTGTGGTTTCTTAACTTTCGAATTTTCATGCGATTTTGGATCGATTTTAGAGATTAAAATAAATAAAATGAGATTGAATTTCATTCCTCGAACAATAAAAATTTCCTGCTGATATCGCTAATTATTACAATGGTTATTTCTTACGTCATCAGCTTCTTGCCCATTGAATTCTTAGGTATGATTAGTAATAAATTTTTAGGTATGATGTGTGCGATGACTAAAAGTGAGAATACATTAAGATTCCATTATCGCATGATAATGATTTATAGCCACTGCCATTATATTGTCTGATAGACCAAGTTTTTTTTCAAGAAATTAAAATCGTATTAGACTTCAATATTAATTTTGAATTTTGAGATAAAAGAAACTGCAGTAGTTTCGGAGGAGGGGTTACTTCGAGATATTTGTCATGTCAAAAATTTTCTTTTAAAATATATTGTGTATTTTTTTTTTTTAAATATTTTTCAAAAATTCTTTTCTCCACAAATATCTCATTCCACGACCCCTTCGTTATATCTCCTTCATTAATTCCAGGAACGACAACAACAACAACATATTAATAATCTTTTTATCACAAATATAATCAATATTTTATTCTCAAAAGCATATGACAATCTTTCTCATCACACAATAATTATTATTTCAAGAACATATTTTAATTAATATGCTTTTTCTTATAAAATTTATCGGTCACATTCAAAATTTTTACTATTTACCTCCAGATTTTTTGTCTTCACATCCAACCTATAAAATTGTAGGCCACTTTTTTTAACTTGCCTTTTGAAGCAGTCAAATTGTCAAAAGATACTCTGGATGCATGCCAGGACAAGGAAAGCAGACTAGATTACTGTATTCACGACCATAGTTTAGAAAGAGAAGCAATGTGGCAAAATGGGATCCATGTTAATATTCTAAGTGGTGGATGTTGCCAAATTTATCCACAGATTTGACATTGACTATGTCTTGGTGTGGCCACTTTTGCCATGCCACAGAACGAACATCTTGAAACACTAGTTATTGCATTGTTTGTAGGACGAAATTGTCACCATCTGGTAAGTGCTGATGAATATGAAGGGAAGAATCCTTCTTATTGAATGTTTTTGATCAAATTCGATTGGGATAACACCTTAGTTACATCTTACAATTCACCTTGGAATATGACACAGAGTGAAAAACTCAAAAATGTCTGTCCGTACAGAGTTCCAACATGCAATTCTTTGACAGCATAGAATCAGATTGGACCCCTCGCAGAGAAAAAGTTCCCCGCATGAAGGATAGGTAAACACAAAAAAGCCAAGTAACAAGGGCAAAAATATCTTCAGTTCATCTTCTGTTTTTCTGTGATCCTGTTTGTTTGCGTGCAGTCGATGATGTCGCCGCATTTTCAAGCTGAAACATGAAAGAAACTTGGAGGAATTTAAGTATGCCTACAACACTTGCTGATAAATCATATCAAAGTGAAGGTTACCTTTGCTGCAAAGCGTCGGCCTATGGCTCCATTCAAATCATTGATCTCAATGAGTTCACTGTCAACTTCAAAGCGTACAAGGTTTGGTGTCCTTAGAGATCCCAGAGTGAAGGTCTCTGCATTTCAGGGCACAGACAGATATTCACATGTCTTAGAGATGGCGACTCCAGATCATGTCTCCATTGGCAGAAGCTCCTCAAAGAGCGCAGCCGCCAGAGTTCCATCCTTTCCAGACTAGGAAACAACGTCTTCACAGATTCCCTTCCAACATTCACTATCACATCTGTCATCATCAAGATATCCTTGACGTCCAGCTCCTTGAGAAGTACGAGAGCTCCAGCAATCGAAGGCGAAAGTAAGTTCCTCAATTTGTTGCAGGCACAAGTATGCGGTTCTTCAAGTTTACTGGAGTAGCTAGTTGGGATATTAATGGACCAAATTTGAGTAATATTGTCACTCAGTCCTTGCAAAGACAGCTCCTTTAAGCTATCGTATTCGACCTGCAAAATAGTCAAATGACTAAAATGAAAATATAGCAGTATAAAGTAGGGATAATTCATGAACCGCTGAGTATGCTACAATTTATCACAACACAAAACGTACGTTTTGATTGAAGAAAACAGGCAAAGAACTGTCTCCAGGGAGAAGACCTTGGAGCTTAGGCAGGTTCCTGATTGACAAAAACTGCAGTGAGGAAACTCCATGTTGTTTATTCCTCTGGTAAAGATCTCAAGGCTTGTAAAAAAATTAAGTATGAGCTTCTCCAGTTTGGGGAAGGAAACAGCATGGGGCACTCCCTTAAGGTCATTCGACAGGACTTCCCATCTTCCCATAAAATAGTATTCGCAGCTCTTCAAGTTGCACGGAAGTCCTGGCAATCGATAAGTTAAATAGATATGGAAGTTGCTTGCAGTTTCTGATATCGATGGATGTCAGGTTGATGAGGAGAAGATGCAGATTTGGATTCTTCCACAGATGCAGCAGGGCAGGGATCTCGTAGAGCTTCAAATTTGTAAGGTTCAGAAATGTTTCCGCTGGAAGTGGACCGTGGCATACCTCTTGCAAATTGGAGAAGTCTTCTAGAACAAGCGACTCCAATTTCTGGGGATACTTTCATTTTGCGGAGACAGCTGCATACACTTTTGACCTTCTATTATTTTGTATGGAAGGCGTACTTCAGTGTGGCAACTAGTTTTATCTTCTGTCCCAACTTTTATGCTAAAATGGTCGCATTAGGGATGCTTGCCTGTTGAAATGACCTTTGGATCTTTATTTCAATCTCTAAATTGACCAAAGTTAGAGAGAACTGAAGTTTACTTAGAGCAGCATTAGCTCTTTTCTGTCCTCCTTCGGCTTGCCACTGAGCAAAGCTTGCTTGCATTTTCAGTTCTTCCAATAGAGTCAAGCTTGATATCATAAGAGGTACAATTGTTTTAGATTTTTGAATCGGTAAAGCGCTAGCAACCTAAGACGATTCAGCCTTCCTATCTCCGCTGGTAAAACCGCCATCCCATGACAATCATGACAGCTAAGGATTTCAAGATTCACTAGCCAGCCAAGCAAAGATATGCTTTTCACACTACAAGAATGGAGATGTAATGTTTTAAGCTGCATTATCAGAATAAGGGCTGGCCGCAGTGATTCCATACATAGATCAGACATAACAAGTACTCTGAGGTCCGTCGTCCCATAAAAGAATTTATCTCGCACTAACGAAGGTTTGCCTTCCCTATAATTTTCTTTTGATCTACGTTGCAACCCCAACAAATGAAGATTTGGAACAACCAGCCCCTGGGGAAGCGCAATGAATACCAGTTGAACTCACTGAAAGATATATGTAGTTCTGATAAGAAATACTATCAGCCCACTTTATTAGACTGGGATAATGATTTTCCGCGTGAATATTATTACATTCGGATGCAGCGGAAATGCCGACACTGCGGACGACATCATGCATTTTCACATTTACTTGATCTCTGCCCTCTTCCAAAAGAGAACGTCTTCTGAGTGCTGCGGTCAATGCATGAACTCACAGTCTTGCTTCTTCTAAACTCGTGATTCCATCAAACAGGTCCAGCCCCACCCCAAATCTGACCAGTTCTTCAAGAAAAATATCAGAATCTTGTCAGACCAGGCAGCAAAGCATGAAGACGGACATGCAACTTAGCTTCAATAGCTGGTAGATGTGGCTAGGAACTTGTGGAATAGACGGAAGAGCACAACTTGTCAACTGATCGAGAGCAAACTCCCAGAACTGCTTGTCCTTCTCTTGAGTGCCAAACCAAGGATCCCAAGGGCTAGCGGCACGCCTTTGCATTCTTTTGCAGTCATTCTAGCAATGGGCTGCAGAATTGGATCCTCAACTTTGTTGCCAACTCTCTCTTTGAAAAGAAGCCATGCTGCTTCTTCATCAGACAGTACTTGCACTTGAAAAACTCTTTCAACTTGCATTTCCTCCAAAACATCCGGGCTTTGGGATGTGAACATGATTTTGCCCCTATTTACGGTACGGCAAGGGGGAATTCCTATATCCTCCAATTTCAAACTCGCCCAAACATCATCAAGAATTACGAGCATCCAACTCAAATCCTTCATTCATTGTACTATTCAATTTAGTCGCTCTAACTTGCAAACTTTTCTCTTCTACGTTTACTCCTAAAACCCCAGCAATATCACTTTGTATCTTTTCGAGATCTGGTTGTTGACCGAACACTGTCATGATAACTCCATCAAACACTTTTTCCTTTTCACCATTTCCCCAATTCTCTTGGGCATTGTTGTCCCTCGCCAGAAATGCCTATTTTACGGGCATCATCATGCAGTAAAGTTGCCAGGATTTCTTCCTCAACATGTTTCCTAGATTCAAACTTCTCGTCAGATCCCATGATGCCTGGCAATGGTAGTCGAGGAACAGCATTGCTGGAAGACAGATCATTAACTGGATAATGATCCAAACTGGAACTAGTACTTGAACCTGATTCAGAGGAGCTAATGGCTTGGGGTTCTTGATGGTGCATGAATCATTTCCCGAAGCTCCTGTTTTCGTATCACAGCTTCCACCAACCTTGCCCAGTTATCGTGTGCCCTCCTAGCCGTCGTTTGTCTGAACTCCAGAACTACAATAATGTACTAAGATATTTAAAATGATTGAGACAGAAAAGTCATGCAGTACTCAAAACAAGGCACAAACGCAGAACTCCCACGCTGTGAAGACATGAAACGTATTATAATCTGTGTCAAAAATTTTTAAGGAATTGTTTATTCTTTCTTCTCCTTTTCATTATTTATGAAAATGAAAATTTAGAGACACCATGGAACATACAAACTTGTGACAGAACTTATTTCATGAGAATTATGATATTTGATTGTCATGCCATAAAGGGTATCGCTTTGCCAAGATTTACACAATAGTTTTTACTTTTCTACACAAAACAAGAAGCTGAAGCAGAAAGAGACAAAGCATATTGCTAATAGGAACACACACAGAGCAATTTCAGTAATAAGATGATTCTGAAAGACACCCTTATGATTATTTCTCCTTGATTCCAACACAGTCTTGTCTTACACAAGAATTTTACATATTACTTAGGTATCTTGCCAATGTGTCTTAGTTAGGTATCTACGAGAGAGCATGACGGATGGGTGATTTACTCATGATAGTTGATCAGAGAATCTTCAAATGAAATCCCATTGTCTATTAGAAAAATGAATTTTGACAGACTTTATTCATCGTAGGACGCAGCCGTCCACAGTTGTAAGGACAGCTTTTGTTAAGCTCCATGTATTCCATGAAGTTGACCTACAATTTGCCACAAGATTATATAGATGTCACCGATATCTCTAGTTATGAAATTTTTCTATGGATGCGAAGAAAGTTCACACCGTATTTAATTAATGAAAATTTTATTTTATATATTAAATTTAAATTGATCGAGACTATTTTAATCAAGAGTAATAACGTCACCCCATTAAATGAATTTTTTTGGCCAATATTAATGCTTAAAAATATACTAATTGTGACTAATTTTTATGAGAATAGCATATTAATCTTGTACCTTAATAATTCATAAAAAACGATATTCATGATTTATTGTGTTAATATATTTTACTAATTGCAATTAGTCCAGCTTTTTAAATATGAGTACTTGGGACAAAAACACATCAATCATTTTTCACCTTTTCAAATCTCAACAAAGAATGGTGAAGCCATTAAAATCCCCCAAAACAAAGAAGGCCCTATTTTTAAGATCAGAATGCCATAGAAATGATGTTAGCAACATCAATCACAGTGTATGTGAGAAAAAGAGAAAAAGCCTAATTTCTTAGTAGTGATAGTTAGTTGTTGCTCATAAGAGAGACTTGGCTGGTGGTAGGAGTGCCACTGCCTCTCGCTCAGGGTACGAGTATTTTTTGTATATCCCCCTGAGCTTCTGATCCGCCACCGTGGAATGGAATGCAACCAGTAGTTTAGCACAATCCCTGTCAGAAAAACAAGATCACCTTAGTACTCACTCATTTCCTAAAATTAACTTTGAACAGAAAAATGCAAACAAGAGCATCATATCTCCTGTTAACTTACATTAGTTGTGGTTCTGAGAACCCTGTGTGCAGTTTAAGCGTTTCATTCCAGACGGGAGTCTTATTTAATGTGCACCTAGCTGCATAGACTGCCGAGGCGGCAATCATTGATGGACAGTAAACCAGAGTTGTATAATTCATCATTCCAAGCTCAGCCAGGAAATAAACCATGCTCTCCACCTGCACGCACAACCATGAAAATTTAGTTCTCTACTACCATGTAGGAGTAACTTTACTAACTACTCTGTTGGTGAGAAGGTCAAGAATAATGCTGCTCACATCAGATTCGGTCTGAGATGCTTTGATGAAGCGCACGAGGAAGACGTAAGGCGTTGGCACCGTTAAGGTCCATTCCAGTGCGCCCAATATCTGCTTCTCCATGATCAAGACTTGCTGATTAGAGTAAGCCCTGTCTGAGATGCACACCAGCTCCTCAACCTGAGGGAAAAACCAAGCTCAGTCAGTCCATACTTTCTTCTAAATGTTTAGACAAATAGCATGGTAGATATTTGAAGAACTTAATGCACCTCGGGGGCCCATATTTCTTCATATTTGGAGGCTATGAGCATTGCACCCAAGCCCACTAACTGCAGCTCCCGCCTCAATGTGATCTTGGTTGCAAGATACCGATCAACAATGTTGATTGTCAGGTAAAGTGTCTCTGGAGAAAGCTCAAATTTGTCATGAACCTGAACCAACCAGTCTATCAGAATTGCCCTCATTTTCTCGTTTATCTCCGATTGTGAGTCCATATAATCACGAGCTCGGCCCTCATTCTGCAGCAACAGAAGATGCAAACTCTGGTTACATTGTAGATCAAACATGCATGTGATGCATTTAAGTGGAAATAAGGATCCAGGATATCATACCTCAGCTGATTTGTAGAAATTGTACATGTCTTCAACATATTCAACAGCTGCCAAGTCATTATTCACGTCGGCAGCATCGATGTCCACGATTTGCTCCTTTGGCTTATTGCTTAGCCCGCAAGCCGCCTGCAAATTGAAGATAAACCATAAATAAGAGGGAAAACCAGGCAGATCATCAATCTGTACCATCCTACTTAATATATATCACCTAAGGCTTCGAAACACTATTTATATTGACCTTGCTTCTGGCAGTGAGAGTTGAAGTCAGAGTTGGGGCTTTCTTCCTTGATGACTTCTCCCCTGCCTTCTCCTTATTGACAGGTTTCTCCTCCAAAACTTTTGTAGAATCCGGACTAATTTCGATAATCTCCTCTGGCTTAGGCTTGGGGGCAGCTTTCTTCTGAGCTGGCTTCTTTGCCACTGCCCTGTTGCCTGGCAAAGCTCCATCCACTGCAATGGCTCCTTTGGCATTTGCAGCCAAAGAATTCTGTAAACAGCAACAATCAAAGCTTGTTAATACACTATTATAAGAGGAGCCTGGTATATGAGTTAAAGCAATTTTAAAATTTCGAGAAACTAACTTTCTTGTTCTGGGCTGCTGCTGTTTGTGCATTAGCCAGTAACTGAGCGCAGAAACTCCTGAAATACGATAAATAAATAACCAAAAGTTATTAATCAACTATGTTCAGACTCCAGTCTTTTGAGTGGCTTTAAATTAAAACTGGAAAACGTTTCCGAGTACCTTGTAACCGGTCGAGAAACCTGAGGAAGTGGCTTGCCGTCGACCCCCCGAACAGTGACCACATTTCCTATGTCACCTAGTGCGCGGCGATTCTTCCTTTCAGCTCCCATGTTCTTCTGCTTAACGGCCTCAGGGACTACCTCTGCGGCTAGTAAGATCAAATGCAGTCTTACAAAAATGAGAATGGGAAAAATTCATCTTAATGATAAATAATCTTAGAATCTAAAATCAACAACAGTCGTACAAAAGGGCAGTGGCACAATTGAAGGACATACACTTTGAGATCAAATGCACAATTTTCAGGATTAAAGAGAACAGCAGTTTGAAAAAGAACCCATTGAAGGCCAATAAAGTGATGCAACTCAAATGTGATGTGTAGTGAGTATTGAAATCCATGAGACCCCGGGAAAATCAACAACTGAAGTATCAAGAAGAGGAGAAACATGCTACTTGGGTTGAAGATAACAAGGAAACAAAAAGGCTGAAAAATAGAGGAGGAGATAAAATCTGATCAAAGTAAGGGAACCATGACTTAGCACATTTTGATCCTGTTCTTGGAAAAAGAGGGCATATAATATTCAACAAATATAGAAAAGAATACGAAAGAAACAAAAGAAACTAACAAGGAGAAGCTAAACACCGAACTTGGAAGAACGAGAAAACGAAAGATCATCATACTAAAACCCAGAAGCCATAAATGAAATAGAATCCAATAACCCATTATTAAATCAGAAAGCATTCAAAACCCATAAAGAAACAATAATCACCCATCATCAAGCACAAATTTCTCCGTAGCAACACATTCTCACGGACAGAAAGACTGTTTCCAAATACCTCTGTCATGCTGTTGAACCACCTGTCTCGAAGCCATCGCTGAAACCTCTTGAGCAATCCCTAACCCTCTTCTTCTTTTCTTCTTCTTCTCCTCTCTCTCTGAGGTCACTGTCAAAGGCACAGGGATTTCGGAAACGCGAGGAGAGAAGCCCTTTTGAAGCGCCAGAGAGCGGGGTTCTGCCCCTAACGGTCTTATTTTTTTGAATTTGCAGCCGTACGATGAAAGCCGATCCGACGGTATTAATTTAGTTTCTAAAGGTGCCTAATATGCTGTAGAGGGCCGCCTCCTAGCCGTTGAGATTGCCTAAAAGTTACCGTTGCGGTACCAGTTTTGGTTAGTCTTGTACTCCTCGATTATAATGTATGCGCATGATTCCGTACTGGCGTGCACACCCATTATTACCGTGCGCTATCAGAAATCTAATTTAGCAATTGACACCTGTAAGACCGTGAACGGGTGTTTGGCTCATATAATCCAAAAATTAAATTAAAAACATTTTAGTAGCCGAATATTTGTTAATGCAATGATATAATTGTCCATAGAAATTCAATTACGCAACAAAAAAAAAAAAATTAATTTAGTTTCTCCTTATTGCAAATAAATGCTTGCCCTGGAAATTTGAAAAACTCTTAATTTAAATGTAGAGTTCCATTCATTGAATTAGTTATTTGATGAATTATTATCATACATGATTGTGTGCAACAATTTTAACCTGTACGAAAGCCATACAAAACCTTCCTTACATTATATACGTTTCTATGCTTATAAATTTTTATTTATTTCCTTTCAAGTAATGAAAATAAAATTTGTAGAGTGTGATTGGATGAAAATTATGTATAGCCTGTTTCACTTGATGTGATGAATAGATGTTTATTCAAATTTGTATATTTAAATATACATATATATAATATAATAAGAATTAAATAATATGATAGTATATAAGAATAATTATTATTTTTAAAATATAAATGTATACAAATGTGAAAATAAATATGTATATATAGATATTGATTTGAATGTAAATAAATGTGATAATTAAAAAATATTTAATTAATTATATCTGTAATAGATAAAAATTTTAAATGTAATGGAAGAAAATTTTAAATTTAAATTTAAAAAAATTTTAAAATTGTAAAGATATTTCTTTGTATAAAGTAAGTAGATGGAGCAAGGTGACAAATAGGTAACATACATAGCCTATATTTATTTTTTAATACGGATGTGATATATTATTAAAATAATATATTGACAGTGTGCACATAATACAATGAATTGATATTTTTTTCCTTTTGGTCTTTCAAAAATAAAATGAATGTAGACTAAATATACATGAAAAAATCCTACTGCAAAATATTCTCAACTTTTTTTCCATACAAAGCTAATGTTACAGAGAATAATGGACATCTTGCAACCTTCTTTTCACCCAAGGTAAAGATGAAGAATGAATATATACTTAGTCCATGTTTACTTTGAATGATGAAGTTGAATAAATTTATTTATCTTTATAATTGATAAAAAGTCCTTAATTAATGTCAAACTTAATATAAAATAATTAAAATAAAAGATAATTAATCCCATACATCAAATATGATAAAATAATCCTTCAAAATAAATCCCAATGAATCTTTAATCCCATCATTGAAAGTAACAGCTTATAATAATTTGGTGCTTTGATTCTTATTTAGCAACTAAACCTTAGTAGTTGTGTATATTTTGAATGAAATGAGCAGCAGAAGCGGTGTATGAGACATTCACATCAGCAAAAGAAATTTTCAGGATTGTGAATGAACGAACAACTGGAATTCAGACAGCTGAACTGATCAGCAATTAAGGGTTGATTTTAGGCAAACCAAAAACCATGCCTGGCTAGAACAGAATCGACTGACAAATGGGGAAACCTGAGATTAGGACCTACATACAAAGGCACAATTGTGCATATCCTCCTATCACCTCCACACACAAACAGGCAAACACTCACACCTTGAAAGCTTTGAAACTGCCGCTATTGGTCAAAGCAGGTGAATATGAGAGTCGGTCTTTACAGCAAGGCATCATCGTCTGGGCCAACAAGCAACACCTGCCATTTCAATTTCTCTTTAGGAATCTCCAAGTGACAACATTTCAGGTGCACATCAGAAGTAAGATACTTACGTTGCAGTCCTGAGCATACTTCCTGGCAAGAAGAAGCGCTCCATTTCGTTCTCGCTCAGACTGAAACACAAGCACAAATGACTGTCCTTTCCGGGCTTGCCAAAACAGTGACTTGGCAGCAGAGTTGCCGCCGCCTCTGAATCCACATAGCTGGACACAAACGCTAGATTTGTCAGAATGGTGTTTCCGATATGGAGCATCACCAATGGTCAAACATTTGGTGATCACTGGTGGAGAAATTTTATTCTATCTTATGATGAGGACTTGGGGCTAGTTTTGGGAATGACATATTGTTCATCATGGCTAGCATTCATAGAATTCCCTAAGGGCCCATTAGAATTGAAAATTTTGATATATGAATCCATTGTATTTATTTAGATAACTAAGTATTTTAAATCATTGAGTTTTCATTTTAAACTATGATTTTAGCAAATAAGGTGGATTTAAAATCCTTTTTTTATTAGCCGTTTAAAATCCTCTCTCCATATCGTTTATTCAAATCCAAGTTCATCAACACAAATGGGGCCTAAGAGTTCAATGTATATGAATATTGTCAGAAAGGAGATGGACTGTCTTCTCATGCTTATGTGGGCGTAAAAGCAAAGATTAGTGACATGAAAAAGTGAAAACGGGGTGATAAGGTAATTCTAATGAATCTTCCAGCCTCCTTGAAGCACTAGAAGAAAACTCACACCAGATAACAAGAATTCCTAGAGAAAATATTCAGAGCATTGTTTTCATAACAGTTTTATCTCATTGTGTTGATGTATAGTAGACATACGATGACCAGAAAAGACTAATTACCAGCATAGACCTAGAGTAAGATTCTCTGGCCTTTGTAATCCATCCTCTACTAAGCCTCATCTTTGTTTTCCCAATGTGAAACAGGTGCGCTGAATGGGATGAATAATTCCGCCCATTCATTTGGGAGATGACTACCTGCAACAAAGAAAAAACTTGGGTCAAAAAGACATGACTATTTCAACATTGAGTTTCACGCAGTACGAGAATTTTCACTCTCTCATTTCTGTCACAAACAAGTGGGATTTGATTATGGCCCAAGAACTTCAAACACCACATAACCGTGGAGGTGTGTTAGACCAGTAGTAACATATAGCTATTCCTGAGCCATGTAAATTACCAAAATTAGTACGCGTGGCATATCCAATGAGGTGCCAGCTCACAAATTGATTAAAAACATAATAAATAACTGCGATGATAAAACTAGGCCAATTTTCATACTGATCAAGTTTAAACCCTTAATTTCTTGATTATATAATCTAATCGAACTTGTAACATTTCCAAATAATTGCTCCGTCAATGTCCACCAGGAAGCACTGATTTCATCCACAGCTTTCATATTCTCTCATCTTTAAATGGACCCTTTCATAAAAAGGTTTCATCTAATTTAATTTACTGATTACAACAGATGCAACTTGCCGTGCATAAAAAGTAAAATGCAAACGTTCAAGTACTCAGAAGTTTCAGTCCATTATTATGCTGCCAGTGTCTTGCAAAATGAGATATTCATGATCAAGAAAAACAGGCCATTAATCCACAGTTGCATGATGTAAAGAAATAATGCAACATACGCTGAAGTCATTGTTTGGTTTCCTCAAAAGGGTCTCTATGTAGCTCCCCAAGTCCAAGGCTGCACAGGAAAAATAAAAGGCAACATTCAATTGAGTTTTTTGTTAGACAGAATTAACACAAATCGAATATTCACCAACCTTGCTGAATAGGACAATTGGTTGTGAGCATGACTTTTTGGCCATTTGAAACTATATCAGCTTGCAGAACACGACCCACATCAATAGGCTCAGGAGCATAAAAGCACTTGTTGGCACCTGGCAACAGATATCGGATTTACTAGGATAAAGAATAGGATAAAACATTTGAAGTTGGGAATCACCAATTAAAAAATGTAAAATGATGGATGTGCATGTTTATGAAATTAAAATTGTGAAGCAAAACCCTCGTTCATATGGGGAAAAACGGGAAAGAAAAAGGTTGACAAGGAGGCCAATGACTGAAATGAAACAAGTTGAGCATTAGGCTACCTACTGCATTTGTAGGTTTATGATAATGGTGTGTGGCATTGCAAGCAAATTGTTACAAAAATTATAACAATAGTAAGGTGATAAACTTGTGGCCTAAAATGGTTTCATGGTTAAAATTTTAAACAAAGAGGCGATGAGCTAAAATAGTTTCAGCGTTACGATTTTAGGTGAAGAAGACTAGGCATTAATCTCCTATAGCGTCTAGTTCCCAATCTCCGATGAATGGAGGAAGCAACACATTAGATTCCCAGTCCTTTATGAAGGAAACTACACTAAACTGTCCTGTTTACACCATAAGCCAAAAATATGAAAAATGAAGATTGATACCTAAAATAGGTTCCCTGCGGCTACATTGGGATGACAAACGGTACCACTGGATTGAGCATTTTGCAAGCTCTACAGCATCATCTGAACAGGGCTGAATCCGTAAAATAGAACCTACTGTCTCAGAGCCGTTTAATGCATAAAGTCGGGATACATTTTCCTCAGCTTTCATGCTCATAGCCAACTGTAAAATATAAGATATAAGCTGAAGTATGTCTAAAGAGGAAACATCCAAGTATAACTTGCCAAACTTTATGAACAGAAGAATTGTATATTTAGAGAACAAGAAGATTAAAAAGGCAGCAAATGAAACTGAAAATGCATGGCAAAAAAGGGCAGCGAACAAAAATGAAAATGCATGGCAAAATTTTTCAACTAGGAATTTCATTGAAAATTTTACACATTTAATTGCAGAGAACTAGGCACGTGCACATTTGCTTTCACTTAAATTGCATCAGTGCCAGAGAATTTCCTAGTTCAAACATGTAGCATAGCCATCCAAATCTCAGTCAATTTGAAAATACAACTTCTCAGTAGCAGCAGCAGGATTTAAATCAAAAGTCATTGTTTTCAATGGTACAGATCATTCAAGATTCTTATATTCTGGGCACCAAATCATGCATGCTACACCTAGTGAAATAAAATTGAATGTGACCTTAAAAAGGCTGAGAAAAACTACCATCAAATGTTGAGTTCATTTTTTCTTTTTTTTAAGGTGGGGTTTAGGTTATATGGTATGACTAATGCTGCCGCAATGACTTGGTGCAACACACAAAAGAAACCACATCATTTAGTGAACAAAAGCAATGGCAATATGCATAAGTTGCACAACAGTTTACTCGAGCAAAAATGCAATTTCAGAGATTTTGAATTGAAATATACTAGATATCACTAACACTATTTAAAATAAAGAAGCAGACCTCATTTTGAAGATTAACTGAAATTGTACACTTCTCTCTAATCTTAAGTCTCAGTTCTCGAAGTTCATGTTCCATATCCGCAACCTACAAAGACATAAAATTAATAAACACAGAAAGCTTAAAAAACTGAGAAATAACAGAGACAACTAAGGTTCTGTTCTTTCAAACAAAGAAAGAGATAACATACACAGGTTCTTGCTACAGTCTTATGGAATACAGTGAACATCAAATATTAGTATGATCTCTCCTAGTTGAAAATGAAGTCTGGTTGATCCTTGACTTAAAATTCATATATATCTTGGAAACAAGAGACAAATTAGCCTTGAAGTGGGGATAAGCCAAACAATAATATCTCATGTCTGTTTAATTATTTAAAAAAAATAAAGACGCCGGACGATAGCTCCATCGAGCCCTATTCCTCATGATGGGGTAAAAACAAAATAATGCTCAGAACTGACATTTATCCATGTTAAGAAGAACACCTGTAAACCGCTGTAAGTTTCTTTTACTGCCTCTCGATCATGTGACAAAGTAAAGTTCAAGTTCACATTTATAGTCCATCATGTGTACTGTATAGTTATCTACGTAGTGATTTCTCTAAGTTTCTACCTTCTATTCTCAAAATAGGGAACTTTTATGACACTTTCCTTTTACTCTGATAGCCATCACCAAACTTCTGAATAATGGTGTCCTGCTATCCTTAGTAAGTTCACCACTATTGTTTGACGGCAATTCAAAACTTAATAGTCATGAAACCTTTTCACTTAACATTAATGCATTTATAATGAATCCTACCCATGCATGATATATGAACAAATTAAACATGACCATAAAACAGTATAATTATAAATAAAAAAGTTGCTTTCAGTTATTACCAATCATTAACAGCACATGCCAAGATAACAGCATGAATTTGTCAAATTTACACCTTCCTCCTATTCAGTTAAGCAATTAATTACGGCAACTCAAAGCAAGCTTTACAAAAGTTTGAAAATCATTGGAGAAGGCCATTTCCAACTGCAAGGAAACTTTGGCATAGCATATGGATCACAATTACATATTTAACAATCGAGTCTTCATAACAAATATATAATATTCACAACATGTAATCAGATTCACATTGCAATACAAAGAATAAAGAGTGTTGCAGCCGTAAAATAACAATGGACAAATGTACAGACGCCATATAATTATCTTGACACACCTTCCTAGGCTGATGCATTAATTTGATTCTTCTGGCCTGTTGAACCTCTTCGATTAGGTCCTCCAACTCCTGTCAGTATTGAAAACTCTAAATAAGTTTCCATATGTAGAATAAGAAAAAGAAATCTTCATTTAAAAGTAATTCTGTTTTCTTTCTTTTCAAGGAGAAGATACACGTAAAGCAAAAGGCTGTGGTAACATAGATTGAGATACTTCAAATGCACTCATAGAGAAGCAGTGGGAGGAACAGAGAAATAATTAAAAATACAGAAAAAGGTCTTCTATAGCAATTCTCAAACTTCTGAAATTTTAGTTGAACAGACTTTTGTTCCTGTATATAAATAGACACTATAATTCAGAATGGTTAGTGCCAATGAATATAGGAAGAGCAAGTCAAAATTCATCAGCATGCCCAGTGAGATTAGCAACAATCTTTTTGTCGGAAAATTAAATAATGGAAAATTTATTTTATTGGGTTAGATACATCCACAAGTTTTGACAGTCCAATCCACAGAAGGATCTAATTTTGCATTTTTATTCCACATATCTTATAGGAAAAAAAACCGGTAATAAAAAGCTCATAAGTTGAAATCACAAAAGCTTGACCTTCTAGAAAAAAAAAACCCGGTAATAAAAATGACTTTTTGAGAAAATTCAAACTTCATTTGATTGGTTTCCTTCGTAAAGACAACAGAAGCTAAAATCAAAATATAACAGACAGCCAAACAAAGGACATATATTTTCTTCGGGTTTTTTCATGTTTCTGAATATGTAAGGTTTCCTCAAACAACTAGTATGCATCTTAATCCCAGCACAGCACAAAGGACTACTGACGTGAAATTACTGACAACTACTTGCTCAAAAATCCAAGCTTACTCGCTGCTTCCCTGAGCTTTGATTTCTTTCTTGCTCCTCAAGGGCCTCTCCAATCCTTTGGATGACTGCTCGTGCACTCTCTATTTCAGCACAAGCAAAAGATTTTTCTTGGTTAACCAATTTTTTAGCATCTTCAGAAGCCTGCAAAAGTAAAGCAGAATCAACATTCTAGAAACCAGAAAGGAGATATAGGAAAAAATTATATATTACATGTGAGATCTCAAGCACCAGTTATAGTGACCTCATAAAAATCAGATGGTTATAAAATGGGTAAGAAGATCATATTATATGTTAGGAAGGAGGACTAGAGGCCGAATCAGCAAACAGTGGCTGGCTACAACTGAAAGGAACGGCCCTTGCAACCACCAAGCTATATATTCCAATCGAGTTCCAATGTATCCAGAAGAAGTTTAATTGTGCATGCTAAACAAAGAAAGAAACACGTGCAGAGAAAGGAATAAATTACAAAACCTGCTTAAGAAAGTTCAATAGCTTTTTCACTTCAAACTTCTCTTGAATCAGCTCTCCTTCTTTTTGAGTCAATTTTACTGCCAAAGCTTCCACCTGGAGAACAGAGCATCCAATATACAAGTTCTGTAATGCAAGATTTTGATGGCAAGATAATCAGGAGGTCGGAAAAAGTATCTGCCTGGAGAACTGTACGGGTACAAACAAAGAAAAGAAGTACCACAATCATAAAAGGTCTAATCAAGCATTCTATAGTTAGTAACCTATAATTTAGACTTGGTATGAAAGGCTCAAGCTTTTTCCACTTTGGTTACGACTGTATCACTCAAGCAACCAACATGTGATATCCTGACGCTCTCACTCCACTTGAGTTCAATGAAGCAACCACCTTAAACTCTTTTGATCCAATAGTACTTGTTAACAATATCTTATGGTATCTATCATACAAGGTTCAGTGAGGCAAAAGTGGAAAAGGCAACACAAGTCCGAAGGTTCAAAGTGAAAACTCACTGCTGATGGATGGTTCCTGTTCCATTTATATTCCATTTTTTCTTTTCAAAATGAGAGAATAAATAAATTATGGATAATGGATTACAGGTTCATCCAGTAAGCATAGTTCATTTAAATAGATATAACATATTAATGCAAAAGGAATCAAAATCAACCAGGTTCTGAATAACAAGGAAAATTTTGATATTCAGATAGAAGCACCAAGTCACTTCAGAAACTGACCATTGAAATGGCTTTCTCCACATCTTCTTTGTTTTGACCTGTCAATCTTCCTTTCAAATATTCCAATGCATCCCTAAGCTTCTTCAGAAGTACATGTCCATCTAAAGATGCCACCTCCTTAAGTTTGGCCTGAAATCCACCACAAAGTACTTCATAGTTCAGCTCATCATTTCTAGTCATCAATGTGAGAACTTTCTTAAAATATCAAATGGAATCAACTCGGCCAAAGACAATTGAATCATTTTTTCAGTGACAATTTTTTTTGTCATATCATCTTTCCAGAAGAAAATTAATATATTACAATGGTATAATAACCAAAAGGCAGAAAATCAATGTAAATCCAACAATAGAAATTAAAAAAACCTCCTCAGACAACTTTGCTGCTGCTGCCAAATTCTTGTCAAATTTGCTAGCCAGGACGCGAACAGAAAGGCGGTTATGTTGTTCCGTTAGCTGGTTTGTTTCCTGAATTATAACTTCTTTCAGCGGTGGACCCTTGCTATCCTCTTTAATTTCATCCCAGATTTCATTATCAGGTCCTAACCTATATTTTGGAAACTGATTAGACTGAAAGCTCACATCAGTTGACACTGTCCTAACTGCCAGCACCTCGTCTCCAAATTCTGGACTAACCCTCGTCATTGGCCCAATTTAATTTCTGTTAAATAGAAGGCAAAGTTATTGACGGAGAGAAAACTTAAAAATTCAATCAAGATTAAGCCTAGATATGGTGCAAACATAAAACACCAGGACCCAATTTGTGTCACTGATCCATTCCAGCAGTGGAACTGCCCAATTCCATCAAATTAAGCTGACAATTTAGTTGAGTTGCAATTGAAAACTTTCAATCTATGCAATAACGAGACCTAACGGTATTAAATTTTATAAAATCAATACAGGCTGTCACAACAAAAATTACTGAAATTGTTTGAAAGAAGGATTCAATCCAAACTGGTAAAAGGGTTTGCCTTATGAATAAAGAATTAACAAAAAGAAGACACTGAATCACTGGAACAACAAAAGAGGGCTTTGAAATGCAAATTAAAAGGAGAGTATATGCATCATAACAGGAGTGTCACAACATTATGCTGTGGATGCTTTCTATGGAAATAACAGTTTCCCTATAGAAGAATAATGAAAATTTAGGTTGTTTTCCTTAATTCCTATCTATGAAACATCATTATCATTAGAGTTATCAATAAACTCAGTTACTTGACTCGAGTTCAATTAGGCTCAAAGGTATACTTGAGCTCAAACTTTGAAAATTTTTTCCATCCTATAGCTTGTTGTTTGGCCAAGTCAAATTCAACTAGCTATCAAGCAGGAGTTGCCACTCAAATTTGACTTTGTTTTAGGTTATTTAGGTAGTTTTCATTATTTTTATACAGTAAATAGTATTATGATGGCTGATTTTATGGTAGTTTTCCAAAAATAAGGATTCCTTTTTAAGGTTGATAACAGATCGTTCTGTTTAGAGAGAAGACATATACTACGAAACTTCTCAGTATCTTTCAAGTAAGAAAAGAGTGGAGAGTTGGTGATTCCTTTAGTTCCTCGAACAAGGAAAATCAAGAGGATTTTTTATTAATATACTTGTGATAAGATTCTACTTACATGCCCTTAATAATTTGGCTTAGAGTCCGGTATTGCGGGTGACCTTGAGCGATTGGCAGTTAAAGTTCATGTATTAGAACATAAGTTCATGAAAAAACAGCACAGAAATGCACGAGATCAAGGATAATGCTTGGGAATTGAGATGAGGGTGAAGTCACATTTTTTGTTAAGGAGAAGGCATTGCAACCTCGGGGAACCACCAACAAGACCTGACAGAATCATCCGAACAACTAGGCAAATCACAATCATCTCAAAGTTCAGCCAATTGGAAGTTCCATGCTATAAGGGAAACGGGGATTCTTTTGTATGGCTACATAGATGTGAACAACTTTTCATCAGCCAACATACAAAAGAAAGGGGCAAGGATTAGCCGCATTCCATACAACAATGAGCTGCAACTCTGGGATTATAGATTTTATCAGGAGGAATCAGGGCTAACAGTCAATTGCAAGAACTGATTAACCTTACATGGACTAGAATTTTGGAAGAGTACCAACACCAATTTCAAACCCTTCATGCGAAAGCAAACTTGATACAGCCAGACCAACAGGTTGACTAGTTTGCTGCATAATTAGTGGAGACCTTCAAAATGGATGTTACATGCAAAATTCTCCTAATCTGATTACTCCTAAGAACATGGCTTGAGCTTTTGAAAGGAAAATGAAACTCAGTCCATATAGGGTGACTTCAAATAGCATGAACAACTTTAAGACCACTCAAAATAGCTTCAGCTTCAGCAACCAAACTAGAACAAAAAAACTCGAACAGATAGTGATTTCAAATTGCAATCTAGAATGACAAGCAGCATTGTTGCGTCCCCCATTATATGCTTGTCCAAAATTGAGATGCCAAACAAAGAGCCAGTGAACAGTGTCTTAGTTGTGATGAACTTCACTCAGCCACATTTGCAAGAGACTTTTTGCCTTCTGATCGACAAATCCAAGGATGACAGTGAAGATAAACCCATTCAGGAGGAACTGAGCCTACCAAACCATTAGCTTAAGCTAATTGGGTTCCTTGGAACTAGTTTCCTGAATTAGAACTTGAGGACAAGCTCTTCAACTAGTAGAGTTATAATGTTGTGGATGCCTTCCTAAAGAAACATTCTTATTTAGGAAATAGTATTATTGTAGCTGATTTCTGTCATCTTGGAAACAATAATATGGGGCCTGATTTAGTAGTTCTTCTTATTACAATAGCATTATGGCCGGCAGCCCTCCAGAAATAAGGATTCTTACACCATTGTAAATAATCCTTGTCTATTTATAGGAGGTATAATTAATAAAAATCATCAATATAAAGAACAAGGGGGAGCTGATGATCTTAACACATCACCACTATATTTTCCAAAGATAGGTCACCAAGAACGAGAAAATAAGGAAAATCAAGAGGGTTTTCCCATTAATAGTCCCGCAACGAGATCCTATTTGCGGGCCTAACACATCATAACTGGTGCTAACAGCAGGGGGAGAGAGATATAACGTAAAGGGAAATTCACTTTTTTGCAGACTAGTTCTTCTATTTCCTACAAAACAATTTTGTTTTCAATGCTGTTTTTCAGAATATAAATTAATTATTACCACAATGAAGAAGACAGAGAAAGATTCACTTTTGTGAAGGATTAATGAACCAAATGCGATTTTGCACATACAAAATTTTTAAACAGCAGTCTATAATTTCGGAAGAACAAAAAAATCGAATAACTTAACTGAAGCGAAATAGCACACTTTCACAATGCAACCAAGAAATGACTAACCACGTATAAACCACTTACGAGGAATAAATTTCAACTGAAATTCGAAAAATTTGCTGTCAAATTGTCAGACCCGAATACGCCGATCAGCAGTTTAATGCGTGTCAAAAAGAAGTATATTAAGAAACAATCAGTAAACATTTTCCTAATAAAGAAAAAATAAAAGGCCCCCCTTCACTGGTAATTGTAGAAACAAAACCCAGCAGCAAAATAAAAGAAGGAAAGAAAAGCTAAAAACTGATCTTTGCAAGTTTGTTATACATAAGCTGGGAGAAGAACCTTAAACATTAGAAAATGAAAATCGTGCAGGGTCCAAGCAGTGAGATGAAGAAAATGCGACTTACAGAAGATTATTGCAAGGCAATGCAGAGGATTGTTACAGCAACTAGAAGAGATGGCATTGATTCATGAATTCTTTACGGTTTTGTTCTTCAAGAACTCAATAGATAGAGAAAGGGAAGGGTCGAGGTGGGGCGGTTTGATTTAAACAATTAGTTGGGGGGAGCAGAAGAAAAATCGCAGAGAAATGTCTGTCCGCTTTATCAAAAGCAAACTGAAAAGGAAAAGGTTCTTCGCCCCCGCCACACCGTTTCCGCTGACACCACTCTCGCCTCTCTTATTCTGCCTCCACTCCGACAGCTGACTGGTCGCATGTTCTGTGAAATGACGTAGAAGTCCTTGGTTCTCTTTCCCATTATTTTGTGAATAAGATTACGAAAATCTACGGGGCATCGTTCATAATTCAAGCCAAATTATCACATTCGCGCTCATATATTTCAGATTGGAATATAATATCAAGGATGACTTGAATGATGAAAAATTTTACTTGAATTGATTAATTTTTGATAATTTGTATAATAAGTTTAAATATTTAAGATGATTATAGTTATTTTCTAACTATGATCTTGTTACGTAAATAATTTAATTAATTATATAAAGTTAAAATCGTTTTTTAAAATATTTATAAAAGAATTATAATATCATAGTTTTGTTTGTTTTTAAGTATTTTTATTTCAAAAATTATGTAAAAATAAGAGAGAATAAGAGATAAAAAAAGAAATGTAATAATTAAACGTGTATTTTTTAAAAATGAATAATTTAAAAACAAACAAAACCATAATTATTTTATCACAACTTTTAAATAGAATTAATTATGGCATAATCTTGTAAGTAAATACCAAACCATTAATATATCAAGGACTTCAATCAAATAAAAGAATATTTAATTAACCTTAATTAAATAATTTATCTTATATTATCATTAATAGTGAGAATGACCTAAATCTTTTAAACAATCATATTCAACCAAAATCAAATTCTCACTATTTTTTTTAAATACTAATCCTGTCATTTAACAAGCACATCTTTTCATTTCTTATTTTGTAGGTGCTTGGTAGAGTGTTGAAAAAACTTTTAATAAAATAGCTAATAAGATTCAAAAATAAAATGTCTAAAATTTATAAGTTGTATAAAAATAAAATAGCTTATTAAAAATTTATTTTTATGTATTGAAAATTATACAAATATTTATAATTGCATTATTTTAATAATAATTAGTATATTTTCATTCATTATCACACAAAAAAATTAGCATCGTTTATAATTATAAATTTTAATAAAACTTTATATAATAATCTTATTATTTTTATACAAAAATCTTATTGCCGTATTTTTAAGAAGGATTTATGCGTTATAAGCTACAAAATATCTTATGAGTTAAATAATATTATGAATTCTTAAAATAAGTTTAGTCAAATAGTATAATATGTTAAAATCACACAAGTTATAAGATTTTTTAAAGCAAAAACAGCTTAGAGATTTTTTAGAGCAAAAAAAGCTTAGAGATTTTATTTTGAAAATAAACTAATAAACTATTTATATAAAAATAATAACACCATCTTATAAAATTTTATTAAATTTTATGATTATAAATTATTATAATTTTTATAATGATAATAGATTAAATATTGTTAATACAATGCAAATATGAATATTTTTGTAACTTTCTATATACGAAATAAAGTAACTTATAAAATGAGTTAAAATAAGTTGAAATAAACTAACTTATTGTAAAAATAAAATATTAGATATTTATAAATTATTTTACTAAAAATTTTACTGAACATTTTTAGGAGATGTTAAAGAAGCTTAAGCTCGCTCTAGATACCCTCTTAATCGGATTTCAAGTATTGGGTCTAAATTCATTGAAAAAGAGCTTGAATATTTATTTATTTTCACTATAATTATTATTTTAGTAACAAAATTTTAACACTCTATACGTGTATAAATTTTTTGATTAATTATGAAGTTATTATTTTTTAATAATAAAAATAAAATTATTCAAAAAATCAAATAAAAATATTAAATCAATTCGAGAAAAGAGAGAACATTTAAAGAAAAATAAAAAGTTAAAAAAATGTGAGAAAAATAGATTTGAAAAAAGAATTTAAAATAGAGATAATTATATAATTTTACATTATGTAAAAAATATTTAAAATAAAAGAATGAAGAAATGTCTTGAGAATCTAAAAGAAGATAAATTTTGAGAAAAATATAAACAAAGATAATAAATTAAAAGAAAATAAAGAAAAAAATAAAAAAATTTAAAATAATGATAGTTATATAAGTTCAAATTGCACGAGCAAAAAGTTTTGGTTATGTTTGGAAGGGGTTTCATCAGAGAATAGTTTGTTGGAAGTTATATTTGAATGAGTAATGTGTTTGATTGTAAATATTTTTAATATTTAAAAATTTAAAAATATTTAAATTCAAATATAAAATATATAAAATTGATTGAATAATATATCAGTATAATAATAATAATTAGTTTTAAAATTGTAAATATGCATAAATATATGTGAAGATATTGATTTGATTATTGTTATGTGTAATAATTAAAAATAATTAATTGATTATATAAATAAAAGATAAATGTTAAATTCAAATTTTAATAAAAATTTTATTAAATACTACACTTGATAATATAAATTTTGATAAAATGTTGACGTGATACTAGTGAATTGAAAGTTAAAAAACCAAGCCATTATTTTCATAATAATAGATAATCCAGTTTAGATTACAGATTTTCAACGATTTGTAGTAATTAATAGTTAATTGTAAATTAATTATTAGTAAGATATTCTTAAATTAAACTGATTATTATTACCCTTCAAACGTCTCGTCATGCTTATTACAAAAATGGTAAATGTAAAATATCAATTATATAATTGAAAAAGAAAAAGGATAACATTGTCATTGAGTGCCAAAAGCACTCTCTAGTGTGTCTCTTATTCACACGCAGCAGCCTACACAGACAGAAGTCCCTCCGTGAAGTCATGATTTTGCAACCGTCAGTTGAAGAGTCGTGGTCAGAATAGTTAAAGCGCGAAAGTGACCAGTCTTGGTCCTTCAAACTGCACACGCGCTGTCCCCACTCGCGTTCAGTTACAGCGTGCCCTCCGCAATAACAGCTTACTATGGCACGTGAGTTTATGCGCGTGGACGCGGAGCAAACGATTTGGCAGGCCGTAGTTTGCGCTTGTGTCGCCGTTAAGATGGTTTGGGGGTTATTTTTGACATTCCCAATTACGACATTAAGTCCAGGTTAGATGCGCCGTTTTGTCCTCTTTGGGGGACCGAATGACGGCTTTGATGCCTCCGAGAAATGGAAGTAACGCACGTGAGTTTGCACGTGCCCCTTTTCATCCTCTACTAATTTTTTATCTCCTTGTCATTGTTTTAAAGCTACAACAAGGCTGATTGGGGAAAAGAGTTTTGTTTACAGTGATGTGTGACGGAGCTGTATTAGCTAAGAGCGTATATTTGATTATAAAATTTTGATAAAAATAAAAATAATTAAAAATATTATTTGTCATTCTATTTAATAAATAATGAAAGAATCAAAATTATTGAATACAAAATAAACCAACAAAATGAAATATAGCCTCATACAACATGTACGAGGCATTGCCCCGGCATGAAAGATTATTTGTTCTTTGTATATCTCTATTTCAAATTTCTCATCATTTAATTTTTATCCGTCTAGTTTTAAAATTTTTGTTCATTCTTTTACTCTAAACATATATAAACATGCAACACTCATTGGCCCCTTAATATATATAAATAATCATGTTTCATGTATTTCCATATCATCAATATTTACGTCAATTATATAACTTAGTTGCTTCAATTATTAAGCATAAAATACCCATGATATGATCATATACTTGGGAAAAAGGGATAGAAAAAAAAAATTGTTTTTGAAGGGCTGAGGATTTGAAGTAACATCTTTAAGGGTTGAAGTAAAGTAAACTAGAAATAGAAAATAATGATAATTTATTTCTTTTTTGTTTTAAAATAATGGTTGGTTAAAAAATCATAGATGAAAAAGAGGAAAATGTGGAACATTATGACACCGAAAAACTTAGATGGCATATGGACAAGAACTGGCTGCTTCTCACAATCCAACTTAGGTACTCTGGCAAACTTGTGACTACTGACTGAATCATCTTCACACAATCGAACTTAGGTACTCTGGCAAACTTGTGACTACCGACTGAATCATTCTTCACATGCACTCATAAGTGGGAGCCTCATCACAACAAAAAGAAACCAACAACAAATGTCGACACAGCGCGACAAACTACTGCACAAATTAAAAGCACTATTAATACCCATAATTGTTGTCTCGCGGTAATAATTTTCTAAGCCAAGACTTAATTATGAACTCCAGTTGGAGACAACCACCTTTTATGACTTGGGTGCTTCTGTCCTGTAATGATTATTCCCAACCAAAAGAAGTTTAGGTGTGTAATAAAACATGATGCGCCATATGGGTTTTTTTTTTTTTTTTTGCTTTATCCTTTCAAAAAAATTGAGTAAAGATTAAGTCCACCTAATAGAGAATTAGAAAAGGGGTGGTGGGGATAATGCGTACTGCTCTAATGATGGTTGGGTGGACAAACTTTTGCTAATTGACAACATTTGCTTATAACTTTAGGGGTTTGGTAGATGGACTTGTGAGCATTCCATTGATTTGTTACTTTCTTACATTCTTTCTCATTTGATTTTGTCTTTTGATTTATTTATTTTTTTTCCATATTTTATTTTTCTTCACTTTCCAAATTTATTTTCATTCTCTTTATGTGTTTTTATTTTTGTTTTTGAATTTTTACCAAGTTCTTAAAATTATTTTAAAAATTTTCTTTTTAATATTTGGATGATTTCTTAATGTTATCTTTTATTTCTCTCTAAATTTCGTGGACTCTTATTAACTATATGTAAATATATATTCAAAGTAAATCAAAAGATTGATTTTCATTTTATTCATTTTTTAAGGTTGATAAACAATTAATTTAAAGAAATTAAAAATAATTTGAAAGGGTGGATAAAATTGCAAAAACATAAATAAATGGAGAGGCAATGCAAGACTTGTGCTATTAGGCGTACCGTCTACTAAACTTTAAATGATGTTTAAACAAAATGTGGTGTGGGGAGCAAATAATAGGTGGGATACCTAAAACTTAATGCTTTTAATGATAAGTAGTCATTAATGGTTGGATGTTGTATTTAGATTTTGAGGGGTTGAAGGATGTGACCTTGGAATCTTTAAATGTTTGGGGATTTCTCAATATCAAGCTATTTTCTTACATAAAATTAAACATTAAACAAAGAATAAGTTTACAAAAATACGGTACATGTTTTGTTTTCCCTCGATGATTATCGATGTTGCTGTTCGTTTTTTGGGGTAGGGCATATAATTTAATGTGATATGTTGAAAGTAAGTGGGACAAATAAAATGATTTTAAAATTTATAGAATTAAAGTAGGAATCAAAATGAATGAGATAATACTTTGGGCAAGAATTTTCTTGGCATGCAAAATGCAAATGGGCATTTGAGGCTATTTTCAAGAAATATTAAGAGAGCATCTAGTTGGCATTTAATTGGTACCATTTATGTATTTAATTTTCTTATTTTTATTTGTTATTATTTATTGTTGTCCTTGTGGTTACGTGAAGACGGGGCATCCACTTGGCACATATATTACCAATACAATAATTAGAAAAGTCGTTGGAGTCTGTCATCTAGCAAGCTCACACTCCAAGCACAACATTAAGGGCAATAATCACAATACTACAACATGTATATATATAGGCAAATCAGGATAATTACTAAAGCTGTTGAAGTCCTGTTATCTAGCAAGTTCACACTCCAAGCACAACATAAAGGTGAATAATCACAATATTATAACATGTGTATAGATAGGCAAATCAAGTTTAGCATAAGGTGTGTGTGTGTGTGTGTGTGTGTGTGTGTTATAAAGGGGTGGAATCTAATCCTATGAGAATTACAAGTTTAGCATTAATACTTGTCCCATCAAATTGTGTACACCAAATCTGTATTCTTATCTTGATGTATAGTAAACTAATGGCACATCAAGTTTGTTATGGACCAAAAATTTTGGTGCATGTCCCTTTCTGTTTAGTTATGGTTCTTGATTTGAACTTAAAAGGGATGACTAAGATATATTAACCACCAAATATGTTCACATACATAAGTGATATACAAGATAGACTGTAAGATTAGCAATTTTCATTCATAAGATTAATTAAAAGCGAAAAAATATCATGGATGGAGTAAAAGAATAATCTCCAAGAAAGTTTTATTAAAACTCGAAGTATGATAATATTGTCAAATAAGTCATAATACTTTATATTTTAACAAAGAATTTCATACATTATTCATGTGCTATGTATGTCTACACTATTGTATTGTTTCGATTTTTCAAAAATACTCTTTGTACTTAATTATCTATACTATTACGATATGTATTACGATTCTATTTCTTAATAACTAACTCGGGTCATTTAAATAATTACTTTAAAATAATTGTCTCACTTTACACTATTGAATAGTTACTTTTAATTTTAAATATAAATATTTTAAAATACCTAATTATTTTCCTTACATCACTATTATTTTAAATTGGTTCTCTCTTTTTTGAATTAACACTGTCTCTTATTTCCTCATCTTTTTTTATTACTTCTAATTTTTTCTTTGTATCTTTTTTAAAAATATATAATTAAGTAGTTTTATTTTATTATTGAATTACTAAAAAAACAGTAGTTTACATTTTATTATAATTAATAAAATTATATAAATTTTTATAAGCATGCACGCGTGTGCAAGTTTTACTAATATATATATATATATATATATATATTTATTTATTTATTTATGTGTGTATTGTGATAGTTCACCTAATTGTTTTTAGGAGGATCAATTGTCATTGATGACAGTGGGGAGCGACTTTGGCTGAGCCTAGTTATTTTTGAAACCAAATTTCAACGTTGAACCAATTATATCAACAACAAATAATAACAAATTACATAGGCATATAATAAGAGTTTGACACCCTTTAAATTGTTTATTTTTGTTAAAGATAGAAAACATCCCACGTGTTAGGTTCCAAATATTAGTGAAGCCGGGCCAAATCGTCCATGGTTGGGGCCATTTGTTAGGTTGTAATTCTTTGCCCTTAATTAATTTATTCCTCCATTCGAAGATTGAGACACCTTACCAACTCAAATGGACAATGGGAGGACCACACACACATGTAATTTTGAGATTTTCAAATAAAATTGAGTATGACATGAGACGATGTTCTAGACTTGTTGCTAAATTGTAGCATTATTGTAAGATTTCTCAGGCCGCTATGTTCGGCTTTGCTTGATTATAATTTTAAGCATTGAAAATGATGTGTATTTTATGTGCATATAGTTATGAATTAGATAAAAAAATATAAATTTCTTTTTACTTTATTTATTTATTTTTATTTATGTATATAATGTTATATAAGTTGATGGGATGATATATAAAAGTACTGATTCATTTTTCAGATGTAAATATATATAAATATGAGTATATTTGTGTACATATGTACATATGCAAGGACGGAAAAAAAATTTAAACATGTTATATTATTTATTATATATAGTAACATTTATTATACAAGCTGAAATGATTTTTAGTGTTGGGTCCCTCCAAAAAAATAGTGCAACTAGAATATGTGTACTTTTTTTTTTTGTCAAAAATTATCAATATTAATGAGGATGCAAATTACTTTTTAATAATTCTTATGCTTTTTTCATTAATTTCTATCGATTATTATGTCGGATTAATTTTTAAATATTAATTTACTTTGATTGTGTTCAAATGCCTACATTGTATTTTGCCATCTTATTATGTATAGATAAATTTATTAATATTAGCAAAAATCACACACTTTATTTGTGTGTAAATTTATTGCATTTCAAATAATAGAAATAAGTTTATTTGAATTAAACGTATAAAGAATATTTAAGATAATAAAATAAAGAATGAAGAAAAAAATTGAAAAAAGACAGAAAGTATGAGAGGAAATATAGACAAAAATAATAAATTAAAAGAAAAGAGAAAAGAAAATGATAGAATAAATAAAAAAACATTCAAATAAGGACAACTGTGTTATTTGACATTGTGTAATCAAGAATCATTTTTAACTTAATAATATAGCATACATTTATATTCTAGGCAATTAATTGTACAATAATAAAAAAATTATTTCTTATTATTGTGCTCACAACAATTAAAACAATAAAATAATGCTAATAATACAATTACACGTGAAATTCAACTAAATATAATCAAGTTCATTAAAAGAAAAATTGATGAAAATTTATATTTAATTGATTTTTATAATATTTAATTTTATTTTGTATATACTAAATTGCTTATATAGTTTAAAAATTAAAGCTTTATTTTTATCGTCCTCAATACATCCTAAAACGGTTCAATTGCTATTGTTGAATTTATCAATTTATGTGTTTTCCCAAATAAAATCATGATATTTTTAATTTTAGTAAACAATATTAAATAACTTAACGAACATTAGAATTAAAAAATATTAACATCAATTGAATCCAAAAACATCAATATGATACATTAAAAACATTAAAATTTTGACTTCACATTATAACAAATGGAGCAACTTTTCTTGAATTGAGGAATATTTTATAACTATAATTATTTTTATAAAATAACTATTAATTTTAATAATTTCTGAATATAACTATTTGATAATGGATAGTTATAATTTGCGCCCAAACTTTCTGTCTGGAATCTAGATCCATCTCTATAAATATGTGTATTAGTTTAATTTTAAATATATAACAATTAAATTTCATATATTTGTATATGTTTAAAAGAAAAAAATTATTTTTAAAGCATCATGCATTTGAAAATTGTGTTTTCTTCATTTAAGGCAGGGTTTCGAAACTGGAAATAAATACAGCCAGTGTTTTGAAAAATGAATGGAGGACTTTGACATATGTTTAGGTTGGATTTTTAGGTTTTTTTTTTTCTTTTTTTAATTTATTTTTTACTAGTTAGTGATTTACATCAAGTTTTTTATTGATAAAAAATATATATCAAAAGGATGACCATGTGATGCATATTCATAATTAATTTTGTCAAACAAAGATATGATAAAGAAAAACTGCTTTATGATATATTTGAATTATATTGTAAAAATTCAAAATGATTTATAGAGTGAACCAAACATGATTTGTCCTTTTAAGGTAAACAACAAAGTAAATGTAGTAAAATAAATTCAACAACCAATACATCTTTCGATATTCAACAAATAAAAATGAAAAACAAGTATGTTAAGATGAAAATGTTTTATAAGTGAAATTCTAACTAGAGCATAAATAAATAAAAAGAAAATGAGAGAAAAGTCAATTTCCTATAGGTAATATATTTGTAACGTATGAATTGTATTTGGACGAAGATAGGTCCCAATAGACTTCCAAGCATAGCATTCGCATAAATGAGACACACTTGTACACATCTAGTGAAAATTAAATCCACTTCAACTAAAAAAGTATTTAGCCAAGCCAAGGGATTTAAATTTGAAAAAGAAAAAGAAAAGATTTCAAATGAATTCGTATTGAAAGGAATTCTAAATTCATCATGGTTACTAAATTTATACTTTAAAATGAGAGTTTGGATATTTAAAATATATTGTCATCTAAATAAACACGATAAATTCATTCTAATCGAATCATTCAATTCAAATAAGACATAAAGACTTTGATGTTGATCGTTAAGCCAAAATTGGCGCCCTTCTTCGAAATTATACGTTTGTAATATTTGATAGGCTTTAAATTCGTTTATGTAATACAAATATACTATTCAATAAGATTTTTATTTTAATAGAAATTTCAATTATTTATTCTCTTACATACTTATTCAATTATTATATGTATCATACATATACACTAAAAATTAATTATTATTCGCACGTATTATTACTTCATCAAGTCATTATCCTATACATAAAATGAAGTTGCCTCACACTTATGTGGGTTCTCAGCTATGCGCCTATGTTTATTTCATAAGTACTCATCTGCTTAACAATCATTCGAATTATATACGAGTGATGTTTAAATATTCCCTTGGAACATTTTCAATTACCAAACATGATCCCACTCATAGTCAAGAAAGTGCACAATCAAGGAAGGATCTTAATCGATGTCAAGCATGACCACCCTACGAAAAGTACACTACTCACATGCGAAAAAGGCAATTGCTAGAAAACTTATAGGACCGTGTGAACCACTTTGATTGCATAACTAGTTAAAAATAAAATAAAATTGATATTGGGTTATCAGCTTTGTATGGTTTACACTATACTCCCCATCTCAATGATGTGGCTAAACAAGCATCTTTTGAATAAACAAAATTGCAAGAACCGACACTTGGGAACCCAAAACAATAAAAGAATAACAAATGACTAATTGATGCCAACAAATATTTCGAATGAAAAAAATTAAATTTTGAGAAAATTGGCATATTTTTATTCGTGCTTTTTTCTTTAATTACACTCGCGGGAAGGCGTTTGCTTATTGATTTTTTATTTTTATTTTTTTAATTTTTTTTCCTTTGTGAATTGGAGCTTGGGCTTTTAGTCAGAACAATTTTGGGACAATAAAAGCTTGGACTACGTTTGCTTTGCAATTACGTACTTTAAAAAAACACATTCAATTATTATTATTTTTTATTTTTTTTACTCTCTTATTTTTACATAATTCTCAAAAAAAAATATATTTTAAAAATATACATAAAAATTTAAAAACAAACAAAGCTTTGGGCTTTGTCGTAATGGGCAGCCGATGGTGGGCTTACAATATCTAGTTGGATGTGTTCACTTCACTTATATGGGTTGGAGCTATAGTTTTTTCATCGAACTTCATACAGAAAAATATCTAATTAAATTGCAATCCAACTTTCTTTAATACTCCCCACAAAAATTGAAGAAGCTTTGGGGATGTTCCAACGAGCTTTCATGAAAGAAATATCATGTTGTAACCCAAATTCTATTTTTAAGATTGTCACTTCATTGTGTATCCGAGCTTGTCTTTATATTTCAAACTAATGTTAGTATATATCTATGTGTATGGTATCGAAGCTCCTAAATTTTCAATAAAACTCAGAACTTAAAACCTTTTGATCCTAAAATGTTCTTAATTTTACTAGCTTTACTAGCCTACACTGGCTATGATTGGTTCTTAATTTTCATGGTTATGTGTGATTTTGATGAATTTTATATTCAACAAAATTTATAAAATTCAAACACATCGTTTATTGTGTATATGTAGATCATAAAAATTAATAAATATCTTTATATACTATTACATTATTATTATATTATATATAAATATATAAATTTCAATAAAATTCAAGTTTCATTCACCAAAATTTTACAACCAAACATAATTTACCACCCAACAAAATCACCAACTAAACATAACTCATGGAATTTCATCGCTTCAGAAATTACTTTATTCAAAACATATTATTGACAAAATTTTTATTTTAATTCAGTTTCAAATTATTTACTCTCTTACGTATATATATAAATATTCAAAATTTAATCATTACATTTATTTACAAACAAATTAATACATATATTCATATATATACTTGTGTTTATATATATATATATATATATATGCACACTATGCCACTAATCATTGTCTTTGTGTATATTATTATATAATTCAATTATTATTATAGATTTTATATATACACAACTTTACAAATTCAAATAAATAAAAAAATTTATTTTATCAAAATTTTACTATCAAATATAGTTTTCCTTCAAAATAAAATTCCCATCATTTCATTCATCACCAGACCAGAATCTTTAATCAAACATGACCATTGAATTTTAAGTTAGATTTAACTAAGAGACAGAAAACTTGAAGCCCATTAGAACAAACATGGCCGAGTTTAGAGGTAGATATTCCAAGGCAACTTAGAAGGAGACTCGAATAAAATATGAAGTTTTATTACCACTAACATTTTGGTCTCTTAACGTGTAATAAAAAATATTTTATAAATAATTTATTTGAATAAGATATATTTTTAGTATTATTGGTATAGTTTATTTATGCTGATATAGAAGCTCTTTAATAAATAAAATAAAATAAATAAAAACAGATGTAAACTATTAAAAATATGTTTGAAACAATACTTTTAAATGAAAGACAGCATATATTCTTTTATGAATTAACCCTTTATTTTATTTTTCATTCTTATAGATCGGAGAATAGAAGAAAGTGATTATAATTGAATTTACTGAATAAGGTATTTTAGAAAATCTATAAAATAACCAAAGTAGATTTTGTATGTAACATGAGTCTAGTTAATGAAGGAAGGAGTTTTTTTTTTTTTTTTTTTCCCCTGATAAACCCTCTATTTTATTTTTTTTACATTGAAAAATAGACATAAATAGTTATGATAGAAATTATTAAAAACGATTCTTCAGAAAACATATAAAGATTAAAAACAAGATTAAAATTATTATAAAGAATTTTAGGTGAAAAGTCAACTTTCGATTATTTATCGTCAAAATCAATAAAGACGGGTGATTGAAGAGTCATTTTAAAATGTGATAGAACAATGAGGCCAAATCATGAAAGACATTTGGTACTTTGTTTTGAATAAACTCTACCAAATCGTTTACTTAACTACCCCAAAAAATTAAGAAAAAGAAAAGGAAAAGGTGAAAGAAAGGAAGGAAGAAAGAATATCTGTAACACCATTATTAGAGTCCTTTAAGTTGAAATTTGCTTATTTTGAGAAACATGACCAAAAGGGTGTTTGGCTAAAATTATTTTTAATAGTTTATAACATCATTTAATTTATAAAATATTTTTAAAACTTGTAAACTTATAAAAACTTTTGTTAGAAATAAAATAATAAAGTGTTTAGATAGAAATAATAAGAGCAAATTATAAGATTTTTCAAAACTTATAATTATAGCTTATTACAATTTTTTTATTGTAATACTGATGAAATAAATTAAAAATAATCAATAGAATGCAGTTTGGGGATAATTGTGTTAATTTTAGTATATAAAATAAAATAACTTTAAAAATATACAAAATAAATTAACAATTCCTAACATTTTTTTTTTAAAAATAACTTATAATGTCCAAAAAATAATGTTCGGAGTTTTTATATTCTCTTACTAAAAAATTTACCAATTAGTTACGAAAAATTTATAAGTTCCTAAATATCTTATAAAATATTTTAAAAATCTTATGAATGTTAAAATTCATGTGCTTGGTTATCATTTCAAGATAATTTTTTCCATTTTATATTAAAAATTTATTTCAACTGTGGTCTTGTTTATTTTTATCTGTCACCAAATTGCTAACTTTATTATAAAATAATCTCCCAAAGTATGCATTGTATTGTAATGTCAGCGGTTAAGCAATCCTTGTCCATTGGATCACATATCTACTTTCCATTCACAGCCCTTTCTGTTGGGTGACTTCATAAATTTGAAACCATCATATTCCATGAAGCCAAGGTCTCTATTTTCAAAGTATGGATTGCAATGCTTAAATTCTAAACCAAGCAAAGCCTAATGAACCTTTGATCTTAATCAAATGATGACTAAGGTTGCATTTTTTTTTTCTTTAGGGATAACAGATCTCTACTATTATTTATAATGCATGGAATCCTCTTTTTGTTCTTTTAATAATTTTTCCAAATACCCCTTGTAATAAATTTAATTAAGCTGGTTTCTTTATTCTCTAATATAGTAGCAATAGTAGAATTAATAATAAAATAGACAGCCTATTGGTAAACATGCACTATCGTCTTCGTTAAAAAATGATTATATAATTTTTTATTTAATAGTTTAGGTTTATTTTTATTTTTATCATTTTTAAAATTTTCTACCAATATAATTAAATTATATTAATAATATAAAAAGTATTTCATTCAAATGATCTATTTATATAATATGTTTACGAAAAAGCTAGGCTTTGTTTGATTCCTTATGCATCACTATTCACACTCGCTTAAAAATATTACAAAACAAACATTTTATCATACAGGTTTTATTTAAATTCAAATTCAATTTTATTTTTTTAATTATAATTAATTGATTTTTAATCAAATCAGTACATATCTCTATAATTTTCTCAATCATATTTATTTTTTATATCCTGTTAACCTATATACTACTATATTATATATCATTGTTACATATTAAATATATATATAAAAAAAAATTTCAACGCATCCAAATCTCAATACTAAACACATAGGGTATGTTTGGAATCCAACTTTGAAATATAAAACAGTATCTTAAACTTCATATTATCAAATATATTATTTAACAATATTTAACTTAAATTCAAATTCAAAATTTTCTTCTTTTATATATATATAATTAACTAATTATTTTTTTATCGTTAGATTTATTTAAAATTAAATCAATACTTATATACACACATATATATATATGTCATATATATATTCATTTATTTTTATTTATGCTCTATAATAGAATTATTATTTTTTAAAATTATCACATCATTTAATTATTATTATATATTTTATATATATATTTAAATAAATTATATTATTCATCTCATTAAAATATTTTTTTAAACATATTATTCATTTTAACATAATTTCTTATCAAATATTGTATCAAATAAAAACCCCTGAGTAGCCATATTTTCCTCCATTCAAATTATAAAAATTTTCCGATTCACTAAGATTTTCGATCGTTTAGTTGTGTAAAGTTGCCATGTACCATCAATTGCTTGTTTACTTCAAGATTAGCTGGCAGATCTGTGCATCTGTCTGCCGACTGCCTTCGGTTTCTCGTGATGCGCCACCTACGGCACGTTGCTCAACTCAAGACTGACACGTGGAATAATTCTCGGCCCTTTCGAAAAAAGTTAGAGCGCTCCCCCGAAAATCTGTGTGCCGGCGTCATGCGTTTCCACACAGAAAATTTGAATTGACAATAAAGACAAGATCTACTCGTACTGAAAAAGAAAATAAATAAATAAGGAGACATATATATTTATATATTTTTTATTTATACTCTATAATATAATTATTATTTTTTTAAATTATCACATCATTTAATTATTATTATATATTTTATACATATATTCAAATAAATTCTATTATTCATCTCATTAAAATATTTTTTTAAATATATTATTCATTTTAACATAATTTTTTATCAAATTTGTATCAAATAAAAATTTCCTATGTTGTTCACGGAAAATTTGAATTGACAATAAAGACAAGATCTACTCGTACTGAAAAAGAAAATAAATAAGTAAGGAGACATATATATTTATATATTTTTTATTTATTTTTTATAATATAATTATTATTTTTTTAAATTATCACATCATTTAATTATTATTATATATTTTATACATATATTCAAATAAATTCTATTATTCATCTCATTAAAATATTTTTTTTATACATATTATTTATTTTAATATAACTTTTTATCAAATATTGTATTAAATAAAAACTCCATGCGTTATACAACATAGAAAATTTGAATTGACAGTAAAGACAAGATCTACTCGTACTGAAAAAGAAAATAAATAAATAAATAAGGAGACATTTATTGACTTTCTTTTCATTGACGGACGGTGAGAGGGTTGAAAGGAAATTCCAACAGCTGAAAAGACTAATACACCCCTCACCACGGGTCATACGCTAAGCACCATTGACGCCGTCGGAGAAATTTCATTAATTATGATTTGTTTTGAAATATACGAATCGCCTGAATTACGACTGTTTCTCTTACTTAAATTTTTGAAATTGGATTTGAGTTGAGATAGCCTGTATTTGAACTTTTAGATGATGATATTCAAATATAATATTAATATCTCACTCAATAGATTATATTTTCACTGACTTTAACGATAGTAAATTTCGTTGAAGTCTAGTGATGTTCACAGCTTCAGAAGGCATGCGACATTCTTTCTATGAGCTTTTAATATGACATTTTTGTCATTGTTATGGTGCTGATAATCATCGGTGTTTTAACGAGGATTGAGACATAGAGGGTTTGGTTTCAATTAGTCGATCAATTGATGAAAATTTGATGGGTTTAATAATAAACACACACACACACACACACACGTAAAAAAAACAGTGGAATATATATTTAGATATATTTAAAAAAGAACTCGTAAAACAACACATACGCTGAAATAATATTTCATGAGAATAAATAGAACCTTTTCTCATGCAACATCTCCTCAATTAATTTTTGGGCGAGGGGGACAATCATAAAAACAATCATCACTTTAACTTTTAAGATAATTTCTTGCACCTTTCCTCACAATAAAGTTCACATGATGTGTCTGCCAAAATACTTTGTTTGCACTGCACTCTTACTTCAAACAAAACAATTCTACATATTGTTATTATTTATTTATTTATTTTGTGATAATGATAAATCACATGGATTGGATGATTTATTTTATGCCAATTTTGTCTTCCCAATGGAACAAATAATTGTAAGAAGCGGCCCTATTAGTTAGGTTTCACAAGCACTACTCAATTTGCTAGCTCTGGCCATTTCAAATTGTCTTCAAGAAGATCAATTGTACTAAAACATAATTCTAGATATATCTATCATTACAAGATCAAGGCCGAAGTTAACTTATATTGTGATGTAGTTATTATTTTAAATCTTATTTTCGATTAATCCAGCCTTGAATTTCACCTTACTGGTTAAGGAAAAAGTTTATTCTTTTCATTTATATCGAACAAAAAAAATTGAACCACAATTTATGACCTCTACAAAATTGTCAAGAGAGAGAGCAATGAAAACAAAGGATATAATTACGTTTATTTTTTTGTCTCAAAAATGCGCTAACAAGGATTCAAAGTTCTGAACTTACGATCATTGGCTTATAATGTATATTTTGTCAAATACACTAGTTCATTAATTGCCATTCCAAAAAATAGAAAAAGAAAAAAAGAAATAAAAGCACATAGGATATTATGATACGTACGAGGCATTGACATGTAATTTCATGATTCGATTTTGCAAAGATTTGTTAAGGTGGAGTTTTTAGACATATTTGATATTTTTGTAATCAACAAAGTATTTCATTATTAGTTGAGTTCCTTTTCTTTAAAAATTTTCTAGTTTAAGTCGCCTTCTACGACGCACCAACACCTTAAATAATTTAATCATGATGCATTGAACACACTTCAAATTTCTAATTGAATAAGGAATACTTTCAACAAACATCCAACATGCCATGTGGCATGTACACGTACTCAATTAAAAATGAAAAAGAAATCTTTTGACACTTCTTAATTGCGTCTAATATATCTTCAGCACCAACAGTTTCTTTTTTAAAATGGTTTATAATGCAAATAAATAATAACTTCTAATTTTTACGAAGTTAGTTGAAAACAGTGTTGTATCGTCTAAATTAATAATATATCTCTCTATGTTTATTTATTAAACATAATTTTAAAAAAATAGTTTGATATAATTTGTGCATTCACCTGCATAAATCACCATCTTCATCATTTATAATCAATACCGTTGTTTTCATATTTTTCAATAATTATAGATGTATATACGAAGGTATGTTTATAATCTTAGTTATATAATTATTTATTATTATGATATTGGGTAGAACCGTATTGTGTTCTAGAATTTCAAAGAACAATAGTAATCTATATTCCTATTTATTTTATCTGTGTATCACTTTAACATACACGCACATGTGTAAGTGTATGTATTCAGTGATAATAGTTTAATTTTAAAAAATACATTTATAGAATTATGAAATATAACACATTTTAAAATTATTTTTTTAGTGTGTGTCTTTCATAAACATGACGCCAAACATAGGCTAGGGTTATACATGAGTGGGATTCGTTAATACATAAATATCTTGTTCAAATTCATTTTTGTCATTGGCTATGAACCGTAGATGAGAGATTTCATCACTGCGAAGACAGAAGCTGTGTTAGGAAGAGCAGTACTCACTGCTCTGCTTCTTTTGGTAACTCATCATTATCGATTACTGTTAGATATCAAAATCAAAATTATCTTTTCAGACTAAATATTAGCTATTTTGAATTGCTCAGAAAAACCTTTAAAAATATAACAGTTGAATTCAAAAGTTAATTTTTATCTTTAGTGAAAATTTGAATTATAAAAAAGTTCCAATTTACACAAAAAAAAATGACTTTGTATGTTTTTAAATTTTGTTGTGTATTTTTAAGTATTTTTATCTCGGGAATTAAGTAAAAGTAAGAGAGAGATGAGATAAGAAAAATAAGTAATAATTAAGTATATATTTTTAAATAGTAGATAATTGTAAAATAAATATAACTCGTGTACCGCTTTTCCAGAAAGCATTGTGGAATTCAAATTTAGGGTGAAAAGTAAAAATTAACGTTATTTTGCTTAGTCCAATGTTAATTTTGAATTTTTTTTCCTTCTTACCGTTAGAAATTCTGTGGAACGCTCTCCAATGCAGTTAGTCAAAGAGTACTCTTGTCTTTTCAACAGAGGGCACATCCGTCATATTAGAGTCTCACGTTTTCAAAAAAATTTAAATACAACTTTTCCCCGCTGTCCGGCTCCATTTCAACCGTCTTTTCTTGAAATCGGACGGCACCAATATAGCACGAGCAATACGGGGCCAAAAATACAAGCCGTCGATTTATCCTCGATCCGATATAAATTTCCTCTCAGGGCGATCTTTTTTCACACGCTCTATCACTCGGTTCACTCTCCTCTGTCTGGAGGATCGACTAGGTATCTTTCAGTCGCACGTCTCTAGAATTTCCGTGATTCTCTTCCTAATTTTACAGGTAATTTTTATTTTTTTTGATAACTTTTTAAATGTTTGGATCTCGTTTTTTGGTTTCCAAATCTTAGATTATTATGCTATAGTTAGTACATAATTCGGAGGGGGGAAATTGATTTGAAATTTTATGAATTTTGCGTTTCTAATTAGGCTTAGAACTAGTTTGGACTTTTTACAATTAAAATCGTGATCGATGATAGATCAAGTTTGTTGAAAGTGCAAAAGTGGTAGATCGAGATAATTTTACATTTTTTCTGGTAATTTTTGCAAAATGAACTTTTCCGTTTTTTTAAAAATTATATAATAGACACCAAATGTGTCCTACGAATATTATTAGATCCGATGAAGATCAGAGAAGCATCTTAATGTAATTGATTGTGATTCTATTTTCTGCAATAGCCGTTAAGAAGAGTAAAATTTTTATTGTTACATTGTCACGGGTGCAATCTATGTTGTCATATATTTCTCTAAATGACATGATATTTTCTGCTCCTCGATTCATGGAATGAATCTATAGATCCTTTTAAAAATTTTATATTTAGTTTTGCCGTAAAAGATTTTGAGACACATTTTGTTTTATCCAGGATGAAATGATTTCTAGAACTAAATATCCATATTATTTAGGAAATCATTCAACTGATATAATTACAAACTTGAGAGAAATTCAAGAATTTTCCCTTGAAGCAGTATGAAATGCTATTGAATTTTAACTTCATTTTTTGATCGGTCAATTTTCAGTGAAAGAAACAGAATTTAAGATTCTTTTTAGTCATTCACATTAAACTTGTAATGTGATTCAAATAGTTGTATTCTGTCCTAATAAGTTGTTCGATACAGGAAAAATGAGAGAAATCCTTCATGTTCAAGGAGGGCAATGTGGCAACCAGATTGGTTCGAAGTTCTGGGAGGTTGTCTGTGAAGAGCATGGCATAGATCCAAGTGCACGATATGTTGGATCATCTGATTTGCAGTTGGAACGTGTAAATGTGTACTTTAATGAAGCATCTTGTGGTAGGTTTGTACCTCGTGCCGTGCTCATGGATCTGGAACCTGGAACCATGGACAGTGTCCGCACTGGTCCATATGGCCAGATATTTAGGCCAGATAACTTTGTTTTTGGTCAGTCTGGTGCTGGAAATAACTTTGCCAAGGGGCACTACACAGAGGGTGCTGAGCTGATTGACTCTGTTCTTGATGTTGTAAGGAAGGAGGCAGAGAACTGCGACTGCCTTCAAGGTAAATTGCTTGAGCTTGAAGCACGATTAAGTAGTGGGTCGGCTATCTGATCAATTTGATAGGCATTTCTGTTTTCTTGATCAAGCTTTTTAGTTTCTGTATTTTCAACGGAATTGTCCAGATTTGAATTTTGCATTGTTTTTATGGACCATTGGTTGAATCTTGCACCACTTTTAGGTTTCCAAATTTGCCACTCGCTTGGTGGAGGAACTGGTTCTGGGATGGGTACCCTGCTTATCTCAAAGATTAGGGAAGAATACCCTGACAGAATGATGCTGACATTCTCTGTGTTCCCATCTCCAAAAGTTTCAGATACAGTGGTTGAGCCATATAATGCCACACTCTCAGTACATCAGCTTGTTGAAAATGCTGATGAATGCATGGTTCTCGACAATGAGGCTTTGTATGACATTTGTTTCAGGACACTCAAACTTACCACACCTAGCTGTAAGTATATTACAGTTGTTTTTTATGCATTATTAGTTATTGTCAACACGTTGTTTTAAATCAAGTTACTGCATTTGTGAACTTGCTGTTGACTTAGTAACCCTTTGACCATTGTTCCTCTCCACTCCAAGATGTATTTCAAACTTGCTGTTCACAATGTTAGGCACAAGTGTTGTAACTAGTGTCACTCTACCTCAAAAGATGCAATAGGAAGAAAACTCTTTTTTGCCTTAATTTACAGCAGAATAAGTACCAATACTTGTGAGTTTTACTGCCATAGTTCTCTGTTTTCATATAGAAATTCAATGAAGTGCCTGCCATTCTAATTATGTAGAGACTTTACATAGGCATAAGTAATATGTTGCAGGTCTTAAGTGTTAAGACTTGTATCATACTTCTTGCACTATTTCTCATCCCATAAGTGTGAAGATCTTATCTTTGGAGGTAATAACTAAAATCATATACCTCACTTTCGACAAAGTTCATTCAGGATTACCTTCTGCTTCTTGTGCAAGGGGTTTTCATCATAATGCTTATCTAGAGAACCAACAAATTCCTGTTTGGAAGTTGTGCATTATCTTGTTGAATCTTAGCCATTTTGTTTTATTATTAGCCTGTCTCCATTTGTTAGACATTAACATGGTAAAATAGCAAGCACATAATGTGGTTCCCAAGAAGCATTGAAAGTGAATTTTATTCTTTGCATTTCATCATTGAAGCTTACTAATACATAATTAGAAGTATGAAAAACCACTTGCGATTTCGTTTTCATCCAGTTGGTGATCTAAACCACTTGATTTCGGCGACTATGAGTGGGGTTACGTGCTGCCTCCGTTTCCCCGGTCAACTTAATTCTGATCTGCGGAAGCTTGCTGTCAATTTGATTCCGTTCCCCCGTTTGCACTTTTTCATGGTGGGATTTGCTCCTCTGACATCTCGTGGTTCCCAGCAATACCGTGCCCTCACTGTTCCCGAGCTAACTCAGCAAATGTGGGATGCCAAGAACATGATGTGTGCTGCTGACCCTCGCCATGGACGTTACCTCACTGCTTCAGCCATGTTCAGAGGCAAAATGAGTACCAAGGAAGTTGATGAACAGATGATCAATGTTCAAAACAAGAATTCTTCTTATTTTATTGAGTGGATTCCAAACAATGTGAAATCAAGTGTTTGTGACATCCCACCGAAAGGGCTTTCTATGGCATCAACCTTCGTTGGAAATTCAACCTCTATCCAAGAAATGTTCAGGAGAGTGAGCGAGCAGTTTACTGCCATGTTCAGGAGGAAAGCTTTCTTGCACTGGTATACTGGTGAAGGAATGGATGAAATGGAGTTTACTGAGGCCGAGAGCAACATGAATGATCTTGTTTCTGAGTACCAGCAGTACCAGGATGCTACAGCCGATGATGAACTTGAGTATGAAGACGAGGAGGAAGAAGATGACATTGAACACATGTGAGGACTAAGGCCGCCCTTTGCAACTCTGCAACTCTTCTATTTGACGTGCATTTCTTAAAAATTCTTGTGTTGTGTTGTGGTGCTTATATTTTGGCTGTGGAAGGTCAGAGAGCTTTCTCAGTTTTCTGCCTTTCCCGCCTAGTACTAGTCATAAGTAGCGGAGAGAGCACGAGAGAGCACGATTACCCTTTCGTACATGTGGAGCTTTAGATCTGTTATACTTTAATTCCGAGAGCTATTGTTTATGCTGAGTTGATTTGCTACTTCATAAATATGCAATATCGTGCTGTTTAAGTTTACACAGATGTTACTATCTGCTCCATTGGTATACGTGGCAATGCTTCTCGATGGTGCCTGGCCTGGCCTAGTGGTGTGTTGATCGGTCTCAGGTGTGTGTGTTGATCATAACCTAAGATCCATTTGACCCATAAGGCTGGTCTATGTTATTGACGTATGGTTGGGAAGAAGATTTATATTTCTTCTATGATTTATTCATTTTACTACATTTACAATGGCATCTGGTGTGGTTATGTTGATTTGATGAAGCTGAGTTTGGGTTAATTGTTCATATTTTATTTTTCTCAAAATGTTGTCTTGCGTATCCTCTGCGCCCATATTGCTCCGCCCCTCTCAATCTTCCTCGTTTTGGTCGAAATGCATGTGGTTGATCCTTCTTGTGCGGTGGAGAGCATGTCTCGGCTTTAATAACGAGGCCACGTGCTATGTGACTGAATCTGCACACGCAACAATGTGCCTGCACGCTATTCTATGCTAAACAGCTCAGAAGGTGATGTTTGGACATACTTTCTGCTCATATATATATTCATATTATTCCATTCAAAAAAGGTTGTTAATAGAGTTTGTCGAGTGGTTTGAGCTCAAAATTATTCAAATGTTACTTCATTTAATATTATAAAACTTGAACTCGAGTTTGAATTTGAGGCATATGGGCTGTTTGCTGAGGTTGGTGGCACTCAATTATTTTTTCAATTTACATAAGTGTAATGCCAGTAACTAAAAAGACCAAATCTTGCAATATATTGGCAACTAAGGCGGGGTGGGGGTCAACTGGGATTGGCATCGACTTTACACATCTCTTTAGTAGAGATCAATAGTATGGGGGACCTCACGGTCACATGGATTTGGGCCGTGGGCAAACGTGCAGTCACAGTCACAACACGCCCCCTTTCTTTCCTCGGTACATATTCAAGCACGTATAATCTTCATCATCACAAAATGATTGACCCACAGCTTTTGTTCCGGATCTTGCCATGGCTGCGAGGCACATGACCACATCTGTCTGCCTTCTTAGTTCTCACCAAGACTGTAAACATTCCTATGTAAAGCAGCAACTCCGTGGATACGAAGACAAGAATGAAATAGCTTCTTGGGCTTGAACTCTCGCCTTTCCCTTCAGGAAAGCTTGTACTTTCTTCACTTAGTTTAACACTAACCACCTTAGAGACAAGAAGTCCCAGAATGATACTTGCCATTCATAATACCTTACGTAGCTTCACATATGTTGTGATATGTTTTTACTTTTATTGTAATATTACTTCATGTTAAAGTGTCTAGATTGGGGGTGTCAAATTTATGTTTAGATTGGAGGACCATTTTGCTTTTAGGGAAGAAAAAAAATTGATTTTGGTACATGCAAGTTATAGCTGGAATTTGCAAGTTATACTAAACATACATGCTAACAACATACATAGTTTATAATATCTATTATTTGTAATGATTGTGTATATATGTTTGACGAAGATATGTATACTTTGAACGATGCAGGAGGACAAGAGTACTGTATAATAGACTTGCATGGAGAAGGGATGACTTGTGAATGCGAAGATGTTAAGGCTAATAATATTTTCAAAATTAGAGTGGTCATCAAACTAGAGAATTAACTGAATTATTGGGTCATTCGACTAGTTCAATCATTTGTAAAAAATCGATTGTTTCAAATTATATATAATAGGATTTATATTCATATATAATGTCACAAAATTAAATTATGTCCATCAATTAATATATCAAATGATACATGTAATTCAAACAATTAAATAATTCAATAAGAATAAAAAATATTTAAAAAATATAAAAGAAACTAAATTAAATTCAAAGCAAAGCATAAATATTAAAAAATGAGTTTTGGAACATAAAAACAACACAATTAAGTTAAAATTTTTAATTTCAAGATAAAATGTTTAAATTTTTAATTACTTTATTAGAAAAATATAGATAAAAAATATAAAATAAGTGCAAATAAAAAATAGATAGTGAAAATTTTATATAAAAATAAATTATTTAAGAGGTAAAAATAAAATTATAAGAAGATATAATAATATTTTATTTATTTATATTTATTTAAAAGGAAAATTTCTATTTTTACAAATATTTTTGTTGATATTTTTAGTGTTCACTAATTTAATGCAGATTTGAAGGCCAGGAAGAGTTGTGAATCAAAGGATGCTGCGAAGTTATAGTCAAGACAAATTAATGCTTAATTGTTATTGAAATTTTCAAAATACTCGTGTGTACACACACACACACACACACACACACACATATATATTTGGTAGTAATTCTAACAAAGTGATTTACCTAATTTGAGACCGTTGTTTTTCTATAAAATATTTAATTATTGCAGGGGTTCATTTCTCTCCCCCTTTCTAATCCAGTCTTTTTTCTTAATCACACAGAGAAACACTTACTTTACCTGATTAATATTGATCAATGCTCTTCCTTTCGGATGGATTCGTTTTTCATAATTATAAATATAATGAAGAAAACTTAATAAGGAGCTCGTCAGATTCCGTTACAGATCTGGGCTTATTCTTTGTCCATCATGTTTGGGTTTTAGGTACAATGTTGTACACATAAATTAGGTTCCAGCCCAACCCAATTGCCCCCATAAGTAATCATATAAATAAATAAAAGAAAATGAGAAACCAAAAAAAAAAAAAAAAAATGAAAAATGAAAAATGAAAAAGGAAAAAGGAAAAAAGAAAAGAAAAGAAAGAAAAAAGATAGTCGTTCTTCGACAATATTAATCCTTGCATTAAAATATATGGCCCCACTTCAACATCAGTATTTTGTGGTCCCAGTCCTCTCTAATTTTATTAGTTTTGTTTGATTTTAAATTTTGTATGTGTGTTGTTACACGTTTCTTGTCTTGAAAATTATATAAAAATAAGAGAGGGAGAAATAAAATTTAAAAAATATAATAATTGAATATATATTTTAAGATTCAATAATAATAATAATAATACCAACAGCATTAATAGTAATAATATTTGTCATGTTTCAACTAGGATTTGAGACTACTAAACAACCCTTTAAAATTTTATAGATTTATAAGTTTTGGCATTTTACTTGTGTGCTATTCTGCAATCCGCAAGCCGTGTTTGGTACATGAAGGTGTCAAATTCATAGGTCAATTCAAAATTTATTTAGTTGTTGTCCAATTTATTGCACTTGTTCTACCTTATCCCTTTTCGCTTCTATCATTATTTCTATTAATCTTGTATATATAAAAGTGATTTTTAAAAATTAATCAAATTGACTACACTCTCCTTCCACCTTTTGTCTTGTTAAACTCCAATAATTCGTTTCATTATATTCCACATAAAAGAAAACGTAATAGCTAGTGACAAATGGTGCTCATCAATGACAAGTGTTTGTTAATATCTGCAAAGGGCGGATCGGAAGATAGTAAGAGTTCTTCATTTCAATTAGATTTAACTTTTGTATTCATCATTACATATTTATGATACACAGTTAAAATATTTTCTTAAATATTTTATATTATGGGCCTGTTCACTTAGTGTGATTTATCAAATCCAATCTAATTTGATAAATGTTTATGATAAAATATGGGTTTAGTTTCATTTGTCAAAATTCTAAATAAAATTATCCAACTCATTAGGTGTGATAAAATAGTCCAATCAGTCAATGAGTCTATTTAATATTTTATTCAGAAGATAATTTGCTCCTCAATTGTTAATTAAATTATTTATTCTAATCTCATTAAACACATTTTACTTCTCCAAAATTTACAATCAAGAAAGAAATTGATAATCAAATAAATCCATTTAGTTAATTATTATTTAAATTTATTTAAGTTTTTTTATTAAATTTACTTGTTTACAATTAATGAAAATTTTTAATTTTTGTATTGAAATTCTTTACTATAATTATCATTGACATTTTTTAAAACATTTAAATTAAATATAAATTTTTATATTAATAAGTGTAAAAAGAATTAACTATATTTTACAATAACTTAATTTTTTTGAATGAATATCAAATAAAATTGCACAGTAGAAATTATGACATTCATATGTGAAAAGGGTTGTGACTAGTAAATAAATTTTAAAAAATTGAAGTGAGAATATTTTGAAAATAAAAATAAAAATAGTCTTATTAAACAATCTAATTTAATAAATACATCATTAAATTTTCTTATATTTTAATCTATGTCAATAAATATAACATTCAATTATTTTGTGATCAGATTATCTTTCAAAATACTTCTAAAACCTTAATCACGTCAACCAAAGCCCGTAGTTACGTGGTTAGGATCCATCCACGATCAAATCACAAAAACAAAATTGTCATTTTCAGGTTCATTACGTGGTCCATATCTTATTAAGATTGATATAAAAACCCATTAACACAAGCAAATGTAAAATGATCGATGGACCCCTTATCTAAATGTTAGCTGTCGACTGTCATAGCATCTTGCAAAGGCAAGAACTGCGACCCACAAAACTTATTAAGATGATACAAACAAGTAATAAATAATTGCAAAAATTGGTGACCTAAAACCATTGTAATAACAAATATTTGTCCTGAAAGAGTCAAAATTTATTCATTGTCGTTGAGTTCTCTGTATGCGTCAGAAATTCTCATTTTTCAAACTTTAAAATTCATATGAAAAGTATTGCATTGGAATTTCTTTGAATGATATAAAATGAGATGGGGTTAGAGAGAAGGGGAAATAAACGTAAGGCGATATTGAAAATATATATATATATATATATATATTTTTTTGTTTAAAAGATATTGAAAATCATCCGAAATGAGAGAGAAAAAACAAAAGAAAATTTTAACAGAGCAAAATTTAACAAGAAGATACAAATTAAATAAAATTGAATTGGAAAACATAAAAAAATATATGAAAAAGGAAGAAATGTAAAATAAGTAAAAGAGAGGCATTTTATTCTTTCTACTTTTAATTACCTTAACAAAAAGTAGTTACTTTAAGAAGTTTCAAATAAATAATATAGATAAAAATTCAATAATAGAAACTATTTAAAGAATGTACTAAACAACAAAAGCATATATTATATTTGTTTTTGGTTTTAGATATGTGTTTTCGTATATGATTTTTTTAATTTTTTTTTTTGGTAAAAATAAGAGAAATAAAAAAATTTAAAAAATATAATAATTATCGTATATGTTTTATAGTTAAGAAATAAAAATAATCATTTTAAGAATCTCACACGGTGTCATATCACTAAAGTCTAAATACGTGTGATTAACAAACATCACCTCACCACTATCTCAAAACATTTTCTATAGTATTAAATAATTTACGCAGTAAAAAGTTATTGAGGATTAAAGTTCTTCAAGATCGAAATGAAGCCAGTCGTTTTCAGATCCGCATGTAAAGCAAATGAAGCCATTTCTCAGTATGGATGACAGCACTACGTGGCATCATTGACGGGATTATTTATTTTTTTGGATGCCTTTTTTTTTTTTTTTATTTTTTTCATCGATTGTGTTGTCGTTTCATATTTTCTTGACTCAAAAATTTCCCAGCTCAGACAGTGTGTGTAATGTGGGCTAGGAAATTCTTGGACTAGTGTTGGCCCAGGAGCCTCCCAACCGTTGATGCAATGAGATTCCGGCAATGTGAATGGTTGTGATTTGAGCAGCCAAGCAAGTCCCTCATCACTTAGTAAGTGATAAGAACAAAGAAATGCCTTATCCCTTACAGGCCCATTTGAGGACTTTGCAATAAAAAGTGAGAACAGTAATCCTCTGTCAATACCTCATGCTTGCATCTGAGGATTAGAATAAAATATCTCCAAGATGGGAATTGAGGTGGCATCTTGTTTCTGACTTTACACAGTTGAACAAAAAAGAAAAAAGGGAAAAACCCTTTCACATGTATAAGAAAGATGATTCTAACAAAGTCAATGGTCCACTTAATTTGTGTATGGACAATTAAATGATCCTATTTTGGGCTAAGGTAGGAAAAACTTGGAGGGTGCCTAGCTAAAATTGATTGATTCAACTATTGAAGATAAATTATAATATAGTCTAATATTATTTCTTAGAAAGATTTATGCTCTATCCTAAAAAGAAAATTCAATTTCTTCAATAATTGGCCCTGGACCTTGTTAGTGCTCGAGGAAAAAAAAAAAAAGGTTTGTTTAGAGCGACAATTATGCAAGGAAAAGACGAGCAAAGCAAGTATTGTTTTAACTGTTCATAATAACCCAGCTTTCCACAAAAGTCAAAAAGGAAAAACTTTTATCCAAAGAAAGTCGTATGTTTTTAAAAGTCTTTTCGACACTCAAAATGTATTATATTAAAGTAAATTTTAGGTTGTTTTTATTATAATTCCAAGCTCACAATTGGGAGTGAAATTCATCATCTACTCATGGAGAAACATAAACAAGTTAACTTAGTTTGGACATCTATCTTTAGAGAAATTATCTCTCTTCATGCATATTGATCCTTGGTTTGTTTAATGGCGAACTTGAAATCTACAAAGGGAACCAATCAATATTTTAAAGCTAAAACTTTATTTTAGATCACCTGGCTTGGACACCTTGCAAAGAGAGCGAAAGCCAGCAAGCACCTAATCTATTGATCACAAGTAGTGGGCGTAGCTTCCACAACTTGATGGTTTTCTTCCAAAAAAATCAATTACATCTCCAACCCACCTTTCGTTTTGCTGTTTTCATTCCCTTTTTTTAATAGGGTAATATAATAATAGAAACAACAATGTTAGGTAGCTAGTTTGTTACCAACCTCAAAATTCACCAAACCTCGAAAAAAATTGACATACAAAAACATGGAGGAGGAGAAAAGAAAAAGAAAAAAAAAAAAAAAAAAAAAAAGAAGCACAACCCTCAGCACCGATTGACTTCGTAATATAGTCTTGTCGCTTGCAATTTTTTCAGATTGTCAAACCTTATGATAATCTTATTAGTACAATTAATTGGATTATAGTCATCTCCGATCTAAACTAGAAATTTCTATAGAGATGTAGTAATGCCATTTGGTGCAGTCTCTAGCAATACTTTTTGGTATTATTACTAATGACTTGAACGTATTTAATCATTACTGTTTGGGTGGATATTTATACGTATCTGGAAATTTATGACCAAAACAAAATGGGAGATAAAAATTTCCCAACAAGTTAAAGTAGGGTCTTTTAGTGGGTCAACTGCGATTAGAATCACTGTTGAGTTGCTACAAGGAAATTGACCGTGCCAAGATTGAAGACCAAAGTGGTTGAAAAGGTTGGGTTTGAAAAATTTGCAGAAAGGAGAGGGTCAAAAGAGGTAGGCCCTTTTCATTATTTTTATTATTATTTTCTTATTCATAGTAAAGAAGAGGAGATAAGAAGAAGGAGCAACACGTGGGGCCGTTAGCCACAGCCAGAAGCCACAATTCAGTGTCAGCATGTGGAGCAAAATAATGCATGCGTTGACCGGTAGGCTACCTTATTTCACACCCATTTGATTATTATATTTTTAAATTTATTATTATTATTATTATTATTTATATAATTTTTAAAATGAAAATATTATTCGGCCACAAGATTTTATGCGTGCAGACATCATAAACGGAGACTAGAATTGGTCGATTTGAACCCGCGTGATGCGCGTTTATACTTGTGGGTTGGCCATGTTGAAAGCAGTAAAAACAAAAAGGATATATTCAATTATGTCTGGATAGTTTAGGTGAATAAATTCTAGCACCCTCCCATGGGATGCTGTCAAATATTCCCCTACAACTAACTACAACATTCCAAATCCTTCAAAAGAAACTCCCTGTGGTCCCAAGTGCAGAGAGTAGAAAAAGAATCTCACAGAAATCAAGCAACCTCCTCGTTCTCTTACCCCACCAAAATTAAGTAACAAAAGAAAGAAAGGAAAAATAATAGCAATATAGCTGAAAGAGAGTTTTTCTATGGCATTCAATTTTAAATGGCTATGGCACAGCTAATGATATGCACGTGTGTGCAAGGGTCAATGAAGTAATGTTTAAAGAAAGCCAAGGCTCATAGCAAACAGTTCATAGTTCCTATGTGCTAAATGATGGCTCAGCTTCAGCTTCAAACCAAAATATTTGCTATTCTTGATTGTTCTAACTGAAATGTCTATGCCACGTCTGATCATTTGAATGACTCGACAAAAAAATGCCTTTACAACTCGGGAAGATGGAAGATTATTGAAGAGAAAAACTGAGTAATTACATATCTCTATCGCCGTCCAAATGCCCATTGTCGGTTGTGGTAGCCGGGCCTCATGTACTGATTCCTTGATGCAGCACTCTGCTTTGGAAGATCACTCAACTCAACCACTTGAATGGTTCTCTGCTTCTTGGCTGTTAAAGATGTATACAATCAAGTATAGTCAAATGAAAACCAAAAACCGAAATGGCTAAAAGCAATTCATAATTAGAATAGTTTTGCAATGATAGGTTTGTGATTTACTACATTGCGAGTTATCAACATTCATTTCTACCGTAATTGTGGAGTTCAAATTTATGACAGTATGACATAGCACAAAGAAGCTAACCATTCTCAGCTTCCTGATAGCGCTCCTGAAGTTTCCTCTTGGCAGCCTCAAGTTTCAACCCAACATACCCCTCATTGTTACAATCCAGCTTCTGACAGGAAAAACTTAAAGCAGTAAGGTAATTATCACAGCAGCAAGCAAAAGAGAGAGATTTCTATACTTTGAATGTTTACCTCCTGTTGAGAAGGGATAGGTCTCTTCTGAATTGTCCCCTTGTCAGATTTTTGCTGGACCTTATTAGTTTCAGTGTTAACCTTCGGCTTAACAGCTGGTTGTGGTCTCCCAGGGCCACGCGCACTGCTGGGAGGCTTTTGTTTGGCTTGTCCAGATTCACTGCCGGTAGGCCTATTTAGTTTAGGAGGAGGTCCTTGTCTCTTCAATGTAGTTTCCGGATTTCTCTTCCGTTCAGCCTTCCTGTCCTTGGGGGGACTGTGATAATCATGGGGACTCTCAAACTTCGAGTTCGGGGTGTCTGTTTTCACAAGAGTCGGCTTTCTGCCATTTTCACGGTTCTTGTTGAATTCCCCATCATTTGGAGGATCTGAAATAAAATCCCCAAGCAAATATCTTTGTTTTATTATAGTGGGAAATTCGACAAAAGAACCGAATAGCAAAAGCCAACAAAATCAATGAAGCATAAGGATAGGGAAGAAACTCACTTCCATCATCGTCCATGCCATCAAAGAACTTCACCGATCGCAATCCAGGGACATAAGATCAGCTAAAGTAAGTACAAGCAAAACATCTGCATTGTGCGCTTTAAACCCAAAAAAATGAAAAAAGGAAGGGTAGACATGACACCTGTGACAGCTCCATCGAAGTAGGTGTGGCAAAGAAAGCTCCTTCATCCAGTGGAGGAGATGGCAACCCTTCCTCTTCTTCAACAGCAGAAGTTTTGACAGATTCTGTTGTGATTTCTGCATCTTTAAAATGTGCATAATTCATTAAATCCTCGATTGAAATACACATATGGAAACGTGTGCTTGCTTAAGACATATTCAACTTAAACTACCTGCAAAGGCTGCTGTAGCATTGACCCATAAATCAACCCTGACTTTCCACTCCCTGAATTTCAGACCAACAAGCTCAAATGTAAGCAATGAGACTTTCTAGTTCTAATACCTGGATTATTATCAATGTCATTCACCAGTTTTTGGGAATAGAAAACCAAACAAGTAAAGGAAAGATCAACTTTTTCATGCTATGTTACGTGCAACACTTATCAGTGCCAATCAGATTATTATGCAACAAGTTTGACAATTAACAATGCCAACAAATTCTTACTTTTTACACCAACAGCAAAAATAGATGCAAAAATACCAAAAAAATGATCAACAGATGTCTAAGCGAGGTTAAATAAAATCACACTTTCCTTAAAACTTCAAACTGCAATAAACTGCTAGACGAGACATTAATCCTTACTCAATTAATGCCCTAGCAAGATTTCGAATTTCCTTAGATCCCTGCTTCCGCAAAGCATTAACAGATTTCCCGATCTCAGTAGTCTGAAACAGAAACAAATAAGTTAACAGTTATTGTAACTATGTCACTGGCTAAAGAAGCAGAACTGCTACCGAAACGCCAAGCAAATATGATGTACAAAGAGCAAGGATTCCAGTTCGACCTTGAGGGCCTCCACAGACAAAGGCATCAGCTGAAGCCTCCTCAGAGAATCAAACAACGCACCATCAGACTGCCAAGAAAGAAAAGAGTCAGTCAAAACCAGGAAACAGACATAGACAAAAACATAGCAATCACCTAACTGATATAATCATACAATCACAAGATAGGAACAACTCTCCCCAAATCTATCGAAAGAACAACAAACAATATAGCTTGCAAATGCTAAAACAGACAACAGTAGAGTGCCTTGCAACTGATCAGTGAACAAGAAATTTTTGCTCAATCCTCGAGACCAAGAAGCTACTACTAATCCAAAAACAGGCAAAGAATCTCAAATTCATTGACCTAGCTAATCACTAAGCATAAGATTTTTTCCCTTCAATTTGGAACCAATTAAAGAGTAACCAGTAGAAAGAAAACCTCTTCTTCACTGTTGTCAATAATTGCTTTGATCCTTAACACTTCATGATAAAGCTGAGACTCCTCCTCAATCTCATCCGTCAATGCTTCGGCATCGCCATAACTGTAGTTGCCGACGTGATTGGCATTCATCTCCATCACCTCTCTGTGATCATCACCATCATCATCATCATCATCTCTGCTGCTGCTGGTCACCTTGCTCTCCTTCGTGTCTTTACTGCCACCGGCCTCAACCCCACTCTTATACTTATCCTCGCTTTTATCTAAACCATTGCCATTTGGCACAGCCAATTCAATTCTGTCACAGCCTAAACACTTGGTCACTTTGCAGGCGAATAGCACCTCAGCTATTCGATCCCTCTTCAGTTTGTAATCATAAGGACAATCGGAGGCAGCCACAATTATTGCATGTTCGATTATGTCAAAAATGTCGGAATTTGCATTCCGGAAATACTCCCTCCATCTGTCAAGACTCCCAGAAGTCTTGGCCATGGTGGAAAACCCAATCCTCTACCCAAGGCCTTTATCTAAATCGCAATTTTAGTCAGTTCCCAGATCAAGGAGTCGAACCTTTTTATCTCAGTAAGCGAAGATTAATTTTTGATGACTATAACCCACAAATCAAAGCTCGTAGGGGGAAAGTCTTATTGAAAAGTTGGGTTTCTTTCTTTCCTTACCCAAGAATTCAGAGGGCACATGGGAAGATTTATAAAAAAATAGTAAGCTTTTGGGATAATCTGATTAGAATAGAACTACAAACAAGGATGAGTCCAACCAGATTCTCTGAGCAATAACAGAAAACTCTTTCTAACTCTCCCCCCAAGTTATGCCAAGAAACCTGTTCGAGGAAAATCCCCCAAAAAACGAGCTTAATTCAAGAACTGAGATGGTCAAGAATTCCGGTCGTGAAGGAAATTCAGAGATGCATACATATATGTGTCAAAACTCGGAAGGCAAAGAGACAGAGATATTCTCTCCCTCCCGAACAAAAAATACGCAACGGGATATTGCAACAGAAATTGTTCTGGATTCGTGCTTGTTAGGACATAAAGTTTGTTTGACGATTGAAATGCAGAAAGACGGGGCAGGTGGTGAGCACAAAGAAAACGGGTTCTGGGGAGGGTTCAAGTTCTCGTCGGTTGCTTAGATGAGCCCTTCTTTCCATCGGATCATAAATTTCGAAGCCCGGTTTTCAACGTTCACCCACAGACACCGATAAACAGACAGTCTGGTGGTTCTTGTTTAAGTTAATTATTTCTTAACTGTATGAATAAGTTAACGAGTTGAGGTGAATAAGTTAACGAGTTGAGGTAAAATAATTAATTTGTTAGCCTATGTTTGGGATCGGGGTTTTGGTTGGATATTATCTTTGGTAGGTGGTGTTAAAAACAGCAGTATATTTAAAATAAATATTTTAACAAGATAAATAATATAATTTATTTAAATATATGTATAAAATATATAATAGTAATGGTTTACGAGATAATGATTATGTTATACGATATAAATAAAAATAAATATGAGTATATATGTGTTATATATAAGTATTGATTTGATTGTAAATAGATATAATAATTAAAAATAATAATTAGTTAGTTATATGTACGAGAGAAAAAAAATTTTGAATTTGAATTTGAATAAAAATATTATTGAATAATATGTTTGATAGTGTAAAGTTTGAGAAAAGTTTCAGAGTTGAAAGTTACTTCCAAACATAAACTTACTATTTTTGTATATTTTTTAAATAATATTTTGATTTTTTATTCTTAATTGAATTATGTAGGCTATGCTCATTTTTACAATTTTGAAATTAAAAAATACACATTTAATTATTATATTTTTTAAAATTTATTTTATTCTTCTATAATTTTTATACAAATTTTTAGACAAAAACAATTAAAAACACACACTTAAAATTTGAAAACAAATAGCCTTAGATATTGAGATTGTAAAAAAAAAGTATATCATTTTGAATAATTAAACTTACTAAATATAATTATCAATACTTGATTAGATGGTATAATTATTTTATTCATTAAAATAATTATTTAATTATGATCTCATCTGATAAAGGTTGGGTTGCAAATTTTGCCAAACCATTTTTACACCCTTTCTCAAGCAATTTGGTGGAACAAAAAAAATACCAACACAGAAAAAGAAAAGGCAAATCAAAGAATGCATTTGTCTACATATATAATTTGATTGAAAATTTTTAAAATATTGTTTTAGAGTTGAACATGCAATAATTAAATAACATAATATGTAACCGAACTCAAATAAGAAATGTTAATAGATTAAAGGTTGAAAGTATTTTGAATTTATATATAAATATATATATCTCTCTATTAGTCTGTTATTTTTACTGTTTGATTTATTCAAAGACAACAAATAAAAAATTGTTTTGTGAGTGAGGTTGGGTGCACTGCAAGCTTTTGGAGACTCGAATTTCACGTGTGGTCTTGCCCTGTCATTGTTAAGGCGACATTTCTGTCACGTATGACAGTCACGGACCGGTTATTAAATGCGTTTTCTGAGTTACGAAACACTCGGTGACCCGATGTTGAGACTCGCTGTGTTAATTTCACATTACCGTGAAATGAAAGGGTGAGGCTCTAGGCGATTAGTGGGACCCACTACGTGTGGACGCCGATTTCCTTTTTATTGCTCAATAAAATTTTTTCCTTTGCCTATATTTTCATCATTTATTGTGAGCAAAATTAATGTTTTCTTGAATATTTTGTGTTCTTTCGGTTCCTTATTGATTATCAAATCGTTCATCTTTTATTTGGTTAATCAAATATTTAATTTGTACTTAATTTTAATAATATTGGAAGATTGATCCACTATAATAACTATTAAATATGTTTCATGTGTACATACTTGCAGCATAATGAAAGAAATTGAACATTTATACCTCATATGTAGTAGGAAATAGAATTGCTCTTATCTATTGCAAGCAATAAGTCATAAAATTCGTAATGTAATTCTTCTTTTCTAATTTCTACAAAATGCCATTAAAATGGATATATTGATAGTATACTATCTTTTAAATTATAGGCATGTTGAAGGTCATATTGATTATAAAATAGAATGAAAGTTTTAATATGGATTTTACAGAGTGATGTGCTCTTGCTAATTGATATGTGGAGCCAAGAATATCTTTTATTGACTTCTTTATAGGGTTAAAAATGACATGTATTTTGTAGAAATATTTACAAGTATAAAAATAATAAGTATGTGTATTGTATTTAATTATTGTTGTATTTCTATACACCAATAAAAGTTGAGCACTCTACGGGTGCAAATATATTTATAAATTATAAAGTTATTTTATTTTAAATAATAACAATATAAATATTTTAAATTAAAAGTATAAAAATATTTAAAATATGAAAATAAAGAAAGTTCAAAAGAATTTGACAAGGGAAATTTTTTGAGAGAGAATTTAGATAAAAATAATAAATTAAAAAGTGAGAAATAAAAGGATGGTTAAATGAAAATAATTTGAAAAGGTAGTTGTGTAATTTAACTTTGTGCAACAAAAAAAAAAATCTTACCAATTTAATAGTATAGTATAGATAATATTATTTAATGATCAAATAATGTTGCAGTGTTTAGGACTAATGGATAATTATTAGGATATATATATAGTAAATTAATTTTAAGTACAAATAATAATTGAATAATTAATAAATTTTAAATATTTATTATATATAAAAATAGAAAAAAAATAAATAATTTTTTTTGTAGTATTGTATATTTGAATGGGGAATTTTTTAAGGTAAAAAACTCAAGGCAACCATGCATAGCAAAGCTTGTCAATATTGTTTTAATTTCATTCTGTCCATTTAGGAAATAAAAAATAATTGGTTGAGTTTACAAAGACTTCTAAATATCTTATAAAATATTTAATAGATTATAAGTTGCTCAAAAATATTTGATAAATTTTTAATTGAATAATTTATAAATACAAAAAATAAGATATTCGAAGTTTTTAAGTTTCTTAAAGATAAATTTGCTTTTTTTAACTTATTTTCAAATATTTTATAAATAACTTCATTGTATAAATGGCATTAATATCTTTGATTACATTAGAGAAATGATATTTAGTTTATTTTTATTATCATTGCACTAAAAATTATAATTGATTATAATCATAAATTTAAATAAAATCTTTTAAGATGATCTTATTATTTCTATCCAAAAACTTTATTAATTTATTTTAAAAATAAGTTATATGAACTTATAAGTTTCAACATTTTATAAATTACATAATCTTATAAGTTATTTAACATAAACTTAGCCATACGCTTTCTTAAATGTAATACTGATAAGTTTGTAAGAAAAAACTTGTTTAACAACACAACTAATTTTCTTATACGAGCAAAAAAAATTCCTTTATTATTATTTTGATAAGTTAATTATATTATTTACAAAACTAAATAGAAATAAAAAAAAAACATAACATTTATGTTGTCTTTTTGTCTGAATACAAACAAAGCGAACTATCTTTTTATAAGAAGGTAATCATTGAAAGAGAACAATAAAGAAAAGTATATAATATATTAAAATCGAGGAGTAAATGAAAAGAAGAACATACAGAGCATAAAATTGAGTATTAAAGTGAAAGAATACAAATCATTAAAGGCGTTTTAATAATTAAAATTTAAGAACAAAAAATAATTATTCTAATTTATTTAGTTATGACAAATATTATAGTTTATTCCCATAATAAATGTTTGAAACAAAGAAGTTTTATGTTGAAATAATTGCAAATTATGCCGGTTAGGTTTAAGAAGACATTGTGGCTTTGTTAGGGATATGATTTTGAAGACTTTGCAATCCATTAAAATTTTGCCTTAACAAATATTTTACAATAGAATATTTTTATTTAAATTAAAAAATTTCCTCACTTACGCGCATACTCACACAACTATTTAGAATTAAGTTAGTATATTTATTTACAATTGAATTAATACAAATTTACACACACATACATCACTCACACTTATATATATTTATACTTTATAAACCACACATATATATTTATTTATTTATTTATTTATATTATCATATTATCTAATCGTTATTATATATATATATATATAATGCTTGAATTCAAACTAATTTAAAATTTTATACTCAGACGTAATTTTTCATGTCTTCCAAAATCTCTGTTGTTTTCAACCCACATTCAAATCAACAAGCAAACATTCTACTGGGTTGGGTCAGTAATGACAATTGGACAATTTTGAGATCACATGCATTTTTATGAAACAAATAAAAAGAAAATTATTTGTCTAAAGTAAAGTTATAAAAGACATGTATGTAATGAATTGCAGTAAGTCAACAATTTAAGATTTGAATTAAAAAATGAGGAAATGTTTCGAAATTTAATTTTGACACATTCTCATACATGATATGAATGGATTTTAAAATTATGATCTAAAAAAGCACATAAATATTATTATATATCTAGTATGAAAAAATACACAATAATTAAAGAAAATTTTTTACATGATGTGTTACATCCAATTGGTTCTGGATGGAACTAATCAATTTTAGATAAAGATAATGACTTTTGAAAGAATTTAAAACTCTAAAATATTGGAGGTTTGGAAGATCGAACCAATAAGATCTAAAGAAGAAAATAACACTCTATAATATGGATTAAAGTAAATGAGATCATTCTAAATGGATTTGAATTGATTTTGGTGACATGAGATTGATTTAAAGTAAAGAAAATTAGTATGAACGTTGTCTATCATGGATAGATCAATCTAGATTTTGATAAGGTGAATCGACATTGGTAGGAAAGAATGTTCTAGAATTATGATCATGACAAGCTAGTGTTTATCTCGATCTTGATCAATCTGAAGCAACCAAGAATTAAGATTGATCCAAAAGTTGAATTTTTCCAAAATTTATTATTTTAAGTAATTTACTTTTACTAAATTTTTTATGCACGATTATTATCATCTATATAGGTGATTAGGATTAGTTTGGAATAAGAGTTAAAGATATTTGATGTTATTTAGTTGATTTATGATTATTTTGTAATTTGTAGCCCTGTATGATACAAATTCTTAGTATTTTGACTATAAATTGGTTATAGGGGCTTTTTGAAATTAATCCTCATATTTGATACGAATTTTACAATATTTTCTTTTTTACACATGAATTTGTATATTTTCATTCAAACCTCGCGTTTTTATGTCTTGGGTTTGAATGTGATTCATTTTTTTAAGCTTGGATTTGTTCATATAATAATTCCAAAACCTTTTTACACTTCCACGCCAGGTCTCCTACCTATGTAAAGCCAATGGCCAATTACATTTAATGAGGTTGTTGCGACGAGGGATTTACTCTTAATCAAACCATTGTCAAGTTTGAAACTTAACAAGACAACTTTTCCAAATAAGATGTCAAGTTTTAGATAAAGTTTCAACTTAATCATTAATAAGCATATTTTTGAAAATAAAATTTCTAGAAAAATTTTGGATAAGTTGAAATTATTTATTAAAATATACCATGAACCCTATACAACTGGTTCTACCAAGTTGGTTAAAGTGGAAACGTGTAGAATCCCATTTAAAATTTTAAAGAATTGTGATGAAGTGATATGTAATATGGTGGATATGGATGATCAATTAATTTTTTTTTAGGGCATTCATAGAAAAATACGTGGAGTGCTACTTAGGTGAGAGAAAAGAATGCTTATAGGTTTATAAAAGATTGTGAGATTTCTACATTGAATCATTTGAAAGAAGATGGTCAACCTAAAGAGGTTTTAAAGAGCAATGTTAAGAGAGAAAGGTCTTGTATCAATATTTAAAAAACATGAAGAGCTTTTTGTTCTAGGAAATCATACCAAAGTTGTATTCATTGGCTACTTTGATTCAAGTAGGAATGCATGCCATGGCAACATGATGTGATTTTTGTATTAGGCAATGAACAAGAGTTACAATCATAATTCAAAGCCACTGACAAAGATTTCAAGCTTGTTTGTGATGTATTGAATTAAGAAAGAATTGATCACTGTGGCATGTATATGAAGTGACAACACTGTATCTCAAGCACCCTTCCCCAACAATGCTTTTAAAGATTGTATTATAGAGGCATGTGGTAAAATGGGCTTAAAAGAATTCATTAATTTACAAATTGAAATTGTGCAACTAGTTGAATTTGTTTTGCTAGTAAGTATTGATTTTGTGATAGATGGGTCACCGCGACAAGAAATTGTTTTCTTCGTTAACTATTTTGATATAGAAGGCATAAGTAATTCGGAAAGACCGCCGGGACATGGGCACAGCAAATTGCAATGAAGGCTCCTATATGCATACAAGCTTTCGTATAGGTTCCGGAAGTCATGGTACGTAGAATTTCATCTAAGGATTTCATACATGCCATGAAACAAAATTATATATAGGATCCTAGGATATATGTTTTTGGAAGTTTCATTAAAAATATTATGGGTTGATCCGTTACCAAAACATTGATATCCCAAGGAGGGGGTTAGCATGTACAGAGTCGTACAGAACCTTCCCCAAGATTGATGTTGCAGGAATTTACATTCTCTCCCATTCAAAACCCACACATGTCCTTGTGCATGCACAGTAATCTCCCAATCGTTTGCCCCTTTCAAGCACTAACACATGCACTAACTCCTTTCTTTGAGTTGTTACGCATGAGATTACATTTGCGTCTAACCCATCATCTAAGTCGATCGCAAAGGGTTCCCATTTAGGTACCAACGTATTTGGTAAACTCTGATATCAAAAATGTCATGGAGTCCAATCTGTTCTCAAAACACTGATATCCCAATGAGGGGTTAGCCCATACAGAGACATACACGCAGGATTGTCCTCAAAATTGACGTTGATAGGAATTCACATCAACTTAAGGATGAGTTTATTTTTTAAGAGGAGAGTCTCTTTAAAATTGGTTTTGAACGAAATTAATCAATTTTGAATGAAGATAATGACTTTTGGAAGAAGTTGGATCTTTAAAACATTGATTGGAAGCTTAGAAGATTGATCTGACAAGATCCAAAGAAGAAAATAACATTCTGTAATATGAATCTAAGTGTATGAGATCAATTTAGATGGATTTGAATCGATTTAGGCAAAATGAGATCAATTTAGATGAAAGTAAATTGATTCAGATAATACAAGATTGATCCAAAGCAACGATCGAGATGAATGTCAATTCGAACATGGGTTGATAGATCTGAGTAAAGCGAATTGGCATTGACAAGAAAGAATGCTCTAGAATTACGATTAAAACAAGTTAGGCTCAATCTTAATCAATCCAATGTAGAAGTCAAAATTTATTATTTTGCATAGTTTAATTTGACTAAGTTTCTTATTCATGATTATTATTATCTACTTGGATGAGTTAGGACTAGGTTGAGAAAAGTAAAAGACATTTGATGTTATTTAGTTGATTTAAGATTATTTTAAAATCAGTAGCATAGTGGGATACAAATTTTTAGTATTTTTGATTATAAATAGGGCTATAAGGTTCGTTGGAATTAATTCTCATATTTGATACGGATTTTACAATAAGTTTTCTTATTTACACGTAAATTTGTGTATTCTTATTCAAATCTTGTTTTTAAATATCTTAAATTTGAACATAATTCAATCTTTTATACCTAACCTCGTTCGTAAAACAATTTTAAAACACTTTCGCTTTTTCACGCCACGTCGCTTGCTATGCCATATTGCATCATGAGTTGAAAAGAGGGAAAACACACAGATTGATAGCATAATATTTTAAAAATAACCTTTTGAATTCATCATCTCCTTTATTATTTTTAAAATCTTACACATAAAACACAGAGGCAATGTTTGGGAGTGGGGTTTTGATGAATGATAATGTTTTGTGTGAGTTGTATTAGAACGAGTAATATATTTGGTAGTATGATTTTGATGTTTTGAAAATTTTTATTTATTCGAATGTATGTATAAAATATATAATAATAATAAAATGATACGATAGCGTATAGAAATTATAGTTAGTTTGTAGGATATAAATATATATTTATATACATATATATATGTATAAATGTGAGTATATTTGTGTATATGCATATGTATTGATTTACTTAATAATATATGTAACGATGGAATAATAATTAATTAATTAATTAGAGAGAAAAATTTTTAATTTTAATTTAAATAATTTTTTAATAATATATTTAGTAGTACTTATATTTGATAATATATTATATGTTGAAAGTGAGTCCAAACGGAGCCAGATTGATTTAACCCACCAACAAAGGCAAACAATAATGTAAGAATTTATTCAGATAAATGACACGTATTTGCAAGCAAAGTAACACGTTTGTGAAACGTGTCCTGGTCGATTGATATACAGACACATATGTGCCGCCACACGTGTATTCCATGAGGCCACTGTCTTATTCTCGAACGATTCCCAAATTTTTATAATACCGTTGGAACAATTTAAAATGATTTGTAACAAAAAAAAAATAAAATTATCGTAATCTAAGTCACCAGCACGATGTTAATATTGTTGTTGCTAATTTTGTTTGTGGCAGAAATTTAGTGCAGTGGTCAAATTCAAAACTTTCCTTGAATAATTCAACATTTCAACTATGAGATTTGCATTAGGAAGTGGGGAATTTGGTCAAAGGTGGAAGCTCCCATATGTCTTATGGTTATGGATCTTATGAGAAAATATATTATTATTATTTAATTATTAACTATGATCTCAATCACCAGCTTCAAGCCCATTGAATTGAAAGCAGCCCAAAAGTCAAAGGACCGACCCCTGAATTTAATACAAAATGAATAAAGGAAACGCCGTTTGATTAGCTTGATTCTTGTCAATGAAATCCATTTTAAGATTAATCTGCAATTTAATTAACAGCAAATAAATACATGATTACAAGTTGGTAAGCAAATTTGAGATAATTTTTGACAAGATTACCTGATATATATATATATATATATATATATATATTTTTTTTTTTTATTTTTCCTCTCCTGCTTTAATATTATTTCAAAATTTTCGCACTAACCATTCTCCTAACAAAATTTGCATCCAAACAAAGTCGTTTTAGGCTTAGTTTTGACACTCGGCGGAAGGCTTCATTTAACAGAGTTTTAATACTAATTATATCAGTCGGAAAAATTAAATTATTTTAATTATATTCAACATTGGACGTGTGGGTTTTGAATATCTCTGGACAAATGAATAAATGGGGTCGCTTTTTGAACGCAAAGTCTTAATCTTGAAATTCTAGACCTATACCTTTTTAGTCTCCATTTGATTTTAATTATAAACGGGCAAAAGAATTACGTCAATAAACATTTCTTCCATTTCTATCTATGTTTTGTTAACCCACTCACACACCCCTTTGAAAAAATAGAACCCATTAGCTCACGATTGAAATAGTGGAACAGACCTTGTGTTTGTGTTTAAGCCTTGAATTTTGATGAAGACTTATTTTAAAATATCAAAATTATTTTTGTTTAGTGAAACTAATTTTCAAGAAATTTTGTTTTTTTCCTTCAAATATAAAAAAATAGATCAAAGATCTCTCTTTCTATACATAAAACCCATTTTTAAAAAAATTTCCCTCTATTTGTGCTTGGATGCAAATTTCGTACCTTCAAAATTAATTTTTTTAAACACATCCACAATATTTTTTTTAATCTTTTTTTTTTCTTTTTCTTTATATTATTTTTAAATTTTCGTGTCGAACTACAAACATCCGTGACGCTGGCGGTCGGCCCAAAGAAGCTATCAAATGCAGATTCTCCAAAATGGCCTTTACACCCTCATATTATTCAGACATACAATATGTAAGTTCATCAAAGGAATGATTAAAACTAATTGTGCAACAAGAATGGCTGAAACTGGTTTCAGTATGAATTCAGTGGCATGCAAACTTGAAAAATTAATTGAGTGGCAAGTTGGGCAATCCAAATAGATCTTCTCTGCACAAATATGGTAGGTGAGATTGAATGCTTCATACACCATCCAATGGAGGGCTTTGAGACTACAACTGACAATATAAGCTCCCGGTGCAATGGGCCGGGATCATGATGGGCAGATCTATGGAGAAGATCTACTAGGCTTGCTCAACTTGCTACCCAATTATTTCTTTTTCCAAGTTTGTGTTCCACTAAACCACAAGGCTACTCAACTTGCAACTTTTCTGTATAGATATAGAGAAAAATTTACATCTAAAACATAATTTCATACCTAACAAAATTTCTATTATTTTCATCACCCAACAAAATCACCAACCAAATATAAGCCCATTATTTTATGTTAGCAAACAAGGTCTGTGTTTTTTCAGTGTGAAAGTCTTATGAATCATGTCAAAAAAATAAGTTTGTATGTATGATTTGATTGCTTTTTTTTTATGTATAGTGTTATATAATAATCAAAAGATGTAATAAGGCTCATAAGGCAAAGAGCAAGCTTTAAGGGTGTGTGTATATAATTAATGATGTAAATTTTGCTAAAAGTGATGATAAACTTTTGATTATTTGTATATAAATATAATAGAAATATTTTTAAATTGTTGCATATTTTGAAGTTATATTTTTGTGAGTCTGCGAGGAGAAATGAGATTGAAAATTAAATTCAGGTGCATGCGTAGAGATCAATGATGATTTCTTCATTGCTTCAAGTGTGAGGTTTTGAACTTTAGGGTTGAGATATAATTAAATAATGAATTTACAAACAGATATGCAACAATATTAAAATGCAAAATATTATTTAAAAGGCATTTCTATTGTGGGAGAAATCGATTGGAGTCCACTTCTAATTATCACAATAGTTGGCGTGGTTGCAAAATTTCACCCTGACCTGCACTCCAATTTTCCTACGTGGGCCTATTGAAGGAAACAAAAAACTTAATTTAAATTTATAAAAATTATATTTTAAAAGAAAATTTTTAGTTATAATTATTTTCATAAAAAATCTAATATAACAAATAATTTAATGAAAATGATAAACATAAGAAAATTTTCATGTCAATGTATTTAAAACAATTATAAGGAACAATATATTTGTTATATTAATATGATTAATGTGAAAATTTAATTTATTTGTAAAATATTGATTATAAAGAGGATTTTTTAAATGAATTTTACATTAAGACAAAAGAATTAGCAAAATGTGGTACTAAGTTGGTTTGACAACAATTGTAAATAAATATCATTTATAGATAAGGACATGCATATGTTCAATCAAAAATAAAATAGAATCTTCCTTCCCCAATTTATTTATTCAATTCAAAATAGATAAATATTGAAAAATAGAGCATATTATATATATTTATAAAGAAAATATAAAATAGAATGGATAATCATAAATTGTTTGTATGAATTAGTAATAATAGTTACTTAATGATTCTCAAATTAATATATAGCAAAATCAAGGAAAATAGAAGGTCAAAAAATATAATTGATGAGAGAAAACAGAGATGATTTTGGTTTTGCCATATTTTACAACTTTTATTGTAAAGAAAAATATTAATTTTGTAGCAAAATATATATTTCGTCCCAATTAAAATGGATATTCCATCACAACTAATCTTTTCAAAATTATTTGTCTTAATTTTCACGGAGTGCTCAAAGTAATAATCTAATGGACTAATTTCTAAATAATAAAATAAAAACTATATATAATTTAATTACAAATTATTGAATATAACTAATTATGAACTTACAATTTATTATAATTAAAACAATATTGTGTGTGTGTGTGAATTAATTAAATCTGTTTTTTTTCCTCGCACAGTCAATGCATTAAAACAGATGGAGTCAGTCGAAATTGGCTGAAACCTGCACAAGCCAGCTAAAAGTGGTCAAAAACTGGATCATTTGAGATTAAAAAAATGAAAAAGAATTTAAACAAAATTTTTTGGTAAAGATAAATAATATGTACTTTTCAGCTTTTTTTTTTTTTTTAATTTCAAACTCATTAACTCTTAAATACTGGTTATATTATGCAATTCTCATTATTTATTTTTTGTTTAGACTTCTATTTATTTGATTTTTTTACTAACATCTTATTCTAATTGAGTAATTAAGAATTTAAATATTTTGTCTTAAAAAAATTCATATTGATTGAGGTATTTTTATCTTCCAAAACTAATTTTTCAACTCTAATTTTATTTTGAATTTAATATAATTTCTTTTCGATTTGCATAATATTTTTTTTTTGGTTCTTATTAAATCATTAAATTTTCAAATATTACATCTAAAACTCAACTCAACATGTGTCATGTTGAAAGATTAAATTGAATTTATTTTCTAAACTTAATTTAGTATTATTACAAATGTAAATATAATATAATTATGATTTAAAACATGCTATCCGTTCGATTTTAAAGCAACATCTTGACGTCACCTCCAGCACCCGACGGTGTCCTCTGACAAGCAAGAACGATGATCCCAATACCCCGACTTCCAGGTGCGTCGGAAACAACCGCCACGGGTGCCTCCTCCGGCCTGCCCTTGCCGGTGGACAGAACCCATAAAACCCTGCAACATGCAAGCGCCGCCGGGGAGCCAAATGGAGGCCAGATGAAAAAGAAAATGACCATTCACCCCCCGTCAACGTGTTGGCCTTGCAATCGACGTCATTTTCACTCGCGGCTGGTGGTGGTGGCGGTGGCGGTGGCGATGCACAGCACACCATACATTGTCGGGAATATGGCCAGCAGCTTCCCCAGATTTTCTCCTGTAATTCACAACACTTGTATGCACTGCCACTGTGCCACTTACATCCACTGAACTTATTATATCAATTCAGTAGTTTTCCCATTGTCTTGTGATCGTATTTGAAAAAACATTTAGTCATAAAATTTTCAAGAAAGCATCATTTGTCTTTTTTAACTTTTTTTAATCTTTAGCCTGCTTGTCTTCCATTCTTGAAAAGGACATAATTGAAATCTTTCGTCTCTACGTGAGCTTGGCTATGTCCGGTCCACTGCTTGTTAAATTAGTATCTTAATAAAAATTCTTAGCAGTGAATTTACACAAATACTTTTACCATAAATATTTTTATTTTTTTTATTTTTTATTCAACTTACAGTTTATACTAGTATGTTTTCTCAAATTTTATTATTTTTTATATCTTTCATCAATTTTTTATTTTAAATATTTTTACACAATGTTAAAATATATAATTTTCTTATTTTAATTTTAATTTTTAATTTTTTCTTTTAAAATTTTTCTATTTGTGTTTTTCTTTCAAGCTCTCTCTTTTTTTCACAAATTTTGATATTTCTTTATTTTATTATTATAAATATTTGTTTTTATTATTAAATAATTTAATTTTTTAATTGAAATATAATAAGTTTTATAATTTATAAAAGCTCGCAAGATTTACTTGTTTCCTATTATACCTACTATAACCATTGCGGTTTGTAGTATTTGAACATGATTAGTGATTAAATTTTTTCAAAGTTTTAACAGTTGCATTGTTTTTCATCGTCAAAACTCAGACCACAATTCGATCCACAGCAAAATTAATTACTCACTTGTGGATAAGAATCTCTCAAAAATGATATTAGGCGAACTCCCATCCTATGACAGCAAGATGTCAATAATATTCTGATTTTGTCATCACAATACAAACTTCATTAACAGGACAAATTAAAGGCCCCCTTCATTTGCTCGTACCCCTCATTTTCTCTCCCCACCTTCCCCTCTATCACACACGCAAAGCCATGGTCAATCTGGTTAATCATCCGTGCGTTGCAGATACATGTGACAGCAGTGAAATCTCAGCATAAAGCAGATAAAATGGGTATCATGGTCAATTTCCAGCACTGTTCAGGTTACGTTACCATTGATGAAGAACGGCAAAGATCTTATTTTTACTACTATGTGGAGGCAAAAAAACTAAGCCTGCTGCAAAGCCTCTTGTTCTGCGGTTAAAAATAGGTATCTTGGAGTCAAGGAAGTGTGGAAGATTTAGTCACTCTAAATGCACTTGTGCCATTTGTGCTTGCCCTGCCCCATTTGTATCTTGCGGGACGAGTGTTTGCTGTCACCCGCCTTGGTTGCCATTCCTTGCATGGCCCTTTAAACGCAGTAGGAATGTTTGGTCAAGAATGACTACTGCTGGAATAAAGGTATCTGCCCCTTGATGACTGCTCTTATATCACTTGATTATGCGATCGTCGTCAGAAAATCATATGCGGCCTACAAATTATGAAAATAAGCTCTATTTAACAGTTGGAAATATATTGTATTTGAACTGACGTCGGTCTCTCTTATTCTGCTAATAACTCCTATCAATCACTGAACGATGAAATGACAGGTCTAAGATAAAATCTACTTGTTTGGGAATTTATTGTAACAGAGCTTGACTAATGTATCATACCTTGAAGGGACCTGTGGATGATCTGAATAAGGGGCTTGGCGCATGTGTTATCCCATCTAAGCAACTCGGATAGAGGAATTGGCATGTACGTTTGCTCTTGCAGGAAGCCAATGTTGTGAAGATTACAATGGATGGACGAGAGCATGTGTGAATTTGAGTGTGGTGGCCGCCCAGGATAGTTGGATTGGGTCATGAGGTGAGGGGACTTGATATCTAAATCCTTTTTCTCTCCTTTGTTTGGTGTTGTATAGCGAGAGACAACCTTAGCGATCTCGAGAAATGGTTCAACAAATTCCCGAAGTACAAAAACCCGGAGTTTTATATCACGGAATGGTAGTGAGTTTCTCTTTACCAGAAGTATGTCATCCTGTCATCACATCGGGTGGAGCTGTTACTAAGTTTAAACTGAAATCCGTGTCTGCTGCGAGGGCATTGTGTTTCACAACTAGTCATTCTTATAGTTCAATCAGAAGCAAAGATAATTCTTAAAGAAATTGCCGTGAGAAACAAAATTAAATATCTCAGTCTTCTCATGTGAATGATTTGTACTGCAGCTAATTGCATACAACTCCCCAATCTTGACTTGTTGATATTGTCAGATTGGAAATCATCCTCCGGAATCCAAGACAGATTTCAACTCAAGGGCTGAGTATTTGTGGTCTCGTGGGCTGATATCCAATGCCACCTATGATCAACTTACTTCTGTCTGCAACTTCTCACAAATCAGAAGCCAAGCAGAGACAGGAACGCTCACACCGGTTTGCTGTAGGGCGACAAAGCTAGTTTCATCAGACATCAGTTTGCTTATAGATGAATACAACGTCACTGCTGATGTTTGTTTGTCATCAGTTCATCTGAAATCTGAGGTTCCAAATCAACAGGCGAGTTCTCACAATTCTGCTACGTAGGTTATGTATATTCCATCCTGTCTTTTTGTGTTCCAAATTTAGATGGCTCTGTAAGCTTGTTGCTTTTGGTGTTTTTCAGCCATATCAACCAAAAATAGACGCATGAATTGAGGATCGAACAAATGCGTACATAACAGCATATATAGTGGGGATCAAGATTCAGCTGCCCCATGAGAAATCACTTGCTCTCTTCGTTTTTTGCAGGGAAGCCACTTCCCCAAACTAATGGCATGGCAAAGGGAAGACGCTCATTCAAATACAGACTCGCAATAATTTAATTTTACTCAGAGAACAAATTCGGTTTAAATGAGAAATGAAGTCTTGAAATCCAAGCCTTGAGACATAGAAGGGCAGACCAACTCTTAATCCGTATGGATTTGATTATATATTCTATCTTATTGCTCATCATATACTAATGTCCCATGTCTTCTTTTGGTCAAACCGCCCATACGAAAGCTCTTATTCTGTATTGACACTAGATGAATATTTAACCTTAATAAATCTGTGGAAAGTAGATTTTCAGCAACTTCCTTACTCCGTTTATTTTGATTACGTTGAAAAGGCCATGTGGGTAAACTGGAGATACGTGAGCATTCTTTTGGACTCTCGCCTGATTGAGATGCAACACACGAATAGTCTCGTGAATCTGATACTGCAATTCTAGAAAACATTTCACAAATTATCTAGTACACTGAAATTTCCCATCAAAAGAATCCACCAATGCCACCTCAAATATATCAAGGTATCTGGTTACTAAAGCACTGTTGAAACATTGACACAGCTTAAACCATGCATGTCTCAGTAATGTATTCTTTGGCATGGTAAGGAGAACATCAGATTACTCATGCAGCGTTCCCAGTATGTCATCATCACGGTATAGATGGTACCTGAAACATTGATCCAATAATTATCACATATCAACATTAAAACTATCACATCTAACAATTTCAGAGTGTCTGTCAATTCAAAGGATGGAAGCAAGAATCTACAGAGGGTACACAAAAACATTTCTTTAAGTCCAAGAGCCTTGAAGGCTACCATTTGAAAACGATCAGGAAGAGACAGCAAGAGACTAAGAATCAAATTGTCTCTAAAGTTCAATAAATATGTATAAGTTGGGGGGTGGAGGGGTCGCTCAGAAATCAGCATAACTGAAGTTTGCAAGAGGAAGTGGCTTAACAATATTGTGATACAATCAAATCTAGTACTAAACTGAATACAAAAGGCATATTAGATTTCCACCTATCACAACCAGAACAAAAAAGACCTAGTCCATACCCTATTGACATTGAAAACTCCCACAAAACCATAAAGCACAAGTTGTTTAACCAACAACTATGAAACCTTGGACAATGGCATGTTAGGCGCAACGGATATGTCATGTAGAAAAATAATGTCATTGAGCTAATGGACAAATATGCTATCCATAGTCTCAATAATAAATTCATTTTCTTAAAAACCAGCACATGTCAGAAAATAAACAAACAGAGCAACGTATATGACTTACACTTTTTCGCCAAGCTTCACTTCAGTTCCTCCATATTCAGGCAGCAAAACAGTCTCTCCTTCCTTCACACTCACAGGGACAAGCTTGCCTTCCCTGTCATGGCAGCCAGGACCAACCGCAACAACTTTTCCGGAGTTCAACTGAATCATTTCAGGGTCATAGAATTAGAGCCCAGCAAAACAGAAACCTTCAGCACATTAGACTTAAATTATGCTATGTGTCTCAAATGCAATGCAATGTATCAGTGGCCAGCAACAGCTGTTCACCCAAGAGTCAATAATTTATAATTAAAATTTAATGGCAAGAGAACTGAAACTTATAAGTAACATTTCCCAAAAAATTAGTCTAATTCAAGTCGTCTTTCTTTCCTTTCCTTTAATAAATGTCCCCCAAGTTTACGCTTGTCGACGATGGGATCAAATGGATACACAAAATAAATTATGGCAAGCAATTCTCTTTACACTAAAATTACAGAAAACCCGAGAATATAAGTTAACAGGTAACAGGTCATGTGCTCTTGTTCATAACTGCTAAATGAGAAAGAAAATCTGTACTACAATGCATCATTTATAGATTTTCCTAGAGTAACCCTGTAAAGCCAAAAAGAAAAGATTAAAAAGGACAATAGTGCAAGAAAACCCAATTTCAAAATGCTATAGAGCGATAAAAGTCCAGAAATACAATAAATCAATTAAGCCAGCAAATTGTAACCGAAATAACTAGAACTCATGTCAAGAAACTTCAAGATAAAGCTAAAAACAAAACAAGTCACCAACTATAGTACAAAATTTTTTTAAAAAAAAAGGAAAAAAAAAGATTATCGCTACATCAGCACTGTAATTTCGCATAGCTCTACTCTCTGAGTAATCATTTTCAGAAACAAACGTCACTTACTTAAGTCATAAACAAAATAAAACAATTATACTCAAACTATGCAAACATAATAAGATGTGGCGGCCGTATTAGGAAATCACCTTACTGGTTTTCTCAGGGAGGAGAATCCCAGTCGTGGTTTTCGACGGCGGGACTATTTTTTCGACCAAAACGCGGTTCAGAAGTGGGATCAAGCGCTTCGCCATTTCTTCTACAGAGGAAGCAAGCGGAACCCTAATTTGAAAATGGACTGCTAGGGTTTTGGGGTTTGTCAATAAATTAGTAGAACCCTGAAAGGGTTTAGGAAGAGGGCCTTCAACACAAGAGTTTGAAGTGACTAAATTGTCCTTTCCGTTGGATTTTTCAGTTTTTGTTTTCTTGGAATAGTTGCAAGTAGGGTGTCAAGAAGAGTAGAGTTAAATTATTACTCAAATATTATACGTCTCAATTTTACAAAATTTAAAATTAAATTAAAATTTAATTTAATTAATAAATTGAATTTTAAAAAATTATTTAAATTCAAATTCTAACTTGATAAAATTTCAAAACATTATCAAGTTTAATCGATTTTGAGTTATATAGTTTGTTTTATTAACATTTCTAATTTGCTATCTATTTTTGAAATTTAATTATAATGTAATCAGTTCTCATGCAAAAAATAAAATTACAATCAATACATCTTATTTTATTCCTCATAAAGAGAGAAATATAAATATTATTAAAGTGTTATTAGTACATAACTGTTCATAATATTTAAATTTTAAATTCCCTCTTTTATTATTTGTTTTTTCGACAATCCACACACGTACTCACACTCTCCTATCCTATAATAAAGAATTGGGAGAGAAGAAAAAATAAAAACAAAAAAGCTATAAAAATGCAATAGAACATAAAAATCATAACTATCCTAAATCAAAAATAAAATTGATTCATGGGTTCATACCTTAAAATTTACTTTTCAGGCAGACATTGTTGAGAACTATGTAATTGAAAATTTTTGTTGTCTAATTTTATGAATTTCATTTTTCAATTACAATTATTGGACTAACATTTACGTGACAGTTTGAATTATTCTTTTCATAAATATAAAAAGAGAACCATTAGCTTGGTCCAATATTTAAATATATACCTTTGTACTCTGTAATACATAGACATTAGAGAGCCCATTACCAATCCCAAATTAAACCCCAACCATCATTGTGTCCATCGCACCAAAACAAACATATAAGACTCAGAAATGCTTCAAAGCCCAATCCAAGACTAAAAATCCACTTGGTTTATTTTTTGGGGAGTCCCATCCTCCAAATATAATAATGACGCACACAATAAAACAAGAGAAACATCACATTACACAACATCAGTTCATGATGGTCTCTCATCATATATAATGTAAAATTTCATGTAGGAGTTGATGGTGGCACCATTGCTTTGACCAAGTTGCAAGAAAAAGTTAACTGGACAAAGATTGAGAGAAAAAGATAAGAAAAAAAAAAAGGGCAAATTAAAAAAGATGAGAAAGGAGAGAGAACCTTATAGTTGCTTATGGAGCAATATTTGATTTCCTTTGCTTTAATGATGGTGTTTCCCCATTCAATATTTCTGAGCTAGCTAGTAATTGCCAGCCACCGGTGTTTGCACCTCAACCAACATTTTTTGCATATGATCATCAAAGATTGTGGGTCAAACCCACAGAATATAAACCCCCCTTTTTTGGTTTGAAATTTTGTTTATGTAGTACAGCATTAATAATTGTTTGTATAGTTACGTTCTTTAAGTGTAAATCAAGCTGCATTATGCTTCTTGTTCATGGATGGAGTGGCATGGCTTCATCTTGGATTTAGTCGAAATTATTCCAAGAAAAAAAAATTATGCGACCGTTCACCTAAAATTTGAGAAGACTGAGTATCACTAATTCTGGACAAGACACACTCAACATATTTGATTCATTGAACCCAACAAACAAATTACAGAAATCAAACAAACAGTTTTGAGGTTTTTACTTTGATTAAACAGCATACCAAGTGCATGGTACAGTTTTCTCAACGAGAAGTTGACACCAGCTTGAGTTCAACTTTAATCATGCCCTCCAACTATTTTGTTGTCCCAACCATAAAATCAAATGAAGAGGATGTTAGAGCTTACTCAATGACAACAGTGAAGCAATGAGCGTAATAAACATCTCATAATTACTAATTAATTCGTGGTAAACTTGTCTTAACCTTGAAACAGAGGCAAAAATAGAGCTGTCTGCTACACACTTCACATTACAGTAGTCTATAATTTGAAGGCTTGCATCTTTTATGTTAAAGACATTGTAAAATTAGTGTATATAAGCCGTTGAACGGTCACCCAAATAATCATTCATATGAGAAAAAAACTGTTAAACATTAAACCATGGAAACAGTAAAAAATGGTTTTATAAACTTCAGTGAGGGTTGAATATTCTTGTAAGCTGTTCATGTAACTGTTGCCAATGTATAGAGTTCTTGAGTAATGATCAAGTCACGAGTCAAACTAATTAATCTCCAGTAGAAGTGCAGATGGCTAACTTCTGACAATGGTATGGGGGATGCATGGTTGGGTCCAATTCTTCGGTTCAAAAAATGAATATGGAGTCCACAACTTTCAGGCGCTGTTACTCTGTCTATCATGAGAAAGGAAGTAGAGACAGCATCATTTCTGGCAAGAAAGTGATCACAAAATATAAATGCTGATATTCCTATCCCATCTCTGTGGCCCCTCTTTAAAACCCTTATTTGTCTTAGTCTTTTAGCAAATGATTAAATGGCCACACACACACTTAATTTAGCAGAAAGCAAAAAGTATGGTAGAATTTTCATCTTGCTCCTTTACTTGCACAAGAGACCTTACAAGGTAGCTAGTGATTATGTAACTTAATAGAGTTATTATCATCTTTCTTTAGGTTATATGGTGTTTCCTTGTTAATTTCTTCCCCATTCTTCACCTTTTTGAAATATACAACATAGACATAACCACAGCCATTTTAGGGCTTTTGACTTCAGAGAATGATCAGAGAAAAAGTAAAGGAAAAGGAAAAAGAAAATGCAACTAACCTTTCTATGTATCTAATATTTTGTTTGGTTTTTATACATTGGGAACTCTACACATGGTTGCATTATGTAGTATTTATTTCTTGAGATGAAACTAAAACTGAGATCCCTATATATATGCATGACATATATAGTTGATGCACCGGAGAGGGGGCAGGGCCTCCTTCATTGATCAAAACTCGGGACATTTGATATAATAATTGCTATCATTATTCATTAATGCCTTACACAACATAATATCTGTTCATCCTCTTTTGACTAATTGATTGCAGTGGTTAGACTCCACACTACATAATATTCAAAAAGATCTACCTTTCATCATTGTTTTCTGGGGGAAAAATCGAAAGAGAAAACAATAGTAATGGCATGAGATATATTCAGATCTATTTAACGCATATTTTCACGAATGATTATCTTTTCTTTAGACAGTGAATTTGTTTAAAGAAACTGAATGAAGCCTACAAAACAACATTAAGACAGACATCTCGTTTATACACGTGATCATTAAGTAGAGGCGAAATAGGTCATTAATTGATAGGCTGGGTTGAGATACCAAATATTTTAAACATGTCACCAATTTAAGTCACACAAATTTAATTTTTGGATTCGTTCCATCTAACCCAAATATGACTTGAAAATTTAATTTAAATTTATTAATTTCTTGTTAGATTTAAGTTATGTTGAAAATTGTAGTACTGTGATTAAAATCAAATTGGATCATTAGCCATCACGTCAAGTAAATTTAAGGGTATTCTAGACAAGTTTTCGATTCTAACTCAACTCATTTATATTTTTAGTTTATCAAGTGTTATTCAATTTTTAACTTAACATGTGAAAATTCAACTTAAACATATTAATTTTGTATTAAGTTTGAATTATGTTTTTACGTCGTTTCAAAAATTACCATTCCTAAACTTAAACTTCTTCCCATGTCCGTGAATTTTTTTTATCACTTGCATGTAATTAAGAGGTTACATTCAGAATTACTAAGTTTTAATTAATATAATTACATAAGGGTTTTTACATTTTTTAAAACGTCAATTTGTGTAAATTGTATAATATGTGGGGTTATAATTGTGGATCCCAATACGGTATACTGCAAAGCACTTGAAAAGCAAGAATGGTAAGATGGTGCTTAATCTGAATTTTAATATTTAGAAATTATATGACAGCAACGATGGTTTAGTAGTCTTTTCAGATAGAAAGGCAAAAGACTCTCAACTTTAATTAGGATAATGAAGTAGAATTATATTAGAGCCAATCCTATACAAGATAATAAAACATGATATGACACTAAATGTTGAATCATCTAAGAAAAGTTGTCAAAAATTCTAAAGTTTTCTGTTCTCAAATTATGTGTGCTTAGAAAACAAAGAGGTGTTTGCCTTCCAAATGCAACAAGTTGATCTTCCATCGCCCTAAAGCGAAAGATTGTGCAGGCCTGAAAAGTTGTTTCCCATATCATTTTTCTTCTTTAAAATGATAAAGGGAAATGGTCTGAAAAACTATATGACATTAATAAAATATTTTTCATAAAATTTAAAAATAATGGCATACGTGTGAATTCAAAGTGCACGTATGTGATGTATGCAGATATCTCAAATAATTATTATAAAGCGTTGGACAGCACTTGGATTTGGACACACAGGCTTAAAACATTTGGCATATCTGAAATTCAAAAAAAAATTGGAAACAAACAATACTGTTGTTGAATCATAAAAGGAGCAATATTTTTTGAGCTCTAAAAAGGCTTCTTAGGTATGGAGAAAGAATTTTAAAAATTGAAATTTTATTCTACATTTTTAATGGACAAAGAATTCAATATTATGTGTGTGTGTGTGTGTGTGTGTTGTTCAGCATTTAAAAAATATGGTACTGTTGGAATATTTTATTGCCATTTTAGCCAAACTCCAAAAATATCAATGTAACAGAAACTCAAAAATATTACTACTTAACTATTTCCTTGAAATATGAAAACCAAGGCCAAGTGGCATAAACTTTACGCATCAATACATATAAATCATATTTCCACTAAGAAAACTTTAATCTCCAACAAAACAAGAAAAAATGATTGATCTCACATGTCCCAAGTTTGGAAAAGATTGAGGGAAAAAGGAAAAATTGAATAGGCTTTCCATGTAAGTCACCACACCACCACTGGACTCACCCCTTGTGTTCTTTTTCTCTGATTTTTATTGTTTGTGTGGAATTGTGCAGCAATTTTGGCTCTGAAATCAGGAAGAGAAAAAGGGTTTGCCAACAAAAAAAATTTCACTAAAAACTATTAGAAGGCTGCAATTCCCATGCGCATTGTCCCTCTCCCCACCATATTGACTTAGCTGCTTCAAACTCCAAGGCTCCCTTACAAAGCCAACCAAAAGGTTCTATTACTTTATCGTCTTTATCCTCATACCTCAAGCCCCTCTAGTTCGGATCAAGAAAGTAAAAGGAGAGAGAAAGAAGCTGTCTTTACAGTTTTTCAGCTGCTGCGATTCCATGCCATGAATTGGGCTCTTCGCAAGGGAAATCTTCATATGGGCATTGGAAGAGAATTGGGGACTAGCTTGTGCTTTCTTCTCCTGCTGATGCTTTTGCTGTTGGAGAATCCATGTTTTGCAGCCGGGAGGGCCAAATTCACCAGAGATAAGAAGGGTTCTTCTGCCGCCTCAAATGCTGTCAGAATCCACAGAAGTGGCTATAGAGGAACTGCACCAGACAAGGATAGTGGAAGTGATGTTCTTGGTGCTGAGAAGAGGAGAGTATACACAGGACCAAATCCTCTACACAACAGATAAGTAGTACTTAAAAACATAAAAATAAAGGAAAAAAAAATAAAATCATTCTTGATATTCTTATTCAAGAACCTATGTTCAGTGTTTTTGTTTTCCGCTTTCTAATGTCCTTGAGCTTTTCTTTTCATCTTCTCTCCCACTATGATGCTGCTTGAGGGTTTTGTTGAATTTTCAATAGTAGGTATTTCAGTACAGTAGAGGAATGTTTTGCTCTTCAAGAGATTGTAGCTTTGTATATGAAAAGCCATTTCCCAGAATTTTGTTAAGGTAGATATTATTTTCACATGCTCCACAATTTTGAAACAATGAATGCCATGAATTTGGTTGTTGGTGTAATGAACAAATGCTTGTGTTTCCATAACCGTAGCATTTCCTTTGAAAGCATAAAGAAAGGAATGTCTCTTGATAAAAGGCTTTTCCCATTCATCCTCTTGTTGGGTCATTTTTCTTTTCCCAAATCAGGCAAATAAAGTTGAAGAGGAGAAGACGACACACACTGCAGACAACACAATATATTATATATCTTTTTCCTTTCTCTTTTTTAACACAAGATGTTGATTCATGGAGAAGTTGCGGCAAAGGCAGTCTTTACAGACCTGAGTATCTTGATTTCAAATTCTTCCACTAAGGTTATCAGGATTTTTGTTACGTTAAAATAATTATATGCCTTGAAATGATCTCATAATACATGTATGTAGACACACATGGAAATGATACATGTCTACCACTTTGAGCATGCTTTGCTGTTTTATATTGTCCCTATGCCCTACGTTTACACAAGGAGAAGAAAACAAAGGCACTCATGCATTGGAATGAAGTATCACTCACTTGCTCTCAAATATTTAGGGCCCACCACTTCCCCCACTTTCGGCCATAAAATCAGTAATTTTACTAGTTAAGGGTGATCAAGTGCCTGTAAATCTTTAAGCTCTCAAGAGGGTTTTTATTTTTTATGACTTGCAATGGATTTTATTCGTTACAAAGATCCGAAAGTCTCAGCAATTACTGCACCTATGTAAGCAGCCACATGGTTGATGATTGAAACATGACCTCAGTTTCTTGTTTGGTTTTCCAACAGCTGGAAATTCAGTCTGTGCAACATCAGTTCAGACCACAATCTCACCCTCTAATTCCAGGATTTGAGTACTTGCATGTGTGGCATTTTTCTTAAACAAATGAGCTGTCAAATGCCACTGTTGGAACCCAAATGATAAAGAATCACATAATTGATCTACAGTTGTGTTTGAAAAGCAAGAATCATTCTATATCGTGTTGATATTGACGCTAGTACCAACATATATGTCCAGACCAGGACATATTTGGGCTGCAGTCTTTTCTTGTTTTCGCACTTGTGCTCCTTTCTAAAGCTGCTGGGAAAGCCTTTCAACCTATGTATACTTCTGTCAAAGAGCTGCCCACCAAAAGGATTTGCCTCCAAAGTACACACACTTTAATACCCCATGACTCTATTCTAGTTTCCAAAATTTAGAATACACAGACCACAGAGCTCCTGTAACCTGTCTCTTCATATTAATCTCTATAAACTGTTGATAAATTATCAATTTTGGTTCTTTGTTTTTCCTTTATGGAAATATGTTGAAGCTCTTAGAAAATGTTAAAAGCGGAAACATTCAAGAGGGTGACGTGCAAACAATTGGAATCAGAAACAGATAGTAAAGAGTAAAAGGGATGATGATAGACAGGTTGCTAGCCTACTTAAATTACCAAAAACGAAATCCTCTTTCGGTGCGATATTTGTCGTGATTTCAACCTTTGTTTTCCTCAATCTCTTCCTATTCCTCATGTTCTCCATCTCACCAACAATGGAAAATATTACGCTATCCAAGTGTGCTTGTTTGAAACTTTGATTCGTCAAAACATTGTATAAAATTTTTTCAAGATGCACGATATCATTGAAATGCGATAAAATCAATGCCACATTGCTTACATGGCCAAACATTCCTGCCCCCTTGAAAAGCTCCATCTTGTACGACCTATTCAACGGACATACATCTTGCAATTTGATTTTCTCCAGGTTTGCTAGCACACAAATTACAGGAAGCACCACAGGATCTGCTTCTCTGGAAACAAATACACCACACCTAACCACCAATAATGGAGGAAGAATGAATGTCATCAACATGTGAATGTGTGTGAGTTAGATCCGTGAGATGAATTTCAAACTGGATATATCAGTCAATGACTATTGGGTAAACCGCTCCGTAAATGTCTGAAGCAACATGACAATGATGCTACGAGGGTTGCATATATATCACTGATGAAAACAACACTACAAGATGCCTTACGTACAACAGAGTTCAGTGCCCACATGTACGGAATATGATTTTGTAGAAAATGTAGATCCCAAGCAGACAGTAAATTGATGAATCAGCATTTCTATTATCAGACAAGGTACACCAGAAGTTCAATGGAAATTACAAGAAACTATCTTAGTATCAAGATAGTTTATTTACTTCAAACTAATATCTTTTCCCAGATATTAGTTGTCAGTAAACAAATAAACAAAGCAGACACGATAGAGCTAATGATACTTGATTCAGTCGAAGCCTTATGTTCAGGTCTTTCTCCTAGAACTTTCCCATATCTAATAAAGCCAAACCGCAAACTCTTTCACTAGCTTCACAGGTAAAAGTCTAAGGAGCTGACCATCGTCTGAGACCAATGAAGGAAGGAAATTAGTACTCAGAGTTGAGTTCTATCATAATTGCAGAAACATATACCACCAAGAGATGCTTATTCCTGTCATGGAAAAATATGGATCAAAATCTAGTGTTCGTTTGTGAAGGACAATCATGAACTGGAATACATAAAAACGTCTTTAGGGCAGTTCCTGAGAGCCTTAAACTTCAATATTATAAAATGAAACTACAACCAACCAAGTTAGAACTGCATCGATTCTTAAGCATCCAATTTCAGTATATAGGTACGGAGACCATATACAAGGAGACCTAAGCCCACAGATTGCATACAGTAAGAATCGGTTCATTAGAATTCATAAATTATAGTTGATAAAATTTATATGACTTCAAAATCTCTTAAATTCTCAATGAAAATAAATTATCAATACAAATTGAAAAATACATAGCCAAAAAACCCAGAGCTCTATTCACTGCCTTCATCACCTTTACAGACATCAATTTGTTATATAATGCTCAGAATGTCAAGGTTTTTCGTAAGAATAATATCTAGCACAAATTCATAAATTACAGTTGAGAAAAGCTATTTGACATCAAAATTATTTAAATTCTAAACGAAAATAAATTATCAATACAAACTGAAAAATACATTGCCAAACAACCCAGAATTCTATTAAACTGAAAAAATCTATTTGCCAAAAAATACATTGCCAAACAAATTGTTCTGTATTGCTCGGGATGTCAAGGTTCTTCCTGAGAATAATATATCTAGCACATAGCGATACAACAAATAAAAATTTGGGGAGGGAGTGTGTGAGAGAGAGGGAGTAGGCAAATCTATATATTTATATATTAATGACAAAGCATGGAACCTGACACATTTACCTTCCTGCCAGAGGATTATATTAATTTTCATCATGCATTGGGAAACCTTAGAGTTTAGAGGCATTAGCCCAGATTTTACTCAAGGCAATTGCGGCTTTCGAACCAGAAGACCGTTTCAAATGTTTCCTAATAAAATCTCCTGCCAAAAATGATTTTTCTGAGATCCACATTTGTTTTCACTCCCAGACCATTAAGCATATAAAAACAACATCCTCAGTAGCAACATGCCTGAAAGCTCCTTTAGCATATGGGCAACCACCAAGGCCTGATATAGAGGAATCTATTTTGCAGATACCCATCTGTCGGAAACACCACCAAACCAAATGTTGCTTACAAAATGAAACTAGCTCCTTGTCATCAAAATCTAGACAGTTAGTTGAATTTTTCACAAACATATCCCAACTTTGTAGTGAGCAAAAATGGACAGAGCAAATAAGATGCCACAATGAATTGATAGGGCTTTAGGTAATGGAGTGGTCCCTCAATCACATTGTTGAACCCCTTAATAGGTAAATGAACTGATCCCTAGCTTGAAACCAGAAAAGTCGAAGTCATCATTGATAAAGCTTCAAATATACTATAGATGTAAATGTGCTATCAATTGAGGAGTCAGTAATACAAGATAAGTACATGCTTCTTTCTTACTTTCATTTTCTTTGCTCTGTCTTTAACTAAATAGTCTCAAAAAACTTCATTTATTGACTTTACAATCTCCCACATGTAGACATTTGTTTCATGAATGAGACACATTGTACTATTCAGCACAAAGTAAATTTTCAAAATCATGTTCCCATTTCAACTTCCAAATCATCATACATCCCTGACATCTTGTGGAGCCATTATAAGACATAAAATTGCTTATGCATTTTAGTAACAAACATAAATTTCAAACCCTTTAAATCTGTTTTAACTTGTCAAAGTTGGAGGAATTAAAAACTAACAGATGTAAGAAAAACTTAATCAACTTAATTCTCTTCAATAAGATTAATCCTCAATAGTCTAAGGCATCGAGACAGAAATATAAACAATTAGTATTTAAGAAATAAATACCTAGCTAGGGAGGACAGCTCACTTGGAGTGATAAGAGAATGTTGGAAAGGGCTTGACAACAAGCATCGTGAAAATGAACAGCAAGCTTCTCCACAGGAACAACCTCAAGAACAGCATCAAGCATTGGGATTACAGGACCTAAAAAAAAGACACGAGACTGACTTGAAAAACACATATACTTGCATGCGCAGAACATATCATGGTATAAGCCATTACAGATAAAATTTGCGGCGAAATGCACCAAAATACAAATTGAATGAGTGTCTTTATGCAGCCTCACTAACTAAAATAATTTTATATAGAGTAGAAGACCAATATAAGGACTACAGCATTTTAGTGTGTGTGTTTGTACAGCTTACAGCTTACAGCTTACAGCTTCACTAAATAAATTAATTTCATATTGAGAAGCAGATTAAGTTGTTGAATGAGTGACAGGTGAATGCTTGGTCAAAAGAGAGAGAAACTCATGGACTACGCAGGTCAATAGTTGAACTTCTATTATCAAAAGTCAGATTTTGCAATACCAGGAGTGCCAACACCAATTGTATCACCAAGGGATATTTCAGCACAACCCACATTAAAAAATTCTTCCGTAACATATGCTACTTTTGATGGAGGCACTGCTCCTTCCACCAACCCACAACGCATGATATATACCTGACAAAATTGAGAACAAGTTTTCGGAGGTAGAAAGCTAATTCTAATTTAAAGAGTTTTAAACATCAATCGCAAATTAAACGACGATCTGTAAATGAGTCAATAGTAGTTCACAGATGTATCAAATTCAAATGTAAGGACACTTTAGCATTCAAATTAGTAATATCTGGGCAACATTAACAGATAAGGGATCTCTTATTACACATGCAACAAAAGAGGTTGCAATAGGCCTTTTGGCAGAAGTCAGAGAAAGGAATTACTCAATCAGGAAAAAGAAGAACTAAGCAAGGAAATGAATGTTCTTCATTCCTCCCAAATGATGCACAGCTTTTCAATAAAAGAAAAGGCTACTGATTAAGACGGTAGCTGCCTGAACAACACATTTAAAAATACTCTGCCTACCTTACACACTTTCTAAGCTCTCTTTCTGACTCAAGCAAACTGTTTGGGCACTGTACTCCTTAGATCATTCACAGGGTAATAAGGTTTGTATTATTGTTTGTATTTATTTGAAAAAGTACAACAAATCAAATTTTAGTTGCAAATGATAAAAGACAATATATAAAAAAGGAAAAATGCAAGATATAAATATGGTAGAAAAATACATAAAAGTAACTGAAAGTGAAGGTTAGTATATATAAGAAATCAAAACTAAACTAATTTGAGAAATGTGAAGTGAGAAATAATCAAAACTCACTTTTTATTTGCCTGAGTGGGGTGTTAAAGCGGTGGGGGATTGAACCGATGTGTATGAGGTTGAGAGTATCAGTGGAGTTGTCCATTTACTAAATAATCCTTTTATAAATTATTTTATATTAATAAATAGGGGTATTGTAGTAATTGAATTATGAGACCAAGAGTTAGTTTTTTTTACAGGGGTCTTACTCATCCTTAGGAGTATAAATATCCACTAGGGACTAATGTGCTATGATGTCTAATGAAGAGCCAGGTATAACACAAATGATTTGAGAGAGAGAGCGTCTCTGGAAAGGTAGAGGCACTATATTAAGTTTCTAAAGGTCATTTCACAATCTAAATACATCCAAGTGACTGACATATTATATGAAGAGAGGAAATAAGCATTCAATGAAGTCAGGTTGCCCCAGTAATATAGATGATACAAACCAGAAATTTTCCCTGGTCCTCCAAAAACATCTTTTGATTTAAGATAAAGAGAAAAAAAGGGGTTGCAAAATGACAGCCAGTATAACCGTTTTTGCAAACATCAGAAAAACATCAAAACCGGCATTCCTTGTTATGTCAAGTCACAAGTCTCTAGTGCCATCAGGGACAATTCCTACAAGTTTTGCAGCCCCCACATCATATTATTGGTTAATGAAAACAAAAACAAAGAAGTTAGGCAATCAAGAAGTCTTAAACCTCAATCAGATAAAGTCTTATAACTAATTATAAGATGACTTCAGAAGTTTAAGCAAGATTTGGAAGTGCAAGAAATTTAGCAAGTCATTATAACATACCCACATACTGGAATTCCATGGTTTCTGACAGCAAGGGCAGCATCACGATACTGAGCAAGACTAACTTCAATGCTGCAATTTAAATTTGACCGGGAAAAGGACTCCGATGCTGCAGCAAAGACAGCAACTTCTTTCACACCAGCATCTACAGCAGCCTCAAAACCCTGGAAAAATTACAAAGATTCCCAACCAGTTGCTATGCTGGGGTGTACAAGGTGAAAAGGCAGCTTACTTTGAGATTTGGAGTCAAAACTAGGAATCTAGAATGCCCAAAGCCCTGAATGGCTGACATTACTTCCTTGGCATCAGCTAGCTGCAGTAATATTTCACCATAATAAATAAACAAAAAATTATATCCCAACCAAAACAGACGATATATATATGTATATATATAAGTACCCCAAGCAACCGGCATAAAAACAAATGTTAAGAGACCGTCAATGGTAAATGGTTTTGTCCACATTAAAGAAAAAATTAATGATCACATATTCATGAATATAAAAAACTAGTGCCCAGTAGGATAACAAAAAAGTAGAAAGATTTTCATGGAAAAAAGCAGAAAGACACACACAGCCTATAAGCTAGTTCCCTGTAACTCAACAAAATCATTTTTACCTGAGGCACCCATTTAGGGGAGACAAAACTAGTGGCCTCGACAACAGGCAAACCAGAAGAAGCAAGCATCTTTATTCATTCAACCTTCACATCTGTTGGTACAATCTCCTTCTCATTTTGCAGACCATCTCTTGGACCAACTTCGACTATCTTCACATATCGAGGAACAGAACTTAACAAGTGCGGGACCAGAACACATATTATGGCTCCAACGCCACTACAAAAAAAAGAAATAGAAACACCAAGATGATGCATAAACACAGACAAGCAAATAGTGTTAGCACCTTCTGTCAATATATGTAACAAAAACCAAAAATCGGAGAGCTGCTTAAAACTTGAATTTTTTGTTTAGTGAATTAAAAGTAAATATTGCAAATCCTTTCTCAGGGGAAAAGATAAGGACCCATACGAATAGCCAGATGGTTGGGGTTAAATAGTTTAAACAAGGGACAAAGTGGAGCTAAGCCTGCAAATTCCTAGGCCAAAGCCTTTGCATTTTGTAGAATGTGAAATGCATGAAACTTAGAAGAAAGTGTTTTTCCTGAATTGCCTACTGATCCTGAAGCGGTCGCAGACGGCAAGATACCTTGTGTTTTATATCTGAAGTAAAATGCTGGGTGCTGTAATGACGATTTTGTACTCGGGCAGTGCCAAACCCAGCTAATTCAGGTTCACAATTGAAGAAAAAATTGTAGGGCGATCTCTTTGTTTCGCTGTTAAATAAAGATGCTTCGTTTCCACAGCCCATAGAAAAAAATTCCTAATATTTATACTGGAAGATAAAAAAAATGCAATCTTGCAATGTGAAAAGAGACACTAGAAAACAAGAACCAGTAGAAGAATCATAACAAGGTACGAGAAGAACATATAAATATAAGTAATCAAATTCAATCAAAATAAATCAGAACACCTTAAGATAATACGAATTGGTACTTAACAGAAGAAAAAAACGGAACTTTCAAAAAATTCTGACACAAATTGCACACAAAGAAAAGAGTCCTGATGAGAAGTATTATACTTCACAGGTTATAACTTACATATGCTTCAGAAACCTGTGATCGTCCCCTCTATTGTTGATAACTTTACCTCCCATTTCATCCCCAAAGGAACACAACGGAAAATAGTTTCCGAGCTCGATAGGCCTCAACCTCCAATACTTGTGCACAGACTTCCGCCAATAACAATGAAGTAGGTGCACCGAGAGAAATTGATCAATCACTTAATAAAAATTGCCAGAAATCCCGAGAATGAATCCCAATTGGCGAAGAGGGGCCAAGGGGAAGAAAAAAATTTGGACCATTTCTCGATTTATGCGTGTCATCCTTGCGCAGGGCCATGCTAATCTTCTCTGTATCGTTCCAATTTTATCGGATGTCTCCGAAGGGATAACCGTAGGGCGACCGGCAATTCCATATAAAGAAAAGAGTTCTTCATTACCTGCCAATGTGGGATGACTTCGTGCTTGATTTTCGTTATTGGGCCTAACGATGAATGGGTAATGGTGAAACCATTTATAATTTGGGCTTCTGATGCCACTTATCATCAAGCCCACTTGCTTTTCAGCTTGACCCCTCAACTCAACTAGAAACTAAATAAATAAACGACAACGTTTAGCTATTTTAAACTTATATACATTTTTTTAATAGTGCACACATGTTCATCTATTTGTACCGTACAGAATACTAGAATTTTTTTGTATTTTCTTTGACAAAATCATTAAAATTTGCACTATACTATTAATAGAATTATAAATTTATGTGTGTGCTTTTAATGATATGCACAATACATGTGTGCCACTACTCATGTTATTAAGTCCGTGGGCTTATGTGTCATGTTTGCAACTCAACTTTTAATTCAAAAATAACCTCTTAAACTTTTTACTACTAAATATACAATTTAACAATATTTTTATTTAAATACAAATTCAAATTTTTTCTCTCTCTTATATATAACTAAATAATTATTTTGTAATTATTACATATATTCACAATTAAATCAATATCTATATATCATATACATACTCACATTTATTTTTAATTATATCCTATAACATAATCATTATCTTAATAAACAATCACATCATTCAATCATTATTATCTGTTATATATATATATATATATATATTTAAATAAGTTATTCTTTACATTCCATTAAAATACTCTTTCGAAAGATATATTACTCATTTCAAAATAATTCATACTTAACATTATATCCAACAAAAACTTCTTTCCGAAACATAGCCACAATGACTTAACTTTTGAAATTTAATGTTAAATTTCCAAATTATACTTATTTTCTTCAATTTTTTTTCATTTTTCTCTTTCTAATCTTAATTTTTATAACTCTTTCCTCGTTTCTTCAATAAAATTTAATTTCTTTTCATCTTCTTTATTCTCACTTGTAGTTTCTTTTCTCTCTTTTATAAAATTTTTGAATACAATAATAATTTATAATTAATTTATTTTTTATTATTTAAATAATAGAAATATAATAATTTTATTTGTTTATATAATTTTATAGTTAATTATTTTTTTAATAAATATGTACACACACATATATATAGCGTGTAATGTTTACCAATATTAATAATGCTTTATTTTAAGAGATGAAATCATTAGTAAAGGATTGAATTTACGAGGGTATCCTCGTGCATTAACAAAATGAAAAAATTACATCATAACTTTCGCATCTCCTATCACAGTCATAATAGGAGCAATTAAATTGCTATTTTTCCAAAATTTGAAACCCTACAAACTTTAACAAAAAAAAATAATAATAAATTATGAAGCAACTCCTATCCTTCCGATATGAAACGGAAGGTGTGTATTTGGTAAATCAAATTGAATTCAATTGTATTTTTAAGTATACTAAAGTTTTGATACACCAAATTTGTATACCAAATATCGGGTTGAAAATATTGGTTTGATGTCTGCATTTTTTATATATTCAATTCAATACTTTTGGAATACCAAATTTTACTTTAAATATTTTCAAATATTAAAAATGAATAAATTAATATTTACATTTATAAATTTTAATCATATAGCTTATAAAAAAATATTAAATATTTTTTATTTTATTATTTTAATTTAGATTTTTAATGATAAAAATATATTTATAACAATAAAATGTGTTTGTTTAACAAATACAAGATAATATTATGAAAATTTTTAAATTTAAATACAACAATAAAAAATTAAACCAAAGATATATAATAATTTAAGAAAATATTAACTTAAAATATGATAAAAATCAAATAATAAAAATAAAATTTTGGTATACAGTTTAATACTGAATATTAAACTCAAAATGACAAAATTGAATCAGAAGTCAAATTTTAAAAATAACATATCTAAATACCAAAAGAAATTTTAGCTTGATATTTGATACTTAGTTTTTATTGGGTTCAATCCATTTGATAAATTATGAACATTCCTACTCATACTTTTCACTTTCAAACTTTAGGGAGAAAAAAAAAAAGAGCTTTGGAAGAAATAAGAATACATGGAGCATTAAGCTTTTGTTAGAAGAATAAAAAGAAAGTAAGTGGGTTAATGGATGCTTCCTCGAATCTCGTTATTATTGTTTGAATTAGTCCTATAAAAATATATATTTAAAATTTATATTTAAAAAATCGAGCTTCATTGATTTCCAAGTAAGATGGAGGATTTTAGATAAGATCTAAGTTGGATTTCGAATTTCTCATACCTCATTTAAAACAATTGTCTCATTAATTTAATAAATATGTAATACACTAACTGTACATATACATGTATATGTATGTAATTAGATATATATATTTATATGTATATAATTAGAGATAATGCTTACTTTTTATTTATCTAAATATAAAATTACTTATTTTCAAAAAAATTTTGGTTTTTCTTTTTTTAAATGTATTATATTCTTTTTTCTTTTACCATCTTTTTAATCTAAATTATATATATTATTGTATTCTGTTTGAGGCTTTAGACAAACTAATTTTTTATTTTTTCTCTTTTAATTAATGTACATTTATTTTTCTTTCAACTTATTTTTATATTATTATTTTCTATATTTATTTAATTTTGAATAATTTATCTTTATTATCTAAACTATTACAATTTTATAATATATTATAATTAACAAAAATATAAAATTTATAAATAGTTACACACGCCAAGGTTTTTTTTAATTATTTATTTTTTTAATTTTACAAATATTTAAGGTTAACATTGAAAAGTTCACAAACTTCATTTTGAAAGAGCTAGCAGCTCCAATATCCTCAATAAATTTATAATGAGATAGAGACATCTAAGCAGCAGCTAGACAAAGGAAAAAGGTATACTATTAAGGAGTTGCAACCCTCTCCAGAAGGCTCCGTTCTCCTCGATCAATTAAAAGATTTTATTGAAAGGCTCATCAAAAGCAAACTTAAAGGGACTACCAAATCGTTTCTAATTTATGCAAAGCCTTACACAGCTCGAATTGATAACTTAAAGATGTCAGTAGGTTATCAACCCCCAGATTCCAACAATTCGATGGAATGGGAAATCCAAAACAGCACATAGCCCATTTCATCGAGACTTGCAATGACGTTGGAACTTACGACGACCTCCTTGTCAAGCAATTTGTCCGGTTTCTAAAAGGATGCTTTTGACTGGTACACCGATTTAGAGTCAAAATCCATCGATAGTTGAGAACAGTTTGAATAAGAATTTCTCAACTGCTTCTACAGCACCAGGCGAACGATTAGTATGATTGAATTTACTAATACTCGCCAATGGAAGGATGAGTCTGTCATTGGATACATTAATCGTTGAAGGAATAAGAGCCTGAATTGCAATGATAGGCTTTCAAAGGCTTTAGACATTGAAATGTGCATTCAAGGAATGTATTAGGGGTTGAAATACATCCTGCAAGGAATCCAATCCAAAACTTTTGAAGAGTTAGTCACTCGTACTCACGACATGGAGTTGAGCATGGCAGCCAGCGGAGTTTGTGGTCTACCCACACAAGACTCTCAGAAATCTAAAGAGAAACAAAAGGGGGGCAAGCCCATCTCCAGCAAACTCGCCACTAAGGCACTAGCCACAGAGTAAATGGCAGTCAAAACAAAGCCTGCTAAACTGCTGGCAAAAGAAAGACCTATTGAAAAGAAAGAAGTCCTGCCGCCAAAGAAGCCGACCTTAAAAAAGCTGCTGGCCAAATCATACTCCTTCTTGGACACAGACGTCTTTTGGATTTTTGACAACTTATTAAAGGCCAAACTTATCGATCTACCAGATATGAAACGGCCTGCAGAAGTCAGGAAGATTGAAGATTCCAAGTATTGCAAGTACCACCGCTTGGTCGGGCACCCATCCATGATTGTTTTGTATTTAAAGACAAAGTTATGGAATTGGCTCACCAAGGAAAAATCACGTTAGAGGATGATAGTGCTAATGTTAACACCATCACTTTCAACAACCAAACAAATGGAGTTGATGAGACAAGCAACTCTCCTAATAAAGTTGGCTGCTTCCAAAAGAAAAGCCAATAGCCTGTTAAAAACTCTACGACTGTAGTGATCTTCACGGATGAAGATTTGATATTGGGGTCCCAACCCTACAACAGGCCATTGTTTGTGACAGCTTACAGAAAACTACTCCAATAATGTGGTCGAGTACCAAGCCCTAATCATCAGACTCGAGATAGCCATAGATATCAAACAACTCCACCTTGAGGTCTATGGTGATTCCAAGTTGTTGATCAACCAGCTGTAGGGAAAATATGAAGTAAAGAAGTTTGAATTGTTTCCGAACTACAGTTACGCGTCACAATTGAGCATGTGTTGAGAAGCGAAAATAAATAAGCAAATGCATTGGCTAAGTTTGCCTCCACTTTGTCCTTATCCAACGCTGAATGTCATATCCCCATATGCAAGAGATGGGTAGTGTCCTCAACACTTGAGGACGAGGAAGAGGGAGAAAATTGCTCCGTGGAAGTTCTCGACATGGAAAAAAAAAAGATTGACGCCAACAACTCGTAAACTATTTAAAATACGAGAAGTTGCCAGACGATCTACGTCAAAAGATCGACATTCGACGCCGAGCCGCCTGCTTCATCTACTCTAATGGTGTCCTATATAGACGCTCATTTGATAGAGTATTCCTACACTGCCTGAGTAATGATGAAACCATTCAAGCCATTTAGGAAGCACATTTTGGGATTTGTGGTGCCCACCAATCTAGACCAAAACTTTACTTTCGAATTAAGAGAATGAGATACTACAGGCCAACAACTGTGAAAGATTGCATAAAATTTGCTCAAAGATGTTAAGCATGTCAGTACCCTACTAACTTCGTTCATAAAAAAATAGTGCATTAAATCTTAATAAATTATAAGTCACACCAGATAATGGCAAGTCCCCAGTCCAACTATTTCTTAAATATACAGAAAGTGAATCACACCTGGCTACATTTGTTTAAAGAAAAAAAAACCTAGGTAACTTTACATTTCAATCACCATTATAATTCAAAAACAATTCCGGATAAACTTTCAAAACCATAAATCGCTTATTCGCTCATTAAAGTTCTTGAATATTACTCATTGAACCTTTAAAAGTACATTTATATTATTCATCAACACCCTTTCTCGCGGTGAAAGAGGAATCTAAATGGTTCCAATTTTTAATTTGTTGCTACACACACTGCCCTTTGAATTTTTCTCCAATTTAAACAAATACAATCAATTAACTTATAAAAATAATAGTTTCAGTTTCCCCTTTTCAAGGGACAACTAGGGTTACACAACCTTTAACCCCAAATTTTACGGGAACAAATAAATGCTCAACTTAATCACAATTTACCACTCGATCACACATATAATTAATCAATCTATTCACATGACAACCTTCGCAGAAGAGTAAATAGCAGCTCAAAAATTGGGTTGGAGTCAAAAACTAAGAAGTGGCATAGGCATCCCCACCATGGAATATCACACGACTGACAGCAGCCATTGAAGGGATACTAACAACACATCCACCCTGCTTAGCATCACGCATGTGCTTACACACATACTCAGACACCAACAATCTTCCTGTTCGGTTCGTTTGTATAATCTTGTAGTACCCCTCTTCTGAGTTCTGATAGATCCCAGCTGTGGAGCGTGCACGTATTCTGTCCGACAAAAAGAATTCAGTCATATCTAACTTCGAGGATTCATATCTTTTATCTTAAATTTCTCAAATCTGTCTACGCTTTTCAAGAAAATCACAGATACTATTTAAAGTATCTAGACGAAATTCAGTTTAAGATAATGTCTTTCATAGAATAAAGAGAAGAAATAATCATTTTTTACTTCTTGCGCTAGCATTGTTGACCAAAGCATCAATTCTTCCGAACACATCCGCAGCCTTCTTTACCAGAGTTGCAATAATGGGCTCACTTGCGCTGATGTCAAGCTCCATTGCTACAATTGAGCCAATCAATACGCCTAGCTGCAGCAGTAATTATGCATCCTGCTTCAGCCAAGTCCAAACAGAACTCCCAGACGTGCCAGTGACTATCACAATCTTGTTGTTCAACTCTAACCATGGCTCCAACTTGCTTGCACTTGGCTTTGGGTTTCCTTATGTCCAATGGGAATAGTTCAATAGATGTCTTTATTTGAGTGATTAATTGCACTTACATTGAAAAACTTCGCAGACAGCTATGCGTTTTGGGATCTTGACCTAGTCATGCTTATTTAGAAATGTGGTATAAAGTCAATCATCAATTACCCAAATGAAGACTTGCAGAAAAACATAATTTGACACGTGAAGATGAAAAATTATTATTTTTTATGTGGGTGCTTGCACACCTCCTGATGTGGAGCTTATGATTCAGTTTTGTTGCAATAAAGCATTTCTACATGCTACGACTTGCCAGGTTTTGAGCAGAAAGGGCAACAACCTAAGCACAAATAAAATCAAATAAGGACATCAAACAACTTAACGCCCATGTCAAGTATAATACATCCCATCAATGGAATTTTACTTATTTTATTCACATCCAAGACAAGTTTTATGTTCATATGTTCACGAGTACGACAAACTTGTGCCCTGTAGAATAACAAACGTGGAAGGTATTTTATCAGAAAATGCAGAAAAACACTCTACTAATGTGCTGAAGTACTTGTATGCATGTCACAAACCGGAGAGTTTAGCTTTCCTCCAGTATCTTCAGAAATTTGGTAATAGAACCTAAGAACAGCAATGCCAGAACACGAATTACCCCAGCACCAACACCATTAAAAAAAGAAAGAAAATTAAATCCCAAAATGATGGATAGAGTTCGTGTATTTAAATGCTGAATGCGGTTGCGCAGAGAGAGAGAGAGTCAGATAGTGTCAACACCTGTCAATTGATTATCATTAATCCGGAATTGGAGGTCAGCTTGATCCCTTAATGCTTTGTTTAGAAAATGATAATTAAAACCAGAAATAGGAATAAAAAAATAGCTTGTCCGAATTGGTGTAGGATAAATAAAAGGTCAAGGGATAAAATAGATGTCAGTGTGTCGAATTTCCAGACCAAACCCTTTGCTTTGTATATTGTGAAATGCACCGTGCTTATTTTCTTGTGAGGAAGCGTTCTCCCTTATTGCCTACTGATTTGGAACATTAATAAAGAGGAAGATACGCTGGTGTTCTATGTCTGGAGAAAGATACTCGGCGCTAGCGCCGAAGCCAACTAGTTCAGGTTCTCAATTGAAGACAAACCCCACTAATTGCTTCACAACTAAATGCAGATGCATATTTTCCATTGCCCTTGCTAACATAGGAAACAGTTCCTAATATTCCTCAAAAGAAGTAAGTACGGTCCCACAACAGGATAAAGTATCAGCAAGAAAAAAGAATGAGTTCAAAATATAATGTAAAATTACGAGAAAAGCATGTGAATGTAACTGCAACTGGCAATATAATTCCACCAAAGTAAATTGCAAAGACCAAGGATAATTTGAAAATGATATTCAACAGGAGAACATTTTCAACACTCATTAAAGAATAATCAAATCAGACTCAAGTTTAACACAGGAAAGAGTGTCGGTGCAACATCAAATTTAAGTATGAAATTTTACCAAATCCTTCATTATTCTCGATACAAAAGGCAAACTTGCTTGATTAATCATTCGAAATAACCTTTCTCTATTTATAATCAGGAGAAGATATTAAATTTCCAAGAACGTATCCAGCAGTGCAACGGAAAAATTAGGAAAAGGGGCAAAAGAAACATTGTTGTTTACAAACCTGAAAAATAAGCTTGACATGCTATTACATTACCAGTAATAATCTCCTCCGTTGCTAAAAACTTTACCGCCCATTTCATCCCAAAATGGGAAGCAAGAGAATGAAGTTTCTGGGCTCGATTACCTACACTTCAAAACTTGTTCAGACTTACGCAGCAACAATGCAGTAGCGGCACCAAAAACAAACGACGACAGACTTCTTAGCGAAAATTACTCGAAATCATGGTAGCAAAAGAGAAAGAAGAAAGAATTGTAACCAAGGTCGAGAGAGAGAGAGAGAGTGCTCCAGCACGACCCAGGCAAGAGGAAGAGACACGTGGAGAAGAGCGACCACTATTTGGAAAAAGTGGAGGGCATTAAGGTAAAAGCAGAGGGCCAAAACGAGGGCGAGAGGGGAAGAAAAAAATTTGGACCATTTCTCGATTTATGCGTGTCATCCTTCCGCAGGGGCCATGCTAATCTTCTCTGTATCGTTCCAATTTTATCGGATGTCCCCGAAGGGACGTCCCTTATTGTGGGCCAAGACTATGTAAAGAAGCTGATTGACTGTTGTCTTGTCGATGTGGGATGGCCGCCTACGCTTTGGATTATTGGGCCAAATTGGGAACGGGTCTTGGGTGTTTCGACCTATTGTCATTTGGGCTTCTGCCATAGTTGGGCTCAAATTCCAACTGGTGACCCAATAATTAGATATCAAAACAATGATTTTAATTTCTTTGGTGTCCTTTTTCTGATAATTCTTTGTATATTATGGGATTTTAAGTTTTCAACTAAAAAAATTATAATATATGATACATCCATTTTTTTGTATACATCACAGTATATATTTCTTTATATGTTATGTAGAAACTGTTTATATTAATATATCTTAAGTTGATGTGTTTCACGTTAAATACATGGTAAAAATATATAAAGACAAACTGGTTTTATTAGACCGTCACAGTCATTGATCAGCGTAAATAGGTGGGATGAGATATTTTACTACAGCTACAGATTAAAACACAGACGATACATGAATGACTCACCTTAATTTCTTTTTTATTCCATCTTTTAATCCCAATTTCTAATATAAATAAATATTCATAAAAGAGCTCCCTTCATCTCTAATTTATTTAATCATATAAATACCCACCCTATTGCAATCATAACTTATTTTCGCTGGGGAAGTTGGTTTTGATTGCAATAAAGAGTTATTTTATAAATAAAATATTTGAACAAAATATATTTTTATATAATTTTATTATATTGATAATATCTTTTAGAAAAATTTGAAAATAGAAACATATCCAAACTATTGCATGTGAGTTTAAAATGACAAGGTCCAAAATGACTCTGGGTGAGTGATTATGGGTGAATTTATTAAAAATGATGTTTTAGAAAAACCTATTAAATTAACAGAAGTAGATTTCACCTATGATATAAGTTTTTTAACTGATCACTAGCGCACGCTAGATATTTACGCATATGAAATTTAAAATATAATTTATCACCTATGCAAATAAGTTGTGCCTTTATTATATAAATGTATAGAGTTATATGCATGCATATTTTAATTTTTTTATCTAATAAAAATAACCTGTTTTAAATATAATAAGGTTATGTAATTTTGTTAATGAAAATAATATATGTCTTTTATGTTTTAAATTGTATAAAAATTTATATAAAATGAGAGCAAAATTTTCACATTTAATCTTACAAATTCAAATTATTCACTCACTTAATAATTTTACAAATCAAACATCTTATCTTACAAATTCATATTTAAATTCAAAATTTTTTCTCGTTTACCTTTTAAAATTAATTAATTATTTTTTAATTATTATACCAATTCATAATTAAATCGATATATATTCTTATAATTTTTCTATTCACACCCACGTATATTTATAATTTATAAATTTATATATAATCACGTCATCTAATTATTGTTGCATGTTACATATATATAATTGAAAATTACACTTTCTTTTACTATTTAATATCAAATATAATTTTTTTGTCCATCCAAATCCACGAAAATTTTTCTACCTACCTTAAAAAGGAACCAAACATAACCTAATATTTGGTGGAAGAATGAAAATTCTTTTAAAGGTATATTTAGATGGAAAGATTTGAATTTAAAAAAAGAGTTTAAATGAAAGGATTTTAAATTGTTCTAAATAAAAGGAATTTTAAACCTACCTGCATTACTAAATTATAGTTTTAAAAAATAATTTAAGCATTTAAAATTTATTGTTATCCCAACAAATATGATAGATTTATTATTATGGATTAACAACACACCTCTTCAAATTCATCAATCCAAATACACACATATGTTTTATTTGCATTGATTAATTTAGATTTGGAAAAGTATTTGAAAGAAGTGATTTCAAATGACTTCTAAAAAAAATGAGTTCAAATCCATCGTATCTAAAGATTAGAAAGAGAACTTAAACATTTGAAATCTATTATTATATGAAATCATCTAAATAAGTGTGAATGATTGTTATTACGGATTTGAAACCCTAAACCTCTTAATTTAAATCCTTCAATTCAAATGCACTTTTATGGGACACTGCTACTCATCGAGTACCCGACTTTATTAGAGGCAAAATTGTCATTTTAACTACTTATAATTTATTTCTGAACAAAACCATAAAAATAAGTATTGGGTCTGGAGAACAAACTCAATTTTTTTATATTTTTTTTCAAAAGCTCCCCAATCGATGGTAAACTCATCTCGAGCTGTAAATGAGATCCATAAACTCTTGTTCTGGGCTCATTTGCAGCCGAAGTCCCAAATTACCTTAATGTGGGTCAATTTGGGCTCAATGAACAGAGCCCAAAGCAAAAACATGGGCTTTTCACGCCCTGCAGATGGGAGTGAGGTACATAACAGCCATTGGGCTGGGCTGGAGCTTGACCTGGCTACTAATCCACAAATATTTAAGTATGAATCATATATATACATAAAAGATGTACATTTAGGGCCTTATCAATTTTGGAGGTTATGCTCCAAACGTTAGCACATCAAACATGTGCTGACTAACATTATTTGCAAGTGTAAAGGCAAGATTAAGTCCAGCTTGTTGTGACCTGGTTCATGACTTGGAGCACGTGAAACACTGAGACCCCATTGAAGATTTCTTTGACTCTGGTTATTTTGAAACAGTAGTAATGCCACATGCAGTAGAAAGTTTATATTGCTGGAGGCAGGCAAATCCAATGATTACAAGGGCTGGTGACAAGTCTCTATTGTTTTTGGATTCCCGGCAGGTTAGTGATTTTATTCCTCTGCTTTTCATTTCCCCCATTGCTCTGTCACTCTCACTTTCCACTTTTAATTTTTCCCTTTTCTATTTTTCCCTTCCTCTGATTTGGGCCCTTTGCAGTTGCTTTAGAATAGAAATAGACAGCATATTAAGAGAAACAGAATTATGTTTTAGTCAGTCCCACCCTGTTAGGCACATGTCCTGTTAAATTGTTTAATTATGGATAAGGAATTATGCTAGTGAGTATTTTGCTTCATCCCAATTTATTTTCTTGGAGAAAGATAATTTACTTATTGATTCTTGTTGTGATTACTTGATCAAAAATGACCTTATGTTTTATGTGTGAGAATAAATCACTCTCACATGGTGTACCATGCAAGAAAATGTGTGTGAGTGTGTGGTCATCTTGTGGTATGATTACAAGAAAAAGATTGGCGAATCTAGTTTTTCATATCACTTCTGTTTACTTAATTAAGCCACCGAATTTATTTTTCTTCAACTGATGACCTTTGCTTATTGAAATGTTACATAGATGGAAATTGGGAGTGTCAACCACAGTGTTGAACGGTGATTTATGCACTACAGATTCAAATTTATAACCTCTTTTTTTTTTTTTTTTTTATGAAAATCGAAGAGCCAATCAGCTGTTCTACTTAGTACTAACCAATCGTGTGTTTCCCTCAATCAATAATCACATATAAAGATGCTGTGACATGATTATTGAGGGCACATTTAAACTCCACTTGCTGTGAAGTTGATAAATATAAAAACATGAATTTGCTGTCTGAAAACCAATCCCACATTCTCATCTCATCCTTTCGCAGCCAACAATGGAGAAGAAAGGCCCACTTTGATGCCAAACATCACTATCTCACATGAATTAAGGTCAGTGGGAAAGGGACAAAGTGTTGAATTGGGGCCCATCAAGAAAATCTTCTGTCCGGACACATTAGAAGAGAAGTGGCAAAATTATTTGCAGTGTGCCCCAACCATAAAGACAACCCTACTAAAGTAATGAAATAAAACATGAATTCACAGAAAGTGGAGAAGAATCTTGATTCTTGGCATTGGCAGCCTCTCAAGTCCCATCTGAACCCTTCTTTGTTTATGGTCTTTTCTTTGTTTCTTTTATTTCACAAGTTTTTCCTTTGCTTTTCTATTAGGCTCCTTTCCTTTTCTCCCTGATGCTGTTTGGTATTTTCCCTTTCATGAGGAATGAAAGCTGATGCTGTTTTTTGTTCCATTTGTTTGTAGCATACCCTCCCTCTCTTATGTACACTATATGCTTCTATGTATTTTGTAATAATAATAATAACAAATATCTTTTGATGGTGATACTCGTCCTTTTAAAGCCTTGATTTTGCTTTTGACATCGTTCTCATTGGTGGGTTTCTTCTTCTTCTTATTTATTGGTTTGTTGAAATTTGTAGTTTAAGTTGCAACTGTGAAATGTGCATTCCAGTCGCAGAAAATTTGATGATAGGTATATTAGTGCTACTAACTAAATGTAAAAATTAATAATTCAACTAATTATTTTTAACTTAATTAGACGGTAGATATAAAATAAAATTCTAAAGAAAAATTATCAAGAAAATGAAAGTAATATTAGTTTTTAGATGAAACTGTAATACTGAACCGTATAAAGCATTGTTCCATTTTCTTGCATTATAAGATTGCGATCAAATGATCGTTCATTTCAGCAACTTGTCACTTTAGAGATTTTATCTCAAAGAATGCCATATAATACCTATTTCTGAAAAAAATATTAAAAATTATTCTGCCCAACACGACTTTTTCACATCATGTCGTCCTTTCTCCCCATTACCTCAATAATAATGATAACAATGGTTATGTTTGACACTCAATTTTCGACCATGGAATGACGTTGAAATTGATGCTATTAAATATATTATTAAATAATATTTTTATTTAAATTTAAATATAATTTTTTTATTAATATATATAATTAATTAATTATTTTTTAATTATTATATATATTTATAATTAAATTAATATTTATATATATCATATATATATATATATTCACACTTATTTTTATTTATATCATTTAATTTAATTATTATTATATATTTTACACATATATTCAAATAAATTATACTATTAATTTTATTAAAATATTTTTTTCAAATATAATATTCATATCCACGCGTAACTTTTACTAAACATTATATTAAACAAAAAAACCCCCCCCCCCCCCCCCCCCCAAACATAGAACAGTATTTTTTCATCAATCTTATTTTTTCCATAAACTCACTTAATTAAAAAAAAAAAAGATATTATTTACTTCTATTGTTTTAAATTAAATATTCGAAATGGAGTTTGCTTTCCAAACCGCAGTCTAGTAGTCTGCACTCATCTAGTCATCTCCCTCTCATTATGACATCCACAGGCCGCAGCTCTTCACTATAATTTGATGCGAAACACAACATACAGTACACTGCATGCATTAGTGGCGCTGTGGAAGCGGCGGCCTTTTTCCTTCCCTTTCCCTATCAACTCCCGTCAAAATGCTGTATATATACTATATATAATACAAATGCTTCTCAAAAAGACCTAAGCTTTTATTTCTTTGTCTGCCATTTAATCTCCATAAATAATTTCCCAGCACCCCTGTCCATCCCTCTTGTGTTCCTCGCCCCTACTCTACCTCTCTGTCTTCACACTTCGTTTTTCGTTTCTCTTCACACCTCCTCAATCCTCATTCTCAACTTTGCGCCAGAATCTCAGGTCTCCAACCATTTTTCTGGCTTTACATCATCATCAGCCTAGTTTCCTTCTTTCAGCTTTTTTGGACTCGTGTTTACCATTACTGTTATATATATATATATGAAGAAAAGGACTGAAATAATAATCTGCTCTAGTTTTCCTTCATCGTCCTCTTCTTTATTTCTTCAAGATCATTGCTAGGCCAGGTGGGTTGGAAACTTTGGGTATTAACAGCAGATTTCGCTGCTCTTCTTTGAAATCTGGGGGAAAAGTCAATTTTTTTTGGTTTTTGGTACTGTTGAGAGGTAGGGCGAGAGGTGGAAGAAGTAAAACAGTCTTCCATCTTGGTAGTTTTTGAAACCTCTGATAGGAGCATTTCTCAAAGCCAGAAAAGATGATTACAATCACAGACCTCTACCATGTCCTCACAGCTGTGGTTCCTCTCTATGTGGCCATGATCCTGGCCTATGGCTCAGTTAAATGGTGGAAGATCTTCACCCCAGACCAGTGCTCAGGCATCAACAGATTTGTGGCCCTCTTTGCGGTCCCTCTGCTCTCTTTCCACTTCATCTCCACCAACAATCCTTATGCCATGAACTACAGGTTCATTGCTGCGGACACTCTTCAGAAACTCATAGTACTTGCTGTTCTTGCCGTTTGGTCAAGAACCAGCTCCAGAGGATCCCTTGAATGGTCCATCACTCTGTTCTCTCTCTCCACCCTCCCCAACACTCTTGTTATGGGGATTCCCTTGTTAAAGGGCATGTATGGTGGCTCCTCAGGGAGTCTAATGGTCCAGATTGTTGTGCTCCAATGCATCATTTGGTATACTTTGATGCTATTCTTGTTTGAGTTCAGAGGAGCCAGAATGCTCATTGCTGAGCAGTTCCCAGACACTGCAGGTTCCATTATTTCATTCAGAGTTGATTCTGACATCATTTCATTGGATGGTAAAGAGCCTCTGCAGACTGAAGCTGAGGTTGGTGGTGATGGGAAGCTCCATGTGACTGTGAGGAAATCGACCAGCTCAAGGTCTGATATTTTTTCAAGAAGATCGCAAGGCCCCAACTCTGGTCTTTCCCTGACTCCAAGGCCATCAAACCTGACCAATGCAGAGATTTATTCTTTGCAGTCTTCAAGAAATCCAACTCCAAGGGGCTCAAGCTTTAACCACACTGATTTCTATTCTATGGTGAATGGAAAGAATGCCAGCAATGTTAGTCCAAGGCAGTCAAACTATGGGAATTTGGGCTTTGATGAGGAGAGTGGGTTTGGTAATCAATCAAGGGCTAATGGGGTTTATGGGCAGGGGAATTCTGGGTACCCTGCTCCTCCTAGTGCCGGAATATTCTCTCCGGTGTCAGGTCCTGGAGCCAAAAAGAAGGCTAATGGGACTGAGGGTGGCAAAGATCTTCACATGTTTGTTTGGAGTTCTAGTGCTTCACCGGTTTCTGAAGGTGGGATTAATGTGTTAAAAGGAGGTGACTATGGAAATGATCTTAATGTTGGAGCTCACCCTAAAGGTACTTGTTTTTCTTCCAATATTTGGTAAGAGCCATATGAAGCATGATGCTACAGTAAACTCTTTGATTGGAATTAGTTTTATCTTATTGTCTGTTTAGTGTCGTTGTCTTATTTTGAGCAAATGAATGATTGCATGATTTCAGATACTTGTTTGTCCCTTTTTTATGCACACCTGCCTTTGTCATTTAGGTGTCCGTGTTCTTGGATTTGAATTTCTTTTACTAGCTTGTGGTTGAAGTGGGCTTTGCTTGTTTTGTCCTTTTGCTGTTGAGGTTCCGGCTGTGACGCGAATCATGTTCTTGGTTTGCCACAAACATTGCAACATTCCCTGAAATTATGACCTATTTGTCTTCTATTGTCACATGATTCCGTTTTATGTGCTTATGTTTTGATGTCATTATATTGATCTTTTTAATATATTTAGATGATGTTAACAGTTGATAATTTCATGTACTTGATGATGCAGACTACGACGATTTTGGTAGAGACGAGTTTAGTTTTGGGAACAAGCAGGGTCCAAATGGGACCGAACGTGAAGGACCGGTGCTGTCGAAGCTCGGTTCGAGCTCCACCGCCGAGCTTCGCCCTAAGACGAGCGTCGAAGACAAGCCGTCAGCAATGCCGCCAACCAGTGTGATGACCAGGCTAATACTGATCATGGTGTGGCGAAAGCTGATAAGGAATCCCAACACTTATTCTAGCCTCTTCGGCCTCACTTGGTCTTTGATCTCATTCAAGTACGTTTTAAGCTTGCCAGATTTGCGTTTACACAGCTCATGAAGAGTTGACAAAATCTCGTCAATGTCTAATCTTTTGTAGGTGGCATGTTGAGATGCCTGCAATAGTAGCCAAATCCATATCCATTTTGTCCGACGCTGGTCTTGGAATGGCCATGTTCAGTCTTGGTAAGGAAATTTAGAATCTGAATGTAGCAGCAAAGGTATTCCTTCAATCGCCAAACGAAGGATATATTGGTTTATAGTAGGAACTGATCTTACAAAGGGATTGCAGGGTTGTTCATGGCGCTGCAGCCTAGAATGATCGCCTGTGGTAAATCCCTTGCCACCTTCTCCATGGCCGTTCGGTTCCTCACAGGCCCTGCAGTTATGGCCGCCGCTTCGATCGCAATCGGACTTCGAGGCGTCCTGTTGCGCATCGCAATTGTTCAGGTAGGTAACATTACAAATACACGTTGAGCATATGCCATTCCAACTCATCTGCTCACATGCGTTATGGCTTTGAATTTCCAGGCAGCTCTCCCACAGGGAATTGTCCCTTTTGTCTTTGCCAAGGAATACAATGTCCATCCTGATATACTCAGCACAGGGTTAAACTTCAAATGCCTTTACATTACATGTCGATTTCAGAACGTTTGAAGTGAATTCAAGACTTAAATAACTCGGTTTCAATCATGCATTTCTAAATTTTTTTGTAATGAAATTGTTGCAGGGTTATATTTGGAATGCTGATTGCTCTCCCCATTACTCTGGTATACTACATCCTTCTGGGACTCTGAAGATGCAGCAGTAAAAACTAATCACCGGAGAAACTAACGCTTTTGCCATGGAATTTTTTTGGGCTCCCGACGGAGAGAAGGCAGAAGACGCATCACATCCAAATCTAGTAGAGAAGTGAAAAGGACAGTCTCTATCCAAGGCACAAACCTCTGATATCAAGACTTCCAAAGAACTCCAAAAAAAAAAAAAAAAAGGCAGATCATTTAGATTTAGCTAATTAGTATCGTAGCAGCAGAATTTTCTCTTGTCCGTTGTGTCCTTTCTTTTCTCGTGCCAAACTTATATATTACTTTTGTTCTTTCCACGAAGAAAAGCGGAACATGTTTCCAGTGTCAATATCCCACCAACTTATGTATGTCGTGCCCTTCTCTTCTTTGAGTCAAAAAGGAATTCACCTAACGAGAATCTCTAGGCAAGAAAAAAGGAGGAATAAGCACAACTTTTCCGAACAAACGTGCTTCTCAAGGGGAAAAAGTAGCACTGCTGCTCGTGCTGATATTATTTTGGTTGCTGACTCTTGTTTGCTTGAGTGAATATTTTCTTTGTGTGGGGCGGATGGCAAAGCGAATAAATGCAGAGACGACTTGGTGGGAGTTGGTTCTGGCTTAGGGTCTGGAAATTACGTTATGGCCCCATTAAGGGACGATGTGAATGATGCTATGGTTGGGTGGCCAAATTCTGGGTTAGGCATAGATAGGCATGGAGGAGCTAGCGACTAGGCCCTGTCGATTAATTTAGTGTGGCCCTGCTTGCCAGAAGCCAGTGTTTGGGTCCATCTGTCCCTTGGGAGTTTGCTGTGTTTGTTCTTTTGGTGACAGTATGACATTGCTCTCATTACAGCAAAGGGTTGAAGAAAACTGGGAAATATTTTGGGTGTTTGGGTTGTTATTAGGGTGGGATAGAAAAATTTTGGTGATTTAGAAAAGAAAATTTATGTTTTGTATTAAAATTTGTGTCGATGGAAAAATTATTTATATTAATATTTTTTAATAATAATAATAATAATTGAATTATGTGATAGTGTATAAGTTAATAGAATATAAAGAATGATGTGAGTAGAAAAATTTGATAGATATCTCTTGCTTTGATTGTAGGTATATACTACCATTGAAAGTAAGAAAATTTTGTATTTAAATTTAAATAAATTGGCATAGTAAGATGTTTGGTTTAAAAAATATGTGAAAAAACAAGTAACCAAACAAACAAAGCCGATGTCTTTCGTATGTATAAATGACATGATTGATATTTTTCTGTTATTTGAGCAAAGTCTTTAAAATTGATTTCTCATCTGTTTCCCGTACTCTAAAAATTTAATCCTATGTAAGTATCCTTCCAATATTTTTCATTCTATATTTCATAAAAAAAAAAAAAAAGTTCTCTCCAAACAAAATATTTTATTTTATTTTTTACTTTTGCTGTCATGATTCACACGAACATAACTCGAGTCTTTATTTCCTTAAATATTCTTAATATCTATTTTTTTATAATCAAATACTTTAAATGATGAACACAAGTCCACCAAACTTTTAGGCAGTGTAATATATATTTATATTTATACATGTGTGTGCACATATCAATAGAATCAGATTCTCAGTATCTTTTATAATTAATTAATTAGTCATTGGGGACAGAACAGTACATTTTTTTTCCATCTTTTCAGCTTTGCTAAAAGCCGAAACCCATTTTTAGGTAAGCTTTTTCTCCACGTCCAAGATTCTTAAATGAAAATGAAAACCCTTTTTAATTGTTTTCCATATATACCAGTCTAGCTTTTGAACTATAATCCCACAACTCATTCTAGCAGCCATGTAGTTGTAATTAAGTGGAGCATTAGTCCGCACCAATCTCAATCAAAGCAGACACATTATTGAATGCTCTTCTTTTCTGCCATTAATTGTTTGCAAATCCAACTGGGCCGTCTCTTTCATGGATCCCAACGTAGTACTCCGGAAAATTAAAAAGCAATTTTGATGTCACGTCTTGGTTGATTATTTGATTAAAAAATTACGTCTTGATGTGATGTGTTGGGTAATCGTGATTATTTGGGCGTGCTTAACTTTAATCATGAACTTAAACAATGCTTCTGGGCGCGTCATAAGGTTAGGTATGTAAGTGTGATTATTTGGGCGTGCTTAACATAAGGTTATTTGGGTTCCGTTAGTTTTGATTTTTAAGTATATATTTTTAGGTTTATTTTTTTAAAAAAAAATTATGTAAAAATAAAAAAATAAAATAAAATGTAAAAAAGTGTAAGCTTGTAGTATGTGAATTTTTTGGGGTGAAGCAAAACAAGAATAGCCTAAATCTCAAGGTATGTTTGGAACCCTCTGTTCATTTCTTAACATCTTATTTAATTTTACATTTATAAATATAAAATCCAACAAATTCTTTTTTTAAATTTAAATTTAAATTTTTTCTCTTTTACATATATAACTAACTAATTATTTTTTTATTTAGTATATCTATTATAATTAAATCAATACATATATCAATATATACATACAATCATATTTTTATATATTTGTACTCTAAAACTAATAATTATTCTATTACGTTATTCAATTATTATCATACATTATATATATATTTTTTAAAAATAAAATTTCAAAATATTAAAATTTAAAATCAAATATATTACTCATCCAATACAACTTTCATTAAACATCATCTTCTACCAACACCCCATTCCAAACATAACCTCACTGTCATCCGGCTTCAATATTAAAAGAATAATTGTAATGTGTTATCCATGATTTATTTGGCTATGTTTGATTCTTATTTACAAGTTATTTATCACCATTTATAAATCTTACAAATTAAATATCTTACTATACAAATTTTATTCAAATTCAAATTCAAAATTTTCTCTCTCTTTTATTTTTTATACCTAACTAATAATTTTTTTGATCATTATACCTATTCACAATTAAATCAACACATATTCATATAATTTTTCTACTCATATTTATTTTTTTATATCATCTTATAAACTTATATACTATCAAATCAATCAATTATTATTACATATTAAATATATAAAATTAATTTTCATACCTACCTAAATCTTCCAAGTTAAACATAAAAATTTCCTCCCCATCCTAATTAAGAAACAAACATAGCCTTGCATTTTTATTTTTTTTTTTTCATTGTATATGTGCGCCTCATGTTATAATATTTGCGTTGTTTATATATTTAAGTACATATTTTATACATCTGACATAGTGACATGTATATTTAAATAAGATTATATATGAAGTGAAATTTAATTTACTATATAAGTTAATTACAAAAGCCTCTGTTACTCGTTAATATGACCCTCGGTTGTGTCACTCATGTAAACTTTTTCACTTTCAATACGTGTTTCTATTGCATTTTCTGGACTGTAAATTTTTTTAAAGTGTCCCTTGCAACAAATACATGTATTTGTATTGTATGTCAGACCACAAATATTAAAAGACCTATGTTTTTTAAAATTAAAATAATTGACGTGATATTAATATTTAAATTTTAAAAAACATACATGAGAATATAAATGTTCCGTGTTTGATTTTTAAGAAACCTATCAGTCATTGTGTTACAAAAAGAGTGCAATTAATATTTACGATAATTTGGAAGGGAAGTATTTTTTTTTTTTTTTTTGTCAACCCTTAAAATAAAGAGATTTGCGTAAACAACATTGGCATGAAAGTATGCATACTTCTTGGAACTTGAGATTAGGTCACATTATAAAAAGATTTTTTAGAGAAAATATAGAAATTCTGTATGGTTATAAATTTTTGCTGGGTCAAAATTAATTTGTGTTTTTTTTATAAAAGTTTAGACACACTATGGGTTTAATAAACGCGCGTGTGTGTGTGTGTGTGAGTTTTTTACTTTTTATGTTTACATATATAATATATTATATAATTGTTACATGACATGATGTTATAAGAGTTAATTACTAGTTTTTAGAATATAGATACATACAAACCTGAGTAAGGATGTAAATAATTTAAATAATGATTTGATTTAAAATAAAAATAATGATTAAATATTCAATATATATTTGTGCACACAACTAGAAAATATTCAATTTGGGATAGGTTTTTTTGACATGGTTTTGGGATATGTTTTTTTTGACATAATTTTTAGATAGTTTTTTTAATGCGGCTTTAAAATGGATTTTTTTTTTGGCATGGCTTTAAAATAGGCTTTTTGGCACGATTTTGAGTTGGATTTTTTTGGCAAATTTTAGCATATAATTTTGAAGAATTTTTTGCCTACTTTATACAATAAATTCCAAAAGTCATTACATGAAAATTTTACATTAATACATACCAAATAAGTCAATATAAATCCACACATCATGTCAACGAAATTAGTACACAATTGCATTCATTACAAATTAAACACACATAGAAATTGCAAAATGTTTGGCAAACATAATATACGTTTAGCTATTGATGTTCTCATCATTTTCTTCACCTTCATTATCATTGAAAGAGTCCAGCGCCAATTTCTTAATAGTAAGTCGCATAAATGTGTTTAATTTTACCTCAATTTGTGCCAATCTTGTCTTGTAATAATTCATTTCGATATTTCTTTCCTGTAGCTATTGTCAAATATGTTCCAATATCTCTTACATTGCCTCGTAACTCAACATTAGGTGAAGAAGTAGAGCTAGTTAATCTACAAGATAAATACCTAAAGGACATAGCCCCAATGTTGTGACGATAGACACGACGTGTGTTTATGTCTGCATATTCCACCCGACATTGTGATGAAGAGCACAATATCAAGTGTTTGTCTACATGTTGCACCCATTGGCACATTGCACTTGTTGGGCGCGGCATACAGACAAAGGGCATTGTTACATTTGTCGTCGTGACAATGAGCACCATGTGGCTGTTAGAAGTGTTGTATAAGACCAGTTTTATAGTTCATATGAACAAATTGTTTCATAAGTGGAATGACTTTAGGATGGTATGACACATATTTTTTTAGTATAGTTTTGGGATGGATTTTACTCGAACAAGCTATACCAAAAGTGACAAGGATTTGAGATTATTTCATTTTATTTTTTTCCTAATATTTTTTAGGATAGATTGCACTCCAACAATGATTATTCTATGTCAAAATCATCTCAAAATTTAGGGCAACTATAGGACTAGTTTTTTGTTCTTATTTTCAAAAATTTTGGGATGGTTTGTATATCTAATATGAACAAGCTATTTAAAAGCTGTCTCAAAAGTAGTACAACTTTAGAACAATTTTATTTTATATTTTGTTTAAATTAATTTGACATGATTTTGAAATGGATTATACTTTAAAAGAATGAAATTATGCTAAAACTATCCCAACTTGGGACAACATTAAGATTGTTAAACAACAATTCCAAAATTGAGACGACTTCATAATGAATTTTTTTAAAAAAAAAAAATTTAGCACGGCTTTAGGAACAAATTTAGGAAAAGTGTATCTAATTTGGGACAAACTTTAGCCATTTTAACCTGACAAGTTTTTGGCGGTGGCATGTGTATATATAAAAGAAAAAAATTAATTCTAAAATATTATACATTTCTATTGTCTCTCTATTTTTTTTTGAGTTCAAAATCTTCCGAAACATACAACCAAGAATAGCCATAATGTTCCTAATTTAATGAGAATAATTTATATGGGCTAATATAATTTTGTTTGATCACCAATGTTCATAAATGTAGTTCTGGATATGCAGAACAAATCTGGAATATTAATACTGGGAAAAAAATCAATTTGGATTTTGGAACATTCATAAGCACAAATCTGCGTTACTCTTTCTCACGTCCTTCAGCATTTAGTAATAATGACAATAACAACAACATCAATAATTGCAACTAGCTTTTAGTAATAATAACAATAACAACATCAATAATTGCAACAAGCTGATATTGTCCTTAGCATATTTTGACCAGTTTTAAAGAGCAGAATGGTTGCTAGATTGATGATTAGTGCTTAATCACGCAAACAATGGAAACACCATATAATTTCTCGCATGAATCTACCAAACATTTAAAGCATACTTAATAATGACGACTTATGTAGCAATTACTAAATATGTCAAGCATTGCTACGCTAAACACTAAAACGTTGGAAGTATGCAAGGTAGGGTTGGTTTTGCGTCAATCAGTTTGTCGGAGAAAATGGGCTGTTGGGCTTCCATGGGAAATAGACTAGTAAATGTGGCCCATGATGCAACCAACGTGTGCTATAAAAGTGTATTTTTAAAATTGTATAAACAAAAGGGAGCATAAAATTCTAAATTATGATTATTAAAGTGTGCATTGTATATTTTCTGAATATTCAAAATTCTGTTGTCTAGATTATTAATAATGAAATCAATATCTATACGTGTATATATATACTCACACACACACACACACACACACATTTATATTCTAAAAATTATCGTTATCGTCGTATATTATACAAAAACATGCAAGTTCAAATAAACCAAATTTCATCCATCAAAATTTTACAATAAGGCATAAGTTTTTATACCTAACAAAATTTATCAATTTCATCCCAACATCATTACCGAACATAACCATAGTATTTTTTTCGAGTTAACTAACTCATTTTGCGCTTGCAAAGGTGTTGGTTTTTTATTTTACTTTATCAATTAATATAGTAATTAATTTCACTAGGATTTAGGTAAAAGTAAAATAAAATTTATGATATCATATACTGCTATAACAAAATGTAGCAGTCAAAAGTTAAATAAGCTTTTACTTACATTAGACATACTAATTCAACCTCCCAAGTTTCAACGACCAGATTCACTTTCTTAGAGCAATTGTCTTGCCATGAAAAAGGTTGGCTCTTTTATCCAAGAAGTGGAGAAACCCTAAGGTCGAGGAACTTTCGAATAAAAATAATTCTTCCTTTCAAGTTTTATTGTTGGTATTTATACTTTAAAATACTTGACGTATGAGTTGGTCCTTCCAAAAATACTTTAATGGCCCTCTTAATTCCTATTATTAAAATAGAATGCTCATATATAAAGTTAATTCAAAAATTTTGAACACTATACTAAAATAGTTACCTTCGCAATAAATGATCTAAAAGAATGTGAAAAAGTACATTTTATCTTTTTATTATACATTTCAACTAAGGTTGAACTTGTAAGAAAATAAAAAATTCATTTTTAATTTCAAGAATTCACTTGCAGTAATTTGAACAGTTTAATTTTACACCTCAACCGTCTATTTATCAATTCTATTCTCTTACTTTTTCTAGTGTAAGATAAGATATATGTGTGTGTGTGTGTGTTTCATAATATAAAAATGTATTTATATATATATATATATATATTTATATTTAATTTATTACAATGATTTTGTTAATTTCCTTTCAATAATTTTTATATTTATTTAATAAATCGACCATCTCAAACTAGGAGTCATGAATCTGTCCCTCCTCCTGTACAGGTAAAAGTATTCCTTGTTAGTTCTAAATAAGCATTTTTACAACGGCTTGACGGTACAATGGAAATTAATAAAAGTAAAATTCCTTTGCGCTATAAAGATAAAAATAATAATATAAAGCAAACACGCGTGCCTTTACATTTGATCATATCCCAAAAGACTAATCATGCAACTTATTAATTATTACATTTTCTTTTTCCTTAAAAATAATAAAGGAAAATATATAACTTGTCGATTGATATAATGATAGTAAAAGCACAACAAACCCTAATCCATCGTCATCCATGCCTAACCTTTTACCGAACAGGGAGCGCCATGCAGCCGGAGAACTCCCCCAAATTGTCATCCCTCGATCGGTTTTTGGCTGGAAACGGGCTGGGCTGCGGTTTACCGACGATGCAGAGTCTCGGCGTTTCGGCTTTTTACCCCATGGAGGTGTTGGAATTTACCCAGAAACCCGAGGGTAGAGTCTTTGACGCTTCTGAGAATCAGAAAGAGGCTGAGAGGAAGCAAAGGCAGAGAATTAATGGGCATCTCCAGTTCTCGACAGGCTTGGGGCACTTCTTCTTCTCGACAGGCCGATGTTTTTCATATAGATAAATGAAAAGATTGACATTTTTCTATTATTCAAGAAAAGTCATTAAAATTGATTTCTCATCTATTTCATATATTTAAAAATTTAAGCCTATGTAAGTATTCTTTCCAAAATTTTCAGTTTCTCTAAAAGCATACTATTTAATAAAACAAAATATATGACTTTTCTTTATTACTTTTGCTGTTCTGTTTCTTCTCCGATAAATTCACACGAGCATAGCTCGAGTCTTTATTTCCTTGAATATTTTTTAATATCTTTTTGTCTGTTTATAATCAATTACTTTGAATGATGAAAACAAGTCCACCAAACTTGTAAGCAGTGTAATATATATTTATATATATATATATATATATAAGCGTGTGTGTACATATATTAATGGAATTAGATTTCCAATATCTTTTATAATTAATTAATTAGTTATTGGGGGACAGAACAGCCAATTTTTTCCCATATTTTCGGCTGGCCAAAAGCCAAAACTCTCTCCACATTGAAGATACTTAAATAAAAATGAAACCCCTCTTTTCCATACATGCCTATGTAGCTTTTGAGCTATAATCCCGACAACTCATTCAAGCAGCTAAATGGCTGTAAGTGGGGAATTAGTCCACACCAATCTCAATCAAAGCAGACACATTAGCGAACGATGTACTTTTCTGCCATTAATTGTTTGCGAATCCAACTGGGCTGTCTTTTTCATGGATCCCAACGTAGTACTCAGGAGAAAATTAAAAGCAATTTTGGATGTGACCTCTTGTCTGATTATTTGATTAAAATATTAAGGTTTGATGTGATGTGTTGGGTAATTGTGATTATTTGGGCGTGCTTAACTTTAATCATCAGCTTAAACAATTCGTGCGGGCGCGTCTCGAGGTTAGGACCTTAATATGTCAACCTCACTGTCACCCTGCTTGATTAGAAAAAATAATTTATTTTCTCTATTGTTCGTGTTATTCATGATTTCTTTCATTTTTACTTTTTTTCATTTCATTGTTTATATATGCACCTCATATTATAATATTTGCGTTGCTAGTACATTTAGGTACATATTTTATACATCTGACTTGTATATTTAAATAAGATTATATATGAACTGAAAATTAATTTATTATATAAGTTAATTACAGAAACCCCTCTTACACGTTAATATAACTGTTGGTTATATCACTATTCATTTTAAATTTTCAAAACGCTCACTTTCAATACGAATTTGTATTGCATGTTCTAAATTGTAAATTTTTGTGGAGTGTTCCTTGTAACAAATTCATGTAAGTGTTGTATGTTTTAGACCACAAATATTAAAAGTCACATGTTTTTTAAAATTAAAATATTTGAGGTGATATTAATATTTTAATTTGAGAAAACATACAAGAGAATATAAATGTTCTGTTTTTGATTTTATAAAAAGTCTATCGACTAGATTGTTGGCACATTGTGAACAATATTTGATTTATTTAATTTTTTCTAAATTGGAAAACTTTATAATTTGACGTGTTTGATGAGTGGACTTAATAAATTTGAATGAATATTTAAGATGATACAAATAAGTTGGGAGAGTTACATAGAGATATCTCTCAATTTGGAATATGTTTGGAAAAGGATTCCAAGATTGATCTAGTTTTATGTTCTTAGTAGATTGGTAACAAACACTCAATATTAGAGAGATATTTGCTTGACTTTTTGTGCTTGGATGGCGATTTATAAGAGGCAAATTCAGCATGAATTTTGAATCTAACACTTTATATAAAAGGTTGTTGAAGATGTGAAAAATGGAAAAGAGTTGAAAGAGGTTAGAGAAGCACTGAAATTGTGCTCAAGAGTTAGTCTCTCGGCCTTGTAGGTTTTAACTTTATTTTTATCTAGTAAGTAAGTATAATGTGTGAAAATCAAAATCTTTTGAAAGTGATTTACTATAACGAAATTTTGAATTTAAAAGGTGTTTAAATTACATAAAATATGTTATTATAATTGCGTTTTCAATTAGTTGGAATATTGGGATTGATGTAGTAAATTTGGTAAGAGATTTCAACATTGACTCTTTATCTTTTGAGCTTATTAAAATGTTTTTATCTAGGCAAGGTTTATATAGATATAAACTTTGTTGTTTGTGTACAGTTGTGTGTGTTTTCAACTTTGTTGCAATATTAAAAATGTATTGTAAGCTTCAATCTAACTTACAAATTATGGTCATTGTAATAAAAAAAAGAGTTTAATCAACATTTATGATAATTTGGAAGGGAGGTATTTTTATTAACCCTTAAAATAAAGAGATTTGCATAAACAACATTATTACTTGATAATAGGTCACATTATAAAAAGAATTTTTTAAAAAAAAAAATTACAGATTATGTATACTTATAAATTTTATCGGGTCAAAATTAATTTGTGTTTTTTCTATAAAAGTTTATAAAAACTATAGTTTAGTGAATGTTTGTGTGAGTGTGTGTGTGTGTGTAATTTGAGTACTTTTTATGATATATATATATATATAATATAATATTATATAATGATTGTAAGATATTATAAGAGTTGATTTTTAGTTTTAGAATATAAATATATAAAAATTTAAGTAAGGATGTAAATAATTTAAATAATGGTTTAATTCTAAATAAAAGTAATGACTAAATATTAAATAGCCATGCATATGTACATATATATGCAAGAAAATTTAATTTTAAAATTTTTTGCATTTTGGTTGTGTCTATATTTTTCAAAGTTTAAAATCCTCCCAAACATACAACCAAGAATAGCCATAACGTTCCTAATTTAATGAGAATGATTTATATGGGCTAATGTAATTTTGTTTTATCACCACTGTTCATAATTGTAGTTTTGGATATGTAGAAGAAAATTGGACTATTAGTATTGGGAAAAATATCAATGGGATTTTGGAACATTTATAAGCACAAATCTGCATTACTCTTTGTCATGCCCTTTAGCATGTAGTAATAATAACAACTACTAATAAAAATTACACACTCTATGCGTGTTAAAGTATACAATTTCTATTATAAATTAAAAAGTTATTGTATTTTGAATAACATAAATAAAAATAGAAAGAAAACAATAGAATAAATTAAAATTTTTTTAAATGAAGATAATCAACTTATTTTATGCTATCCAATAAAAAATGCTTATTAACTTTGATAATACAATATAGATAGATAATAAAATAACCACAAATATATAGCATAGCAAAGAAATAATGATATGTTTGAAATCATAGTTGAAAGTGTAAGAGTAACTGTGTATATTTATTAATTAAGGATAATATTATCAATTTATAATACAAAACCAAATTCGGTGCAAATTTTTAACTATGATTTCAAACATAGTTAATGATGACACTGTCCACAGCATATTTGACCAGTTTTAAAGACCAGAAAGGTTGCTGGATTAGTGATTAGTGCAGAATCACGTAAACAATGGACATAACTTCTCTCATGAATTTACACAGCATTAAAGGCATACTTAATAATGACAACTTATGTTGCAATTACAAGATATGTCAAACGTAGGAAGAAAATTTGTGGGGCAGAGTTGGTCTTACTTCAATCAGTTTGTTGAAGAAAATGGGCCGTTGGACTTCTATAGGAAATAGACGAACAAATGTGGCCCATCACATTAACTGACATTATTGGACGATTTTCATTTTTTGGGGTACGATAAAATTTTAAGGGCTTCAACTCGGCACGAGCCGAGACAAAGTTTCCAAAGTACCAAGATTATGTTAGTTTTGATTTTTTAGACATACGTTTTTAAATGTATATTTTTCCAAAACTATGTAAGAGCAAAAAAGATAGAACATAAAATTTAAAATTGTAGGCTATGTTTGTTAGCCAACTTTCATATTTTTTTTATCTTATCAACTTCATATAACCAAATATCTTACACCACAGATCAATACCTATGTATGCGTCCTTATTCTCACATTTAAATATACTTGTACTCTAAAAAATAATTATTATTCTTATATAATATCATATCATTCAATTATTATCACATATTATATATATATATATATATAAGTATACAAATTCAAATAAATCATATTATTTATCACATCAAAATATTTATTCCAAACATACTACTCGTTTTAATAGAACTCACCAACTTTTATCTCACAACAAACCCCCCTTCCAAGAATAGCCATAATGATTGAAATGTGTATTGTATATATATTTCCAAGGATTCAAAATTCAATTGTTTCATCCCAAGAGTATAACCTAACATAACCATAGTATTAATTATCCCAACAGCATGACCAAACATAACCACAGTTTTTTATCGACTTAATTAACTCATTTCGTACTTGTCAAGGTATTGCTTTTATATTTTTATTTTATCAATTAACATAGTAATTAATCGTACAACGATCTAGGAAAGTAAAATAAAATTTATGGATCATATACTGCGATAAGCCTGTAACAAAATGTAGCAGTCAAAAGCTAAATGAAAATGAAAAGAAAATCAACTTAAATGAGCCAGCTAAAATAGACATACTCATTCAAACTTTCAAATTTTATGTTGGAATATATACTTTAAAATACTTTGACGTTTGAGTTGGTCCTTCCAAATATACTTTAATGGCCCTCTTAATTGCTATTATTAACATAGAATACTTATATGTAAAGTTAACTTAAAAAATTTAAACACTGTACTAAAATAGTTACATTCGTAATAATTGACCTAAAAGAATGTGAAAAGTACATTTTATCTTTTTATTATACATTCTAACTAAGGCTAGACTTGTAAGAAAATTCATTTTTAATTTCAGGAATTCACTTACAGTAATTTGAACGGTTTAATTTCACATCACAATAGTCTGTTTATCAATTTTACTCTCTTACTTTTTGTAGTGTAAAATAAGATATATATTTTTCATAATATAAGAAACGCATATATATATATATATATTACCATAAATATGTCAATTTCATCTTCTATATTGTCATATTTATTTAATAAATTAACCATCTCAAACTTTGAGTCATCAATCTGTCCCTAGTCTTGTACATGTAAAAATATTCGTTGTAAGTTCTCAATAAGCTTTTTTTCACGAGAGCATGGCAGCCTATAATGGAAATTAATAAAAGTAAAGTTCCTTTATGCCACAAAGAAGATAAAAATAATAATATAAAGCAAACACGCGTGCCTTTTCGTTTGACCGTATCCCAAAAGACTAATCATGCAAGTTATTAATTATTACGTTTCCTTTTCCATTAAAATAATAAAGGAAAATATATGACTTGTCGATCGATAAAACATAGTAAAAGCACCACAAACCCTAACCAATCGTCTTCCATTCCCAACCTTTACCCGAACAGGGAGCGTCATGCAGCCCGAGAACTCCCCGGAATTCTCATCCCTCGATCGGTTCTTGGCTGGAAACGGGCCGGGATGCGGTTTCCCGACGATGCAGAGTCTTGGCGGTTCGTCTTTTTACCCCATGGATGTGTTGGAATTTTCTCAGAGACCCGAGGGTAGAGCCTTTGTTGCTTCTGAGAATCATAAAGAGGCTGAGAGGAAACGAAGGCAGAGGATTAATGGGCACCTCGACAGGCTCAGGGCACTTCTTCTTTGCAATTCTAAAGTAAGTTTAGGTTTGCTCCGTCGCAGACTTAGTGCTCAAACTTCACACGAATATTAGATGATTTTAATCTCTACTTGTGTGAGGCGGTGGTAGTGTTTGGGTGAGAAAATTATGTCACTTGTAGCTGAATAAGGTAGGATAATTTTACTAGTATCAATTACAGGGTAACGATAAGTGGGAATACAACATAAAGAAGTGAAGTTTCAGATCTTAATTAAACTTCTTTCCTATTTCCTCTCTATTATGAAAATTTGCAATTTTCATTATAGTGAGTGGAGTAGGGGTAAATTAATTGATTAATTCACACGCACACACACACACACACACACATTAAGACTTGCTCTGGGAAAGTATTATCATATAAATTACAATGATTTCAAAATGTTAACTCCTTCCAATCTTGAAATTGTTTTGATCAGACCCAACATTAAAATTTTTTGTTTCATCCACTAGAGATTAATTATGGGAGACTTGTGTCAAATTTATTTCACGAAGATTCATCATAATTTTTTGTTAAAAGTTGTTTCACTTTCTGCAAATAATGTCATCACATATATAAAAGAGTCATCTGGAGCACATCCAATGGTTTGGCGTTCATGACTTCAAATCCTTGGATGGTTTGTGTGACTTGGGTGCAGTAGGTAAAATTATATATATATAAACAAATGATGTTTCTTTTGGACCCATTACTAATGTGAACAAATTTGCACCACTTTTGCTGAGAGTTCTTGCAGACGGACAAAGCTTCATTACTGGGAAAGGTCGTCCAGCGCGTGAAGGAACTAAAACAAGAAACATCCGAAATCATGCAGTCGGATCAAACATTCCCTTCGGAGGCAGATGAAATCGTGGTATTGCAAAGCCAGGAGCCTGTTGATGACGCCGGAAAATCCCTCGTCAAGGCATCCGTTTGCTGCGACGACAGGGTCGACCTCATACCGGACTTGATTGAGATACTCAAGCCATTGCCCTTGAGCCTTTTGAGTGCCGAAATGGTAACATTGGGAGGAAGAACTAAGAATGTGATAGTCCTGGTTGGTGACAAGGATCAGACAGATGAATCAGTGTTGTTGCTGAGAGATGCATTGAAGACGCTGGTCCTGAGATCAAGCTATGTTTCGGGAGAAAGGTCGAAAAGGCAAAGGATGTTTGATCAAAGGTTCATGGGCTGAGATTGGAAAGAAAGAAAGAAAGAAAAAGATAAATTGGAACCCTTTTCTTGACTAGCAATCCCAGGTTGTTTTCGGGATTGTCTTTGTGCTTTGGCTGTAAATTACATGTCTTTTGTATGGTTTTTCTTCACTGTATGTAAATTAATTATTGCTTGATTGGCTGGTAAATGTGAGTTAGAGTGAAATTCTTGATGCTCAACAGAGAATTTAAGGATCAAGAGATACACACGCGCGCGCGCATATCATCCTCATGACCAATTTTTAATTTTTAAGACTAATCACTAATTGTGATATTGTGGAGTGCAAGGAAAGGGACAAGTTCTGCCTCTGCTTTGTTGGTTTTTTTTGGGTGCATGTGGAGAGGATTTTTTGAAACATGGAAAAGGAAGATCTGAGATGAATTTGAAAGCTCTCTACTCAGAAAATCTTTTTCTCTTTGTCTCAACCAATACATAATTGTTGTATCTTACCAATATATACTTTCTGTTTGTCATGTCTTGATACACATGATGTATATTGATAGAGATGGAGACTGATAATTTCATGTTGAGTTTATAGAGCCATAAAATTCCTGCATATGACAGGTAGAAAACCGTATAATTTAGAATCCAGGAAGAATTTAGACTGTCGATACTAAGCATGCTGTGTTTTCTGAGTGTGATTCAGAATTTATGGCTATGGGAATTACGTGAATCTTATTGGCTAATCGGTAAGTTGACATGGGGCATGCATGGTGATGCAAAAGATGAGATTTATACTGCAAAAATAAAGTGAAAATTTTGAAGTGATTACACGAAAGTGATGTGTTACTGATCGTGAGATTAATGGATGATAGAAATTTTCATTTTTACTATTTTTCATGCAAAACACAAGCCAAGATTGTTATCACTTCAGATTCCCAAGCAAGATTTGGTTTATCTTTGTTTCCATTTTTCTAACTTCACGCAACTCTTTAAATTTGACATTAATAAACATATAGCTTAACAATATTTTTATTCAAATTCAAATTTAAATTAAATTTTCATCTCTTACATATATAACTAATTAATTATTCTTCAATAATTACACGTATTACAATCAAATCAATACCTATATATCTATATATATATATATGCTCACAATTATATATATATGCCCTAAAAATTAATCACTAACCCTATATACTATCACTTAATCTAATTATTATTTTATATATATATATATATATTTAAATAAATCAAAAATTTTAAATTATCAAAATTTTACAACTAAGCATATTATTTATTCCAATACAACTTCTACCGAACATGTTTCCCACCAAAATCTGCACCAAAATCCGTCTTCCAAACATAACCTTGGAATTCATGTTCATGAATCATGGAAGCCAATAATTATAGGTCACCAAATCATTGCTGTACGAATTAACAAAAAATAAAAGAAGCATTTTCTGTACAATAACTCTAGCTTCCTAAGACAACCTAAATAAAATCGACAAGGCCGATAGAGGTTACGTTGGAACTCAACTTTTAATTTCAAAAGATACTCTTAAACTTTACACTATTAAACATGCTATTTAGTAAAAAATTTATTTAAATTTAAATTTAAAATTTCTTCTTTTATGTATAACTAACTAATTATTTTTCAATCATTATATATATTCACAATCAAATTAAAAGCTAGCTATATATATCACGCATATACTAACACTTATTTTTATTTATACCAAAAAATCTTAATCATTATTCATATATATTATTGTATTATTTAAAATTATATATTATATATATATATATTTTTTTTTTAAAAAAAAATTAAACTATTTATCACATTAAAACTTTGCTTGTAAACATACTACTTGTTTCTTCTCAACACAATTTATACCAAACACCAACTCTAACAAAAACCCTCACCCAAACATAGCCATAGACATCTTGATGCCCAAGGTTAATTTGAGATTTATTACTTCATTATTGAGCATAAACTTGTTCGTGTTCTTGTTACTTATAATTTTTTTTTTTTTATGATCTAATATTGCAGGATGATATTTGAATATTATATCCGGGAATAAAGAATTATTGTACTTATGCTCAAAAATTTATCTTAATTAAAGCAATAATTTATACTTACTTGTTTTGTATACATTATAAGACGACTATTATTTATCTCAAATTTAACCAATTTGGATATGTGCAAGTAGGAATGTCAACTCTATCTTAGAGACGCCGCAAGTGATTCATTAATATATATTGTGTTCTTATGTATATAGATATTTACCCACTTGTATATTTTTTATACACATATTAGTTGACAAACACTCAATGCGTAAATGATTACAAATAATAAAAATGTGATGCATATTATGACGTAAAACATTTGATATATTTGTATTAGGTTAGCATTTCCATTTTTTTTTGAATTAAAAAAAAAAACACAAGAACTAACTTACATACAATATCAACATTGAGGTAGATGAATATCCCCTGAAACACCATGTTGGCGAGCATATTTGATGTCTAAGGCAAAAACTTTGAAATCCCATAAATCATCATAGTCGCTTTTCAATGAACTAATCCTTGCAAGCAGTGAACCATAATAATTAGGATTAAGGACAATCAAAATTGAGGTACACTGATTTGCTACTAGATGTTAAGCATGACACGATTGCATCGAGTGCTTGCTCAATATAATGATATGTGTCATTATTTCGTAAAAATAACTAATTACATTTAAATATACAATAAAATGATAATACATGTCATCAAATCAAGTATAGGTACAAATATATCAATTGTACAATTAAGCTTATTCTTACTAGACAATGGTCCATGAGTTGTTAATTATGAATGAAAGTATTAATTTGTTTTGAATTTATACATTTATATAACAGATCTATACCGTTTAAATGCATGGGTTATGTTTGCTTCACAATTTCCCATACCTTTTATTTCATCAAATTTTATATAATCAAATATATTATTTAATACAGTGCTCATTCAAATTTAAATTCTCTCTCTCTCTTTTACATATATAATTAACTTTTTATTTCTCAATTGTTACGTTCTTTTATAATCAAATTAATATACACACGCATAAACTCGCATTTATATATTTATATTTTAAAAATTAATTATTATCATTCTATACCAGCATCTTGTCTAATTATTATTATTATATGTTATATATATAAATACAAAAACACAAATAAATCAAAATTTTGATTCCATCTTACAAATTTTACAATTAAAAATATTATTAATTTCATCACTAACTTTTACTAAATACGATGCATTGAAAGACCTCTCACCCAAATAAAATCATGATATATATTTCTTCTGATCTTTTAATATATTTTTTTAAGTACGATTTTCAATAACTTTCATTGCTGCCACTTCCTTTAATCAATTATTATATCAAAATTTCCATCCCTACTGCTGTGCCAGTCCCAAATTCGCAACAAGACGTTGAATAGTAAGACTATGAGGTTCATTAGGAGTCAGTGGGATATTAATTAATTTTGAGAGAGAGAGAGAGAGGGAGAGTGGGGTGCAGCGACAGAGCAGACAATTGGCGTCACGCTCTGAAGCGGCTGTCGCGCGCGACTCTGGAGATGGCCGATGGCGTGTTCCCTTTTGTCCGGCGCCCGCTCTCCCGCCGCCTCTCTCTTTCTCCTTTCGCTTGTAATGCTGCAAATTGCACTTCCATTCACACCCACTTTAGGGACTTTGGCTCTGCTGTAACCAATACCCATCATAACCTCACCCTACATCCCATGCAGCCACATCTGACAATTTTTTACGTGCCTACATTATTGCCTCTTTTTATTTCTTTGGTTTACTCTGAAAGGTTACACAAAAGGGACATGTCATGATTACAAGTGTCCAGTCATATATGACCAACTTTTCACTGGACCAAGACTCCTTAACAACGCTGTAATTTACGTTTTAAATATCAAGGAGTCTGTTTGGTTCTGCTTACTAGAGTCGGTGGAAAATTTTGTTGATTTGAACGAGTAAGTAGATTCCATTTGATGCGTAGTCATAATGGGGATATGTAAAAAAATTATAATAAATTTAATATATAACAATAATAGTGTATAAGTTTATTAGATATTAATATATATGAATATGAATTAAAAAAAAATATGAGAGTAAGTGTTAATTTAATTGTGAATATGTATAAAAATTGAAAATTAATTAATTAATTAATTGTAAAAAATAAGAGAAAAAGTTTTGAGTATGAATTTTTAAAAAAATTGTAAGGTAAGATATTTGATTTGTAAAATTTTAGAGTAAAGTTAATAATAAAAAATAAGCAACGAAAAACATACCAAATACATTGTAAAACCTACACCAATTACGCTTTACCAAACATACCAAATATATAGCATAGGTAAAGCCAAATTAGTGTAGGTTTTAGATACACACACACACACACACATATTAAGTTAGCAAGAAAATTTGATTGAATGTAAAATTATATAAATGCATTTAATTCTTTATATATTACATTTTTTTCTATTTTCTCAATTTTCATTATACAATTCTCTTCTTAGTTTTAATTTATTCTATTACTTTAATCTTTTGAATTCTTTTATCTATTTTATATTCTATACTACGTATTAAGAAACAAGGTATAATTTTCATTGTATAATGTCAAATTATAATAATACCTTTATTTAAATATCTTTTATTTTTCTTTCTTTCTCCTCCTTTTTGTTTGATATAGCTACATTTTTCTCTTATAATATTTTTGTAGTTTTCAATTCACTCTTTTTGTCTTCTTCTTCTTCTTCTTTTTAAAATTTTCATAAGCTCTTAAATTTTTAAATTAACATTAATTTTATTATAATTTATTATGATTAATAGAATGAGTATACCACCGTTACCTGTATATATTAAATTCGTAAGAATATTTGTTTGCATAATATAAAATTACTTAAATATCCTTAATTCTCCACATATTACATTTTCTTAATTTTCATTCATATTATACACTTCTTAGTTTCAATTTATTCTTTCTTTTCATTTTTAATTTCTTGACTTCCTTTATATTCTATAATATAAATTAAGATAAGAGGCATTATTTTGGTTGTATAATATTAAATTATTATAATACATTTATTTAATTTTTCTTTCTTTCTTCCTCTATTTTCTTTTAATATAATTCTATTTGCTTTCTTATATTTTTTATGGCTTTCATATCACTATGTCTATGCTTTAGAAAAAAAAAATCACAACATATAAATTTAAGAATAATATCATTTTTATTATAATTTTTCCACAATGAATAAAATAGTATAATTTATAGAAAAGTTTGCACATACATTGAGTGTGCCACTATTATTTGTAACATATAATCTTTTTATGCTAGGATTTGCAATCCTTCCTAAATTGTTCCTTATTTACATTTTTAACCTTACCTCCATTGGTTATGGGAGATTACGGGATTTTGAGTTTATGGGACTATCACAGTTGTTTATCAAATAATCGTAAGTGATTAATATTTTGAAATTTTAAACCTCAGAAAAATTGCTCCCACGTCCTTATTTATGAAGGAACGATTCACGTTTAATATGAATTAAATAAACACACACCACACACACACACACACACACACACACACACACACACAGAGGGCATCTTGGGTCTGGACATGCTGCCATTTCTTGTGGGCTTCTGCTGCATTTCTGTTCTATCAATGGGCTCTGGAATTTTCAAATACTTCTGCTGTATGTTTGAACTTATATATTTCTCCTGAATAAAAAAATTGATATAAAAATTTAAAAATATTATAAAAAAATAACAGAGAGAATATTTTAATGGACAGTATGGTCACAGTTCCTGAATTTTGATTAACTTAAAATGATGAAACCGTGTCATCCAAAAATGGCCTTTGAATTGGCCACTGAAATTTGTGCTCGGTCAATTATTAATAGTTTAGAAGCATTTAGCCGTTGAGTCTTCAACGTAAATATCAAGTCTATTTATATTATTCTGTACTTAGTGTCCTTGTTTGTAATTTTGTATTGATCATCTTTAAAAACAAAATTTCCCTATTTTATTTATTCTAGCCACTGCCAACTCCGTTGACTTCTTATATAATAATAGAACTCATCCAAAGAAGCCACCGTCATTATTAAGGGGAATGAAAAATAATTAATAAGGCATTTCAACTTGTGGACTAACAGAGGCTTTCTAAATTTTCAAATTTTTGGTCTAACAGTTCAAACCCTCTGGTAATTAATAAGAAAAATGAAAAAAAACTTCTATCAGTTTCCTTGTTTCAGAATTCAGACAAACATGCATTTTTTGTCATGCAAATTACTCAATAATGTCCTGGTGGGAAATTTCTTAGAATGTTACAAACTGCATATATGGATCAAAAATGAGTGGCTCAGGACAGCACTTGTCGTGGAAAAACATATGGAATTCTAGGTTTGGTCGTCAAATTATTAAAATAAGGCTGAGGAATAACAACAATGCCCAGATTTTCTGGGCTACCCTCTCATAAGTTCACCTGTCTTCACTTGAACCTCATACCTCACGCGGACACTGTTCTTTCTGTTATTCCTTCTTTCTGGTTTTGTCTGTTCTTTCTGGTTTTATTGCATGTGTTGATTGTCGGTAACACGACTACTAATCATTCTGGCAACGCTATTTGTAATCGCATTTATCTATTATCTATCTTCACTACGCATAATGTGTGTGTGAGTGTCTCATGGAACCTTTTTATCTTTCTCCAAACTTACATGCGTCTTCCTTTTTAGAGGGTGATTGGGTAAAAAATGTCTTTCGAATTTATAAAATGCTAGATTTTATGTTGAAAAGAAATTTTTAAAGCATTTGGATTAAATAAAATGATGGAGTTTATAAGATGTTATTAATAATATTATTTTATGATTAATTTTGTTAATACTAAAAGAATGGTTTAATAGTTTGAAAATAAGTTAGTAATTTCTCATCTTTAAATAAAGGATTTATAGTTAAATATTATAAATTCCTTTTTATCCCCAAAATATATTCTGCACTATCTTATAAACTTATTAAATACCTTATAAGGGTTATAACAAGTTTATAAGTTTTAAGGCAAACCCTCCTACTTATTTGTTAGTGTGATGCAAATAATTTTCATTTTTAGGCCTTTTTTGTCGCTAGACCTTGAAAAACTACTTAATTCACAATATGGATCTTCAAATTGTGCAGAAAGAGAGTATAGAAAAATTAAATATCTTGTGAAAATATATAAATTATTAGTCCGATAGTTCTTTATAATAACGTGTCTATATGTATGTATGTATGTATGTATGTACGTACGTACGTACGTGTGTGTGCCCGTCCGCCTGTGCGCTAAAGTTCTGTATATGCATGCTTGTTGATGACCTTAAATTGCTCACTAAAATAATATACATACAAAGGATAATGTGAGTTAGTAAAAATAGCACACTACGTATTTGTACAAATTTATTCATAAATTATTAAATTAATGTAAGTTAATTAATAAAAATGAAATTATTTAAAATTAAAAATATGACGGATGTTTAAAATAATAAAATATAAATAGATCAGAAGAAATTGCAACAGAAAAGAAATCCAAGAAAAAAATAAAAAACAAAATAAGGCTGATTTTCTAATTTTACATTATGCAAATATATGTATAATAAAAATGAATAAGATAAAAAAAAATTTAAAAAAGAGAAATTTTGATAAGAACATAAATAAAAATAATAAATAAACAAAGAAAAAAAAGGATAAGAAAAATTAAAAAATTAAAAATAAGAGTAGTGGTTTAATTTCAAGTTGGGCAGACCTAATTCTTATTTTAATATAATGTAAACATACCACACACATAGTCAAAAAGAATTTAACATTTATCCTGCTAATAAGTAATTCATACAAAATCTTCATCCTCTGTTAAAACCTTAAAGCTCAACATAGTTTCTTGGGATGAACTGCCGGACAACAATCATATTACAAGCTACAAATAGTCTTACATAGCAAATTAACCAATCCATTTTATAAGTAGTTTCATTCAAACTAAAATATTATGTTTGAATGCAAATTTATATTCATTCAAATTAATTCTTTCATACATAAACACTTTTTTATCTTTTCTTCTCTTCCGTTTTTATACTCTAAATTTTCTACGATCAAAATTTACATCCAAACAAGTTTGCTGCTTTGTGATATTATTTGCTGATAATGCCAGAACAATTTCCTCATCCACAACGCAACATTACGCTCATTGACTAATTTGCCCATCAATATCAACGTCATTTGTCCAGCTCTTCTGTACGACTCTCATGAAAAATCAGCCAGCCACCGTAGGATGCCAATGTAGAAAACGAAATTTGTGCAGTTGGTTTGGGGGAGAACAATTCCTAGTAATTGGCTCTTCGGATTAATGACGATTTTGACTAATTAGATTCCAAAACTTGAATGCATGTTCGTGAGTATCGGGAATATTAGATGATGCGGCGGCGGCGGCAATGCTTTACTTGTGGGTGGTTATTTTTTGTGTGTGTACGTGCGCTTGCACAGAAATTGATCGATTTATATAGACGAATGAGTCGAAGGAACTTGAAGCTGGTTTCGGGAGACGTGCAATTCGCGGCGGCGGCGGCGGCGGCGGCATCGTGATTTTCTTTTTCTATATTTTTGGCGAAACGGCAGTTCGCTCACCAGTTACAGTGAAAATCTGTGGGTCGGGGATTGTATGCGCGAAAGAAAGAGACGTCGGTTCTTGCACTTGAGGCTGCAACGGGGGCAGCATCAGGCTGCCGGGGTGGTAGAGAATGCGTGTGACGTTTTGCAGTTAGCGCTGGTTGCGGAGGAAGTAGCTAGGCGAGAATAGTGGCCTGATGTAACCGTCAATCGTGTTCAATTGGTCTGGCATTGCGAGAATTTATCTCAAATTATCACTGCTATGATCAATCTCATATTAGGAGCATTCAATGAATTCCTAAAAGATTGCTAGTTAACCATATCATGTTCGAACTTTGATTTCCAATCTACTGCTTATGAACAGCATACTTGTTTGAACCGTTTCTGTTCCGTCTGTCTTGCTTCGTCTCAGTCACTCTTACCTCGAGCTGGTTGGTTATATCTATCTTTCTTGTTTCATTTCCATTCCATTGCAGGCTTCTTTCTTGTTAGTTGATAGTATCCTCTGATTGATTTTTCCATGCTTGTTTAGTTCTTCTAACTAAACTGTTATTTTGGTGAGAGATAATCAACGGTAGGTGATATCTACGAGAGGTGCAGGAAATGGTAGTAATTGCGGCAATATTTGCAAGCCTTGTGGGACCAGTCATCCAACTTGGAAGTTGGGTTGTTACTCCAGTCAAGCGTCAGTTCAGTTATCTCTGTTGCTTCGATAGCAATATTCAGAGCCTGAGGGATGCAGCTAAAAGAGTAGAAGATGCCAGAGCTGGGCTGCAAATGCAAATTGTTGCCGCAGAGAATAATGCACAACGGATTGTCCTTCAAGTTGAGACTTGGTTAGGAAGTGCTAATGACATCCAGGTCAATGTAAGTAGAATTGATGTTGACATTCCAAAGGTAAAAAGGAATTCTCTGGATGTCAAATCACGTTTTTCATTAAACAAGAGGGCTAAGAAGACAACTGAATCTATAAAGAAGAAGCTTCAAGATGGTTGCAACTCTGATTATATATCCCAACCTGCACTTCCAGCAGCGAAGGTATCTACTCCATACGGCCAAACAATGGAATTTGAATTTAGGAAACGGATTGAAGCTGAAATTGTGGAAGCTTTGAGAGGTAAGAAGGTCAATATGATGGGGATATGTGGGCTGGGTGGTGTCGAGAAGAAAACTATGGCCAAAAGAATTATCGATAGAGTGAAGAAAGAAGATTTATTTGACAGGTTGTGATGGTAGTTGTTGGTAAGCAATTGGATATGTTCAGAATTCAGCATGAAATAACCTAGTTAGTGGGTATGAAATTGGAAGTGGAAACTTTATCAGCTAGAGCACACCAATTATGTGCCCAGACTAATTGGCAATAAGTGAATCCTCTTGGTTCTGGACGATGTTTGGAGCTAGAGGATTTAGGAATATCCTGTGAGAGTTGTTTCAAGATGTACAGTTATTCTGATATCTTGAGATAGGGGAGTTCTTAGGGCAATGGATATTCAAAAAATTTGGAAAATACAGTTTTTATCTGAGGAAGAAGCATGGGCTCTCTTTGGAGACAAAGCTAGGAGTTATGTGGATGATGTGAATTTGCTCTCTATCCCAAAAATGGTTGCAAAAGAATGCAAAGGCTCGCCATTGCACTTATAACTGTTGGCAGAGCACTAAACAATAAAAAGGGCAAACCTGTTTGGAAAGATGTACTCCATCAATTAAGAAGCAGTAATCCAGGAGATGTGCAAGATGTTGCAGAAGTTTATAACCATCTCAAGCTGAGTTATGAATTCTTGGATAATGATCATGCAAACGTCTTGTTCTTACTCTGCAGCTTATTCCCTGAAGATTCTAATATTAGTCTTGAGTACTTGACTTGGTATGTTTTGGTGACGTTATTCAGAGATTCGTCGAATTTTATTTTACCATTTATTATTATTTTTTATCTGTTAACAGATTTTATTAATAAGTTGGGTTATATAAAACTTTTAGGTTAGAATCTGATAAAATTTAATATAAATAGTATTTTTATTCCGTTGAAATCGATAGATCTTGACATTTGAATTTGAGAATTATAAAATCACTCAATTCTTTCTAGATTTAAAAATGTTCAAATCAATTCAACAAGAGTCGTAACGTATTAATTGATCTTGGTGTATCGATTTAGTCATCCTATCACGCCAATTATTCAATTTTGAGTTCTTTTTTGTTTCGTTACGTGATGCACGGTTTTCGTTCTTAGAATTCAATTTGGGTTCAATTAATTTTTATTCTTCAACCATTCCCTTCTTTGATCACGTAAGTTGGTATCAGAATTAATTGTATCGAATTCTAATTCGATACTTGATTTGGATTGGGAAAAAAAAAACCAAAAAAATCAAAATTTAAAAAAAAAAGAAATCGAAAAAAAGTGAAAAATAAAAAAAAAATTGAAGGAGACAGTTGACACCGGTGGAAGTTCCAGTGCCACCATCGCTGTCGCTTGACTATCGCATCCAAGCTAGAACTTAATCTCCAGGCTGACCACCGCTAGCGCCATCTCTGCTAGATCTAATCGTCGCTAGAAAATAGCCAGAGCAGTGAAAGGTCCGACCAAATGCTGTCGTGAAACAGTCATCGAATTCACTGCCGTTTCGATAGTTTGTGGCCGAGATTTTCCTCTAGTAGCGCCGCCGCCCCTAGCCCATCCGGTCGCCAGCCTTGCCATAGCCGATTAGTGGGAGGAACCTTGTTGCCTAGCATTGCCGCGGTCGGCAGAAACCTTAATTGGGTTTTTTGCCCCAAAAAAAGAAATATTGTTGGGCCGCATTTGGGCCAAAGCTAGTTGGGTTACAAATTCGTGGCTTGTTGGGTTTTTCTGATTAGTCTGATAAAAAAATATAAAATTGAATTGGATTAGCTAGGCCATTGCCTAAGTTGAAGGACTCATTTGAGCCAAGATCTACTGTGTCAAAAACTTCACTTGGGCCAGAATAGAATTGGGCTAGTAGTTGCATTTGGGCCACAATCATTGGATCATAAGAAGAATCCTCAATTGGGATGACATGTTTGACCCGCTTTGTTGGGCTAGAAGTAAAAAAAATCGCTGGGCCTATTGTGCTATTGGGCCAGGTCAAATTTTTAATGTTTTAGTTGTTGGGTTCATTATTGTTGTACCTGGTAAGGCTTTGTTTGGCTGCTGCAATTTCTCGTTTAACTAAGGGCTTGTTCGGTTATTAGGTTTTTAAGGGAAAAAAAAGTGGACAAAATCTCAAATATATATATATATATATATATATAGAGAGAGAGAGAGAGAGAGAGAGAGAGAGAGAGAGAGAGAGAGAGAGAGAGAGAGAGAGAGAAGGGGTGGCAAAATTGTGACAAGAAAGGTTGAGGGAAAATAATAGAGAGCATAAAATTTCAAAAAAATAAAAATAAAATAAAGAGTTAAAAAAAAAATTGAGAAGAAAACAAAAATAAGAGAGCAAAAAAAAAAAGTGCAAGAAAAAAAATTGGGAAAAAAATTGCAAAAAGTAGAGGAAAAGAAAACAAGAGTGAAAAAAATAAAGAGAAAGAAAGATCTATTTGTATTTATTTTTTACACGATGTCGATTGATTATGCACCCACATATACTTTCAAAGCACTATTATGGTAAGAAGTATATATTGAATGAGAAAGAGTATGACGAGAAATCCAAAGTATCGGATTTTTATATTGAAAATCAATCTTGATTGTATTTTAATTGCTTTCAGCATGAACACAGTATGAGTGAATGTTGAAACTAGGAAGTTGATACTTATATTGACATTAGCAAAGTTATGAGAGACAAAAAAAGAGTCCACTAGTAGAAATGCCATATTTGACTGAAGTAAAGATTGTTGAAAATATGCTATTGGAGGAAATACAATATAAAACTAGCAACAGCTCTAGCATCCATTTGGAGATTGAGAAAGAGGAAACTGCAAAAGAAGAAATAACAAAAGTTGTAATAGAAATTGAGAAGGATAATGTTGGGAAGAAAGAATCCATAGAACTGGAAGTGGAGGTTGAAGACGAAAACAAAATCATGAATGAAGAGCCATTAAGAATGGGAAGTCGAGCTTCTAAAGAGTCACGAATATGTTAACCCATTTAACCTTTTAGTGCCATCGTTTTCTGTTCGCGATTTTCAGGACTTAAAGTTTTTGCTAGTTGACGAGATTTTGAAGCTTAAATCTGTTGGAATTAAGAGAGCTGCCTAAGTTGGGTCTCCCATTCGTATAATTTTGTTCAATGTTAGTGAAAAATCCTACGGACACCAGTGGAAGGAATGAGAAAGCTAAATGTGTTGTCTTTCAAATCTCTTACATTCAAATCATTACCACCCTCAGTCCAATTGTTGAAAAACCTCCAAACATTGCATTTAGTGGGTTGCAGCTTGAGGACTATATATCTCTGTTGTTGGCGAGTTACCAAGTCTTCAAATTCTCAGCTGTGACAAAATTGGGGATTTGCCTTTTGATATAGGGGAGACTGAAGGACCTCAAGTTGTTGGATCTTTCAGGTTGCACAAGTCTAAAAGAACAGCGCCAGGAGTCATATTGAGCCTAGTTGATTAGGAAGAGTTAAAGATGTCGAACAGCTGTAAGGGATGGGAATCAACAAAATGCATTTGAAAGAGAGAGAAGGAACCTGTCTCTTAACGAGCTTGAGTGGTTGCTTAAACTGGCATGCCTGCAAATTGAAATAAAGGACTTCAATTTAGCAGCAGAAGAGACAGTCCTTCCGCCAAAAATAGGAGAGTATCAGATAATAATCAATGTGGGATCCTCCTTCAAAATGGAAACTCACAAAAGAGATATGTATCTGAATTTACCAAGAAAGATTAATTTGGGAAGCTGGATTCACAAGCTTGTAAGGAGTGCAGATAGTCTCTACTTAAAAGGACATGGTTCCTTCAGTCTGGATCTATCAAAAGCTCACGAAGGCCTTCAACTACAAGTTAAAAAGGTTACAATTATGGAGTGTGCAAACATGGAACAAGTCTTCTCAAATGAGGACGGAAATACACATCGCGTCACATTTTCAAGATTAGAGTCGTTGGAATTGTCTTCATTGCCAAGCCTAACGACCTTATGCCAACGAGCTGAAAGCATTGAATCCCTGCTGCCCTCAGACATTGAAATCTTAAAACTGCACAAAGCTGGCGAGCACCGTGTCTTCTGATGGCAGTAATCAACGCAGAACTAACAGTCAGCACCATGAGTCTTCTTGTTTTGCAATCAAAAAGTGTGTCTTTGTTTCTTGTTAAACTTTTGTTGCAATTGAATTAGCTAACAAGTGGGTTTGGTCAGTCTAAGTTGATATATATTTTATTCTTTCACTTATGATTGAAATAAGAATGTATTATACTAATTGATTTTACCAATTCTAAACTCACTATTAACTCTAAATAATACTAAGATTATACTATAATATGACATAGACAAGTAGAAAACATCCGTATTACATTGTGCATACATAAGATAAGGTTTATAGGTTTATTTAAGTAAAGAATCTCTCACTTTGAATCATGTTCTTTTTTTTTCTTTTCGGTTACAAAAAATAGCTTTTATAAAGTATGTTGATTGAAATTTAAAATATTTTATCTTTCTAAAGTACATATATTATTAAGAGAACTTGATTCTTGTAAAACAATATGCAATTCTTAAAGAATACATGGGAAAGAACTTCACTCAGTTTGTCATAGATGCCACTGTGTGCTTTGGACTTCAACCTTATAATTGCATACTATATCAAATCTTAAATTCCTTGCGACGTTAGAAGATTAAGTCAAAGTTTTATGCGATAATTAGTTTCTTGCTGCATACATTTCTTAAATTTTTTAATAATATACAGTGTTTATTTAGTAGAGGTTTCTTTTGTTATTTCAACTTATATCTTTTTTGTTTCTTGAAAAACTTCTATTGACATCAGCCTACTTTAATAAAAAATAACTAACAATCAAAATAATAAAAGAATGTCAAAAAATATCGATGCTCTTTCCTTACTATTTAATATTTAATTAGTTAATATGAACACACAGTGATAACAATAACAAAAAAAACTCATATTTTTTTGAAATTAATTAAAATAAAGCACACAATTTCTATAAAAAAAAATTAAAAGACTTATATTCATCAAGACCATGTATAAAAATAATTATAAAACTGAAAATTTAACCATTATAATTCCTGAATAAGAATTTATTTTTTTTTAAGTTACTACCTAGATGTTATTTACTAATGTTTGTCCTTTAAATACTTTATTGAATCGTTCGTATTGATCTATTTGTTTTTCAATCGTTATACAGGCAAATGCTAAAATTTATGATATGAAATTTACGAGCCACACATACTTTGGCAAGGTCGCACACATGTGTGAGTGTGTGTATTTGCAAGAAAAAGTAAAAAATTCATTAATATGATTAATCTAAATACAAAAGAAAAGGAGCATTGTTTTCATGTATTATAAGGGTTCCACACAAATTGGAGAATATTGTCTTGCTAGTTGATTGGGCTACAACTGACGATCAAGCAAAACTTATTGCATCTTCAATCATTGTAATTATGCTAGATAAATTTTCGACTTAGGTGTTCAAAATTCAAAAATAAGTCAAAGTTAGACAAATAAGTGACTATAGCATACAGATATCTATTTGAAGTATACATGATTTATTTTCGAGGGACAAAGGTTCGTACTAGAACTAGTTAAAATTAATAGGCAGTCATGCTAATTTTATTTTCTGCTTTCAAATCAAAGTTCCCTATTTTGACTTACATTTTTCTATATGTGATTTTATCAAAATGATTTTTTTTTTGTCTGGCCACTCAACTTGTTTAACCAGTGTATTATTTATGTGCATGTTGAATTTAGTAGCTCAAAGAAAATAAAATTTTCGACAAATAATAATATTAGCAATATATGATGTGACCAAACTCCACTTGACTTCTTTCCTGTTGGATACATCTAATTGTGCCGACATTAACAACTTGTTAGAATTTCATTTCCATGATTTATTTGATAGCAAAAGATAAAAGAGTGAAGTATTCATTCATATATTAGGATTTCGAACAACTTGGACAAATTTTGGCTAATTAATTAACTTTTTTTGTCTAAATGTAATGTCAGAATGACTAGTGAGATTAATGTATTACATCTTGAATGATTGTGGTTACGCTAGATAAATCTTCAACATTGGTTGTTCAAACTCTCGAAAATAAGTTGACAACAATATATGAATATTTGGAATATATAAGTGTTATTAATTTAAATAAAGGTTAATATTAGAATCAAACGACAAGCATTGTGTTAAAACTGAAATGATACATTTTTTATTTTTCTCTTATTGTTAAAGTTCTCTGTTTATAAATATTTTCCACACGGCCTATGACAAAGGGTTTTGTTAGTATCACTAAAATGTTAGTTCCACAGTGATTTTAATTTAATTTGCTACTCAAGTAATATTGGTTAGTTTATTGTATGACTAATTTGCAAGTTATGTTTGGTGGCTTGAAGAAATTAACAATCACAACAAATAATAATATTAGCAATACACGGTGCGACCAAATTCCGCCTGACTTCGTTAGAAAACTCAAGCAGTGGCAACATTAGGGCTTTAACTGAAAATCTTGTCAATCTCAAACAACTTACTAATGAAGGATGCACAAAGATGAAGAAAGTAATTGCAAATGAAGTACGTATGGTCACTTTATTTTTCTCTTCATTAACAATTATTATTTGATGATTAAGTCTCTACCATTTACAGGTTCGACATATTATGCAAAAGCCTCAAAAGTTTGATTTGAGCCTAATAACAAAGTGACCATAATATTTATATTATTTTATCACACTTATTAAGATAAATTATCTTATTCAATATTTTATTAATGAGTATTCAACTAAAATAATATAAATGTATTGATTTATTAATTTATCTCAATAAAGTGTGATAATGTATTGGATCATTAGCAGAACATAAAAAGTTTACCCTTGTACAGCCCTATCGGTTATATAATTAGTCTGGTTGGCTATAACTCTATTTAGATGATGGCTATAATAAGTATTCATTATTTTCTGTCTCTACATATTAATTTATGGAATTAATATGTTACCTAAGTTATGCGATAAATATACTATTAATAATGGTTTTTCATAATTTAAATTGCATTGCACTCATAAATATTTTAATTGATGCTTCAGTTTTTGTTCTTGGGATGGGATTCTTAAGTATCAATCTTGGTTTGATTTTACACTAAGATTACTCATATAATAAATCATGATCATTTATTGCTATTTTTCAATTGAATGCAATTTATGAATTAAGTTTTTCCAAGTGTATAAAATGTATTGAATTATCTTTAATATTTATTCATAAACTTTTGCAATTTAACTTTTACTTTCGCCCGACCGTATGGCGTATAATTTTTCATCCGTCCAGACACGACAAGTAGAATCAATTATCCGGGTAAAATTGTCCTTAAGCATATTTATCCACTTGTCAATGTATTTTAAGTAATTTGGATGCACTTTAAATTTAATTATGAATTATTTTAACTAGAAAAACAGATCTACTTTTGGTTATAGTATGAAAGTATGCGTTCCCAAAACTTAAACTAATAAGTACACAAAAATATTAAATATGAAAAAATTATACTGCTTTAATTGTTGGAACTAAAAATGAATTAATTATTCTCTAACTAAATCCGTTTTCACTTTATTTACTTAAATATATACAAGAAGATCATCTTACGCATATATATATTAAAATGTTGATGCATATAGAAATTTAATTAGTTTGGAATGAGTGTGTGTGTTTATATTTAATATATTTAAACAAAACTTGATCTCTTTCGTGTGAAAATGAATAGGTATATCATCGTTCGAAGTTTGAAAAAGCATGCATCTAAAAGTGGATGGTTACTATTCATCCTCATGATTAGAATCTAAAAGTCATTAGTTCAAATAGTTAATAACCTGATTCTACGATTAAACAATACAAAATATCATATATTTTTAATGTTTTTGTGCATTTATCATACTCATGTGGAATTTTTAAAAAAAATGTAAAATCCTAGAGTTATTAATACTTTTAATGTATTATGATTTAAAATACTTTTTTCTAATTAAAAAAGGATTTGAGATAGAAATTAGGTACATGTGATAATAAAAATATTATGTGCGTTATACATAAAGGGCAATTTTATCTAGATATTTAATTCAATGGGATACTTTGTCCGCACAAATCAATGCGGTTTTTTCTGTAGGAAAAAAATATTTATTAAATTAATGTCCCAAAGCTCATTCCAAAAGAATTTTCAGATGTAGAAGTATGTTTATAAAATTTATCATTTGTTTGGTGATTTTCTTAATACATGGCGCATCTCTAAAAGTTTATTTTGAAGAAGTGCTTGTGTTAAGGCTTTTGAAGCCTTTTTCTTGTACTTCCACTAAATTATCAGTAAAATATGTTCTAACAAATATTTGATAATATTAACAGGTACATATTTTAAAAAATTATGCCAAACTTGTATCACTCAAAATGTCCGAACTAGAAATGCACAAAGATTCTTAATTTCACTCTTACATTAGGCTTGGTTCTAAGATTTCAGAGAGTAAGAGAAAATATTAGAAAATTTTTATGATAATTTATCAATCTATACATTTGCAAAAAATCGTGCATCATTTTATGCTTGCTTATAAAATTTATGTATTAATTAGAGTACTTGTAAAAAAATTATTTGTTAAGTCTTGAAACTATTACTAAAACAGTGGCAATATGAGTTTCTACTTTCGCTGTTAAGGGCATATTCCTGCAATACTTGCATGAAGCTGCACAGTTATATTTCAAAGAGCATTACCAACATCCACTTAAGAGGTAGTTTTACATTTGAAACTCCTTTACTAAAAGATTTCATTGCGAATACCTTTTTGGTCCTTTCAAATACTTCAAATATGGAAACAATAAATTTTAAGAATACATGTTTGGATTTGAATCTCGTAAGCTTGGTTACTAATTATTTGATCATGAATCAATTTCAAATGAAGAAAAAAGAGTGTTCGAGAATCAACTTCAAAGGATGGAAGGATTTCAAATCGATCATTTCTTTTTCAATCAATTAGGGTCATTATTATTTGAAAAGCATATAAACTGCATAATTGAATCTGTCATGAGCATGAATCTAAATCCAATTGAACCTAGAAAGTTTATTTCATCTTTCTTCTTTTGTACCATTAAATTACCTTGAAATGTTTTAGTTTTCTTGTCACCTACAAGGCTTAATGTCATCAATAATCAAAAAATAAATATATGAAAAAAAAAAGTTTAATTACATTGTCTAGATTGGTCATTTTTTTCTCTTTATCTCAACTGTATCTCTTAGACGGGTTTGCTTGGATATATTTGTGTAACAATCAACGTTGCTCCCCATTAATATAATCAAGTAAAATGGACCAAATGAGGCTGGTGCATAAGAAGTCCAATAATCAATTAAAGGATATAGATTGGATTGAGAATTTGAATCAACCCAAAGCCAATGTTCGATTTCATTACGACCATGCATATATAACAATGTTGAAATGTGCCAACAACAAGATAACTAACCAATTTAAGTAGTGTACTTGCTATATACCGCAGGCTACATTTAAAGGAGATATATGTGTGTATATATATATATATATATATGTGTGTTTGTGTGTGTGTGTGTGTGTGTGTATAACTCATCATTTTCTCCCCTTATCAAATAAAAATATAAAATTATTTATAATACCGTATTTTCAACAATTGTCTATTTATAATATCTTTTTGTATACAATTCTAAAATAACTTGTATTCATATTTTAGGTCAATTGAAGTTATAATTATGGCTAGAATAATAATTACAGCTTTTCAAAATGCATATAGTTTAATGAAAATACCGATAACAATTGGTCATGACATTAAGAAAAATGGAGAAGACAGAATGTTTTTCTATTACTATGCTCTAACATAAAATTTGTTATTTAAGACGATAAATTGTAAGGTTTTTACAAGTAAATAACCTTCTCTATTATTGAAAGAAACAAAAAAAAGATAGCAAAGGAAAGGCTTTTTCTTTCTCAAAACGACGCATGATCACTGATTAAAGCTTTCAGTTCTTTTGGGCTCATATGATTGTCTGTTGATAGAAATTTTTCTGTACAATAAGCCTTGTCACAGATGTTCCATCCCTCAAATACATTTTGGTGGGAATTAGGCCAAAGGCATGATGGTTTTGTCCCCATAATGAAATATTTGATATTTTTTATTTGGATAACAATAGTGGAGAAATTTTAATTCGTTAATCAGGAAAGGTGGATCGTTTGGGGACCTTACACAATCTCAAGTTCTGAATATATTACGGAGGAATGAGAACAGAAGCAAATGTATACAATTAAATCTTTTGGGCCAAGAAAAGAACTGTGAGGTGACCAGCCACACCAATCCTTGGTCTCCCAAAATCAATTATTTTTAACAGTACAAAGTAGTGCAACAGTGCAACACCAATCCTTGGTCTCCCAAAATCAATCATTTTTAACAGTACAAAGTAGTGCAACAGTGCAAGAAAAAAGGGTTTAAACAAGAACCACTGCATTGCACAAGTAATCCTCTATTCTTATATTAGGGTTTAGTGTGCAACCTTAGCAACAAGACTTGCTAATAAATAATTAATTCAACTAGTCGCACGATCGAGTTGGTTTACCTACATGCATAACAAATTAGAGTGCACTCAACTCGTAGGTTATTTGTTAATAAACAAGTGGGTATCAACATGAGCCAAAAGTTTTTTCTATGATAAAAAAACCTAAACAGTGGTCTCTTTTCTTCTTGCTCCCCATCATCCTTTGGTCACTGGTCAGAGCATTAACACAAGTGAAGACTGGCCATAGTGGGTCACCTAACAATGTCATGATGATGGGAAAAAGCAAAAGGTTCTTAAGTTTACCAAAATAATAATGGATGTTGATATGATTATCTTGGCTATATATGGGCATTCTATGCAACCAGTAAATACATGCACAGAATAAAACAAACTACTCCAAATATTAAAAAAAAAAAAAATTTGATTTGTTTCAAGATATAAATTGAGGTGGATGAAAGTCGTTATGAACGCGTATAAGAACTTCTTTTCTTCTCTTCTTAAAATGGTCAGTGTTTGGAATTATTGTGTGTCTTTAGCAAGAAAATAAAAAGAATAAATACCATCGGTAGCCCTATGTTCCTGCGCATGTTTTCATGCATGCAATTTTTTAATTCTCAGCAACTTATTCTCGAGAATATATGAGAAAAACTTTTGCACCTCTTTTCTAAGTGAACTTTATTCCTCAAATAAAGATGTGGAGGAGATTAGGGCATCAAGGAAAAAGAATTTCTTTCTTCTCTGTAAACATCAAGGTCCACAATATGGAAAACTAAGAGTGTGGACTAACAGATGAGTCCTTGTTTGCTTCCCCTATATTTAGGGATTAGGTTTTTTTTGTTTCCATTGAAAAGTCAGGCAAAGAAACAAAGAGGGTATCTGAAACTTTAATTCACATAATCATGATTGAGAAACTTTGTCAGTGCATTAATGGGTTGGATGTGTGGTTATGCTTCATAGGGACCTTCAAAATGAAGGGTTGGAGGCAATATAAAATTAAGATTTGTCTCATCTCATCCTAGTTCTTCTTCTTCTTCTTATTTATCATCAATCGTCACGTGCATCGGAAGAAGATAGGATTTTGCAACTTTGGTTATTTGCTTGATGTCTAATAATCTGATTTTCATTAGAGAAAAGGGATTATCTATCTAAAACCTGATTATTCCAATAAGGTATTAGCTAGTAGTTAGATGGAAGTCCCATTGTTTTAGGTGTTTGTTTACCTTTACGATGATTCTTTGTTTTTAATGTTTAAATTATCGAAACCGAATAATATAATTGATTGATATGTAAGATCGTATACCCCTAAAATATTTAAACCCAACCAAAGCTCTTAGTTGTGTGGCATTTTTTTTGTCATTAGTGGTATAAACTAATTTGACGGAAATGACGTATATCACGTGATTAAAAGTGGTTTCGAAACAACACCACAGCCTTCAAAAATTTTTGCTCCAAATCTTCAAAGTTTCAAGTTTAATTTGTGCCATTATTTGGAAGCCTAGCAGAATACGTTGTAGAGTCGTGTCGATTTGAAAATTGATTTATGATGGATTTCCAGATGTGTAGAATCATCAAAGTTCCCAACCACCACATATATAACACATATTTGCTTAAGAAATAATTCTTAGATTAGATTCAGGTTGGGAGAATAAATCTCGTGATACAACACAAAAGGCAACATAAATATCTGCAAAATCTTTAGCTGTGACGATCTCGTATGAGATAGTAACCATTAAACTTTTTTTGACATTCAAAAAAATTCTTTTCAAGAGTCTCTTGCACATTGTTCTTTTTTGGTGATGAGATCTGGACAAGTAAAATTAAGATCAAAAGAAGCTAGATCAAGGCACAAACTTTTAAGTAAGGGGAGCTTCTTCTTATCATTGGCAAAGAAGATTGCGCCATCAACTAGAGTGCAGATCAAATTAAATTTGATCAACCAGATTTGTATGCAAGGGGACATATCTAATTTGACCAGCCAGATTTGTATGCAAAGGCACCTATTGGTTTACCAGGTGAAGCCACAAATATACACGTGTTTTTATCACGGAATTAGGTAAATAATTTTGTGTCTACTCTCTAGTGTTGTTCTAAGACTAATTTTTGTTTCTCGTAAATACCAACTTACAAGAATCAATGAGCATTTACCATCAATGTTTTGAAAACAATAATAATGGAGTAGGATTTTTTTCCTTTCATATATTTTCATTCTTTCTTTATTTTTGGCTTTGTTTTTTGGCATTTTCAATTTGTTACTTCATTTTTATTTTTTCTTTTCCTCCTGCCATATTTTTCTTTTCTCCCTTTCCTTCCCTTCATATTCTTTTTCCTTTTTCTTCTCTCATCATCTTCTTCTTCTCAATCTTCTTTTTTCCAACAACAACAACAACAAGAATAATAATAATAATAATAATAATAATAATAATAATAATAATAATAATAATAAAGTGAAGCTATTGCCACTCAAACCAGACCACCGGCCAGTCCGGTCCAAGTTTAAAAATAATGTTTACAACTCGTCACAACTTGTTGGGGCACTATTTCCTAGGATAAGTATTTATCAGACAGGAGGCGACAAATTTAGAAACTAATAAATATCACAGTTCAGATCAGAAAATTGGATAACTTAAAAAATTCAACATATAAAGTGGTGTTTGTAAACACTGTAAAAATATATTTTTGTACCTCTCGCCAAATTTAAAAAAAACAAAAACAAAATATTCTAGAGGAATTGCAAAACTTATTTATGCTTTTCTACCTTGAAATCAGTTTTAAGCTAGAATTTTAAGGGTCTTTAGGAGTACTTTTATACCTTCTACTTAACGAAATTTATTGTTTCAAAAAAATCCAAAAGCATATCTAATGGTTAACAAGTGATCGAATAATTTTATCTAAAGTTGTATAAAATATAAAAGTTAATTATAGAACAGCTTTTCTTTCCACTAGCAATATAACTTCTTTAAAAATTATTAATAGGATCTGCAAATATTTCCCAATTATAATTTTATTTTCAGGGTTTTTAATTTCTCTATTGATTCTAATTAAATGAAAGCGAAAATTTTCGCAAAAAACTCTCATAAAGTTTGTAAATATTTTATTTTTTGTATCTTAATTACAGAACTTGTTACAATAGCACATATGTTGTTCGAATTTTTTAATTATTATCACTGGGCAAATACTTTACACGAAAAGTATGAAGAACCCAACAAAAGACAGACGATAACAGGAATAAATTCTCATGAATCACTCTTTTTAAAGGTCTAACTTTAGGACGCACCACAACGAGAGGACATGTGAGATTTTTCAACTCAAGAATCTAAAAAAGAAGTAAAATATTTATTAGGATTGGGTTATTTAAATTTATTTGAGAAAGGGTATCTTTCTTTTTCCACTGCAACCAACTTTTTTTTTTTTCAAAATTGTTATTGTTGAAATTCAAGTTCAAATTTAATTTGATTAATTTCAAACTTTGTGATTAATTTTGAAACCAAAGTGTAAAATCATAATGATAATTAATATAATAATAATGATTATAGTTGTACTAATATATAACAACAAGATTAATACCAATAATCAGAACAACAATAAAATATTGTTGTTGACTTGTTGTTATCAACAATGAGTTTGCATACCTTTATTAATAAATCCCAACAATTAATAATTAATAACGAGTTAACCATGAAAGTTTGGTACAACTAAAATCCAAAAGCTCTTCTAATCTTGTGTTTAGATTTCATTTATAGGTGAGGATGTAGGTAATTTTATAACATATTTTTAGATGAATGTTTTTATATGAAATTATTTAATGTATTTATTCAATCACTGAAACCATATAATGTTCCAGCTTATTTCGTCGATCTATGGAAATTTCAACCTGTCAAATGATGAAATTTAAAGAAAATTACTAAAAACCTATACAATTATTATAGAAAAACAAATAACATTTATTGGAATTGTCTTATTAGATTTAGAAATAAGATGTCCTTTTGTATTGATCGATTGGCTTTTCTTGATTGATAAATTTAGGACAAACACACACAAAACTTTAAGGAACCACACGAACCAATGTGACATTTAAATGCCAACAAATTTAGTTTAATGAAATGGATGGCTATCTACATTTTGGACTTATAAAATTTCTACTCTTAACTAAAGGGTCGATGTGACAAAGCTATTAGATTTATGAATAATCAAAAGCAATTTCTGTCCTCTTCACATTAATACACCATTTAAATGCCATTTATGTAACAGATGGGGTTGGTAATATGACAATGTCAGGATATCCACTGTTCTTTCAAAATGATTAGTCAACTGTGTAGCTTTAAACTCAAGTGATGTTTTAGAACAATTTATGTTTTCTAGTTTTATAATTTCGCATATTTATTGAAATATTGCATAATTATAAATTACATACAGAGTTTGCATGTACATTCAGAAACCAAATAAACAAAAAATATATTTTTATCAATCAAGGAAAAAGAATTTCGATCCATATAATGGATTTGATTGGAAAATTACAGCATATAATTGAGAGAGGAAATATATATGAATTTTATTGAATCTAATTTATTTTCTTTGAGAAAATTCACCCTAGGTTATAACTGTGCCACCTTCATGGGGACTTTGCTTCAAATGAGAAAATCATTATTGCAAAAAAATTTTAAAAAAATCATGCTACATAATTGGACAAGAAACATTAATACTAAAAGTCTGCTTACTTATTATATTACATATAATTCTGTTGAATATTGGCTTGAGATGGTTCGAAAACAATAAAAAATTGTTTTATATATATGTATGTCCCCAATCTACCTATTCGCGGTAATTAAATACTTATTTGATTAAAAAATGAACTTCAATAATGAAGTTAATTCAATTAAAGTATTTCTTAATAATACTGATATGAGACAGGGCGAGAATTACGGACAAAATATTCACTTAAAAAAAAAAAACGTGATTTTTTCTGATATATTGGATGGGCAGTTCTATTTGCTTGACTTTTTTGAGTTTTTTTTTTTTTTATTGTAAAATCACGCAAGCTCTAAATAAACAAAACTTTAAAAACAACTTTTTTTATTTCTTTATTTATCTTACCTTTGTACTATTTGTAACTTTTCATCCACAAAATACACTAATTTAATCCCTCCGAGAACTCAATCAAAGATAGCCCCAATTCTTTGTTTTATTTTTGGTTTTGGCTTTTCCCCGTGAAAGAAGAAAGTAGCTTCGCCTACTTTCTTTGAAATTACGTTGGCATCATTTGATGACCTCACACAACATAATGTTATCTGCAAGTAATGTGATGTGTGGATAGGGAAATTGCTTAATGGATTGCTTTATTGCAATCTAAGCTAATAAATATATCTGTTTTTTTTTCTTTTTCTCTCTATAGGTTAACTAATTACTGAATCGTGTTAGATGTCTCGTGCGTCCAAATTACATTTTAGATCTTTTCAAAAAAAAATTAAATTTTAGATACTTTGCATTTGATGGGAAGAGAGACCAATCTTATTAAATATTTATTTTAAAAGATTTATATTTTTTTTCCAAAAGAGTATTTTGTTATTTCCCCAAACACTTTTTAGATTCAACTCTTTGGGTTGTAAATTTGTCATTTACATCACTCGACTTCATGTGTATAATAAATAAATATATAAAAGAAGAAAAACTTAACCTTATGGCCTTTCAATGTTTGGGAAGACAGCCACCCAACCAGTAAGGAGTGTCATTTTTAGGAGTTTTTAACTTTTTAGAATGTATTATAAATTAATCTTATTGTAAAAATAAAATATCACAATGTCATAGGGTCAATAACTTTTAAGATGTCATTGAATTTGTAAGCATGAGTGGTTATAATGTTTTTTTTTATAACAATGACGACAAAAAACAAATCGCACGCCATGTAAATAAATATTTTTTTTTATCTGTAGATGCCATTAAACTAAATTAATTAATGGTATTTATATCAATTTAATATATAAATTGCAGACATTTTGTAAGATATTTCAAAAATATGAAGGGTAATTTATCTTTCAAAAGAGATTATAGGTTTCACATCTTTCATTCATGGAACTTACAAACTTTTTTGCTAAATAAATTATAAAATATTTCTGAACTTATAATATATATAAATATTTTATAAACTCAATCAAATACCTTCTGAAAGCAAATAAAAGGGAAATTACATTTTTTTTAGTTTTATTATCAAGTTAACTAGAGATAAGTTACTTGCAAGCAAAACCACACTCTTCCAATATTTCATGTGAGGTGCAACTGCAAGTAACACAAATGAGAATTACTGAGGAGCAAATGAGAAATACATGAAAGTTCAGTGACTAGTAATTTAGCCACAAATGCAAATACTGAAAATATGGGAATGAAGCTAAAATTTTACTTCACTTTGGAAACCCCAAAAAAATTCAAAGAGTTCAAGATCCCCAAAAGCAGTCAAAGCTCACACTACAGAGTTGGAAAAATATTGTTGGTTAGCTACTCAGCCAAGTAGTTTGGTAGATGTTTACACATGAAAAAACTAAAACTAATGCAGACCACTAGGCACTATCTCCCTCACCTTCAATAAGGACAGGCTGGAAAGATCCAAACCCAAAACCCCACTACCATTATTGTCAATTAATAATTAATAATAACATAAGCCTCCTCATAGAATTGATGCTATTTTTCCAAGAATCCCCCAAAACGAACTTAAGGGAAAAAAGACGTAAATCCATGACAAAATAAAAAAAAGGTGGAAGTAAATTAAAATGACAGGAAAAGCTTGAAAAAGCCGGGGGGAGAAAGGGGGAATGGCTTCTTTTTCTCAAGCCTCTTCCTCTCTCTTTTCTTGCTGTCTATGCTCAGCATCTTTTCTTGCTTTTGTGCGCTTTTTCTCAGCCCCATTTTCTTTTCCTTCTTGTTCTTGTATATGTTCATTCACCCTTTTTTCTCGAGGTGCTGTTTTTATCTTGCTTTGAGTGGTACCAAAGCTTCTGTCTCTACCCATTTCTTGTGTTGAAGTAACTTACTCATTCTTTGGATTCTTCTTCCATACTTTGCAAATCTTTCTGGCTCTGATCATTACGGAGGAAAGTGTTCTCCCTTTGCGGTCATTCTTCCGCCAAGATTTTTGCTTTTTTGTGTTTTTCTTCCCCATTCTTGGGATTCGCTCTTCTACTTCTTGCAATTTTTATTCCCTTTCTGGGTTCTGCTGATCAAGCTTTAAAATCCAATCTTACGTTCGTTTTTGGACCCAAGATTGAGTTTCTAAAGCGTTTGGGACAAACTGTTCTTGATTCTGACCTGTCTTGATGTCCAACTTCCCTGGAGTTCTTTCCCTTCAAACCATTCCGAATTCCTCCGTTTACTCTTGATTACAAGTAGTTGAATTTTTTCAACTTGGGGGTAACTTAATTTTCTTGAATCTTATACCTATTTGGGTTGTTTGATTCCATGGGACTTTGTCATGGAAAACCCACGGAACGCCCACAAAATCTGTCGGATAATCCGACAATCCCGGATGAGAAGAGCGAGCCTACTCTCAATTCCTCAACCGGTAAAACGCCAAAGTTTCCATTCTACAGCCCAAGTCCACTGTCCAGCGTGTTCAAGAATTCCCCTGCTAACTCTTATTCTAGCAGTGGCCTTTCAACTCCTCTGCGCTTTCTTAAGCGCCCATTTCCGCCACCGTCACCGGCTAAGCACATTAAGGCCTTGCTTGCAAGGAGGCATGGCTCTGTGAAGCCGAATGAAGCCACTATACCTGAGGGGAGTGAGTGTGAGGTTATTGGGTTGGACAAGAATTTTGGGTTTTGTAAGAATTTCTCCAGCCACTATGAATTAGGCCAAGAGGTGGGCAGAGGACATTTTGGTTACACTTGTTCTGCTAAAGGAAAGAAGGGGAGCATGAAAGGGCAGGATGTGGCTGTTAAAGTTATCCCAAAATCAAAGGTCTTTTAACAATGGCACAAAGTTTCTTTGTTGCAATTCTTTTAGCTTTATTGAAAGATGTTTGTATTTTATAAGTGAAAATGTTTTGTTATGTATGCTATTTTCTTTTGATTTAAGTCTTGGCCTGTTCCTTTGGATTTTTGCATGTTTGATATCATTTTTTTGGTCGTGGTGCTATCATGGCTTTTGTAGTGTTCCATACCTGTTCGTAATGCTTTTCACACAATCTACTTGCGAGAAACGAAGTTGATTCAGTAGCTATTGTATCATAAATTTCATTACGAAGTAATGTGATTTTGAATATCTAAGGATGTCTGGTGGGTGGCTTTAGTTCTATTAGCATTGTAATCTTATGTTTATTCCTTCACTAATTGATAAACTTGCAGACTTTGAATTCATGCATGTTTGTATGTTGGTTTATGATTTCTCGTCCAATGGAAAGTTAGTAATCGATTGATACGATCTCATGCTTTCCAAAGAAATGAAAAGTTTTTCATTTTGACAGTCTGGCCTTATGGTTAAAAAAGGGCTGGATATACTGATGATTATCAAAAGTAAAGGTGATCTTATTTCATATGAACTGAGTTATTTAAATTTTGTGCAGATGACTACAGCAATTGCTATAGAAGATGTGAGAAGAGAAGTGAAGATACTACGTGCATTGACAGGACACAAAAACTTGGTACAATTTTATGATACATATGAGGATGAGGAGAACGTATATGTGGTGATGGAGTAAGTTTGAGCTTTGGAATATTGCAATTTCATAGAGCTGGGTCTGCTTCTGCTGCACTTTTTGTTCTCTTTGATCTGTCGTCTCTTTTCCAAATTTTTTCCTTAAATGTGATATTGAATTAAAGACCAAAGTTAACCTTTTCGTTTTAAGAATGTTGAAATCAATTCCCTAGATGCTGTCTGCAGAGGACATACATATTAGTTTATGTGAATTTACTATCTCTTTCATGGTTAACATTTTACTGATAACAAGATTTGACATGTCTATGCCTTACGTGTTCAAAAAATTTGTTACATGGTCACCTCTACCTTTCATCTCCTATTTCAGGTTATGTAGAGGAGGAGAGTTACTGGATCGGATACTTTCAAGGTATTGTTAAATATTCCATGCTTGTATCTTCAGCACAGGTCCTTCATATTTCCAAATGCTCTAAGAAACTTCCCTTTTGCTTGTTCCAGGGGAGGCAAATACACAGAAGAAGATGCTAAAATCATAATGGTACAGATTTTAAGTGTGGTTGCATATTGCCATCTCCAAGGGGTGGTTCACCGTGACCTAAAACCTGAGGTAGAAGCTACTGATGCCATTCATACTGCTGTTTTCTGCATTTTGTCTTGAATTACGGCTTGTCTCTAATTTAAATGTTAAAGGTGGTCCTTAGATTTATCTGTGATTTTAATACCTATGCTTTGCATTAGAATGGGCTCTTATATGAAATAAAAATTGCCATCTCTTGATAATGTATTACCTGTGATATTCCTGGGGTCTTATGAACGTATCTGAATCGAAATACTTTACTGGATGAACTTATTACATGTATTAGTTATGGCATAAATGTTTTCTGTATAGATTTGTATAATAAACTAAGGGCATGTTCACTTTCAAGCATGGGATTAAAGCGCACAGGAATTATTTTGAAGGATTATTTAATCACATTTGATGTATGAGATTGATTATCTTTCATTTTAGTTATTTTATACTGGACTTAACATTAATCAAGGGTTTTTATCCATCATAAAAAACATGTGATTAGGTTTGATAAAATAAAATTAATTTCCAACCTAATTATTCAAAGCTGACATGGCCTATGGATTAAATTTTAAGATTTCACATTTAGAAATGAAGAATTCAAAGGCTCTATCAAGAGCCATACTTGTGACCTCACACTTGAAGCATTTTAAAGAGTCTTGGAGTAGCTTGTTTAAAAGTGTCTTGTTGGAAGTGTTTCTTGTTATATGGATTCTCTAGTTCTGAAGTTGTTGATGGAAGTGTGCATATTTTGTAGAAAAGCTCTGCTCAGTTTGGCATGGGTCTGAATCTTTAAATTTACTTAATACTGAAATTTCAGTCCTTGATCTTATGATCTAGATATTTCAATGGCATTTATGTTTCTGGTTTCCCATTCTTGGCTTAAAACTCTCTGTGTCTGCTGAGTGTCAGAACTTGTGTTTTATAAATTGATACAAATATCCAAGACTATTTTTCTTATCAGAATATGTTGATATGTTTTGGCTTGTTGACTTATTACATGGATTTATTGCATTGCCACAGAATTTTCTTTTCACTTCAAAAGATGAGCATTCTTCTTTGAAGGCCATTGACTTTGGGCTCTCAGATTATGTAAAGCCAGGTTCAGTCTGTTGCTAAATAGTTGTGCTGTGTACTTCTCAGTTTTATGGTCACATTGAGTCTAATGTTAGATATTTTGTCAGATGAAAGGCTGAACGATATTGTTGGAAGTGCTTACTATGTGGCACCTGAAGTTCTGCATAGATCATATGGAACAGAGGCTGATATGTGGAGTATTGGTGTCATTGTTTATATTCTACTTTGTGGAAGCAGACCATTCTGGGCGAGGACAGAATCTGGAATCTTCCGAGCTGTTCTAAAGGCAGACCCAGGCTTCGATGAAGCCCCTTGGCCTTCCTTGTCTCCAGATGCCATAGATTTTGTGAAGAGATTGTTGACCAAGGATTATCGTAGAAGGCTAACAGCTGCCCAGGCTCTCAGTGAGTAGTTAGACCATGATGGCACTTGGTGGATTTGTAGTTTATGCCCCAATATAATGCAAAACAAATTTTTGCATTAAAGAGAATACATATGCCACATACCATATATCATTAAATCTAATTAAATCTTATACTGTCTGGAAACTGTAAGTCCTTATTAGTCTTTTACCTGAGTGCACCAAGAGAAAATGTTCAGATCACTTTCTTTGTGTTTGGTAGCACAATATTCTAATGCGATTCTCATGTCTAGGTCATCCCTGGCTAGCTGGCCAGCATGATGTGAAGATTCCTCTGGATATGATAATATATAAGCTTGTGAAAGCTTATATATTTTCTTCTTCTCTAAGAAGAGCAGCTTTAGGGGTACGTCAAGTGTCTATAAAAATGTCTTTCAAAGAATACCATCAGATATCTTTTAGATGATTGCTTATCTGTGATGTGCTTATTATTAGGTCTATTTCTGTTTACACCTTTTGCTTTAATTCTTCAATGGAATCACCTCTTGTTAAGAAGATAAACAGCATGACATGTTTTAGTTACTAATTTTGTATTTGTATGCTTTGATAAATTAGCTGGGCTATGTCACTCAAATAGCTGTCACTTACACATATCCAGCGAGTGAAGTATTCTAAACTTGACAACGATAGTGTAAAGATGTGTTTTCAAGCTAAGTCAAGCCAAGCTGAGCCTTTTACACTTAAGCAGATCTGTTTGTCCGTGGTCATTTACATGGATCATCCTCTCTCTCAATGCAATTTTTCAATTACTTCATCCCATGTCTAGGTCGGCCTTATCTTCTAGGTTTATGATGAATTAGATTTTTAGTTTTCTTCATAGTGTATGTATCAGCCTGAACTGAATATTCACACTCTAATATACCACTCTTTATACTGTATTTCCTTATTATTAAGTGCCACCTTTATCAGCTAACATGTGCATTCATTCATCTATGTCTGTTTGGCGCCAATCTGAAAATGAGCATTATCATTTCATTTGCACTTTACATAAATTAATTTGTTTATCCTTCACATTCTAGACTCCAAATCTTCGTAGTTTCATCCATTTCAAAATGTAAAGGGAGGACAATTATATTGTTGTTGTTCCCATATTTTCAGAGAACTTTTGATGGCACATTTTCCCTGCTATTCATCTGCATGATAAAATTGTATGCTCTGCCTTTACTACAGGCTCTTGCAAAAACATTGACAATACCGCAGTTGGCCTATCTTCGGGACCAGTTCACGTTATTAGGCCCCAACAAAAGTGGATTTATATCCCTACAGAACTTCAAATCGGTCAGAGCACCCCCCCCCCCAAAACCCTCGCATGTGTGTCCTCACCATCTTTTGCATATTTATCTCGTCTTGCCTATCTTACTTTATAATTATTTGTTCTGCAGGCATTAACAAAGAACTCAACTGATGCAGTGAGAGATTCTCGGGTTTTAGATTATGTTAATGTTGTATGTTCATTACACTGACAACTGATTAGCAGAAGTGCTTAGTCTTGCTTCCACGAGCTATTAAAGTTGCAAAATTTGTTTTCAACTCTATATAGGTGAGTTCTCTTCAATACAGCAAACTGGACTTTGAGGAATTCTGTGCTGCAGCAATAAGCGTACATCAGCTGGAAGGAATGGAAAGCTGGGAGCAACATGCACGCCGTGCTTACGATTTCTTTGAGAAGGATGGAAACAGGCCCATTATGATAGACGAACTTGCCTCAGTATGTCTCTCTCTCACTCTCTCTACCATTGTGTGCATGTGCTGATTTTTCAGTGAAACACTGAATTTGCTTCTTTTATTATATCAGAAATTAGTAATCATAAGAAGCAAGAAGATGCACAAAAAAGGTCTACGCTGTGATGAATATGGTGTCAGTGTTTCTTTTGCTTGCAGTTTATGGTTGAGCCCATTAACTCGCCCACACTGTTGCGTTTTCATAGTTTTTTATTTTTACAAAAGATGAGGTTGTGCGGTGCCGGCCCAGTATTCATTTCATTTTCCTAACAGAGTGGCTGGTTCATGGTTGTTCTAAGTTTTATCAGAAATCTAGCAAAAATTTACAATCCTCATAAACTCATGGAGTATTTCCAACTTCCTTTAAATAAGAAAAGATCTTATATTTTCTACTTTTCAAGTGTCTTAATCCACGGGCTTCTTTATATGGCGCACGCTAGATATTTCAGCAAAAATTCCTGACCCTGGGTCTGCTTTTCTATGAGCAGGAGCTTGGTCTTAGTCCGTCTGTTCCTGTCCACATGGTACTAAAGGATTGGATAAGACACTCGGATGGGAAGCTCAGCTTCTTGGGGTTTGTTAGACTTCTGCACGGAATGTCTTCCCGATCAATCCAGAAGGCATGATATATGGTGTCTATCAACACATCCGATTTTTTTGGCTGTGTAAATGTACGTCATCCTCAGACGACATAATGTTTGTCTGGATCGGAAGGGCAGAACTCAAAACAGAAAGAAACCTGAAATGCATGTTAAATGGCACAGAATGTTGCTGCAGCCATTTGCAGCAAATTGTATTCGGTATGTAGTTTTCCCTCTTTCCAAGATTTGGTGGCAGTTGAGAGAGAGAGGCAGGGGGTTGTATAGATGAGAATAGATTGCTAGAATGTATTTAGCTTGTACCAAACTCCTCGGTGCAGATCAGCTGAAGCTGGTTTTGCCCCTTTGATGTGTGTAGGCCTCGTCTGCCTCTCTGCTGCACTCTTCTTTTTTGGTGAATCACTGGGCTGATAAGCTACACAATTTGAAGAGTTTGCAAGCAACACATGGTGATGCTCAATGCATTCTTTGGCATCCCCATCTCAACTTTCAAATGTTAAAAGCAAAAACCTGACACTACTACTGCTATGTAATTTCTCTCTCTTGTGATTTTAATGAGCTTTTAGTCAATGTTGTGCTTCGTGTGTGCGTGTGTGAGGGCTTAAGCTGTGGAATGAATGGCACTAAGGTTCTGGTGCTTATAGATAGTAATAGTCGTATGCATGTTCTGTTTTGCCTAGTCTGACATCCTCATAGTCGTCATGCATCATCAGACATTTGAACAGCAACATGTGATCACCTTAACTAGTTGCTTGTGTTATAACTCTCACGATTAACCTTAGTTTCCATTTGCCCTCAACCCGGCGTCGTATTGGAGCCTTGGATTATGTGTATTATTAACTTGTAAAATGACATAACTATAAAAGTTTTATTTAGTGTTATTAAGTCATTTTTATATTCAACTGGACCGAAAGATGTTTTTATTTGGATAAAATTATATATTATATATCATTAAGAACATGTTCACTTTTAAAGATTAGAGTTTATAAATTAATTTATCAAGACTAATTAAATATTCGGTGATCAAAATTCGTAGTAAAGTATGAATTCAATATTATTTAATAAAATATTGAATAAGATAATTTATCTTAATAAGTGTGATAAAATAATATAAATGTATTGATTTATTTGATATATTTATTATTAAGTTATTTTACATTCTAATCTAATCTGTATTACTGAATATAATATTAAATTATCATGTAATTAATTTATTCTTCAAACTAATCTCAACAAATTTTAATCTTATTCATCAAAGTGAATAAGTCCCAAGTTGATAGCAATTATACATGTGCATCAATAATTTAGCTTGTGTCAAGCCATGTAATACTGCTAAATATATTTTATTACTATTTCTATCAGTTAGTTACTACACATAAATTTAACATGTTATTCATTATTTGTCATATATTAATTTGATGGTTATAATGTATATGTAAAAGTATTAAATATTTTAAAAAATAATAATGTAAAAATAATTTAAAAATAAAAAATCTTGTGAATTAGCTTGCGAATAGAAAATATTTAACTTAACAAAGTTTTCAAGTTCAAAATAATTTGAATATGAGCCAAGATCTCATCGAATGGGCTCAACTCATCTTGAGCTCTTAGTCTGGACTACATTTTTATTATATATATATAAACTTTTCATTGTATTTCCTCGTCAGGAAAACAAATATCCCAAAGAAATAATCCATCGTCAAATATTTTAAAATTAGCTTTTTTCAAAAGGCTTGTATTAGATTTAACCTGATTCTTGTATCTTCAAATATTTTATAAATATATATATATATATAGGGAGAGAGAGAGAGAGAGTGTGTGTGTTTATGTTGGTATCGTTTGAGGGGGTAAATTGTCATGTGAATGTTATTAAGGGGGCAAAATAGACAGTTTTCCCCGTGGAATTATACCCATCAATGTTTATAAAGTAAACATAGTTAAATCACGTGTTATCATATACTAAATTTAAACATTAATCCTTTCTATATATATACCTCTATTATTAAGAGTTTAGGGTTTATTTGATTGTACGTTGTAAATTTATAATATCTCTTTTAATTAAATAAATTTACGTAAATTTCTTTAATTATAAGGATCGAACACATTCATATAATTATTGACATGTCATTAATTTTTTTCTATACTACATTTTCTATATTTGTGTTATTATGGATATAACTAAGGTCATTTTAGATTTTAGTTGTACACTATAAAATTATCATTAATTTTATTTATCTTCTCTAACTTCTTTTTCCTTTTCTTTTAATTTATCTACACTTATATTTATTATTAAGAGTTTAAGATTGATTTAATTACATATTGTAATTCTGTACATGATTTTAAGTAAATTTATATTATTATTCTTAATAAAAAAGACTAAACACACTCATATAATACTAATATGACAATAATTTTTTATACTATCTATTTGTATTTATACGGTTTTGGATGAAAGTAAGACTTCCTAAATTTTAAGTACACTTTGTAAAATTATAAAATAATTGTTAATTAGTTTTAAATCTTTCATATCCTTTTTGAACTTATTATTTTTAATTTTTTACTTTTCAAATTCTTCCCATCTTTCTCTATTTATTATTTTAAATATTTTTTATACTCCTCATTTAAATATATCCGGTGTTACCATGAAAGTAAGATTTTTTAGTTGTAAATTATAAAATTATACAATTATTTTTAGTTTTATTTTTTTTATCCTTTTCTTTTGACTTATTATTTATATTAGTTTTTTTTTAGTTTTATCTCTTTTTAAATTCTTTTTATGTTCCTTTTTCCATATTATAATAGTTCAATTAATTTTTTATTATTTAAAATATAATGATCTTATATTTTATAAATAAATTTGCATATTCACAAAGTGTGTCTGTTTTACTCGTCATTAATTAATAATTAAGTTAAAACTCTTGTGTAAGTGATACTGTGATAGTGTGTGTGTGTGTGTGTGTGTGTGTGTCTAATTATATTTATATTTATTAATTTAATGATCTGAACCAACCCAAATTACAACTGGTTTCCTATAAGAAAGTGAAAGCAAGATGGCAATTGATTGTAGAAAAAATCTCACCTGTTTGCTTCATCGGCCACTGGCCAGCGCCAATGGCGATCCAAAAAACCTATCACAGGACAAAACCAGCGAAGCCCAGATCTCCAATTGTCATTCTTACATCTTCAATTGCATGCATTGCTGTGTTATACATTGTTTCATCACTACTTTCCACAAGTGGGTCCTCCTTTTCCACTCAAGGAAGAACAAGGATCTCGGTGAATGACTCCAAGAATCGTCACACGATGCACGAGAAGTACTTGTACTGGGGCAGCCGAATTGACTGTCCTGGAAAACACTGCGATTCTTGCGAGGGTTTGGGGCACCAAGAGTCCAGCCTTAGATGTGCCCTTGAGGAAGCATTGTTTCTAGGGAGGTATGTATTTGTAGAACCTTCTCTTAAAAAAAATTGCGAGGGTGAGGATATGTATCGTAAAGCCTGAATCATTTAGCTAATTGGGAATCGGTTTGTAGGAATTCATAGCACATGTGTTGTTCGGGAAATTGTATTTGTGGCTTATGCGTTTCTTTTCTTTTAATAATTTCACAATGGAACTGTTTGTTAGAATAATGGTTTGAAGCATGGTTGGATTAGGTCAGGCGGCTTGTGGTCTCTGGCCATTGTGAGTCTTTCAGTCTGGTATACATTAACGTAGCGTATGGTGTTCCCTTTAAGTAGGCAAATCTTTTACCTTATTTGTTGTATTTTTCTTAATTTGCTACTTTCGTTTGCTTCTCCCATTTGTTCTCTTTCATGTGCATTCCTACTTCCGGGCTTTGGCATTGTTCTTCTTAACTAGTAAGATATCCAGTAGCCTTCTAAAAAAAACAGTTTACATGTGAATCATGTTACAGATGCACCAGATCTAGGGTCTCTGTATGCAGTATTTCCAAGTTGAGAGGGGAATGTCTTCATTTGTGCGCATATGAGAGTTATTACTCTTTTTATCACTCTTCTGATCTAGATAAAGGATCTATCTGAGATTCCCTGAAAAGATGAGCATGACATTTAGAAATTAAGAACTTGTGTCTGTAGAATAAACGGGCACAGCCTTTTCTTGTAATAAAGGATGATTTGGTTTTTGAAGACTGATCCCCTTGTTACTATCTGACTGGTTGAAGAATCTTGGCAGCTGGAAAATAAGTATATCTAGCCAACTTCTAACCTGCTAGCTATCAATATAAAATGAGAAGGTTGGAGATTTTTGGATCTTTATCGTAGATTATAGGGCCATCTCTCTTTTTTTAATAGTTTGATTGAGCCAATGGATGTCACTATTTGGGTTAATTGTCCTTCCTGCCATGTTTTAGGCTTTTTCAGCAGAATCATCACATTGACACTTTTCTCATCATCTGATGCAGGACCTTTGTAATGCCTTCTAGGATGTGTATAAATCCCATACACAATAAAAAAGGTATTCTTCATCAGTCCGGCGAAGATATGGTTGCTGAGGAAAGGTAAGTTTGCATCTGCACTTTAGAAATAAATGGAGGGCCTATAAAAAGATATAGGTGTTGGAGATCCTACACAGCCACTAAATTCCTGATGTACACGTGAAAATAGCCAACTTTTCATATGTTACATGAGAACTAAATTATTAACAAATTGGCTACGCCCGTGGTGCAAAATGCAGCAAGTGGAATTTGGTAATCTTTTGAACTGCCAATAATTTGTGGTAGCTAATCTCTGAGGCACGTAATGAAATATTGAACTTCAATGGACAGTTTGTTGCTGCAGAGTGTGATAATGAAAGTGCTTTTATTTTGGTTGAACTTGTTTGTTAGCTTTATTTCTTAGCAGAATAAATCTGCTAGTTGTTGCTTTTTTAATGTCACAATTTAATATTATTTTCCAGGTGGACAGCTAACTCGTGTGCTATGGATTCTTTGTATGACCTGGATTTCATATCAAACACAGTACCCGTGGTTTTGGATAATTCACACTGGTGGCATGAAGTCCTTACAACAAGCATGAAATTAGGATCCCGAGGCATAGCGCATGTGCAAGGAGTTGGTCGAACAGATCTCAAAGAAAATAATTCGTATAAAAATCTTTTACTCATAAATCGAACTGCAAGCCCTCTATCATGGTAAATTCACAATTTCTAATCTATTTTCCTGCTGATGATATCTCATAATTTTTAATTTTAATGGTAATAATTGGCACACATCATTAATGAATCAGGGCTATGTTTATTTTTTTGGCCTTATTTGTAATTTTTGCTTCTTGCTACTGCCAATTAAGTCAGCTAGGAAATGTTCAAATGGCATTTTTAATATCTCTTCTTGTACCCTTGGATAATGGGAATTATGGATTACATTGACCTAATTTAAACTGCTCTGGTTTTAGCAGTTTTAGTCTGCTGGGATATGTACTTAAATTAGTTTTTGAAATCTTAATAGCTTTTGTGTAGGTATTAATCATGATAGTCATTCAGGTTCATGGAGTGCAAGGATCGGAACAACCGCAGTTCTATTTTGTTGCCATATTCATTTCTTCCTTCAATGGCTGCAAAGAAGCTACGGGATACCGCAGAAAAGGTAATTTACTACACTGTGAATGTGCTCTGGTTTAGTTATTGAATATGATAGTTATTGAATATGATAACATACTTTAACTCATTTCTGCTTTTATTAGATTAGGTTTTGTGATTAATCAACAGGTAGTCATTTCAAATCTGTCTTCAATTCGCTCAACACATCAATTATATATACGCCATATGATTGGTATTTGATATGTTAGAAGGTTGGTCTTAGCGCTTGCAGCTTGTTTAAATTATTATCAAGATATCCTATGCATCCACTTTGCTTCATGGATTAAATTAGTTGACACATAAGGGTGGACTTCATGTTGTTCTGATACATTATGGTGTGCAGTACCTGATTAAGATTAAGAGGGTCTTTGGCCAAGCTTATTTTTTATAGTTTATAAGATAATGTAACTTGTAAGATATTTTAGAGTTTATAAGCTCATAAATCTTATTTTAAAAATAAGCTAATAAACTTATTAAAATTTTTTAATGTAATAATAATGAAAATAAGTCGGGAATAGCTAACTTATTTTTAAAGAGCTTATAAGCCTCAAATATTTTATTTTTGGAGTTTATAAACTCTTTTATGAAATAAATTACCAAACAGTCTTGGGAGCTTATAAACTCCCAAACATTTTATAAAATATTTTGAAGAGCTTATAAGCTTATCCAAACACCCTCTACAAACCCTTCAGCACACAAAATGTGGAAAAAGCAAGAAAACAAAGTTGAATTTAAGGAGCTGGGCTTGGGTTGATAAATGTGGTGTGGTGCAGTGGTTAGGTGGGGAATTGTAATGTCTTCAGCTACTTCACCTTAACTGCCAGCTCAAATTGGGAGTTTTGTATGAATCTCTCACTTTAGCAGAAAGCTTTATAGCTTTTATCAGGTCTATACCTTTTGTTAGTATCATGTTGAAAGTCATTCAACAAAGTTACTTTGCCTGCCTTCCTCCAATCAAGAGGGGAAATGTTGAGTAAAGGTTGTAATAAGTTACCAAACGTTGATGGAAGCATCCAAACTCTGTAGATGAGAAAATTTTCTAGCACTGGTTACTTACTGTGTTTGCATAGGTTTAATCTGTCAGTATCTCAGCTTCTTATGTTGCATTTATTTGTTTTATTCAATTGATTTTACTTTTAAGATAGACTTCTTTTGCTCTATACTATTATATCAAAATTTGGATAAATGTCAACATAGATAAAGGCACTACTCGGGGATTATGCTGCCATCCATGTTCGCCGAGGTGATAAATTGAAAACTAGGAAGGACAGGTTTGGTGTTGTGCGGGCCTTACATCCTCATCTTGACAGAGATACACGTCCTGAGTTTATTCTTTGTAGAATTTCAAAATGGGTTCCCCCTGGACGAACCCTTTTTATTGCATCCAATGAAAGGACACCTGGTTTCTTCTCACCTTTGGCTGTAAGGTATCTTACGTTTTGCTGTTGATCTTTTTCATCTTCCATATACACACTGTTGCATAATTGGAAGTTATTTCCTTGACTTATACCATGTGTTCCACGATAGGATATAGTCCCAGATTACTGTCTAAACTCAAATCAATTGTGAGCATAAACCATCTCTCCTGGTTGACATAATCAGTTAATCTCAAATTTCAAAGGTGGCTACATGTGAAATTGCGAAATAACTGCTATATCATAAGCCATGCCAACTGCTTTGAATGGCGTAGTCCTTAACTTGTAACAGTGGATCTGAATTCGTTCCTCGTGTTGCAGAAGTCAAATGATTGTACCTAGAAATTGTTACAAAAGTTGGCTTTAAAATGGCATCAGACAATTTTATTAAGGGCAGAAGTTCCATTGGATCAACTAATAGTATTTGGTTGCTTGTGATGGTATTTCAAGAGCTGAAACTTTTCAGGAAGAAACACAAAATACTAGTCATTTTTAAACCTCATTTGCACAGGTTGCACTCTGGCATTTTTGCATTGTTCCAAGTGTTCTTATTTTTGCCTATGGGTTCTTGCTTTTGCTCATTCGCAGGTACAAGTTGGCTTATTCATCCAACTATAGCAGCATTTTAGATCCTGTGGTTGAGAACAATTACCAGTTATTCATGGTGGAAAGGCTTATTATGATGGGAGCCAAAACATTTATTAAGACATTCAAAGAAGACAGTACAGAACTCAGCCTTACCGACGATCCCAAAAAGAACATCAAGAGATGGCAAATACCTGTTTATACCAAGGACGGAGAGGAGTGCTGACCCTCGTTTTCTTTGCACTATAGATGACATTAGTTATCGGTTTGTGAGTTGCCCCTACACTTTTTTCTCGAACTCTTGGCAGAGTAAAGATAGTCTTTCACCCATTATAACGACGACGACTCTGCCCCTCTTAAGATCAAAAGTACAGGCTGCCCTGTGGGCGTATCTGCATAATTCCCAGCTCCAAGTGAAGGTGGCTAATTCTTCTTTGTGGCGTAGATGTGGAGTGCATATGACTGAAAATTATGTATTTGGTACCTAGACTGAAAAATGATTGCTTGAGTTATTTTTTTGATTATTTTGTTGACATTGGCATCAACTGATGGAAAGCTTTTCTATCTGATGCAATCAAAAACATAGGGTGTCCATTTTTTAGAATCACATCTTCAAACATGTAAATAACCAAGAAATGATTCGGCCAATTTGGCCATGGGAGGGAATTTCTATATATTTTATTCATGGTGAAACCAAATACAGAGAAAAAGTTTATCTGAAGAATAGCGGGGAGAGAAGACGACAAGGATCTGTGTACTCGATATCCATTTTTAAATAATTGACCCCACTCATTCTCTCATTCGTACATAATCTAGAGATGGTTAATGAGTAATAATAATGGGTTTAAGTATGACAATAATGGGGTCATTTAATATGGGGAGTAGGGGCATAATTGGAGGAAGATATATCATTACTCCCTAAAAAATTTTGATCAAGAAATTGATCTAGAATTTAATTCTTGGATTAATTCTTTTAGTCATGAGTACTCTTGGTGTGTATAATGTCATAATGAGAATGATGTATGAATGTGATAAAATAATTATAACGTATGTGGATACAAAAGTGTTTGTCACGACAATGTAATAATAGTAGGTTAGTGACCTTATATTTTCATGAATTTTATACCCATCCCATGGAGTACATCCATGCCAGAATGCACACTCATCTCATGGTTTGCATTAGCCTATGGCATGCAGTCAATTCATGATGTGTATTTAGTCCATGATGTGAACTTATTCTGTGTTTTTTTTTTCAAAAAAAAACTCACACTTTTCAAAAATGTCAAAAATTTTGCAATTTTGATATACTGTAAAAAATTGTTACTATGAAAAGTTATAATGTTTAGATAAATGTGATAACTTCCCTTTTCATCATTGTCATAGGAGTCCCTCAGCCAAAGCTTCTGTTTGCTTTTGAGACTAGGAAACTTCATTCTCCAAAGCATTGGCAACCAAGCTTCATGTAATGCCAACTAAGGTGAATATCGGAAAAATCTTTGGCACTTCTATCATCTCCTTGTAGCATCAAAAGGATTTGTATTTAGACTATAACACCCATTGAGCAAACTAGGATAGTCATGAATGCATCCAAAAGCACGTTGTCCTAAGTTACACTTTCGATATGCTCATTTGTTGATAACCAAGGGGATCTAGTAGCATTGCCAAATGAAGGCAACACATCCGTTCCTCTACAAGCCAACCGTGACATCCTTTCTAGCTCGATAAGTTCCTTTAATATATATAGAAGCCCCATCACATCAAACAAAGGGCATTGGCGACGATGACGTTGCAACCCAGCCATAGTTGGAGAATTAGTCCCGATGCAACAAAATCCGAGTGGCTTAGAAATTTTTGGGAAATCAAAAGGGCAATTTTCATATAATAAACCATCAATGTACCATCTCAGCTCACATTCTGATATTTCCAAGAGACTATCAAAAAAATAGAAGTGATACAGCTGATATTGAGACAATGAAACATGAGGTAATTGCATTATTTGTTGATTTTGAAAAGACTCTTGGAAACCCTAGTGAGACTCTCACTGTGGCAGAACCCAAACCTAATTGTCTGGTAAAGTTCTAGCTAAACAACTCGCCATGTATTACACTTAAGTATTCAAGGAACTCTAATAAATCAAGTACACTCATACAACTAAAGAAGTCTGCCAAACATTCCCTTATCCATCAAGAAAGTAAACTTACATTTCCAACCCTTCTTTGTAGAAAAACGCTAGAAATCAATTTTTTTAGGTTTAGCCATGTAGAATCACAACTCCACTAAACCCACAGTTACTTTGATTTCAACAAACTAGTGAATCCATAATGACAATGAACTCAATAAACAACTCGAGCGAGCAAAAATTCATCGACATATAAAACAAACCCATATTTCATCAAGGAAGAAGGAAAAGGAATAACAAGAAATTGAATTAAACTATGAGGAAAAAAATTCATACTAAGAAACTAGGTTACATTAAAGTATTAAGGAATAGTAAAGTTTGTGTAGAAATTGGACAAATCACTAGTTGAATTCACATTTTCTATATTCAATTTACTAACTCTTAGGCTCCAGGGAGACCAAATCAATCAACCTCCCATTTATTCTTTTAGAAAAACAAAATTGGGGGGAACATGAAGAAGGCATAGCTTTAGATTGTGAGTAGGGATATATTGAGAAATTTAGGGCCAACAACACATGATGGAGTGTTTTCCTTCCTCCTCTCTTCTCTATTTCTTATTTGAATTACAAAAAATTAGAATCCAATGACAACAAAATCCCAATACATTTTTGCAAATTGTTCGTGTATTTAAAGAAAGAAAAACTTAGCTTTTGCATAATTTATGGAGAGTCATGAGAATTGGGGCACTTAGCATATCCATCCTCATCTCCAGCCAAAATTTTTTTTCTACCATTAGTTGGATTGGTGAGGGCACAAGATTAATTTTCGACTTCCGACAAGTAGCAGCAAAGTGATGCAATCCAAAATAGATGGTGTCAAATTGTTTTAAATCACATCCTCAAACATGAAAATATTCAAAAAATAAATCATAAAGTGGGACAATCTAAGTTGTTCGACGAATTTGACCTATATCAACAAGAGGGAATTTCTATATTATTCATGATGAACTTATTACAAACGCAAAAGAAAAAGTTTGCCAGAAGAATAGTAGAGAAAGAAGATGATGAGGATGTGTGTACTCTTTATCCTTTTTTAAATAACCAATCCCCACTCATTCTCCCACTCTTCCATAATCAATGAACAGTTAATGAAACATGATAATGGACTTAACCGTAACAATAATTAGGTCATTTAATATGGGTAATGTGAGGTATAATTATATGGTAATTTTTGAATGAACCTAATAGCCAACTTTGCAGGGCCACCTAGTGTCCCATCCTCTTAGTTATGTCCATGTAGGTCAAAATTTTTGATAAACAAAAAACCTTGCTCGAGATCGAATAAATTTGAATTAAATTGAACTTTTGTAAATTATATTCTTTAACTTTAATCCTGTGATTCTTCCTTCAAAAATAGTTGACTTGAAACTTGAACAATCTTTAAGTAAAAAGCTTGTGCTTGATTTTTTTTGAAAGTTATTAAATTCTCAGTAACGCTGATCTTGGGATTTAGTACCATGGTCTTGAATCAAAAGCTAAATTTGGGACTTTCAATGAAGAACACCTTAAATTTGGTGACAAACTTCTTGAATTTGGTAAAGAACTCAACGAACTTCTTGAATTTAACGAAAAACGTCTTAAATATTCTTAATAATTTCAAAGAGAATTTAGAAAGTTTCAAGTCTTTAACTGCTTCACTTTCTGACTTCTCTATGCTTTGAGCCTGATTACTATTTATAGTTAGAGGAGAGATAGAGTAGCTATATCATCTTACTGACATAGCGCAATTCTATTGACTACCTCAATTTGAACCATATCCAACACTTAGTAGATATGTTTAATCATGTAGAATCCTTATCTTATCTACTTCTGACAAGATTGTGCCATTTATCACTATTTGATTGGCTAGTTAAAATATTAATTAATTAATTTATTTTAAGAAATTATATTTATTTAAATTTCTACATAAATAAATATATTGATTTAATTAATATTTTAATGACATATTTTCTATCATTATTTGATTGAACACTAAATTTTAACGTGTCTACAGTCCATTTATGGGAAAAACCATACTTTTAATCAAATAGTTTTCAAATAATGCATCTTATGCTTAAATAAGTAGCACCATTCATATCTTACATACAGTAGCTTTGTAAAGTATAGGCCAAATAAATATCTTATGATGGAGAAAACGTTAATGTTGTTATTTCAGTGAAATGGATGTAAGTTAGCTGCATAGTTGAAAATAAACTAAATTTTAAAATCACATTATCATTTCTTGAATTGAGAAAGTTTGAGGACCAGTTCTTGAATTATAAGCTTATGTATGCTAAAAAAATAAAAATGAAACGTGCAAGTAATTTGATGCAATAACAACAATCTCTGGGAAAATTGTTAACAATAAAAAACTCAATTTTTTTATATAATATACGAGTTATTACCAAATCAATTTAAGACTGTGTTAATTGACTTAAATACAAACCCATCTTCAGTGACTTAGCTCTTTCAGAAAATTATGTGTTTTCACGTTTTTCATTTATAATTAAGGGCATATTTTTTCATAGACAAGTGACGAGAATCTATACTAAGACCATGAAAGTGGTATGGTAATTGTCTTGATCTTGGACTAAGATGTCCTCATGTTATACTAAATTTTATACTTTCCACCCCAAATTTCCATGTTTTATATCTTAATCCTTTATATTATTTTTTTTTCCTTTTTCACTATCATTTCCAAACTTTTATTTTTTTAATTGCTTAACTTTTCATTCATTTATCTTCTGTCTTTTAGTTTTAGGTTAATTATTCTTTAACCTTAAATTGACTTTCTTTTATTTTTCTTTCAAGTATTTCATATAATTCTGCACTATTATGTATACTATCAATTTTGTCAAGTTTATGTAAATACTTAATCTAACAATATAATTGAATTACATAAATTAAACTAAGATATGCTTTATTGTTATAATTTTTTTTATAAAATAATTTTTTAATTGCACACAAAACAACTTTACAGAAGTACTAATATCTAATATTTGGCGATCAAGAATCGAAAGGGCACAAAATGATATTACATAAAAGTAAATTGGGCATTTTTTAACATTTGTCATAATACATGGGGGGAGTATAATTAACCCAAAAGCCAAAATCAACTTTCGCCCCGTTGGACGATACTTTTCGCTTTAACAGTTTAAACGCATTCACACGCGTCGATATGTTGCTAGATTGCGTCACACGTGCAAAGCTATTATAAAATCGCGAATAGGCTTCACGGGTGCAGGGGGGAGTGGAAAGGGGCCACGAGACCGTCTCGAAAGGGAGCGAAGTGGTTTTCTCTTGCGTCATCCGGCCGGAATATTCGACTTCGCACCTCAGGTACTGTGTAGATTTAATTTAGTTTTCTGAGGATATCCTCTCTTTCGTTTTTTGAATTTTGAGTTTTATCCGTGAGTTGTTTTTCTGATTCTTCCTGTATGCTGGAGACTTTCTACGATCGAGACCTTTGTTTCTGTTTATATTATCGTTATTCCGGTTTTTAATGAGATCATGGAGTGGTAGGCTTTTTGCTACTCGTTCTAGTATGGAAATGAAATGTACTCTGGAATGTGTCGTGAAATGGATGTATTTGTGGTTTTATAGTTGTCATCTATAGTTAAGAAACACAAGAAAAAATATTGATTCTTCATCTAGTGCGGATCTTTTTGTGGTTGCATTTGCTTCGAGATAGGAAAAGGACCTAACTCGATCTTCTTATGGTAAACCTGTATTTAAACATGTTGAACAGCGAAAAAGTTCTCTTCCAACTTCATATTATTATTATAGTATTTTTATTTTTTTTAGTTTCTGATCCATATTTGTTTTTATTAAATGATCGTGAAGCTGTGAATGAAATTTATAAGCCATCATGATGTTTCATTTCCTTATTGTGGTACCAGCCTTTGATTGCATTGCATTCCAAGGCACTAAAACTCGTGTCTTGCCATAAATAGTGTGATGATTATATGATAAAGATGTATCTCCGCCACTGAAATAGCTACTTTCTGTGAAATGTAAATTTTTTATTGGTTTGAATTGAGGTCATAAAGTTTTGAGGAAGTTGTTGACAATTTGAATGCTATTTCCACGTTTGAAATTAACAGCATGCACCAATGTGAATAATTGACTGCTGGTATTTTAAAGGTTAATCTTGAGATGTGAATTCAGATTTTTCTTGATGTAAATGGGAACACTTCATTCAACATTAAAACTTCTTGTAATATCTACAAAAAAATACAACTTCTAGAAAACTTGATTCTTTATGAATTTCAGTCTAATAAGTGGTTTTTAGTAAGTCAAAGGGTTTTATTATTTGCATGCAAACAGGCTACTAAATTGGACTACAATAAGCACTGGATTGATTTTGTTGAGATGCCCTACCTCGTACGCGAGCATTTGTTCATTGGAAACATCGCATATGCTGCAGAGATTCTCCAGAATGGAAGTAATGAAGTCACACATATACTATCAGTGCTTAGTTCAGCATCAATTTCTTTCTTCTCAGAATGGCGTAGTGGGCTTTCAATTCCAAGTGAAGAAATTCGGAAGGTCTATGTTGGGGGCTCAGGCTCTGAGCATGCTTCATCCCTCGGGTCAAAGAGTTCATTGTCACCAGATAAGATTCTGTACTCACTGGAGTATGCGGGTAAGGATTTGAAGTTTGTGAGGATGGCTGTACCTTTGAGAGATACAGAGAATGAAAATTTGCTGGACTATTTGGACGTGTGTTTGGATTTTATTGAAGATAGTAGGAAAGAGGGATCTGTTTTGGTCCACTGCTTTGCAGGTGTATCTAGGAGGTATAGCTTACATGCTGATTCTTTCAATATCACTGCTTGTAATATACTACATCTTGGTGTGATTTATGCTTAGGCTTCGTAGAAAGGATAGCACTGTGCAAATCTCTTTATGGTAGTGATGCATGTGTTGTACACTTGTATTATCTTACACGTCTGTAAGATTAGAGGGAAAAAAAGAATAGTAACACTAATATATCTGATGTTTTTGATTTGGTACTTTGTTTAACTTAGGAGATAACACTTCTTGTTCTAATATATATCTGTTGATAAATGTGTGATTGTGCATTTATATTTTACATGGACATGCTCCCCTGATATGTACGTATCACCATGACTTATATGTGTTGTGTATATATGTTTATATACACACACAAATAATGTATAAATATGTATGTGTGTGTGTGTGTTCTTTAAATTGCCTTTACATATGCTCCTAAAGGCCTCTGCAATTTGCTTTTGGCTTTCATCATTATGCTAAGTACTGTACAAATCTGATTCAGTGAAGGCACACAATTGCATAGATTATATGCTTTGGTTTGTCAAGCCCTAGGGGTTTAATCTCTTCTGTGCACGTGTTTGTTGCAGTGCAGCAATCATTACAGCATATCTGATGAGAAGCGAGCAACTATCACAAGAAGGTGAAGAGTTTCCGTTTTTCTTGTTCTGTTTTTGACATAAAAATCCATGGGTGATTCTAAGTGGTGTTTGGGTGAGCTTATTAAAGACCATATAAGATGCTTGAAAGTTTATAAGATATCACAAAGTGCTAAGTAAAAATTTTATGAGATAAATTTATATACTCCCATAATGAGAGCTGAGATTTTATTAGTTCTTTTAGAAGAGATCAAGGCAATCAACTTATTTTTTAAATTTAATGTGTTCATTGACTGTATTAATTACATATTGCATTATTTAATCTTATAGATTTTATTTTCTTATTTTGTCCAAACAGGTGAAGAACATATTTCCAAGAATTAGATCTAGCATCTTATAAGCTCCAAAAATACATTGGCTAAAACATCTTGTAATAGCAGCTAATATTATTGGGAAAAAAAACAAAAAAGGCTTAGCTGAGAAAACTCTTCATCTAATACCCTTTTGGCTATTTCAATTTTTGAATGAGATCTTTTTGCTCTGTTTCTTTTGATTTCTTATTTCCTCCGTTATTTTCTGTTTTTACTCTTTTCCATTTCCTTGTGATTACTAGATGCTCTTGAATCTTTGCGTCAGAGCTGTGAATTTGTGTGCCCAAATGATGGTTTCCTGGAGCAGGTGAAGTGAACTTGAATGTACCTGTATTGATCCTCATAATTATTCTTTGTTTTAGGCGCACTACCTTTCGTGCAATTTATAATCTCAGTTCCCTCTGTGCTTGCAGTTGAAGATGTTTGAGAAAATGGGTTTTAAAGTTGACCATGAAAGTCCCATATACAAGCGCTTCCGCTTAAAAGTACTAGGTCCATTATTTTATTCCTCTTAATGATTTTATAGTATTGTTTGAATCTTATTTTTGTTTGATGTTCATGATTGTTATGTACCATTTACCAATTTGTTTGATCTTTTAACTTTTGTATACATACCTATTAATTATTATGTATCTCATAATTTATCTGTCATGATATTCACTAAGGTATCTGAATAGTGACATCACTCCAAACTTATTTTGTGTAATCTATTCCAAGCAACCGATGAGATGAAAATCAGTGTAATACCCCTAGAGACTTTATTGTGTTACGTTCTGTTCACTGTCTTTATTACAGTTGTTTTTACATTCAATTAAAATTTAGAATGCTCAATGTACATTTTTCAAATTTGTGCAATTTTTTTGCATTTACATGTTCAGTTGGAATTTTCACGCATCAAGAATAAGGTGCAATTCAATGGATATTGTTTATTTGGACTGTCATTTTTAGTGTTCCCATTTCATTGCCTTATTCATTGGGTGGTATGCCATGTATTAACAGGTGATTCCTATAACCGTGGGGAAAAAATAGATGTTTCTAAGTTTGGTGCTGATCCTGGCTTGCCAGATGAAAAAATTTCCTGTAATGTCAAAGCATCACCAGATAAAGAAGCACCTTCTACTATCGCATACCGATGCAAGAAATGCCGTAGACTTGTTGCACTGCAGGAAAATGTTTTGGATCATGTTCCAGGAGAGGGGGAAACATGCTTCGAATGGTATAGAAGGGGTGGGAATCCTTTTAATAGGTCTGAAGACAGTGAGTGCACATCTATCTTTGTTGAGCCTCTTCGGTGGATGACTGCAGGTAAATAGATCAAGTACATTGTCTAAGCTTATGGTTATTTGGGCGGTGATTAGCTCGTGTATCTACCAAATCTCACATTCAGATTATTGGTCAATCAGCATTATCATGATTCTTCTTGACCACCAGTTGGTTGGTCTGTATGCCAAGTTTTTAACATTGTCCTTGTAGAGATTCAGAAGAAACTCATTATAACTTTTCTCTTTTTAATCGAGCACCCGTCTTGTCGTGCTTTGTGGCTTATATTCTGCTTCTTTTGAGCTTCTTAATCTGGTACTCACCTTATTGCGCACCAACTTTCAATAAGTGGTGCACGAGCAATATCCCATCCTGTTTTTTTCCTGATCAATTTGATATTATGCAGTTGAGGAAGGTGCGCTCGAGGGTAAGTTGTCGTGCATCCACTGTGCAGCCCGTCTAGGTTACTTCAACTGGTCTGGAATTCAATGCAGTTGTGGGAGTTGGATCACCCCAGCGTTCCAGCTTCATAAAGGCCGAGTGGATATCAGTACTGTCTAAACTTTCTTCCCTTCAAAAACAGGCTTTGGACCATCTTCTGGATTCTGTGTGCTCTAGCTTTTTCTCAAACTATAATCAATATTAAATACGGATTAACCACATTTTGTTTAGGTACTCAATGATACAAGCGTATGCCGTTGCTTAAGGATGAGTATTTGGAAATCCTGTTAATCCTGAAGTGAATTTAACGTCCCCCCATTTTGATATATGAGGTTGTATTTGTGGTTCCTAATGCAATCGTTGCTGTTCTACTGCCGCTTTGCACAACTGCATTTCAGTTATATATCAACATGTTTGGGAGTACATTTTAATTGTACAATATAAAATAACATATTTATCCCATTTTAATTAACAATATGAAATTACACATTTGCTCTTAGTTTAAATCCTTTTATTCTTTTTCTGTCTTTTATTTCTTCGTTGTCTGTTGCCTTGGAATAACTGCAAATACAATCACTAAGGCTATCATGGTTTCTTGAATATCCATGTTATTTCATTAAGTATTTGAACGCATTTTGGTTGAACAACATTAAATGACACACATCCTACTTTAATTAACAATATGAAATTATGCATAAGCCCATAGTGTAAGTCCTTTCATTTTTTCCTATTTCTTCATTTTTTACAATTTATCTTTATATGTCTTTTCTCTCCAATTTTGCCTCATTTAATTTTTGTATTTGTTATTTTATTTTCTCAATTGAAATATGTTCTATGTTTTAAATTTTAAACAAAATTATTACATTATTTAAAATATTATAATTTTATAAATTACAAATAATTTCACACGCTCATGGAGTGCGTGTGAATTTTGCTACTATAAATTATTTAAATACCGAAAGAAGGAAGATTTAAAAAGATATATGTGACAGGAATCATTCTTCAAATGAAAAGGCAAATGAAAATATTTGACCGCGTCCTACATGCTTAAGAAGCATCTGTACACAGCCTCGTCAAGTTACGGCAATTTAGAAATCATCCGAAGGAGGAAACTGCAATAATACAGGAAGAAAAGTTGAAATCAACCCTGATTGAGAACCGAAGGTAATGATTTCCTCGGCAGTGACAAAATGCCTACAAGAACACATTTTAGCTTGAATGGCCTAATACCGTTGTTCAACACCATAATTACCGCTTGCTCAATGTCCCTGGGACTCAAGAAGAATGTTGGTGGCAGTATTAATGTCGTTCCTGGCACGTATAAGTGCTTGCTTAGCCGAGTTCCTATCAAAACCCATCGAAACCAGCGTAGCAATGGAGTCCTCCGGCGGCTCCACCGGGGCTGACGAGGGAGCTGGATAGTTACCCTAAAGCCACAAAGAGCAGAAGCAAACATTTTATTCACAATTGGGAGATAGAAGTGGGGATTCTACTTCTGTATGCATTCCCATGTATAAAAATGAGAAATCAGATTTATGCAAACATGTCTTCAAGAATGAACGCAATGACAAATCTGTACATCATCTGTCTTCCACTGCATACATTTACTGATTTGCTACAAATGTTTCGATTTGGAAAGATAGCAAATAGAATTGGCAAACCGTCCTATTGACTGAGAAATCATTCTGTCAAATTTCACACATTATCTTAACCAAAAGAAAACAAAAAAAGTTCAAGATGGCGCGCATGGAGCCAGACGGTTGGGAGGATGGAAGTGGGACCACGCTTAATAAGCAGGGAATTAGATAAAGTTGGGTTTCACATAATGAGCTAATTAAAACTATAAAGAAGTTACCAGTAGTAGTTAATTTCCAGAACAAGTTTACCTCCACTGGTCGACCAGCATAGGATGGTGCACCTCCTAGAACATTCCTAGATGATCGAGTGGGTGTACTCCCCATAGATGGCCAAGAAAGTCTTGAGAAGAATGAAGCAATAGATTCAGGGAACTGAGACGAGAAGTAAAAATCCAATCAGCCATATGTCAAATAAAAATCAGAGCCAGTAAAGGGTAATAGCAACCCTATACCATCAATGTTCAAATATCAGATTAGCTGTTATGTATGTATCCGTGCACGAAATGTCCAAGCAAATGAGATCACAACACTACACTTTCCAAGTTGATGCTGAAGTCTAAAGTCCCGAAGCAAGACAAAACAGAATCATCTCAATTGTTTAACCCCCAAACTTCCCTTCTCACACTACTCACCACAAACCTTAGCACCTATTCAACCACCTAATCAACTATCTTTTGCATGGCTCATGGTGTTTGTATAACATAGCTTGACAGTCATGATGTGAACAAGCATCAAACTAGGAAGATTAAAACGAGCATTGCATGAGAACCTTGAATGTAGAAGAGTTAAATGACAGGGTAAAACAATGTAAAAACTCATATTAGTGAAATGAACCAACTAAAGTACCCAAAACTGTAGATGAAAATCCACAAATACAATTATCAACACAGGATGCTTGGTCAATGTAAATGTGAATGTGAAGTGGACAAGAGAGGGAATCAACTAAGGATTAGTTGCAACCTTCATCCTCCGTACACAAAAAATGTTCAAGCGATATAAGGATCCTGCAAGAATACCACAAATCCCTGGTATCATCGATCTTTTCCAGGATGATAAAAATAGCTGCAAGACACAAGCAGTCAACATGAGATAAACAAGCATCAAGAAGAAAAATTCAAAATGAAGATACACCCGCTATTCATCAGATTTGCCTCACATTGAGTAAACATAAACTGCAGTAAATAAAATGGGCGTAGCCACAACACAACTGAATTACCTGAAGACCAGCTAAATAAATAAAGGTCTTGTCAGAAAAGTTGAGGTTACATGCACGAAACCGCGTTGTCACAGGAATGTCAAAATAGAAGGGTACAAATGAGGAAAATATAAGGCCATAGGGTCCTGACGTGAGTATCTTCAAGACAGGATCTGACAAAAAATAAATTCAAATCATCAGAATGACAACTAATATATGTGGATTATACATCAGTAGATATTCGTTCCATCCGCAAAATTTCAACTAAGGTGACACAAGCAAGCAGTTCAAATAGACAGACAATATGTATGTATGTATGTATAAACTAAGAAAAATGTCATGGAAACAAAGACAACATCATGGAAATATTTCATGTAGAAAAGCTGGCTATTCAGTTTTATAGTGCAGGACAAGCAAGTATCACATTTTGTCCATGGAACTGCCAGCAACATCATAAATCATGAAATAGCAAATAATCCAGTAAGCCAAGAAAGCTGGCAACTGTGACAGCTTTTGTGCTACCAGAAAGTTTTTAAGGTTGTAGAAAATGAAAAAACAAACTTGCATTTGATAAGTGAATTGACAAAGATGACCAATAAGGTATGCAATTATTATAACCACATTGTCATGTGAGAGGAAAAGGCCATCAAATTGCTGAAGTAGAGTAAAAAAAATAAGAAAAAGAAAATGACCATACCTTTAAGCAGCAATAGTGCAAGGACCTCAAGTAGTAAAGATATGATGACTGAAAACAGGATAAAGACCTGAACCAAGGGACAGAGATAAGAAAGGTATTTTTCTGTGCGTTGTCCATTTAACAAATGAGAAAAATTTAATGTTGCTTGTTTAGGGAGGACAAATACCAACGAGGTGATAAGGAATTGATGACAGTGGGAAAGAAATAAGACGGTTAGCACATATTTTTCAAGTATATGTGTGCACAACTATTGAGAGATTCTTCTATCTGTCTTGGAAAGCTAGTTGATCTCAAACTCTTCAATACCAGCAATTCAATTAGTCCAACTCCATATCACTTTATTAAAACCCAAGCACCAAGTTTCCACGGTATAAGTCTCTAAAATTGTAAACTTACACCTATCCTTTTTCATTATCAACTAATATATGATAAACTCTGGATATCAATGAAATATAATTTACACTAAACAATGTCAACTTACTAAAGACAAGTATATTATCACTAGTCATCAATCAAATAAGAACATCATGCAAATTAAACTTAATCAACAGAGAGCCTAGGATATGACAGTTTGTTGTAAACCAATAGCACTACATTCTCTTCTCATTCTATAAACTTTACACCACCCAAGCAATGAAGAGAAATCGCGTGAGTAAAGCTACTTATAAAGGCGGGCATTTGCAGGGATATTTTTCAAACGGCATAAAATTATATTTCCATTTTTCAAGTTAATGACTAGCTTCAATCACCTGGTATAATCTCATATAGAAAAGATCAATTTAAAGTGAAGTGCCAATTAAGCAAAATATTTTAGATTTTTTTTTGAATTCTTGCATTGCACATACAAGGAGATGTGTCAGATAAAAGACATGTCAAACAATCGAAATTTATTTCTTCAATAGAAATGCCAACAATAATGCACTGATAATTCAGAGGAAACAGACAAGTAACAATTGAGCTTGAACAGAACTAACCGTGTATTTATTAGAACCTATTTGCCTCTCAAACACACGGAAGTAGTAAAGAAGATAAACTCCAAAAACTAGTTCTGGCGTAGAAGAAAAGCCAAAAACTGACACTATGAGCTTCCATATTTGGAGTTTCTTGTATATATCCTGTCACAGGCAAAGAACCAAGTCAACAATTTTGATAATCAGAAAATTGTGCACAATACTTAGCTAAAGGAAACTATCTTATGTCAAAAGGAAAAAAAAGCATCAATAGCAAGGGCATGCAATGAGTTATTCTCTCCTCTAGTGCAATTATGAGCACAAGATTAAAGGAATAATAATTTTTTCCCCAAAACAAGACACTCAACATGCATGATGGAAATCAAACAGTAGATAAGAACCCATCATGTGAAGTCTGGAAAACAGAAACACAAAGAAGTGTTACAAAAATTTGGGAATTTTTTTCTCCTGTTAAAAATACTTTCATTTGTTGCTATCAGCAGGCTATCCCATGCATCACTTGCTAGCATCTCTCTATTAAAAGGAAAGACATAGGAGGTCATTCATCAAGAATAATCAGATAAGCCAAGTGCCGGTATCTCAGCATTTTATATAGTGTAAGTATCACACAACAAAACCCAGTTATCCATGAAGGTACTAATACAAATGGAACTTCAGACTCAATCCCAAGGGGGAATTGAAATTTCAAATCTAATTATATTGCCATAAAATTTCAGTTTATTGTGTCTGGGACAGCATCCAGCTAAAAATACCATTCTAATTTTCATGAATACCAATTACCAAATAAGTTTCTCCAAAACAGCAAAAAAAATAAGGCAACGAGTAAGTTAATCAACCATTACCTAGAACTGAAAGCATTCCCCATATAACAATGAAATTCAAAAAATCCATAGGGAGAATGAAATTAGCTCGTTCAGTACAAAAGCAAGTTACAGCATTTTATGCTCAAGGAGAACATCATTAGTTAGTTCACTCAATACTGAATAAAGCCAACAAAACAGGAGAGTGATTCAAACTTGAAAGGCAGTAATCCATCAAGAGAAACAACTTTTCCTTCTCAGAAAACAAAATCAAAAAGTACAGCAAAAATGTTTCGAGCACTTCCAAATCAAAACCCAATTTAGAACCACAGTCACATACCACATAGAATTTACGTTTAGCAACAGATGCAGCTTAATTAGCATTAGGAAAAAAACGAGAATCCGACAACGACAAAAAGGTATTGAATAGAAAAATTAATAAGAATAAAACACTATGGAACAATTAACAAATCAATATTCCCATCACATAAAACATGAAAAGGATAAAACAAACGAATGGGGACAGAATTCTCCAAAAATAACAAAAATAAAGAGAAATCTAAAAACGCCTTGCACTAGAAGGAAAAGGAGAAGACCTGATAAGACCAGTCGAGATTTCTGAAGCGACCTTGGATCCCAAATAAGATTGTGAAGAGAGCACTCGCTATTACTATTAGCCTTGTCACTGGGGCATTATCTGTCAATACAATCATTGCTCTCGTCAGACTTGCCAATTTTCGACGACAAAAACAAATCTTTCACCCAAAAAACAAGAGAATGGAAAGAACACGCACTAAAACCAGAAGGGAAGCCGTTCATTTTCCAGGCGAACCAACCACCTCTCTAATTCCTTGTCTCAATAGTTTGTATACCAGAATAATTCTTTCGATCTTTCTCCCAGATAATCACTCTCTAAATTATTTCTTTTCTTCCTTCTGTATTTGGAGACAGCCTCGTCGCCATCGTCATCACCCGGGACACATCACCGGGTGCGGAAGATCTTGCCATGTGTAGCTAAGTTACACATGGCAAGATCGCAATCTTTTCAATTAATTAATTTTTTAAAATGTGATAATATATCTCTTAAAAAATAAATAAAACATCACAAAAAATAAAAACTACAAATACCTGAAGCCAAAAAAAATTATAAAAGCATCTAAAAAATTAGAATAAATATATTTAAACATGTTTAAATTGTTAACCACTCAATAATAAAATTGGTGTCAAATATTTTTATTGCATATACTCATTTATTTTATTTAGTAATTTTACATAAAAAATAAATTATCAAAAAATTACATTATTTTACCATATAGAATTTTTTTATTTTATTTAATACGTCGTAGAACTTTTTATTTCTTTTATTATGTTCATTAACCAAAAAAATGACAAATTTAATAACTAATATTAAATATTCCAAACGTTTTTATATTTTATTTTATTTTTAATTATTTATAATTATTATTTTATCTGACCTTTCGTTTAATTTTTTATTTCACATATTTTTTATATTTAAAAACAAAAAATTTATTAATTGAAAGTACAAATTTTACCATTTGACACAATTTGTCGCACCCAGTCCACATCGAATAGGCCCGTCATCTGGGGTTTGGTATTGTAAAATGGGTTCGGGCCGGCCCGGCTCACGATTCTGGGCTCTTCATAGTCAGTGTGTAATTCTCTTTCAGTTGGTTTCTTATTTTTTTGGTTAATTGAAAATATTATTTTAACCATAACTAACCATTTAATTAGGCTTTTTGCGGAATCTAAGCAAGGAAATAGTTGTACAATTATTTTGACTATATTTGATGGGTGATTTTGATGGGACGAAAATAAAAATTATGTTTAATTGTCAAATTTAGGTAAAAAAATTTTAATTGATTTAAATTTGTGTATTTATGTATACATATAATATCTGATAGTGATTTAGTAATGCTATAGCATATAAGAACAATGATTTTTAGGGAATTAACATATACTAATAAAATTAGCACACATAGTGCACGTGTAAAATTATTTATAAACTATAAAAAACTTGTATTTTAAATAATAGAGATAATATTATTTAAAATATAAAAAATATTTAAAACAAGAATAAAGATAAAAATAAATGATTTTATAGATTATTAAATTATTGTAAATTTAAAATAAATTTATTTAATATTAAAAAGTATAAAATAATAGTTAATAACAAAACAAAAAAAATATCAAGAGAATTTGAAGAAAAAAAAAAGAAAGAGAAAATTATAAAAAGAATAAAAATCTCTAATGTAAAGATAATTGTATAAATATACTCTGTGTGATCAAGAATCTTTATTAAAATAATAATATAAGATAGATAAATAGATGTGCATATACATAAGTATATATCTATACTAAATATTAAGTTAGCAAAGATATTTGATTGCATAATATAAAATTACTTAAATACTCTTAATTTTTTACGAGTTAGATTTTCTCTATATGATTCATTTCTAGTTTTAATTTATTCTTTTGTATATTTTCATTCATTTATCAATCTATACTATATTATTAATTCAATAAAAATTCTTAATTGCATAATATCAAATTACACAATTGTCCTTCCTTTCATTTTTTTTTATTTTTATATCATTTTTTCTTCTTTATTTTTTCTCTTTTCTTTTGATTTATCTACACTATATTATTAAATTAATAAAAAAATTTAGTTACACAATATTAAATTATATAATTGGTCTTATTTTAATTTTTTTCTATCCTTTCTTTTCCTCTTTTTCCTCTTTTTTAAATTTAATATTTTTAATTACGTTTTCTCTCAAATTAAAATTTTAAATTCTTTTGGTTATTCTTTCTTTTATTATTTTAAATACTTTTATATTTTAATTTAAATAATTTATTAAGATGATTTGAAATACAATAATTTTATAATTTATAAATAAATTTACATACGCATAGAGTGTGTAGTTTTTATTAGTGTATATATTAATTTAATTGTAAACATATGCAATAAATGAATTTTAAATTTTGAATGGCATATAAAAGATAATATTTGGATTTTGAAATTTAAATGAAAAATTTGTTAGTCAGTCAATTTTGATGAGATAAAAATAGACAAAAATATTAAAGCAAACATGGAATTGGAGTACAGGATTAGCACTATGTTTAATACAAATGCAACGCTGGTCACCAATGTTTTAAAATTTGGGTCACAATCATGGTTCAATAAATAACGTCATACTCATTTTACAATATTAATTAATATGCTGAGATACTTAAAATAATAAATATTCAAATACACTTGAATGCGATATCAATTATCTTTTTAGTTAAATGCTACACAGAAATATAATATAAATATAACAAAAATGAAACAAAAATAATAATAAATGGAATATAAAAAAAAAAAGATACAATAAAATGTCATCTTATTAAAATATTTAGCCGAATATAGTATAATCTTAATAAGGTCTACACGCACTATTATACCTTTCGCGTAACGATTCATTTAATTCATAAACTTCTGAACTTGATGAAGGAGAACAAATTAGGGACAAATTAGAAAGACCAAGACAGAAATTAGGGTTTAAACTTCTATTTATTCATTAATTTCAACCAATCGATTTTTATACACCATGACCAATTCATTCAATTCAGTGACTCAATTGCGATTTTAATCTTTTTTTTAAAAAAAAAATAAAACAGCAACTATCAGAGTCTTAATTTTCAAGTTCTATGAAACACTTTTATTGATCGGTCTACAATCTGGTTGGTTGAACCGTTTGGTCCAAGTCAAAAACATTGTCGTTCACCTAATCTAATTCATTATTTGGCATAATGGTGTGTAATAAAAAAACAATCCATATTGTAGAATAATTCTTTATAGAAAAAAATCAAATTATCCTAGAAGAATTCAAACTCTGGTGGCAACTTCTAGACGCTTTGTAATTGGGTCAGTCTACACAACATCAGAATTACCCAAATGGAAAGAAATACCAACAGATACTGGGCATAACATGTCTCATTTCTTGACCGAAATGGAGAAAGTTGGCAAGAAACAAGGTTGTTCTGTCCACCCTTCCAATCGACGACTCAGTACAGGAAGAAAAAAAGAAGTCAATAAACACTCCCAGATAGGCTTATGCATGATCAAGACGCACAAAAAAGCAAAGCCTGAATCCCCATTTCTCCTTTCCTATCTACAGTTTGAAGATGGGTGGGCTTACAAAACCATTACTGTATTGTAGCTATTCCAGTGTGCAATTTGGCCAGAAGTGTTTCCACTCTGCAATTTCTTCCTTGTGGTAAAGCTTTCTGATTCCACCATAGAAGCCGACTGCATCGTTCCCCACTTCTCTGTGGCTCTTCCTGCTGATCGTCACTCTCCTCCATCGCGATCCAGGGCTGTACTGCTTGAACTCCAAGATCACCGTATCTGCGTGCACAAGATCATCGTTACAGATAATAAGCAATCGAGCCATGAAATTGCTCCAAATCTATTGAACGTAACATAGCCTTCCAAGGCCAGTAAACACCTTTTTGTGAGTCAAAACAATTGCAGAAACTAATTTCCCCTGCATTTATGAGTTGAACTTGCTGTGCCCAAACCACCCCTGTTAGGCACTCAAAGCAAGCGATCCGGTGGACCACATGATCATAATTCTACACCATAATAATGAGCTTTGTATGGTTCACACATAACGAGTTTTAGAACAGAGATGACGTAGTTGAAGCACTCGTATGCATTAGATCAGAAGTCACTGTAGCTATTATCTTCTTAATACTCAAGAGTTACAGTTTTAAATTCTTTTCTAGCAAATTGTGTAACAGAGAAGAGAAGAAAAGAAAACACATAAATGAGTCGGAGGTGGAGGGGTGAGCCTACCATTGATGTGGCACTGGCAATTGAACTGATTTCCACCACAGGATTCTAGATGGCCAACTACCCCGTACCACCACCCTGTGAAGTTCAGAGGAAAATGAACTGCTTCATTAATGAATACAGTTGGGATGTTCAGCCAATATAAAATAAAATAATTTAATTTAATTTAAATGGACACAATTGAACCGTATGTTGGGTTGAGGTAACAATAATATAAGATTTAAGTCGAGTTAAATGCAGGTTGTTTTTCGCTCTTCTTGATTTCACACACACATTGACAGAGTGGGCCAAATGAGAGGAGACTGATTAAATGCCCAGTGATGCTTTCCCACCAACAATCCCAAGATTAAGAAAGAATATCAAATAAATTATTAAAAAAAGGGAAAATGTGGCATTTTCAATTTGATGAGAAACATACCATATGGGAACTCTCTGTTTTTCCTCCACTGAATTTCAATGTGATCATCTGGTTTGAGCTCATCCAAACAATCAGAGACAAGAAGAACATTGGCAGGAGTGTCAACAGCTGGTGCCCTTAGCCTATTCCACTCTATACATTCCTCTATACTACTCCTCCCTTTGGCTGGATACCTTCAAAAGATCAATTTGAAAAACTAATCCTTAAAACCAAAAGAACACAAAAATGAAAACTGCAGGTTCAGTGTTTATGAAGCTAGAAAGCAAAGGCATTTGAAGCAACTATACCTAGCAACAAAATTGTCTGCTGTGGAATCATAGCTTAGTTGAGCATCATAACATGAAAGCATAAATCCAACATGCCCATTCTGCACATCAAGACTTGTCAGCGAAGTTTTTATGCCTAAGCTCAATGCTAACACTATTCAGAAAATTCTAAAAAGGATTATGTGATCACAGATGCAGCTCAAAATATTACCTCCCTGTTGAAAACCTGTGCTGGGAACCAAAATTTCCCAGACTCAAGAGCCAGATAGCAGGACATGACTGAATTTAGTGGTGTCTGACATTTTGAATCCCTTATTCTCTTCATCTCTGATTTATACCCAACAAATTTAGACAGCACAGAGAAAAACTGGAATTTGCTTCTTTCTGCTCTGCAATGCAGAAACTTGGGAGCCCTTTTTGAAGCCGTTTGGGACTGCCATTCTCTGAAGGCAGCGTGACCAATCACTCCACCCCATTTCTGCTTTATGAGCTTCTCCCATAAATGGTCACTTGTGCACCTCTCTCTCAGAGAACTGCACACACTTGCCATGCTACACAGTTCTGCAGGTAAAAGCTTTTCAAGAATGCAGTCCAAGGCCAAATCCGGGAGATCCAGTAAAGAAAACTCCTCTTTCTCCTCCCCAACCTCCTCCATAACCTGAAATTTTGAACTGAAAATTCTCTTGATTGATGGAAAAAAATTTGGAACTTGCAAAACCCTGATGGAAATCCTTCCTTTCCTACCTACCAACACAAAAAATCTGTGCAATGCTTCCCAAAAAACCCAGGGAAATTCCCACCTTCTGGTTTCAACCCTTGAAGTGGGATATGGTTTGAGAAATGACTGAGAAAGCATCAGAAAAGACAGACAAGACACCAGGAAAAGAAGCATTCTGCTAATGGTACTGCTTTAAAAAAAAAGATCGTTGGTGAAGTTGTTGAGCTAAGAAAAGTGCCAAGAGCAGGAGTATCAACTACAGAAGCAAGAAGAGCTGATTAGCAGCCGCATTTATGCATGAAAAAGCAAGAAACAAAGGAGAATTTTTCCTATTATTTTATGTATATGACACAATAACTAGGAAATGCCAAAAAGATGTCCCAATCACATGAGAGTTAAGATTCCCTATTTTTTGAGACGCACAAATTTCCGGGGTAAACTAAGTTTAGTTAAAAAATAACGAAGTTGAAATTCCAAGAGAGGGACATTTAGCAGACACCACAACCCTCAAGTTTCGATTGTTGGGAGTTACAACGCCCAGAACAAGAAACCAAGGTTGTTAAACCTCTTCTACATAAATGTTACGACCGCCACATGTGTTGAACTGTCACACTTGTAGAAGAGAAACTAAAAACGCAAAATGGGAGGGCAGGTGGCGTTTGAAGAATGGCTGGCCTGAATATTAAATATATATAAGAGAAATAGAATCTAAGCAAAGGGCGTTTACTTTGCCACCAAGACTTAAGAGTATTGCCCAAATCTAGGACAAATCCGCAGCAAGCTTTGGTAAAAACTGTTAAGGTTTGTGGTTTATATACTCGTAACCGTCCATTCAACTATTAAAAATAAATCAAAAATTATGATCAAATGTAAGGGTAGGTACCTCTATTTTTGACCAATCAAGTGTATGAATAGGTGTCTCTAAACGTGGTCAATTGAGTGCAGAGCTTTCAACTATCAATAGAGCAGGTTTTTACAAACTTATGTATTAGTTCAAGTTTAAGAATTGCGTGTGTGAGTATATGTAAAAAGAAGTGTTCCTTGTAAGGTTGTTTTTAGAGAGTTCAAGTTTCTCTCTTGTCTTTGTTATTTGTTTTCTTTCTTTTATGCACTATACACACTTAAATATAAAGTGTTACGTTTTTAAAAGCTCTTTTTTGCATTTAGAGTCCATTTCTCCTAACAAAGTACTTTTAGAAGTGTCATTTGTTATAATTCAAGGAGCAATTGAGGAATCAGCCGACACCATGATCAAGTTGAATCCCAACAACTATGCTATTTGTAAGCCTTGAATGAAGGAGCACTTGATCATACGAGACCTATGAGATCCAATGCTTAAAGACGCTGCAAAACCCGAAGATAAGTTCGATGCCGAGTAAGAAAGGATGCACAGAAAACGGTAGGGCAAATTCGTGCTTTGATTGATTAAAATGTTTTTAATCATGTTTCTAAAGAAATAAGAGTTGATATTTTGTATAAGAAACTTGAAACAATGTATGAAATGAAACATGGTTTAAGCAAAACTTAACTGTTAAAGAAAATTATTCGTTTTCGTTATAAAGAGGGCTTTAGTATGTCAGAGCATCTAAATAATTTTCAAGGGTTAATTGATCATTGAACAACCTTAAAATTAAATCTAGATGAAGAGGTTCAAGCTCTTTTATTGTTTAGTTCATTACCTGATAGTTAGGAAACCTTGTTTATTATTATTTCTAACTCTATTCCAAACGGAATTCTGACATTGGATATGGTGAAGGAAGCTCTACCCAACGAAGAAATAAAGAGGAAATAGTTTGGACAAAAAGTTGAAGGTCAAGCCTTAGTTTTTGAAAAATATGTAAGATGTGGATAAAGCCAAAGTTGAGGATCAAATCAACGAAAAGAACACTCAAAAGGTAAGTCTGTTAGTAGAAAAGAAGTTGAATGTTTTTACTGTTAAAGGAAGGGCCACATCAAAAGGGATTGTAGGAATTGGAACGGAATTTTAACAAAGGAAAAGATGAGCAAAAGAAGCAAGAGAACATGCTCGAAGAAACAACAGCACAGCTTTGGATGGAAATGTAATAATTGTAAGTGATGAAAATTCATTGAATTTTACTTTTTAAGATTACTCTTGGGTGATTGACTCGAGAGCTTCCTATCATGTTACTTCACATAAGGAGTTATTCTCTTCTTACCATCTTGTAAAAAATGGCTTTGTAAAAATAGGTGATAGTGGCACTTGTAAAATTCATAGTTTTGGTTATATTTTGATAACTACTGCCTTGGGATGCAAATTAAAGTTGAAAGATGTAAGGCATGTGCTAGACCTGAGGTTGAATTTAATTCCTATGGGAAAATTAGACGATGAAAGGTTCTCCAGTCATTTCACTGGGGGAATTTAAAAGCTAACAAAGGGCAATTTGATTATTGCCAAAGGGAGAAAGGTAAATACTCTTTTATATTACTGATGCAAAAATCGATAGTAATATTTGTGCAGTTGTGAAATCATGAATGGAGTTGTGGCACAAAAGGTTGGGACATATAATTAAAAAGGTATGTCAATTTTAACTAAAAATAATTATTTGTCAAAATTTGAAAAATTAGATTTTATACTTTGTACCAACTGTATAAAATGAAAACAATAAAGAATTGCTTTCAAAAAATATCCTTCTACAAGGAAAGAAAAACTTCTTGAGTTTGTACACACTGATGTTTTCCAAATGAAAGAAAGAACACTTTGTGGTTCTTTGTATTTGGTGGTTTTTATTGATGGTTTTTTTAAAAAAGTTTAGTCCTATGTATTGAAATCAAAGGATCAAGTTTTGGAGTCTTTAAAAAATTTTCATAAAAGGATTCAACGAGAAATGAGCCTTAAATTAAAATGAGTTCAGGCTGATAATGGTGGAAAATACCGAGGACCGTTTGAAAAATATTGTAACAACATAGGATTCGATTGGAGAAGATTGTTTTAAAGACCCCGTAGCAAAATGGAGTTGTTAAAAGAATGAATCAGACCATTATTGAAAGAATTCTAGCTATTCTATCACATGAAAAGCTATCAAATCCGTTTTGGGGAAGCCTATGAGGACGGTTGTTGATTTGATCAATCTTTCGCCTTCAGTTCTTTTGAATGGAGATGTTCCAGAAAATGTATAGTTTGGTAAGTCTATCAATTTACAGCATTTAAAAATCTTTAGGTGTCGAGCATTTATTCATATTTCAAAGGATGAAAGAAATAAACTTAATCCTAAATCAAGAGATTGCATCTTTCTGGGATATGGGCATGAAGAATTTGGATATAGATTGCGGGACCCTAATGAAAAAATAATAATAAGAAGTTGGGATGTTATTTTCTTTAAAAATCAAACTATTGAAGATGTAAAGAAAGAAAATAAGAACATGATTACTGAAAAAATTCCAGTAAAGGATCCTCACTCCCAGCAAGTTCAACAAGGAATTGAAGTTCTACAGGAAAACACGGAAGAAAGGTATGAAGCTGAAACCACTCCAACTCCACCTCAGCCTGCAAGGAGATCTGAACAAGAAAGAAGGTCGTCAACAAGGTACAATCCAATTGAAAACCTAATGCTAACAGAAGATGGTGAACTAGAGTCCTTTGAAAAACCAGTAGATGATAAAGATAGCAAAGAATGGTAGCAGGTGATGGAAAAAGAAATGAAGTCTATCCATGAAAATCAGACTTATGATTTGACAAGTCTACCTCTGGGAAGAAAGACACTCAAAAACAAATGGGTATTTAAGTTAAAGACAATTGAAGGGAGTTTTCAACCAAGGTATAAGGCAAGGTTAGTAATTAAAGGCATTGAACAAAAATTTCGCATTAATTTTGATGAAATTTTCTCTCTTGTTGTGAAAATGAATTATATTCAAGTTGTCCTCGGATTAATTGCAAGTCTGGATTTGGAAATAAAACAATTTGATGTGAAAACAGCATTCTTAAATTAAGAACTTGAAGAAGAAATTTTTATAGAGCATCCAGAAGGCTTCCGGTGAAAGGTAAAGAAAATTTAGTCTCTCGGTTTAAGAAAAGCCTTTATAGATTAAAGTAAGCTCCGAGGCAATGGTATAAAAAATTTGACTCCTTCATGGCTAATCACAGTTTTAGAAAAACAAATGATGATCATTATGTATACATTAAGAATTTTGATGATAATTTTATCATTCTTTTGTTGTATGTTGATGATATACTTATTATTAGCTATAATCTAAACAACATTAATAAATTAAAAAGGGAGTTGAATAAATCCTTTGAAATGAAGAATTAGGACCAGTAAAGAAACTCTTGGGCATGTATATTCTACAAGATAAGCTAAATCATAATATTTGACTATCTCAAGAAAGTTACATCAAAAAGATGATTGGAAAGTTTATGATGGAAAATGCAAAGTCAGTAACAACTCCACTAGGTAAATAATTCAAGTTGAGTTCAAAACAGCATTCAAACAGTGAAGATGAAATGAAATATATGAATAAGATACCATATGCCTCAGCTGTTAGAAGCTTGATATATGCAATGATTTGCATCCGGCCAGACCTAACTTATGCGGTTGGACAAGTAAACCCTTACATGTCAAATCCAGAAAAGGAACATTAGAATGCTGTCAAGTAGATTTTGAGATACCTAAAAAGAACAATCAAACTTGGACTTTGCCATATGCAGAAAGGAATAAGCTTGTTATTGAAGGATATTTTGATGCAGACATAGCAGGTGATGTTGATTCAAGAAAATCTACTTCTAGTTATTTAATAACCTTTGCAGGTGCTGCCATATCTTGGCAAAATAAACTCCAGAAATATGTTGCACTTTCAAGTACATAGACAGAATACATTGCACTAACTAAAGCATACAAAGAATTAATTTGGTTGAATAAGTTCCTTCAAGAGTTAAGATGGAGCTAAGAGAAGTATGCCATCAATTGTGACAGTCAGAGTGCGATCTACCTAAGTAAGAATTCAACATTCCATTCACAGTCCAAGCATATTGATGTTTGTGGTCATTGGATTCGACGAGTATTGGAAGAAAAGGAAGTAAGTTTACAAAAGATCTATATAGATGACAATGAAACAAACATGTTAACTAAGGCGTTGCCTAGATAGAAGACGACACGTGCAAAGAAATTATTGGGTTACAAGAAAGACTATAAATATCAACAAATAGGGAGGAATGTTAAGGTTTGTAGCTATTTACATACCAAGAACCACCTATTTCAACCAACAAGAATAAGCCAAAGATTGTGACAAATCAAGTGCAGGGGTAGGTACCTCCAAATGTAGCCAATCGGGTGCAAGACTTTAAATTATAAATAGATGAAGTTTTGGCAAGCCTCTGCATTAGTTCAAATTCAAAAATTGAGTGTGTGAGTGTGTATAAAAAGGAATGTTCTTTGTTAAGTTGTTTTTGGAGTGTTCAAATTCCTTTCTTACTTTTATTGTTCGTTTTTTTCTTTTGTGTACTATACACATTCAAATAGAAAGTGTCACATTTTTTAAAACTACTTTCTATTTTTAGAGTCTATTAACAGCATGGGTGTGCTTCGTGAACATCAACACACAAACTAGGAACACCAACGAAGTGTCCCCACCGTTTTGTGCCTTTATCTGAACAGATAAGAAATCGTTTTCAAATACAAAACAATGTTAGGGAAAAAAAAAACAGGTGCTAAATTGTCTACTTGGGGCAGATATTGTCGCTACAGAAAAAGTGGGTTGTCTCAATTTCTTCAAAATATGACCGTCGAGACTCAGAACATTTTCAAAGACTTTGATGGGATAAAAAAAGGGACTGCATTTATTTGAGTGACGGGCTTTTGGAGGGTTGCAGAAAGTAAAAACCCTTTCAGCTAATTAATAGAGCTCTGGTAGTTGTCACAGCTCACCTATTAATGGCCATATTTTGTTTGCCTAGTTAACCTCGAACCAGTCGGATAAACATAAACACGACGCCAACACAATTTGCTTTAAATTGATGACATGTTTCGGCCACATACAGCCCTAAATTTATGGGACCCAAGTTAGAATAAGAGATGCAAGCTGGCCAACCCCTTGATACCAACCCTCATTAGCATTTTTATCTGTTTCTTGAATAATCATGGGATGACGCCCTGTTGGTGAGGTTTTTATCTGAGGGATGGAAACGTGATCATAATTAAAAGGTGGCGGGTAGCGTGTTGCGTGTCGCTTTGACTTTTCTAAAGGATGACAAAAGAAATATGAACAGCAAGTGTGAAATTACAGGTAATAGCAGATGAGAGGAAAGAGAATTCAAGGAATAAAAAACTTGGCAGAGACCATTTTTTTTATATATAAATTTTTCCTGATGAGAGGAAAGAGAATTCAAGGAATAAAAAACTTGGCAGAGACCATTTTTTTATACATATAAATTTTTCCTGCTAATAATTGATTTTAGTATGATGAATAAATTGAATCAGAATAAAAAAAAAAAAAATACTAACTTTGATCCAAGTAACCTAGGAACACTTGCTATTTCAAAATTGTATTAAAATGTAACGAGTATTTATTTTGTTAGGTTATGTTTGTGTACAAATTTTGAAAGTAAAAAATTTAGTACAGAAATTTTAAAAAGTATACAAATAAACGAGAGAAAGAGATAAAAAAAAAAAAAGATTATTGTAATAGTCAGTTTTTTTGAAAAAAATTGATTTTGTAGATTGTAAATTTGCAATTGAACAAACTTTTCAGTGCTATTTTCTTCTTAAATTAAAAAAAAAATGATATAAATGGGTTTCTTCTGGCGATGGATTACTTTTGCGTTATGTTTGAATCATGAATTTTTAGTACCTACGCTCACGTGACTTCGGGCCTCACGTTTTAGACTACTTTTATTTTTTTTTATTTAAAATATTTATATATACACACACACACACACGCACGCACTGTTTCATTACAATTAAAAGACCAAATATTATGAAAGCTGTGATTGTCGACACTAAGAAAAAAAATGATATTTTGTTGAAATTGAGGTTTCATTAAAATTGCAGCTTGTTCTGCAGAATATTATCTTTATTTATTTATTATTTATTTATTGCGCGAGGAATTATACCTCATAATATTTCATAAAATTTTATCGATCATGTTCTTGTGGCATGAGGACCCAAAGTTAAAAAGGCATAGGGTTGGAATCTTATCACAACATTAATTGTTCTATTTTTCGTTTTTGTCGTAGTTGAAATTTAATTACAGAATCTTACAAAATAGTAAAAATAATTGGTAATCCATTACAACAATGTAGCTGCGTATATAATCATGTAACTAAAACAAAAGCAAGAACCTCCCTATTTCTATTAATTAATGATGTAAGATATTTATAATTTGCCTTTTAGAAAAATAAAGGGCTGGTAATATCTGGAATGTAATCGTAATGTCAATTTTAAATCATTGTGCAAAATGTTGCGTTGAAAATTTTTATTAACCAAAGAAAAATAAATAATTTATGAGTTTCATAAACGCATGGGTAAATTAAACAAGAGTGCAACTTACTCTAGAATTGTTGCAAAATACATTGGTTATGTTTGTTTTGATTTTTGGTTGTGTGTTTTTAAGTTTATTTTTATGAAAAAATGTGTAAAAATAAGAGAGAGATAGAAATAAAATTTAAAAAATATAATGATTACGGTATATATTTTTTTAGGTGTATGAATAAAAACAAACATTAATATTGTAATTTTATTTATTTTTCAAATTAGAAAATTATTTGATTTGTGTTATTATATTGTATTATACATACTATGTTATTAAGAGTACAGAGCTATTGATTCCATGACATAAATTTACAATATTACTCTCAATTAATAAATTTATATAATTATCCTTGATTAAAAAGCCATCCTTAAATATATTTACCACTGTACCATTCCATTTTTATGCTATATCTGTCCACACTTATACATATTAAGGCTAAAGTTTTAATTTTAGTTGCAAAATTGCCATAATACCCTTACTTTAATATTTTATAATTTTTTTTATCCATTATAATTTTAATATAATTCAATACATTTTCCTTTTATATTTATTATACCTTTTGATTCATATCTTGTACATACATATATGTATATATGCACGTGTTATATTTTAATTTTTTATTTACTAAATTTTTAAATTAATTTTATTTTTATTATAATTATTGTAGTTAAAAATTTATTATAAGTGACAAAAGTTTTGACAGACAGATTAAATGTACCATTATTACTCTTATTATATTGTTATTGAAACATAACAAATTATATAACTACCCTCGTTTGAAATTCTTTATCTTTTAAATTATTCTCTTATTCCCCTACTTTTTAACTTCTCAGTATCATTTGTAGTCTCTTTCAAGTCTTCTCTTTTCAAGTTCTTTTTAATCATTCTTTATATTATTATACCTTAAATTCTAAATAATTGTATCCCTATTATTTGAAATACAACGATTTTATAATTTATAAATAATTTATAATTAACATTTTTGAAAACAACTATAATTTCATTCTTTTTTTGTATGGTATCAAACTAATGTTAAAAATTGTCTTTATTATTGTTACATAGTATGATTTATCAACCATTTAGACAGTATTGAAACACGCATGCTAAATATTTCATCCCAAAAGCACGAATACCATCAAATAAATTCAGAATAAGAAGAAAAAAAAATTAAAGTGTTCTATGTTTATCCATACATAATTACATGTCACACTTAAATACCATAAATTTTTTTCCAATGATGCTTTGGATACGTTTTGCCCCAGTATTCAGCGCATCCCCTGTTTTCCATCAATCTTCCAGAAAACACAAATGACCTCACATACCCGAATGAATGTCATTTATATATAATAAATGCTTATGGTCTTTTGTAGTGGTCGCCAGTCCACAACACCTTTTCCTCAACTAATGTATCTCACATTAATGACACCAACAACCATCTTTCATTTTACTTCAATTTATGACTAAATAACCAACATCATAGACCACAACTATTTCTCCTGCATGTAGCCCAATATATGGTCAGTCGTCCCCACTGTTCAATACAATAGCACACAATAATAGATGATGAATGGAGTGGTGGTAGCCGAAGAACCTAAACAACCCATAGATGATGAATGGAGTGGTGGTAGCCGAAGAACCTAAACAACCCTAATCTTTTTATTCTCCGTCACAGTTCAAAATAGGCCAAGTTCAGCAAATAAAAGGCTGCCATCCCCCATCACAGTAACACAATACCCATGCCCAGTGTTTTTGGACCAAATTCATGTAGCATCATTTGTTTAATTTCATTTAAATTATTTAAAAGTATGATTTTTGACTAGATTACTGCAGAAACGCAAGAGAGAAATTTAAGGGAGAATTTGAAAAGCATCAAACATCTTAGGAACTTACCAGTCACAACCAAAGACTGATGAATCCCAAGTTGGCCGTTAATCATCTTACAAGTTTGTTTTATCATGCAATACCACATGATCCCGGTAAATAGACTAATACAAGCATGAGAAGACCAAAATAGAAGTTTTACAGGCCTAGCCCAACAGTTCGGCCATCTCTCCGCCGTAATCCAGCTGTGTATTGCTTCTCTAGTTCCACCTGCAACTCCTCCCGCTGTTTCTCCACACTGGGATTGTCTGGCTTGAGCTCTACCTTGGCATCGCCCTTCACGCCCTACAAGTGGCCACAGGTACCAATGCAACCTCAGACTCTAAAAGAGTGTTAGTAGGTGGGAAGAAATTCTGATGAGAAAAAACAATGATTTGCGTACACAGTTCCACGCACTATGCACTATATCATTCAACAGCAAAACCACAATAGATAAGAAATTTACCATGAGTTTATTGAATTTTTCTTGACGTTCACGGTCACCAAACGTGGTCGTATCCCAGTGATGAGCAGACTACACACAGCAGCAAATTAAACATACAGAAAGACAATGGAAAATGGTAAATCACACAAAAACACCTCATATTAAAATTAGAATCCAGCAAGAAACAGCTCATGGTGTAGTCAAAAATTTGATCATACTTTCAAACAAATAATGCATTGGAATTTCTTTAAAAAAGGTACTTCTTAAATGCATTTAGACAATTTACTTATTTGTATATTCGAGTCTAACCAAAGCAAATGCTCCAGGGATCCCCTGAATTGGTGTGTGTAAGTTCAAAATTAGTTTATAACAGGGAAAAGTCCAGCCAAAAGATAATATGGAGCATAAAATAGACAGAAGAGCAATTACAGTAAGTACCTCCTCGGTAGCAGTGTTCTTCTTGTTGCCCCACAAAAGCTTCTTCTTCTGATCGGTGGACATATAACCAGTTCCAACTAAATTCCTGTTAACTGTGTTTTCACATGAAATGAAAGCCGAGAGTTTGATCAGTTGATAAGGAAGAGTCGTGCCAGAAAGTGAATAACCAATCTGTTACGTATGACATGGACCTTCCAACATGAACTCAACATTCACACAGAACATGAATCAATGAAAACAACCCCCAACTGGCTACTGCCCATTACCAGACCCTCCAGAGAGAGAGAGAGAGAGAGAGAGAGAGATCAAAGAAATTGAAAGCTGCATATGGTAAAAAATAATCAAATGCTCCAAACTTTGAGACAATTAGCTAATTAGCTATGATTTGTCATGTGGATATTCCACAATTCACCATCAGCCAGAAAAGAAACAAATCACAAGTCTTAATGTGTTCAATGCATACTCTTTGCACAACAACAGAAGTATATTCAACTGCAAAATGCACGTTGTCATGATGCCCAGAAATAGATTAACCCACCTAATTCAGCAGCTTTCATAGCAGCAATTTTTGCAGCATCGATATCTGAATCTGTCACACTAGCTTGCTCTGAGGTACCTGTTTGCAAAGTCCCAAAAACTATAAAATTCAGGAAAATAAAGAATAAAGAGAATCGTTGAGGAGACAATGAAACATACCACCAGTCCCAGGACTTGTATCGTCCAGACTAGAAATCTTTGGCTTCTTAGCAGCAGAATCTGGACCATGGATGGGCAAATCAGCAGAACGCTCCTTTGGTTCTCCACTACATTGATCCTTACATAGAGCGACCTGATCATCAAATCTCCCCTTTTCATCATTCATATACCCCTCAACATCCAATTCTTTGCCGTCTCTCTGAGAAGCCTCTTTCAAACGATGCCCAGAACCACCCCTTTGAGAAGAAGAATCATTTCGTTGACCCCTTGACTCTTCATAAGAAGGTGAGTGATCATTCTTGTGATCTGCTGAACTCTTCCTGAGGTCTGTCTTTCGATATCGGTCACCTCTATCCTCCCTGTGTCTGTCTCTGTCTCCATCCCTGTCCCTTTCCTCAGTGTTAGCATGCCTCCTACCAGACCCAGCTCTCTCATATGAATCCCTATCCCTACTTCTATGGCCTGAACCTTCAGATTTTGTACGAGAGTATTTGTCACCATCAGTTGCATAATCTCTAGATCGGTGCTCTCTGTCTAGCCTAGAACGATAGGATGACTTAGAATAGCCTCGATCATAATCCTCCAAATGCTTCTCACGTCTGCTACGGTCATCACGTTTATGATAGCTCCAAGATGACTGCCGGTCAGAATGTTTATACGATTCACCACTTCGGCCAGATTGGCTCCTACTGTCATCCCTTGTATGTTTATCATCAGCAATTTTGGCAATATCCTTCCTAGATGGGACTGGACTCAAGCTGCGCCCACCATGTGGACTCCCTAAATACATGTAAAAGAAGCTATACGAGTAAAAGAATTGTTAATTACAATCAACACAACGAAAATGAAGCAAATGGTACATCGGGGAGTAGAACTTAATAGTGACATAATGATGAGTGGTTAAAAGAAAAATCCCTGTTTTCCAGTTTAGCTGGCTTCTAAAATGAAAGTCAAATACTCCAAAACAATTATTTCCCTTGTACAGACTGTTGAAAAAGTAGCTAGCGCAAAATTCTAGCCATATACCTGGAATCACTAAGCATGTAGTCATTCACTGATGATAACTTTCACAGACAAAACAACTCAAGAAAACAAATTATTCCTGTGTTAACAGTAGATCTGTTTCCTTGCCTCGTATAATAATCTCATTTACCACAGTCATGAACTTGATAACCTCTAAGAATTCAGGTGAGAAGCAGTACCACTAAATAACTCTTTGACTTTTTGCAAATCACACAAAGACATGAACACAAAAAATACTTAAATAGAGAAGAAGAACAGACCAAGGACATCACTGCTAGAGCGAAAATTTTAAGCAATACAGGGAACCATGCGAAACCCCAAGTAGACAAGTTCCTAAAAACCACGTAAGATGCGGAACTCAATAACTCTTCAGACAGGTGAGGGCCACGATTTCAATAGCTACAAGGATCATTTGCATTATCCCACCATTAAACTAGTAGCAGAGCAAAAAGAAATACACCGGAACCAAAAATGAGAGTTTTGCTTTTTGAGCAAAATTATTTTCAACAATGAATATAAATTACAAAAAGAACTGACCATCAGATGAAGCCAATGAACCACCATCCGGAGATCTACGCCGGTATTTCCTATTAGACGCATCATTTGAAGGCTTTCGAAATTCCGGTTTCGCGTCAACACTTTCTCGCGAATTTGATTCCATAATACCTAATTTAAATCCCACAAGGGTGAAAAATTAAAAATCCTCTGAATTAAGAATCAAAATAAAATAGCTCAAACCACTAAAAAAATACATACTAGATAAATAGCAACGGCACGAATCATAATCCCATAAATATATTAACACATAACGGCGAACTTACGCACCCACATTTACATACGCTAAAAAAAAAGAAAAAAAGAAAAAATTTAAGAACCAACCTCTCTTCGAAGCCTTTTCCTTCAATTTCAGCCTTCAATTAAGGCGATTGAAGAACCACAGAGCACGAGCTTTGCTGTTAGGGCTCGCTTTTATTTCTGTCTGCGTGCTTCGGAATGAACAAGACAAGTTCAATGATAAACGGAAAAGGCGGCAGATATTTTCTCAATCGATACAGTTCATGGGCTTGGCCATTTGGGCTTAGGACACCTTTACGTTCTCCTGAATACTAGGCCTGGCCCAAATACTAGGCAAGTGGGCTTCCTTCCTCGTGTCGAAATCAAACGGAAAGATGATTATTATGTATCTATTGTTCATTTCATATTCGAGATTATGCCTTCAATTGCTCATATGATTTGCACGATCAATTTTGCTTTCCCTTTGCAAATGAGATGATCTTAAAATCGACGTGAAGACATAAAAGATTGAAATATTAAAAAATATATTTTATCACGTCATTCTAATTTTAAATAGGTATATATACTTTTTGTCCACTATTATTTTGATGGAGAGTGATAATTAAGAATTGATTTACTTTATGACCCTATTTGGCTTGAAGTATTTGAATTTGAGAAAAAGATTTGAAAGAATGAATTTCAAATAATTCTAAAATAAAAGAATTTTAAATCTACTATAATTACTAAATATGTTGTGTACAATAAAAAGTTAAGAATTTAAATGCTTCATAATCCAAACATGTAGAATGAGTTCATTATTATAGATTTGAAATATCCTTCATTAAATCCCTCAATCCAAACACTCTCCAGAGATATATCAAATTCGTAATTGACCAAAAGTAGTATCCCACTAATCAGAAAAGGGCATGAAAACGTTTATCATCTAAATCGCTCTTTTTTTAATGTTTTTATTAATAAGAATTTGTCATATACATTAAATTATGCCTTTGGCAGTAGTGCATTCATAAATATTATATATGAGAGAGTGTATTGATGAAAAAGAAGGAGAGAAAAAAATTTAAGACAAAAGATTTAAGGACAAGATAAAATGATACATCTGTTTAACAAAAAGGAAATATGAAACGCAGTGAAAAAAAATTTATGGAAGATAATGAGTTGAAGTTTGGACATGCACAGACAAGAGATTAAAGAAAAAAACACAGTGATGATATATGTGCAGATGTAATGATTGGGCTATGACATGAAAGGTAGTTATGTATAATGTTTGAAGTTGATTTGATATATTGATGTAATATAATATTTTGATGCGTATTTTTATATTTACATGAATTATTTATTTATTTATTATTATTTGTGTGGTTGTTGATGTTGTTTGTAGTAATATTTTTTTAGGATTATTATAAAATTTATTATGATCAGTAATTTAATTATTTTATTAATAATATTATATATATTGCTAATAATGCGTGAGACCTTTAAAGAAACTAACTTTTGGTCTCACAATATAGTTATAAAATACCTCTACTCCTACTTGTATTTAGTAAACAGATAACCTCTACTAATATAATTAGAATATATATATATATATATATATAAACAATAAATTATACTTTAAAATTTATATACACAGGCATTGAGTGTGCATCTATTAGTAATTTTTATTATTATTGGCATTATTGTTACATTTTGCTACTACTATTAATACTGTTGTTAGTCAATTTTCTTCTTACAAATAGTCATAATAATAATAATAATAACAATGACATGATATAGTTAACAATAGCAGAATTTATTATTAAGTAATATCTTTTAGCAACAAATACAACAATATTTTTAGTAATAACAAAGTACTAACGTTAATAATAGCAAAAACAATTAACAGTAATAATAGCAATAATAATGGTAATGATAATGAAAATTAAAATAACAATGACAATGATAATAGTAGTATGAAATATTATGCCACGCCAAGAAGACAAATAATTTTAATTTAGTATTTCATGTTACAACAAAAAAATAATAACTTAAATATTCTGACATAATGAGCAATACAAAAATACATAAACAAATAGAATAGTGCATGGAGCGTGTAAGAACACATGTACTGGTGCCATGTGATAACTGACTACCTATCATGTGAGATGGAGGCATGCTCTCGTCTCATGCCCCCTTGGGATGCCGTCTCCAATGAGCAGTCATTAGCACAGTCATTGGCATAGCTTGCTTGATGACTGCCACCTCCCATTCGTCTTGTAGGATTCGAGCAATGGTAGAGCAGTCATTAGCATAGTCATTAGCATAGCTTGCTTGATGACTGCCACCTCCCATTCGTCTTGTAGGATTCGAGCAATGGTAGAGCAGTCATTAGCATAGCTTGCTTGATGACTGCCACCTCTCATTCATCTTGTAGGATTCGAGCAATGGTAGAACCGACGTCGCTTGGTTGAACAAAGTTTTCATTGCCATCATATGTATAATTAGTGGGTGAACCGTTTGATCGAAGGCCGACCAACTGTGGCATGGAATCACTAGACTAGGAAACCGTGCTTTGGCCCAACCAATCTCCTAGCAGTGGCTTACAACAAGGAAGACATCAATAATGCTATGCTACTAATAACTTAACCATTATATAGTATAGTGGCTCACTCATAATGCAAAGGCGCCAATGGATTGATATTTTTTGCATAAAAATAATTTGTCAGTGGTGCATATAATAAAATAAAATTATGAAGATTTGTGCATCTTATATAATATAGAATTAGTTATATGTGAAACGCATACTTGATACACATGAACTCAGTAGAACTCAGTAGATGTCACTCATCTATCATCCAACCTTAAATTGTGTTGAAGTTTTATATGAAACAAATTTATATGTAAAATTGTGCAATGGTCAGCATACAAAATCATTATTATATATATATATATATATTTTATATATATACTATCCGTTATTTTTAATCACTACTATTGCAGAAATGGTATATGTTTGTTTAGATTTCTCCTTAAAAAGTGCTTTGTATTGGAATGGAAGTTTACATATAATTTTATATAAACCTTTAATAAATATTAGGATGCTAATATATATATTTATTAACCTAAAGATGGAAGGATGCAATTAAAATTTACATAAAGTGCACATATATTACATTAAATATTTTTGAATAAACTATGACGATAAAAATACATACAAGAATGTATTTTTATATTATTAAAAATATATCTTATTATAAATAAATATTATATTGACAGAACTGAAATGACAAAATGATGGTGAAGGCTTGAGAATTGAATTTAAATATGAAATTCGTTTCTAACTTTTATTTATTTCTCCAAACAAAAACTAGTTTAGTAGTTTGGAATGTGATTGATCAAAATGAAACATGCAAATACGAAGAAGTTGCGATTAGATCCTCAGGGAGGCTATATATATATATATATGGAATTGCAGGCATCAATGTCCAAGGGTTGATTGCTAAACCTTTAAAAATTATTATTATTATTATTAAATGCAAAGTTTATGTGTGGTCAAATTATGTTTATGAAACAAACTATTCTAACTAATTATGAATATATACATCATCGACCAATACATCATTATCGTAAATGGCTTATGTTCTTCAAAAACATCAACTACCAATATGGTTTGTATTAGGCCGTAGTTAGATTCGATATTTATTATTGTTAAAATCAAACTTGTGCATTGCAAATGTTGCTTTGTTTTATTTATTTATTTATTTCTTTCTTTCTTTCTTTTTTTGTTTTGCGTGTCATTCATGTAACATATGATTAAATTAGCTCTAGGCTTACTAAGTGATTATATATTTTAAAGTTATTAGAGCTACAAATACATTGGTAGACTAAGTTTTTTTTTTTTTTATTAAAAACAATTTAATTTTGAAGATTGCACATTTTATAATATTGGTCATTGATTAATTTATGGCCATTGTAACTTAGAATCAAAAAAATCACGACGACTGTCCCTTTTAACTTAAATTAAATAGGTTCAATTTGAATCTTTTTGTCAAATCAAATATTTAAATTGTATTGGCACTCGTTTGTGGGATGAACGCTAGTCTATGCTTCGTAACTTGAATAAAATTTGATCTAATCAGTCCATTATGTAACAACTAATTTAATAAAGATTTATGATTGAGCATTATCTGGAGAAATGCTACACATCTGAGTTCAAATGTGCTTTGATTCCCTGACCTTTGGCAGCTTGAGTTTCTCCACCTCATTCCCACATCATTCATCTAACTGTTACTTAAGAATAAAGGCTCAGATTACTACCTTTGAGCATAGTATATTCAAAGAACAATATTTTAATCTGAAGCATTAAATTCCATGGCTTGATTTCTAAATTCCTCTCATCTTCAAACCAAAATAAAAAGCAATGCTTTTCATCTATTAGATGTGTCCCAGGATTTGGCAACTACGAAAAGCATTTCACAGTCATGATATCAAACATTTTATACCCAATCAAAATTATTGGGAGAGCTAGTTTGTCTTGCAACTTGGGATGAATTTTATCATGAATCTAATTTACATGAATAAAAGAGAAATTCACATAACTACGGGCTAACATGTTAACTAATTAATTAGATAGACGTGCTAATTGAGAAACACAGAAGCTATGTAATAGAGAGCGACTACACAAACAATAACACACATAGCCACCTAGTAACAATATTTCACCAATTTCATATTTAAAAAAAAAAATGAATAGAATCAACTCCTTTGTAAAGAACACAAGAACTTTGCATAATAATCACTGAGCTTTTGTATTTTAGACATGCAAGTCCTTTTAACACATGAACACCAACCATATGCATGACATTTCAATTTACTTCACTATGGACCACTATTATTTGAGAACAACTAGTTTGTAAAATTCCAAACCACCCACATCTCCATAAACCCAATCTCTTTTGGGCAGAGAGATACAAGTATACATCTACATAAATACTTACCTTTAAGAATTACACAGATGTTTAGTGAAGATGTTGACCCAAACCTAGACTCATGAGCACCAACACAAATTGCTAAGTGTTGTATGCGTTAGTGTGCCCAAATGCTAGCACAACCCAACGTGTATAACATGAGTGCAATATATAAGATAGAGTATTGCACAAGTGGATGGTTGAATGCAAATGGGCGTGCATATACTGTTACTTCCATGTCCCAACAACAAAAATAAAAGCTCTTCTATACAAAGCATATGCCCACCACATTACTCCTTATCATTCAAGAGAAAAGCCTGTACAAAGTGTATGCTGCCTTTCCAAAACCTCCTACACAAAAACTATTTCCTCTATTATTGAATCAAGTCAAATATTATGGGTGTGGAAGTCAAAGAAGTTATTTTCCCACCACTTGCATTGCCACTTTGTCTAATCCTTACCCACCTCCACATTTTACAGCTTCATTCCTCAATTATTACATTACATGGACCTATTTGTTCACTTGAATGCTCTGGCTACTTCTAACACTGCCACAACACAATATTATATCTGGTTGCAATTGTAGCAAGACAAGCAATAAGGCGAAAATAATCTAATCTCTAATGCATGCGTTCTATTACAAGAATAGTACTTCACATCCATGACTTAGGCTACCCATCCATAGACACTAATTACACATTTGTAATCAATACATTATAATCGTACACAAACTCAAGCTCCCCTAATAACTTTACGAGCTTAAAATGGATAACCTTTTATAGAGTGTTGATATTCTCATGAAACCAATTTCCTACGTAATATAATCTACCAAGCAGTATTTTAAAAAATAATTGATATCAAGTCATCAATTCCTACACAATATAATCTACCAAGACAATTTCTAAAGCAAGCGGGATGAGATTTCTTTTTGCTACATTGGCTAAATCTAAGTCCTCAATGGTTAGATTAGCATCCGATAGATATCAATCCATTAATAGCTGAGATTACTCAGAATGGTAATAAGAAAGAAATTTTAAATAAAAATCTTTACTATTCACAAATATGGTAGACAATACCACATTCATAACATGCAACAGAACTTACAAACAAAATCAAATCCAATGACATGTATTGCCTTATTATACTCTATTGTTTCAAATCCAATCTTTGTAGATTATTGAACATCAACAACTTTGTTGAAGCTCATGCGTTGATAAAATCAACCATGTGAAGTATCATAGCACAACAAATCATAAAAAAGATGACTAATTAAGTGAACTGCATGCTTCAACTTATGTTTAAGTTTCTTTCCATTATTCTGTTGCCCACAAAAGTTTAAAACAGAAGCTTGTATCTATAGATCAAACTCTTTATACTTGGTAAAATCAATATCCAAGGCATGCAACTTTTAAATCTTTTGCTTATTTTAACATTTAAACAAAATGAGTGTAGAATGTTAGAATAGAATCACTACAATCAAGGAATAAATCGAAAATTGAGATGCTTTGAGTGAACTACAACAAACTAATAAAAATATCAAACTACTCTCAAACAATAGAATTTAAAGAATACAACCCACAAATTAACTAGTAGACAATAACTCATATAGCATTTCACGTGCCAAGAAGACGCTTACACAATTGAAATTTGCTTAATAACATCATATAAAGACTCAACAACTCTAGTTGATGCCCCATGAGCCTAAAATTTTGTTGATAATAACTAAAAGAATCTGAAAAAGAAGGAAGAAAGTATCACCTTCTTGCCATAAAATGGCTGTTATTTTGCAATTAACGTTGGATTCAGATCATGTCATCATCGTAGTCCATACTTAGTCATGTTTCCCCCGCCGTTTTCCCTCGCCAAAGTAATAGATAAGACTTATGGAAACCCATCTGCAGTTGGGGAGCAGCAAATCTGGTTGCAGGCAACGTCGCCATTCACCACGACAAAGGCAACAATTGAACCATTCTCAAACATATTGATCAACCCAGTGGCAGCCATCGATAGGAAAAGCCTTCACATACAAAAGTGAGCAACTAATGGCAACACCTACCAGACTACAGTGAAGTGGGGTGGTGGTCGCCACCCATTCGATAAAATGGACCTTATTTTGGTCCTTTTCGAGCCAACGGTATCAGTTGCCTAAAGAATAAGCCAAACATCAGCCAATTCCGACGCTCATAACGGCATACTTCAAGCAAAGAATAGGAGAGACACGAGGCCGATAAATACTCATCCAAGCACACCCTGAGTATTGGAAAAAAGGGTGATTGTTAAATTAATAACCTTAATATCATTTGGGTTTTTTTTTTGTGATATACGTATAATTTATTATGCTTTAACAATTAACCTTTTTAATATCTTACTAAAGTCATATATCATATCGTATGAAATAGTAAACACCATTGCTCAGTTTATATATTTGTCTAATTTTCTTTTTCTTTTTTTTTATGATTATATAGAAAATTGGTTAACTAAAGATGGCAGGACAAGGGTTAGGTTTTAATATGAAAAAGCATGGTCAAAAAAGTAAAACTAAAAAGAAAATACGTCATAATTGTGATTATACAAATTCCAGGTGAGCCGAATGATATTATCTAAAACTCAAAAGAGCAGCTCTCAAGTTCCGCGAATTTCAATAAAATATAATTATTGTATAATCCCGGAAAAGGGGTTTTAGGGTTTAGGATACTTCGCTTGCTTCAATAGTTTGCTGTAATTCGCTCCCGTTTCTTCACATTTCTATTACCAATTCGAATATTTGCCATCGGAATTTGAAATTTGGACGGTTAGAATGTGGGCACTCTGCAGAGCCTCCATGCGTCTCCGGTAACTTAATTTTCTGTCTCTCTTTATTTCTGGATAGATAGAACCTGTGAGATGCTGATTCATGTGCTTGAAATTCACGTTTGATTGTTTTGGAATTTTATGTTTTGACGAGTGTATAGTATTAGATATGCATGGGTGAAGTTTATTTCTTAGTTTGGCATTTATTGGCAGTGTGAGTGTCATTTTCGTTGGCTCCATAAAAGCTAAGAGTGATAACTCTGTTTTCTGTTAGTTGAAAGTTTGCGAGGTTGAATATCTTATCCGTGCATTTCTGTATACGTACGTGTGTTTTTTACCGTGTTATGGTGATTTGCTGTTTCCCTTGGCGAGTTAATGTGCCAAGGAAAGAGAAGAAACTTTGAAGAAATAAATCTCAGATTTTTTCTGCTTTCAGGGAGTTTTCCTTGTGTCAGATCTTCATTTCCATGTGCTTCCATTTGCAATTTGTTGGTGAATTTTGAATGATGTGTCGAGTATGCATTGGTTCATGAGAATTTCTCCTGGCATAATACCTGTCTAAATGGAGAAGCAACTGTTTCCTAAACCCGTTCTCCTATTTTAATTGGAACGCAATGGTAATTTGTTTAGTAAGGCTGGTCGTTTGGTGTAACTTTTGGTACTGCAGCATCTATATTGTTCTTCTTGCCATAGATTTTAGCCTATGGGTGGAAAAATATTATGTATTGTAAAGGGCCAAACTAAGTACAACTAGACCGAAAGATGAAAGTGAAATAGATCATGTGCTCAAAAGAGGTACCTCTATTTGATGTGAAACACTTTGTGATCTTTAATCGATTTGTTATATCCATTATTGAAGCAATATTTTTGTTTCTGAGATTTTTGTTGCTTGGCGGCTGCCGCTAGTGCATGGGGCTGTTATTGTTATTAAATTTTCTTCTTTGTAATTTTTCTGGTAATTTGGTGTGCATTTTTCTGTAACCATTTCATATAGTGAGCAATTGTGAGATACATATTTGTGCTCTAGGAATCGTGGATTAATTTCACTGACTGCACACATATGCCGTGGGAAATTAGAGATAACAAAGTGTTTTCCAGAGAACTACAATGCTGAATTGTTTCAAACTCACAAGAACACATTTGATGGATTGACATCTTTTACGAGATTTTATAACACATCATCCAGTCCTTCAAAATTGTGTGGTGAAGTTCGCACCTTTTCATCCCAGGCTGGTGCTGTGAGTGGTGGAGAGGCAGATGATGATTTGGAGGATGGTTTTTCTGAGCTTGAAACTCCACATGGCATGGCTCAAGAAGCTGCTTCTGAAGATGACAATGAAGATGATCTGATCTTTAGATCACAGTCCATTGAGAAGGGCATTGCTGATAATATACAGAATGAATTGGATGCATTTGGTACAGAGACTGATGTTGGAGAGAAAAAATCTCCCAAAACTAGAGATATTTCAGTGATGACTAGGGTCATCCTTGCTGCTCCTGCTTCATCAATGAGAACAGTTTTGGATAAATGGGTTGAAGAAGGAAATGAAGTCAACCAAACAGAAGTATCCTCAACCATGGTTCATCTGCGAAAACGGCGCATGTTCTTCAAGGCCTTGCAGGTTCTTGTCCAGTTCCTTTTCTTGGACATTAATTTTATTTATAACCCGTCTTGGAATTGTTGTATTTCTGCTGATGTATTTAATTTTTATTGTGTTTTACATTATCCAGTTTAGCTGTCAACTGTTGTTGCAGCCAAAAAAACATTTTTTTTTTGCTCTGTTACCGTAATTTAGTTGTCCATTGCTATTAAATTTAAATGCTTTGCATCAGTTGCCCTGAGGACTTTTATAAAGCAATCTCAGAAGATCTACTTAAACAGTAAAAAGTTGAGCATGACAAATGAATGAAGAAAGTTTTAATGCTGCATTCACCATAAGGAAATAAAGCAATGAGTGGAGAATTCTGGCTTCTGGCTTGCTCTAAAAAGCAAGATTGGCATTTCTTTATGCTTAGGTTGCCGATCCATGTGATATTAGTGGTTATAGGATCATTGGAGCGGCTTTCACATTTATGCTTTTATGTATTGCAGTTGTCAGAATGGTTGGAATCAGCTAAGCATCTTGAATTTGTTGAGAGCGATTATGCTACTCGTGTCGATCTAATTGCTAAAGTACGTGGTGTCTATAAGGCAGAAGAGTACCTTGAGGAGATTCCTGAATCTTTTAGAGGTGAGATAGTTTACCGCACTCTCTTGGCTAATTGTGTTTCAGTGACTAATGTGAAGAAATCTGAGAAGTTATTCAACAAAATGAAAAATTTGGGATTCCCTACTACATGCTTGTCTTGCAACCAGATGCTACTTCTGTACAAGAGAACTGATAAGACGAAAATTGCTGATGTTCTTCTATTGATGGAGGAAGAAAATATCAAACCATCCCTTTTCACCTACCAGATTTTGATTGATGTGAAAGGGCTATCAAAAGATATAACTGGAATGGAACAAGTTGTTGAGACAAGGAAGGCTGAGGGGTGTGAGCCTAATACTCAAATCCAGGCATCAGTGGCACGATACTATACTGTCTGTGGCTTAAAAGAAAAGGCTGAGGCCACGTTGAAAGAAATAGAGGGCAATGATATAATGAAAAATCGCCGGGTTTGTCATTTGCTGCTTCCTATTTATGCTTCCCTTGGAAGGGAAGATGAAGTTGACAGAATCTGGAAAGTTTGTGAATCTGACTCACGGTTACACGAATGCATGGCTGCCATTGAAGCTTGGGGTCAGCTTAATAAAATTGAAAATGCTGAGGCTGTTTTTCATAAAATGTTGACAAAAGTGAAGAAGCCCTCTTCAAGACATTTTAACATCCTGCTAAAGGTCTATGCAAATCACGCGATGTTGGCCAAGGGGAAGGATCTAGTGAAGCGAATGGGAGAGAGTGGTTGTACTGTTGGGCCACTGACTTGGGATAGCCTTGTAAACCTTTATGTCAGAGCTGGAAAGGTAGAGAAAGCAGACTCTACACTTGAGAAGGCTGTTAAACAGAAACGGGGGAGACCGCTGTTTTCTTCTTACCTTACTATCATGGATTCATATGCAAGAAAAGGGGATGTACACAAAGCAGAAAAGATATTCCTGATGATGAAACAGGCTGGGTATGCCCCACGACACCGGATTTACCAATCACTCCTTCAGGCCTACATAAATGCCAAAGCTCCAGCTTATGGGTTCAGTGATAGGATGAAGGCAGATAATATATCTGCTAATAAATCATTGACCAGTCAGTTGGCTCGAGCCAACGCATTTAAAAAGTCAGCAGTGGATGAGTTGCTCGAATAAGGAAACCGGATTGGTATTTGGTTAGATTGATCTTGTTGCAGAATGCAAACGAAGGTTAGCTAATCATAGGTAAAAGATTCATTTTTGATATTCTATTTCTTTGTTTAGCCCTGAAGGCCTGAACTCTTATCTCCTTTCTCAAATGCTGGATAGGACAAAAAAGTAGTGAAAATCACTGAAATTATTCAAAGAAATGGAACAATTTCTTTTTGTAAATGGTGAACTCCTGCTTTACATTCGATATATGCATGTGATTTTCACTGAAGATCATATAGCTGCAAATGTATATAGTTAAATTCAATCTCGCACCAATTGTTAATTGCTTTCTAGATTTTCTAGATTAGTTATTGTGATTTTATAATACTCAAGATTTTAAGAATAAAGAGGGATTGTTTAATAGGTGGGATCATTTTGTAGATATATTATTTTGTCCTACTTAATATATTGTTTGATACATAAGATTTAATTTCAAAATAAGCCATGAAATTTGGTATGAAACTGGCATTCTAAGGGATCCACTTTTTCCACTACCCCATAATAAAATTACCTATATATTTTAACCACGTAGTAAAAAGTAGAAGCACTACCGTTACCAGTAGAGATAAAATATGAAATATTGGAAAAAAAAAAATTGAGGCGGTCTCTATTCATTTTTTTTACTTCATTTTGTTCATACATAAGACATTGTAGTTCGATCTTTTTACTGTTAGACATAATATGTACACGATAATATATATGATATCAAAGCTCACACTATGTATTGTCTCAACGATGAGACTTTTCCATTTCGTTATCTGTATACAATTATTCTTTTCTGGTGCATTTTGTTAAAGATAAGCAGTGAGCTGACCCTAAATCTGAAGTAGTTCCTGACAGCATAATTTGAAGGCACGACAATGGCAGATGGATCCAAACTTGCATATGATGATCAAACATGATTGCTGCATAGTTAATGGCCATTGAGGATCTCCATGCTTTTTTCTGCTGTCTGTTGCTCCTGGCGATCAGTTCGTGGCAAAGCAAAGGCGCATCGACGATTTAACATTCCTCGGTTAATGCTGTACAGGCCTTACGTACTTCCTGGAAGCTACACACCATTGATGGTGTAGGGTCCACAGAATCGACGGTGCGTATTGTCTTTGAATATTCAGTCTCAGGACGCCGGCCACCTTATGAATTCCTTGTCTTAGTCTTTCTAGAAGTCTTTTTCCTGGGTCTTATTGTTACGCATACACTATGGTGAATTTCTGAATTGGGTTGAGAATTTAAAAAGCATAAAATATTAAGATGTGAGTATTATAGTGATTTAATATTGTTACCTGACGTCAAGGGTTCAGTTGCTTGGGTTGTGCAAATTGCACAATATTTAATTGTTAAAATATTTATAATTCTTAATATATATTTACTATACTTTACTCAATTTCTATTTATTTTGTTTTTTTTTCTCATCCTCAGATTTCTCTTTTCTCTATCATCTTATAAACTTTATGAACGACAGAGGAAGATATTAAAAAAATTATTACATGATTTACATGTCTATCCACTTAAATCACATATTTTTTTCATCTGATCCTCTCTTAATTTTATTTTTCAAATCTCTCCCCACCCCCTCTCATATTTTCTAAATTTTGTAGATGGTATATTTAAAAAAATAAATTGTTTATATTTTTTTATAATTATGCTCAATATGCATTTTGTCCATAATATATCAATGCTATAACTAATTTAGTTAACACTATTAACTGTAGTTAAGTAGTGTTGATTTACATTATTGTCCTTAAATAAATTTAGGCATCAGAAGGGCATTGATTGGATTTTCCTACGAACTCCCTTCGATTATTCCAACCTCCTATAAGTAACTCCATCGTGGCATCTTTTAAATTTCCTCAATTTTTTTCATCGTCATTTTATATAAATTATCTAATGTAATTTCAAGCAACTTATTTTTATCATAAAATTCTTAGTAGATTTCTATTTTATTGCGACAATTTTAATGTTATAGCTAATTATTATTATTCTTATTAAATCTTTTAAAGTACAATAGTCGTATATTTTATTACCAATAAAAAATTATGCATACACATAAAAAACACATACGTAGTATACCTTAAATTACTTATACAATATAAACAGAATTTATTTAATAAAAATATTGTAATTTGAATTAATATGCACGCATCTCGAATGTGCTTACAAAGGTGCTGGGCGGGACGAAGCAAACTCCTACCAACAACTTACTCGGAAAAAAGAAAAATCTAACAAATAATTGCAATGCCATGGAGCCCATTGAAACTACAACATCCAATACCTACACCACGTCAATTATCATGTCACATAAAATATGAAAATTAATAATCAATAACATTTATGCCACGTAAAGTACATGAGAAAGCACAGTACATGAGAAAGCACAAGTCGCAGCAGCCATGCACGCAAGATTAGGACTCAGAAACCCCCTGTTTGGCATCTTTTGGCCGCGAGAAATTCCTCCGATGAATCAAACTAATTAGATTTTCTAGCAGAGCCCCAAGTTATCATCTTCGCTGCCTGCTAAGACATGCAGAGGCTCCGACAGCAGCAGATCTATATGTCGAGTTGATCAAGCTTGACAACTTTTGCAGAGTTCTGAATGAGTTCCTTCCTGACATCAACCTGCAAAAATAAAGCGCTAAGTCACAACAACAGGTGATGTATATTTGTCTAGCAATTGCTAATTTAACTGGTATGGCGAGGAATGGCCACTACATGGCATCCACATGAAGCAATTGTTCATGTTTCAATAAATCATCTACACACGTTTATAATCGCCTACAGAAATAATAGGACTCCACATGCAGCGTCTTGGTAATTGGTAAGAGAAGCACAGATGAAAAATATCTGTTTTGTGATCCACTTACTCGAGACCCCATGAGAGACGAGAAAACAACATTGGCTTCTGCCACATCCTCTACTGTTAATTGCTTCAGAAGTCTAGTTTCAGGATTCAAGGTTGTCTCCCAGAGCTGCAAAGGCATCATTTCCCCCAAGCCTGCATTTTTAACATGTCAATCAGATAAATAGGCGGAGATGCAGGATATGAATAACATACACTCTATTCATGCTTAAAACACCTGCAGATAAGTGATACAGGGGAGTCAATTTTTCCCTTCTACAACTTTGGGTTTGAGAAATACAGGTAATCAGAAGAGGTATAAATGAGTACCGAAGAGGTAATCCCATAGGCTGCTTTCAACAAAATGTCAAATGAAGAATTCCACCTCGGTTAACAAAGATCTCAACATCACATGTTTCCCATCAGAAGGGGTTTCTATGCACAATTTATTGTGGATGGGATACACTTTGGGGGAATTAGAATGCCAGCAAACTGACGACCTGTCTTCCTAAGAAAGCTCACCTTTAAACCTCTGAATGCTGTAAGATGCATTTGAAGGGAAGGACCTCTGAAGTTTTTCAAGTTCTGCATCATCATAACAATAGTATATATGCTTCCCCCTTTCAACCTAAACATAAATAGAAAAGAAGAAAACTTGATGACATTTATTAACAGAAGCCCTGCCATTTCTATTTAAATCAATAAGAAAGGCTCTTCAGATATTATCACGAAGATACCTTGTATAAAGGTGGAACACCAACATACACACAACCTTCATCAAATAAAGCTCTCTGCAGACCATTAAATCCCAAGTAAATTAGGCTGTAAACATAATCCATCAACAAATGTGAAATCTCTCTCCCAAGCAGTTAAGTCCTTTGGTATTCTCATTTCTAGAAACTATTAAGTCTCCATATTCTATTTTTTTAGGTTCATTATGCAGAAATAATTATTGACCTCACATTACCTACCTACCTGATACCTAAAGAAGAAGGTTAGTAACAATGTCCTTATGTGAGCACCATCAACATCAGCATCTGTTAGAATTATGATTTTGTGATAACGGAGGGAATCCTTTCGAAAATCCTCACCCTGAAAGTAGAAGGCATTCAGAGTAGCAAAAAGGTAAAAAGGATGAAAAGAACTTTGATAACAAGAAACACAATGAAAGAAACAAAGGAGGACACCTTCACTCCAAGTCCCAAACCAAGAATAAGATTTTGAAGCTCTTCATTTTTGTACATGGCAGCTTCATCCTTTCTCTCAATGTTCAAAATTTTACCCCTCAAAGGAAGCACAGCCTGCATGATATCAATGTATTGTGTTTCAAATTTTCATTTGTATTTCTTCAATTTAAGGATTGAGAAATGTTCAAGACACATAGAGCTCAATGGAGCTGTTCACAGATCAGAAACAGGAGCACTTGTAATCAAATTTTATGGGATATTCTATGTATGTTTGTTAAAATAAAAGTGCTACACAAGTCCCAAGACAAATTATATTCTTGTATTCTATGCTTTAGGATAATCTCTATCAGAAGGGGATAACCATGCTGCAAGGGCTACCAAAAGAGTCCTGCATGAAGCAAGCAATCATCAATGGTTGACAGATTGATTCAGAAACGGTTGCAAGGAAGGGGCATATCATAATTGACTTTCAGGACTTTCTGGAAAATATTTGTAGCAATTATACTACAGTCTGAGAAATGACCAACAGTATTGCAACCTAGACAGACAGATTAAAATGACATTTAAAAACCTTTACCTAACATTAACATTTAAAAATTACCAGATCTTATGCTCCTAAAGTTACAGTATAAGGCCTTTACTTAACAAAGCCAAGTATCTTGAGAATCCTGCGCAGGCAACCTTTTTACTACAAAGTGCATAGGTTTAAATACAAAAAGGTATTACACCACAGTGGAAAAGTAAGAAATAAAACAGAAAATACAGCAGAAGAAATGGGAACTCTTAATGCAGATTTGCTCCCTTCGCAATGTATGGAGAGTATAGCAGGGAACAAACAGTATTAATGCACCTTTAACTAGATTCTCACCTGAAACCGCCGATCACGGCCTTGTTTAGCGCTCCCACCAGCTGAATCCCCCTCAACTATGAATATCTCTGAAAATATTTGGAAAGTGAATTGAGTATGTAACCATGCTTAAATTACCACAGCATAGGCTCAACATAATACACCAAAAAGTGCATAAGAGTATAACTATAAGTCAAAACAATCTTAAATACAGACAGATGATATCAGACTGAATTCTACTTCTGTTATTTTACTATGATTGGGTTAGTGCCCATAGTTGTTTGTAACAATTTAATGCTCTTTAGGTGTTATATCATCTACGTAGTCATCACTGTCATACCATCATCATCACATACATCTGCTGCATCTAAGCACATACAAACACAAATAAGCATGCATATGTCTGCATATGCGTGTATTAGGAAAGATTTTTCAATGAAATAAAAATCAATGTCCAGCCTAGGCACCTGAGAACGGCACTTTTTTGTTACCACAAGATATTGGCAACAGTCTAATCTTTGTAGGCTGAAATATAGAAATGCTATTGATGAGATGAATCATTTGAGAAACATGAGACAAAAAGAATATTGAGCATGCATTTGTACAGGGCACTATTTTAAAATGTAAAGAAAATTTATTAACCAAACTTTCTTGTGAAGTTTATATCAGAAAAGAAATCTTTGTACCAGATTCTTCAGGATTAGTGGCCGAACAATCAGCAAGCTTTCCCGGAAGGGATGACGATTTGAGAACACTTTTTTGTCTCACCAATTCCCTAGCTCTCTTTGCTGCTAGAGCAGCCTAAAAATAAAAAATAAATGGGGATCACATGAAGAGTTTCCAAAATAGCTAAAATCAAAAAAGGCAAAGTGGGTGAACCCAAGCAAGAAAAATCAAAAGATAAATGCCTTAGACAGTACAACCGATTCAGACGATACCTTGAGAGCATTAAGGGACTTTGAAAGAATGGCGTCAAGAACATCTGGATGCAACTCTAGGTACTCAGTAAGATATTCTTGAATAGATTGATCAACAATTCTTCTCACCTCTGGGTTTCCCAGTCTCGTCTTTCAAATCCAATATAACATAAATAATGTCAATAAGACTTATTGACAATCTTGAATTAGACAAATTCATGGTTGATTTGTTCGCTAGAAAATGCTTTAAGCAATAAAATGAATAGGCCGGGGGGCACCTTTGTCTGCCCTTCAAACTCAGGATTTGAAACTTTAACAGAGATCACACAAGTCAGTCCCTCTCTTACATGCTCTCCACTTAAAGTAATCTCCTTATCCTGGAAAAGGAAATCAACTCTTCAAAGCAAATATATTCATCAATAGAAAAATTAGAATAAAGACAAATAAGTTCACCATACCTTGATGATTTTAGACTTCTTCCCTAGGTTGTTAAATGTTCTTGTCAATGAAGCTTTCACACCATCAATGTGGGTGCCACCATCAACTGTCCTAATGCTGTTGGCATATCCTAACAGTGTATCTGAATATGCATCTGAACACCTATGTTAATATCAAATGAACCAAATTAATTTTCTATTGCAGCAAGATAAGTATTACATGCCTTCTTGTGTGATTAACATGATGCCATGTGAATTACAGGAAATTTTACATCTCATAAAGCAAAAAGGAAAAGGAATAAGAAAATGGGAAACAGAAAGATCTGTTACCATTGAACTGCAAGATCAATTGAGATTCCATCCGATTCTTTTCTAAATCCCACAACATCATGGAGAGGTTTCTGGTCCAGAAAATATGTTTTACTATAAAATTAGACATCCAAATCATACCAGACAACAGTCAGATACACGTGGCCACATTTGTTTGATAGCTACATGGTTTTCTGACAAAACAATAATCATTAAGAAAATTTAGCAAACTTGGTTTCTAGCCAATTTCAATCAGCAATAAAGGCCTGCGAGCAATGTTATGCTTACTCTATTAATAAATGATGATTTTTCCAAGAGACACAAAAACTGAATGTGTCAATACACCATCAGTGGACTCTCACAATCAGTTTTATTATAGACCTGATCTTCAATTACTATTGTACATAGGATTAAAAACAGTGGCAAAGGCAAACCAGACAGTCCAAACCACCCAGGAGAAAAAGATCAAAACTCAGTGTGAGTGCAACATTTGTTAAGAAAGAACTGCAATATTAGATTAATAAGATGATACGCAAACAAATGATGCACTGCATCAGCAGAAATCCTAAGTTACAGCAAAATTTTCATGAAAAACACAATGGAGCACTAAAAGGACGTAGAATGGGAAAAGTATAGGCATCCTTGGAATCATTTTCATCTTACATTGAACAGAAATGAGAGAGAGAGATGAAATCATTGACCGTGCTTTCATTTTGAAATCTCTCTCTCTCTCTCTCTCTCTCCCACACACACACACACAATAACTATCACAATGGAAGAATAGTAAACAGATCAAAAAAGAATGACTTGTACAAAAATCAAGCACCTTATCAGCATTAAGCCACGTTACATATTCAGTTAATCCTCCAGCATAGCTGTACTCATTATACAGTCTCTTCTCTGGGTCCGGATCCTCCTTCTCAATTGAAATAGCAACCTGCTTGTGGAGCATCGAGAAACTAGAAGAATAAAATTGTATTTTCCCCATTGACTGAAAATCAATTTTATAGACTGGGGCTACAGAAATAAAACTAAACTAGAATTCAGGTAAGATAAGAATAAACTAAATTCTAACAACTTATCTATGACATAATAGAAGATACCTACTAAAACCCTAATATATAGAGTCAAGGAATCACAATAAAAATGTTCAGAAGGCCAGAACCACGGCCAACCAAAGAAAATGATCTTTCTACCTCAGGATTGAGAAAAGCAAGTTCCCGGATTCTTCCAGATATTGTATTGTAGTCAAACTCAATAGCTGTTGTGAATACTGAATGAGGAAAAATCCTAGTCAAAGGCAGAATTGCAAATAGCCACATTCAAGCAAAAAAAACTTCACCAGTTGTCCACCAAAATGAACTTGAAAAGACAAGATTAACCTTCTCTGTCAGGCCAAAAATGTATACGAGTTCCTTGAAGGTTCTTCATATCAGCAGGAAGCTCACGAGAGAGCAACTTTTTCACAGGCCTCCCCCGGGAATATTTCTGCTTGTACTCCTTGCCATTGCGCCACACTGTTACTTCAAGGGCCTGCCCATTAGCAAAGAGAAGAATGAATGACTGGGACCACTAAGAGAATGCATTGTCATATCAAACATCTGTAAGAGTATATTTTATAAGCTTAATGCTGTGTAAAAACAGCAACTCAGCGGACATCACTTAAGGGATGCATGTCAGCAAGAGGGACATTAAATGAGAGAGGTCAATCACAAGTCAGTCTGATCTCTCTTTGACAGTACAGGCCCACCCACGTCAAATATGTTTGTAATGTATTTTTAAAAACTGGAGAAATTAAGTGACTGTCAGAAAAAGCGTACGGAAGACAGAGCTTTCATGCTTCATATTTGAAAGTTCAACTGCAACACACGCTGTTGATTCATATCTTTCACTTTATACGGTGCATATATTTCTATCTTCACATGAGAGTAGACTGATAAACAGCCAAAGGTCCCACTAACTTTTTGTTAATAGTTTGCTTGAGCATGAAATTATGCTAGTCAGCTATTTGATTCCAAAATGTTGGAACACTTTTCAAGCTTATATCCAAGTAAAGAATCCATTTTTTCACCATTATGCAATACCAATCAAGGTAATCTACAGCGCAGAGAGAGTTTAACATAGAAACTTAAAAAATTTCAAAATGTCGAGCACAACCAAGGTCATCCATAAGCCTAAATGTTCACCAACTGGAATATAAAGAGTTAAGAGCTTAGTGACACCTCAGACAGCGCATTGACAACTGATAAACCGACACCATGTAGTCCACCTGATACGCTGTAACCGCTACTCGAACCACCAAACTTACCACCTGCATGCAAAACCTGCAATGTTGCTTTTGAGCATAAATTATCTGCAATCTTCAGCAAAGAGACAATTCCAAAATCTATCACAACAAATAGCATACCAACATTCAATTACAAAAAACATTATATTGGAGCATCTTGCTAGGGGCAGTGGCAGTGGCATCAGGCTAATTTTAAAAGGCAACTCAAATGAAATACGAAAAATGCTAGGGGTGGAATCTGCCTGCTCTTCTAGTAGCCCAGTCCTGTATAAGTAGAATCATATTTAAGAATTTTAAGAAAAGGATCCATCAATGACTAATTCCTCAATAATAAGCAGGTTTGAAGTTATAAAATGCCAGAAAACCTCCACGTCCCCTTCCCCCAACCAAGTAGTTCACCTCAAGGAGGATATATTCTCCCTTCTCTTTTTGCATGCAATCTTGCAAAACCTCAACAAAGTACATGGAATCTCAACTGTTTAACTAAGAAATAGTCCACTATATTCTAGATGGGGGTAGGGAAAGAATATACTCAGCTGTAAAGTACCACCTTGATATGGACACATAGTGAAAGTCATCCATTTGAGTCTGAATGTCCCTAAACCCATCCCAGTGTGAGTTGTTCTATCTTTCCACCACCCCCCCCCCCCCCAAAAAAAAAAAAAAAAAAAACTGAGAATGGATAAGAGGCTCATGGGATAGACATTAGTGGTAAGAGATGGCTATTTTTTCGGGAGTGAAGTCTGGGAGAATATGAGACTTTATTTCTAATACCACTTTTAGGTAACATCAGCTCCAACATCAATCACTGAAGCAAGCAACCAGCAGCATAATTTATAAAACTTTCACAATTGATGACAAGAAATAGAAATACTACCGTCAATACAGTCTCTAAAGCAGACTTTTTTGTGGCTGGATGCAAGTCAGTCGGGATCTGGAACACACAACCCAGCGATGTAAGCAAATGAAAATAATTTTAACAACCACATACTGCTAGCATAAATAGCATTATTGCAAAATATCCTAAAATCATTCTTCCACAGGAGTATTACAAAATTACATAAAAATATTGCTCAAGGAAGGCATCATGATTAAAGAAAATCACAACATGCATAAAATGCTTCATAACCAGCAAAGCAATCATTTTTGTGCTAAAACAGAATTAAGGGGAAGATAGGAATAAAATGTTATTTTTAGGATTAGGGCTAGTAAGGTGAAATTGTGGAGGAAAACAATGACATAAGTGATGGCAAACTCCCTTCTCCAACTAGATGCTTGTGTAGGGTTGGCCACCTGCAATATCTTTTTTCACTCAGCCTTAGTAAGATTTTATGAAGTTGTGATTGAAACTTCCCATCAGAACAAAAAGGTGAGACTGCAAATACAAAGCAATGCCTGTACCAAGGAACAACGTTTACACAACTATAATGTATATGAGATGTGATTAGGAATGGATATCAGGTACAAGAAGAACTATTCCTAAAATAAAAGGCCACATACATGAGTTGATTAAGGTAAAGATTAATCATTTAGAAATAAAATGAATTAAGACTGGTTCAGGCACATTCACATAAGAGAGCTATTTGTACAGGTTAAAGAAAAAGAAAGAACAAGAACTCACGTTAAACCTGAAATAACAAGAATAACACAAAAGGAATAGATTGTGTCTTATTAATTTAACTTCGAGGCTTCCACAAGAGCATCACTATTATATTGTTGCAAGCAGCATATCTCTAAATATATGAGTAAGATATACACATATGACAGCTACATTAATCTGTGTTTCATAATGGGGAAAATGATAGCTCATTCCACAACATGAATAGCATTCCACAAAATATGACTGCATATTCCCTAACACCAAGACTTTGTTTGTTTTGCAATTATGCTGTGTGTTTTTAGATGTTTTTGTCTTGAAAATAGTGTAAAAGTAAAAGAGAGAAATACATAAAAAAAAAGGACAGCAATTGAATGTGTGTTTCTGGAAAGTGCATAATTGCAAAACAAACATAGCCCAAGAATTTGGTAAAATGACACTTCTGGATGGTGTCAAAAATTAAATCTGTTTTTCACTCAGAAACAATATACTAATCTCAGCTGATAGCACATGATAAAGCACATACCCCACGCCCATTGTCAGTGATGCTCACTGAGTTGTCTGCAAGAAGAATGACATCAATCTTTGAAGCAAATCCTGCTTGTGCCTCATCAATGGCATTATCCAAGATTTCATAAACCTTATCATATCAATGGATGAAGCAAAATTAATCAGCATTTTTTTTCACTTAGCATAGTGATCAGCATAGAAGCATAATAAATTGGGGAAAGAACATACCAAATGATGCAGACCACGGGATCCAGTGCTTCCAATGTACATGCCAGGCCGCTTCCTTACAGGGTCTAACCCTTCCAATACCTAAAAGTAACATTGTGGCCACAATTGATAATGGGTAAGAGAAAATTTGAATAGTACCTAGGCAACAAGACAATTCAAATATTATTACATGTTCAGTGAGGCAAGCAGTTCACCTGAATCTGCTCCGACCCATAATCTTTTGAAACTTTACTTTCATGAACAGCCTCAGTGCTGATGCTTGACGACATGAAAGCTCGGGGAGACACAGAATTCCATGATAAATATCTGCTGGAAACCCGTTTCAACCTATTGTTTGCTCTAAAACAAACAAGATCATAAGCACAAAGAAAAACCCATAACATAAATTTTACCTCAATACGTAAATGAACCAACCAGCAGTAAACCATTAAAACACTTAACTTAATTATGTATTAATTATTAGAAATTTTCATTATTTAAAAAAATCACCAGGGTCTTAATGTTAGTGAACAACCTGAACATAGGCTTTAGGGTACACAATACAAGATGAATTCTGTGCTGTTGCCTGTATCTATGAACCAGATAGGAGTTTCAACTAAACATTTTTCATGCCTTAGTGTGACTTTTGTCCCAAATTGATTGAAAAAAGGTCTCCAAATCAACTAATAAATTAGACCAACCTTCTTCTTTAATAATCAAATTTCTAAGAATAGATGGATTAGAACTCGTGACATTTATAGTATTAAAGCAGACCCCAAGTGTTGATGTCCAACCATGGGACCCTTACCACATAGGTCCACAGGTGTGAGTGCTCGCAATAGCCTACTTAGCGCTATGGGTTAAACAAATATGAATGGGGGCGTGCATTAGTTTGGATGGATAAGAATGCAACTCTTGCAATTGGGAAAAAGTTTTTTGGACAAACTTATGAATGGGGCCAACCTTTCTCTTCAGTAACCAATTTTTTAGGACCAATTCAAGCCCATGATACTTAGGAAGGTTCGTTGAGTTAAAGGGAGGGCAATCTTTAAGAGGAGGAAGATTTGGGAATTTTATGGAGTGTTAACAAAATCTTTTGTTTCATTTTGTAAATGTGGTTCTTCCAAACAAGTAAAGTATCACGTTTCTTAGATCTTGATTATGATTTAGTATACCATAGCCTTCGTCGTCAAAACCAAAACACGGACAGACTGACCTACCTCACTGTTAAAATGCTGAAGACTGACATAGAATATGACAAATAAAGTAGCCAGCCAAACAAATACATATATTTATATAGAGGAAATGTACAGATACTCAACGTTAGCTACTTTTACATAGAAGTGCTTTGAGATTGGCACTTAAACGGCTTCACACCCTCTTAAATAACTAAATAAACGCAGAAAAACAATACAAGCAAGACTAAAGTATAAAATTGTGATCGAGGTCTTATTAACAGCCATTATACAACAGCAACAATCTCATCGGATTCATTTTACAACTTTTCCCGCCTTTTCTTTATCAACGCACACTTTAGAGATTAAATGATCACAGCAGGTACAAATAAAAGGAAAAATAGAATACAAGAGAGCACACAAGCGAAAACCACTAGAAAAAAACACCCCATTGTAGAAATAAGATTATACACATAACGCAAGCAAAAAATAAAGAAATAACAAGAAAGACGAATCACCTGCCCCTATGAAGTATGAAAGAAGGCCGCTCCACAGAAAAGGAAGATGGCAGGGCGCATTTATGCCTGCCGTGGGAATGAAAAGAGCGAATGGAAGACGAGGAGTAAGCGAAAAAACAAGAGGCCATTCGTTTGGCAGAACTGTTGGACTTCAGAAGAAAGGCCATTCATGTATGGCCTCTTGGCCCTGGGTTTTCGCTTTCAAACTGTTGTCTTCTTCTGGCTGAGGAAATGGGTTTTTGATTTGAGGTTTTAAGGGGCGGTGAAGATAAAAGCGCTCAGGCCTCCCAGTGTTGGGCGGAAAGGGGTCGCTCTGGAATTTTTGGAATTTTTAAACCCTAAACGTCAAAAACGTTTGCTTAAATTTCGAAATGACCTCTAAGTTTTTGAAAATTTGGATAATCGGCAAAAATATACAAATGAACTATCATAGGAAACTGTCGATACTTTCGATCTGAAGTTCTGTTGGTGATGAAAATCGGTAAAATTTAAACAGGAATAAACTTTTTTATTTATTTAAATTTTATTTTATAAATATATATGTATATAAAATAAATAACAATAATTCGGCTATATGATAATATATAGAATTTTGTGGTATAAATATGCATATGTGTGAAAATGAGTGTATGTGTGCATACAGGCAATCATGAATAAATTTATACTTTGATTTGATAAATTATCTTTATATAATACAATATGGTTGTGTAATACATAATTATTAAAATATCTTTAATTATTTATCTCTTATTTTTTATTTATTTCATTTACTTTTCTCAATTTATATTTATTTTATATTTTATATTTCTCAAAATTCTTTCTTTTTTTATTATCTTGTAAATATTTGAATGACATAAATTTATTATATCTAAAAATTTTATGTATATGAATAGTTATTGGATTTCATTAAATTTAGATTTTTGGTTAATATTGTCCTTCAATTTTAATTTATTTTACTTTTTTTAATTTTAAATTTCATTCTTCATTTTTTATTTTATAAATGATATAAAATAGTATTTGTACAATCAAATATACATTTATTTTTTTATAAAATTCTATGTTTTTATAAAAAATTATTGTAGACATATAAAATAAATAAATAAATGAATAAAATATCACATAAAATTGAATAAAGAAATTGAAATACGAATTAAATAATTTTATTTTAGAATTTTAAAACAAATACACTTTTCTTAATAAATAATTAATCAATCAAATCAAACTGCGACAAATGGCACAATCCGGTAAGAAGGCAATAAATAATGAAGAGGGCCAATCAGAAGGCGACAAGTGGCGCAGTCTAGCAAGAGGCCAACAACCCCAGCCAATCAGAACGCTCCACGTCAGCAGGTTAGGTGGCTACATTATCTCTCCTACAACTATAAATAGGGGTCAAAACCTCACGACAAAAAACAACAAGCCAAGGAGAAGAAGAGAAGACACAAAATCCTCTCAAGGCGTTCAAGAACATTCAAGGCGTTCTTCGTCAAGTTTAAAAAGTTCATCTCCAAATTCAAGGCGTTCTTCGTCAACGGTCCTCAAATCCAACGTTCGATCCGAAGTCAGGGCGCCAATCTCGAAGATCAGCGTTAATTGAAGAAATTTACAAGTTTCAAGGGAGATCAAGCACAAGCCCTTTCCTTGAAGATACGTCAAATCACATCTTTGGAAGAAGAATCAGAGGACTAAATTAGAGAACAGAGCCCGCATCAAATTCATTTGATTCAAGTTGTAATCGATTTGTACAAATTTCTTGTTAGTGGAAATCCAAGAGCAAGATTTTGTCCTACAATTATATCTACCACAATTATCATTCTTTTTAAGGTCTTCTTTTTTTTCCTATCTTTTTTTTTAAAATTAAATGGTGATTTTTTTTGTCTTTATTCACCATTTTGTGTCAGCTTTTGTGTAAAATTGACATGCATACCACGAGGAAAAAAAATGGCAACACCTTTGGATTGATAAACAATTTTGTGTGTGTGTGTGTGTGTGTGTGAAAGCCTTAGTATATCGATGGTTTTTATTTTTTCAACCAACAAAACTGTGGAAAAATATATGTATCAATTGAATTTTCAATCACAACTATATAAAAGTTTATTGTTGAGGACAATTTTGTCATTATAAACAAGTTTATAGTATTTATATATTTATTTGTTATTCTATGTACATACCAATTATAGAATAATTTATATAATTTTCTTTCTATTTTTATACTAATTTAATTTTCATGTTCTTTTTATTCGTATCTTATTCTATTAATCTATACCATGCCCTAAAGGTAAGAACAATCCAAATTTTAGTATTTATGGAGAAGGCGGGCTTTTATGATGTCAAAGGAAGGCAAGATAATAAAACAAACATTGTCGATGTTGTTTGAAATACTTGTAAATAAACTAGAGCTTGACTAGATTTAAAATGAGAATAACAAAAATATTTTTAATTAAACTATATTAGTAGTAGCAAATGTGTTTTGAAGATTAGTTTTGGTGCGAGATGATGTTTGATAATTGTGTTTGAATAATTAGTATATTTTGTTGTAAAATTTTAAATTTTTTTAAAAATATTTATTTAAATACGTGAATAAAATACATAAAATTTATTGTATTGGATGACGTAATTTAATATAAAAATAATAATTAGTTTTTAAAGTATAAACATATTTATGCGTCAGTATATGTATATATAGATATAGATATTAATTTGATTTTGAATAAATAAAATAATTAAAATTTAATTGGTAAGTTATATATATAAGAGAAAAAAATTATATTTGAATAAACATTCTATTAAATTGTATGTTTAATAAGAGAAAGTTTAATGAATTGTGTGCGAACAAGAAGATGGAAAACAAACATAGCCGGCCAATCTATTCTTACCACTATTACATAAAAAAATACAGTAATTATATTTATATAATTTATAAATTTAATAAATATATTATAGATTGTGATTTATTATTTAATCCAACTCATTTGAAACAATTTTTTAAAATAAGATTCAAATGTTTATAAATTTAAAAAAAAATAAAAATAGACTTATCCAAAAACGACCGTGATTGTTGCTTCTAGCTCATATCCTAGGTTGGCTGGTTCAAATTGATTCTACACCATCACACGTCAGCCTTGTCATCAGATAAATTCATATCTCAATCATCGCTTTAAATTAACCGATTTTCAGAACCAACAAAAAAGAAATGTTACTTTCAGCCAATAATTTCGTCATTACAAGCAAGTGTTGGATTTTATCGTTACCCAAAATTGTCGCTGCAATCGTATGCATCATACCCCTTTAGTCCAGAAGCAAATGAAAAAAAGATTTTCTAAATTTAAAGTGTCAGTCATGACATTATTACATTTCAATATATTTTCAATTCGTAACTATGTTCACAATTTGCTATTAACACTGTAACTCACCAATAAGAGACACAACCTCCTCCCTGCCAAAATCAGTCAAACTCCAAATGACATGATAGATCACGGGGAGTGATTACTAGATACACAAGATTATAGCCAATTGTAAGAACTATAATTCTCTCTGGTTTAGGTCGATAACTACTCTTAGCAGTGATGTATCAGGACTCAGGTATCCTTGTTACAGCATCATAGGCAGACGTTGTAACCCCTTCTGATTACTTGCCATTCCTGAAAAATAAGAAAAACCCATCAAGCGGTGATGCCAATACATGACATTTGTATCTTCATCTTAGATCTTCCCAGCAAACAAACTTGTAAGTTCTTGAAGTAAGAGTGATAATGGATGACTACACACAATTGTCTCTCAAGTAAAATATTTCTCCCTTTACTCTTGCTAATTCAAAAATATTATCTATACCGGCTCCAATACATCACATAACATTAGAATTCCTCTACTATCATATACAATTCCAGACGTCAACATTCTAGTTGACTATCCAAATGAGCACTAGTTTTGCCAATGGGGTTGGTGTTTACCTTATGGAATGTGCGTGGGATGCAATGATGGCTCCTCTTGTGGCAGACGGACGCCGATTCCTTTCATCCTGCTCCTTACCACTACGCATGGCAACAACTTCCTTTTCCATGGTAGCTACTTCTCTCCTCATTTTCTTGGCCTCGACTTCCATTGCCTTGTTTAACGTTTCAACCTTTTTGGCTAGCATCTGAGCAATTTTAATGGCAAAAAGTCCAAGCTAGAGAGAATGAGAGCGGGGAAAGAGGGTCAGTGTACCAAAAAATGCATCAACACTACCTCAATCGCGTTGTCTTTGCCCTTCAGGCTTTGGTCTTTTTCATGGCAAACTTTTCTGAGCGATATTACCTCTTTCTGCAGCATATCATACAGTGATCCAGAAACATAGTCCTCATTTTCATTTTTTAACTTTTCAGTGGAAGTACCCCCACTGCCATTCTCATAGGTATTAATCCTTCCATTGTTTGAGGTCTCTTCACCGTATGTGGGTTGATCATCTTTCTCGTGCGCATCTGTCGCCACCTTGTTGCCATTGGTTAATGCACTGTCGCCACCAAATGAACTTGACAAATTCTTTTCCCAGTTTATCAATGAATTAGCACTAGTGATCCCGGGGGACCCAGACAAGTTCACTTTTTTAGGAAGAAATTCGCTTGAGGATGATTTGTGCAAGTTTTCTGATCCTCTAAGTGACTGTCTATGAGAAGTCGTGCTTCTGCTTCTTCCTTGTGACAAAGCATGGGCTGTTCCATTTGGGCAAGCTTTAATTCTTTCCTCCAAAACTTTAAACCGTAACTGGAATTTTTCCTAAATAAGAGTAAAATACAAAGATCAAGACGAGGTATGTATTGGAAACAATAGCAACAGAAAGAACAAGAAATCGTCTGTGTCGTCACACCTTTAATTGTGCTTCTGCCTTAGCAGCACGCTCTGCAATTGCTACCTTATCTTTCAGCTGTTGCATTTCTCCCTGTGTCAATGAGAAATGTAGAGTACAGCACAGTTAACATCCCCATTTGATCTATTTCAGATTTTTTCATTTCCATTTTGAACATGGCTAGCACTCGAACATGCACATCCTTTCCCAATACTTTGCACAAATAATCTTTCCATTTGAGTACTACCAAAGCATCCAAAGATCAAAACAATCATTTCGTGCTGCACCATATTTTTGGAAACACTAATAAAGACTGGTGACAAAGTAAATGGCTTGTCCAAGGAGTGACTTGAAATTGTAAAATACCAATTTTTATTCTAATCATTCTTCTGCAGTACGAGTGAACATGTGGAAATGTGAACTAGGAAAGTAAACATGCTAAATGTGAAAAGGCACTTTAATCATTGGTACCTATTTAGTTGTTATTCATCTCCTTCAATCTAGGAAACATAGATTTGACGTTTTTAATTATTTTTAACCAGGATTTATGAATTGTTTTGCAGTCCGATCACGTTATAACAATAATTAATATAATAATACAGAGTGGCTGATATTTACAATAAGGTGAGTAGAGAACCTGATAGAATTTTCTTTCTTCAAGCCACTGCTTTACCGGCATTACTTTGTCATTTGCATCTTTCCAATCATTTGCAACAACAACAGCTACACGATTTGCTGAAACCTTAGCACGAGCCAGTTCACGGTCTAAAATTCTTTTTTCTTCCTGCTTAAGCTTTTCAGTTAGCACCATTTCAAGAATTAAACAACATAGCATATTGCTATGAAGTCTTAAAAAGAACTTTTGTTCATAAAGATAGGTAATAATCTTAGTCATTTACATTCATTTCTTGCACTTTTCGCTGGTAATCACGAACAGCATTGGCTGCAGCTCCTCCAGACAAAACGGCCTCCTCGAGCTCACAAATGGTCTGTGTTAGCTTTTCAACCTCAGAAACCTTTTGCCTTTGCTGTTTGTCCAATATTTTGTTCTCTTCCTGATATGATATCACAAGTGTTTTATTACCTCAGCGCCTAAATTAATTACTTAAACTTGCTTGCGTATAGACACCTAACACTCTAAAATAGTAAACCTGGCTTATCTCAATTTGTCTACCCAACTGCTGGTTTTTGTTCTGCAAATCATCAACCAAGGATGCTTTTGCTAAAGCCATCTGAATTGTACGTTCTGCTTCTAAGAGAGCAGCCTCTTTAGATTTAGTAATTCGGTCAAGTGCTTTGTTGTCATCCTGTAGCTTTGCTACCTAAGGAATGCAACATACATGCTTGTCCAATCAGAAAGTATTATCATTTGATCTCAATGGACTGCAGTTAAATTCCGCTAGTTAACTCAAAATTAGGATAATAATTGTTGAAGAAAATCATAGTGGTGAAGTTGAGAACCTCTGTTCTTGCCAGCTTTAACTCAGCCTCCAGAGGTGCGATAATGGCCTCAATGGGAGGCATCTCATCATCTTTCTGCGCAGCATGCACCCTTCGAAGTGTTGCCTCCGCAGCAAATTGTGCAGCCAACGTCGCCTTTTTCTCCTCGTTTATCTTCTTAATTTCTAGATTCTGCAAAAGTGACAATGTAACCTTACATTCAACATAGTTCAGATTTAAATTTTCAAAGTTCTGGCGTTGCTTTTTTCGTTCAAACTACATACTGTAGAATATAGGGACTGGAAAGTGGAGACAGAGATGAGGACATACAGAAAAAAAAATAGAAATAAATGTAAAAGTTAAAAATAATACTTTGAGTCCAGAAAACCAGAGATTTACCTTGCATTCAAGTTGAGACTCTGTCGCTTTTAACTTCCCATCTATCTTATTAAGCTCTTCAGTAAGCTAACAGAAAAATAATGAAGTAATAAGAAACCTTTCACCAATATGGATCCAACTTATTTATGCTCATGAAAACACGCAGCTCATTGCAACATAGTGCAAAGAGCAAAACCAAATTCAGGAGAAAGAACCAGTTCAGGGTTGGAGCAATATAAATACTACTTAGCAATGAAGAATTCTTGACCAACAAAAAAGAGAGAGAAAAACATGCATCAAACGTTTTTACAGTAAACATAAGCCTCAACTTGCTCGCTTTTATATCCAGTCTACCCTTCACGCACCAAAGTCGCCAACCCCCACTCGACCCTAACACTATGCTAGGCTTTAAGAGTTTAGAAAGAAAAAGAAAATAACGAGAACCGAAGAAATTCAAAATTTCGTAAGTTGTTTGGTTGGACAACTTTCATGAGAAAAAGAAAATAATTAAAAATAAAAAAGATAAGATAAAAAACTCAAATTTTATAATTTTTTTATTATTTAAGAAAAAAATTTTGAAGATAGATAAGAAAAAATAAAAATAATGAAATTTTTTTAAGAAGAATAGATGGTTACAATAGTTTCAAAATTGATTTTCTTTCACTTTATACTATATTTTTCTCTAACTTTATTTTTTCCTTATTATTTTTCTTATCAATCAAACAACTAAAATTATTTTCTCTACCATTTTCTTTTCTTGTCCCTCCCAAAATCCTTGAACCAAATACAGTGTAAGCAAAGGGCTGCCAAGCCCTAGAGATTTAGTTCAGAACTGAACCAGTCTTGTGCGGTTCTTTCAATATATATGGAGAGATGTTCAGATAAATGCCTTAGAATGTGGCAATTTATCTGGTCACTTCCTGCTAACTTTTACAGCTTGTATCCATATCATATAAAAAAATATATTTTTATACAAGCGTACCTCGTCAACTGCTTTCTCTTTAAGGCGTTGCGATAATTTCAATGCTTTGATTTCTGCATTTGCATCTCCCAGTTCTCTATCCTTCTCTGCACATTTTGCAACATTCATTAATAAGAATTCAAATATTGCTAGCATGTGTACTTTCTAGAGAGTAAACAATACTATATAAAATCAGGTTCTTCTTACTTTGATTAAACAATATTCTTATGCACTAGCTGACTCATTGCTTTCCATGAGAAGATCAACAAGCCAGCTAAATATTTCTTCCAATGACTGTCGATTTACCCACATCTTAAAGAACAAAATCCTATCGATCAAATTGATATTCAGTTAGTTCCAATAAGACTACCAATTTTTCAAACACTTAGATGGAAGTCAAGCCTGAGTTGCAAAACCAAAACCAAGGACTACAGCTGAGTGAAGAGGACGCGTTGCCTTGATGGACCGATAGAGACAAATGTTGTATTTGTAGTTGTAATAAACAGGAGGCCACTCAAAAGAGAGCAATACAACATCATTAAAATGTGGTATGATGAATACTAAGAGTCCCACTAGTTAGAAATATCGAGGGGGCTGTTGGCTTTACTTTCACTCGTACAAATCCCTCATGCAGATTCCACGGTCATATGCAGCCGAATTTCCTTTTTCATCCTTTTCCTGTCCCTGGGTATCATACCTAACAACCTCACTATATTTATTCAACAAAAAAAAAATCTGCTTCTCAGGCCAACAGCTCACACATGTCTGCATGTCTGGTCTTGGAAGTACCTCTTCTGTATTCCACACATTCCATCTTTATTTTCTTTTCCAACGGAATGATAAAAGAAGAACCATCCCATGATTACCGCCTACAATACGCTACAGGACAATTTTTCTAATTGCACTACAGAACAAATACTTTAAATTTTGAATTTCCAGTGAGCACAACCGAGTTATTTGCAAGCCTTGGAAAGTACCTTAAAATTTGAATGTTAGAGCAGAAAAAACTATATTTTATAATCGTATTAGCACTTAAAGAGGGAACAGGATAATTCTTTCAGGTCAAGGAGATATTATATTCGAAGTCCACTTAGCAAACGCTGCTTCTCAAATTACTTTGCTCGACTTTGGAAATCAAAGTGCAGATGCATTCTGTATTCCAAGAGGGATAATCGTTCCCTCGAAAAGTTCCACAAAAAAAAAAAAAAAAACAAAAACAAAAGCGTAGTAAATTTTCCAATAAGTGAACGATCAAATCGCGTTTCCGTTTTAAGTCCCAGCATCGAAGATAAAAAATACTTACGTACAAAATTCCCAGGCAAAACTCCAAAAAATAATTTCCATAGAGAAACAAACACCTTAAATGATAACCCAAAGCACACAGACCTCGGACTTCGTTCTCGAGGCGAGTGAGCGCCAGGCGCACCGGATCAGAGCCATGCAACAGCGTAAAGACGTCGTCCACCTCCGGACCAGCTCGAGACACGGGTTTCTTCCTAGCCTTAGACGAAGCCGACAGCGTCGGCTTCGGAGGATCCGCCTCCCCATTAATGCAGTTCTGATAACTCCCCATTTAACCACACGCACGCAGAATGAACTTTTATCACTATTAGATTAATCAAGAACTCCCCACAAATTCGGAGATTGTGTCACACCATAAATGCCTCTGGTGTGCCTATGTCAGTACACAAACGTACAAGAACCGTATGTGCGTTCATCTATAAATGCGTGTGTAAGAGAGAGAGAGTGGCGGAATGAGGCATTGTCAGTGTTTGTGTGATGAGGAGCTTGTATGGAGCGAGGATCACAGACTTTAACGAGGCCGAGACAAGTTTCTATTCGCTGTGCTGCAGCACAGTTAATATCTTACTTCTGCGCCACGTGGCGATTGGAAGTACAGGTATTAGGTTTTACTAATGCGGCTAATGCCAATTTTAATTTCAAAATACTTATCGTGGTTTTTAAAAATAATTAATTATACTTACCATTATCGTGAGACAAGAGTGTATCTCGATACATTGGCATCAAATACATGAAGAATGTCTGTCTTAGTCTTTTTGCTGTTTTATTTATTTATTTATTTTTTGTATTTTGAAAAGTGTCGTGACCATAGCGTGCCTTGTTGGAATAGAAAATGTGTAAACAACATAGCCATGATCTCTTAAATCAGTTTATATTTGTTTTTGTTTTTAGGTATTATTTTTAGATGCATTTATTTTTGAAAATTATGTAAAAATAAGAGATAAAGATTGATAAAATTTAAAAAGTAGAATGATTATGGTATGTGTTTTGAAGTTAAAAAGTATGAAAACAAACGATTTTAAAATATACAACTATTTATAATTATTATTTATCTATTTACGATGTAATTTTGTATTTGTTTTGTAAATTAAATTTGATTTTACTTTCCAACACGTCTTCATATTATCGTGAATCATTCGATTTATAATGTTATAACAATGTGATCATCATTTTTACACTGTTCATAATTACTTGTATTAAAACTCACACTATTTTTTCACCTTTAAATTTTTTTTTATATTTAAATCAAATTCTTTGGTGGGACAAAAATAGAGTTATCTGTGTATTAAGGTTGGAGAATAATGTAAAATTAAGTGTATGCTTGATTTAATTATTTTTGTGTTATATAATATATATATAATATCATTTGATTCTTAGATGATGCAATATTATATAGTGTGTATTTTGATTAATTTTTAAATTAGTAAAACTTGCACACTTTATGTGGGAGCATACTTATAAAAGATTATCTAATTGTATTAAATATAATAAAATATAACATTATATTTTTAGTTGTTTAATAATAAAATAAAATATTTATATTAAAATATAGATAAGTGTATAAATATATATGATAAATATAGTAACAAAATATACATGGATTAAATATTATTACAATTTAAGATGAATTAAATTAGTAAAAGAAAGATGACATAGATTAGTAGCATAATTGAAAAATAAAAATTATTAATAAATTAGTCATAATTAAAAAGGTATTTTAGAAATTTAATTAAAAGACCAATCACTATCTCCCATTCTATAATAATAATATAAACTAGTAAAAGTCGCCAACTCGATACTAAGTTATTGTATTTAAAATAATAGATATAAAATTATTTAAAATGTATGAATTTTTTTCTAAATAAAATAAAAAAATCAAAAGCATTTTAAAGAAGATAAATTTGAGAAAAACACAGAAAACAAACTAACAAGTTTTAAAAAAAGGTGAAAAAATAAAAGAATTTAAATAAAGGTAATTGCGTAATTTTTCATTGTAAACCTTAGAAGTCTTATTTTCAAATAATATAGTGTAAATACAAGTTAAAAGTAGAAAAATAATAAGATTCAGAAAGATAAAAAAAATTTGATAAGAGATAATATTTGACAATAAATATAAACAAAAGAAATTAGTCAGCGCAAAAGAGAAATAAAAAAAGGATAAAAGAAGTAATTAAAATAAAATAAAGAGTACTTGTGTAATTTTACTTTAAACAATCAAAAATTTTTTTGAAGAAGTAATAACTAGATTATATTTATAAAATAGATGCGAAGAATAATCTTTTAAACATATCATGTCTGAAATGTATGCATTTTAAGGGGATGAAAAAAATCAGGAAAGCAACCACAACTCCACTTTCATGTATTGTAATAACAAACACTACGATAGAATATTTTGGAGAATAAAATCTCTGTTAGGTTTTTGTCGTTTTGGAAGTATTAAGAGACAATATACATTTGAAAGAATTAGAAAGATGTTAGATTTACATTCAAGTGCCCAAGACATGCCACTTTTTTGAAGACAAATTACTTGTTTTTATTTTTGGAGAAACAAGCATCGATTTTTTTTGTCAATTTTTTAATTAATTTATTATATATTACTGTTTATAATTCAAGAACGAGAAATTTGTTTAATTGGAAAGTTAAATTTTAAGATGGCGATAATTTTCGATAGAATACATTTTATAGATTATCTCATTCTGTATATATAGCATGGCGCATGTTTTCCTAATTACTTTAAGTGAAATACATGAGCACGTCAAAATACATGAATTTACTTAGGACTTGTTCATTTTAATTGATGGGATTAAGGTCTAAATGATTATTTAAAAAGATAATTTAATTATAAGATAATTTAATCTTATGTTCACTATTATGGATTAAAATATAAGATAACTTAATAATGAGTATATCAAATGAATTAGCATGCTTGGATTATTTTGTCACATCTATTGGGTTGGACAATTTTATCTAATATTTTATCATGGTTTTTTATTACCAAAAATAAATATTTGATTAGTCTTGATAAATTAATTTATCAATATTAATCCTTAAAAGTGAACAAGCCCTTAAATAATAAAAACAGCACCATGTTTTCTTGTTATTAATATGCTACAGATATCTATAATGTCTCTTATTTGTTAAATTCAGCAACGTTTTATAAGTCATTAAATGTTACTTTATTTAAATATTTTAATAATGTGTGTTTAGAATAAAATTTATTATTTTAAATGTTTAAAAGAAATATCTGTAGCAACATGAAACCTCTTAAAAATAATCCCAGTCATCAAACACGTTTTAAGTTCTAAATTCTAGTATCTCCACATTAAATTTCATTCCATAGAATTGAACCTTAAATTTGGACATTAAGAATCTAATTGAACTTTGATAGACTAATTAACAGCACAAAGCCACAATCTTGCGTTTAATTCTATTTTCGTTCTACAAAGTAAAATAATATATTTACCCAACTTTAGTTTTACAACATAAAACCTATTTTCTATCACCTATTTCTCCATTTTCCTATATTTATTTTTATTTGGATTTTCTTTCCAATTTTCTCACTTTTAATTTATTTTAATCTTTTAATTTTCAATGAAATTATTTTCATTTAAAATACAATGATTTTATATTTTATAAATAATTTTACACAGGCATGAAGTGTGTTTATTTTATAGGTAGCTTTCAAAAATTATTAATAAAGATATGTCACAATTACTCCTATTATGCCTACAATAAATAACACATTAACCTCACTTAAACACAAGCATTAGTTGCATAACTCTTACTCTTTCATTATTATAAAAACAAATAGCATCTTCAAAGTATTTTTCCTTTTTGTACATTTTCCATAATTTAAACACTAAACCATATATATATACATATACATATATATATATATATCATGTATGCATGTGTGTGTATGTATTTATATATACATAAGATAAAAACAAAGTTAGAAGTCATTTTCTGAAGTTGACAAAGTGATAACAAGACATCCAAACGGCAACATATGCTTTCCGAACGATCATAATCCGCAACTAACGTGGTCCATCTTCCAACCTTAGCTTCATTTTTACCGTTGCAATTTGCGAACAAAAAGGAAAAACGACACTTTTTTTGTTCGCATGATGGTGCCAATATTGATGTTCCAACACCACAATTCATTAAATCTTTAACCACACGTAATTATTGTTTTAGATCGAACGTTAATAATATATAGCAAGAAACGAGAAGCATAGCTGGCGTGATTCATGATTGAATTGCAGTGTAGAAAGTACCACTAATCATACATTAAGCATAATAATATTCACCTTCATTATATATTCGATCCGTATGTCGCTGAATGGGTACTTTTTTTTATTTCGTTTAAAAAGAAACACTGGCATGTGGTTAGAAGAAAGCATTAATTAAATGTATTTGGTTAGAGTAACTAAAATCAAGTAGCATGATTATTGTAATATATAATTCAGTCATAGCTGGACATGAATTTAATCAAGCCAACTAATGATGCTTAAAACGCGCGAGATCGACGACGATTAGTTTAAGATCGGAGAGAAACAGGGTAAGTAGGGTGGGGTGGCGCTACGGGGTATGAAGCGGGGATGGAAAGCAAGAAGAGGGACAAGCGCACATGCGAAGTGGGGAGAGGTCAGAAAGCGTGAGGGGCGCACATGCGATGTCTGGGAAAGACAAAGCGTCATTCCTAATTCCATATGCCCGTGGGGTCTCCACCTATCCTCCCCCACACGCACTCCCCCAATTTATATGCAAATACATATGCATATATAATAAAAATAAAAATAAAAATAAAAAGCATATATGTAAAACCCTTTGGTAATAATCGATGGCAAAATTGTACTACGCATTACAATAGAATAAGGGGACGAGATGATTTCTTTTTCTTTTTCTTTTCTGGGGTAAATGTGCTGGGATATGACAATTCAGATAATTTGAATTAATTCTTGGTCTATAATAAAAGAAATGGCAATAAAACTTCGTTGGCAAAAGTGGTAGCAATTATATTATATTTTCTCCACGTTTAAAATTTTATCTCGAAATTGATTTATTTTTGTCTTCCAAACCGTGGACTACTCTCAACTTTCAAGGACAATAATTTAGAAGCATAAGCAACTTTTGGCTATATATGGATGTATCTATTAAATGGGGATTAAAAAATTGATACAAGAATTCAAAATTACTGCACAAATTAGAGAGAGAGAGAGAGAGAGAGAGAGAGAGAAAAGATTAACTTATTTTAATTAGTGATGTATTTGAAGAGTGTGTGTTTTGAAGGGATGAAAATTTAAAAAATATAACTACCAAACAAAGATGTTATATTTTCATGGTAGAACGATGAGACCATAATGATAAAAACTTTATGCTCTTTATCTATCTAAGGAGCCAGCACAAGTCAATAAAACTAGAATTTGGTATCGAAATTCATGTGGGTTGATGATTGCATGATGATACTTGTTTAGAATTAATTAAATCATAATCAAGTGCACGTTCCTTGTTTTTTTGCCCTCTGCATATGACAAATGCGTACGGTTGGGAACATCATAATGGGAACGAATTAATGAAGGAGAAGGTGATTTGACTGCCTAATTTTGTATTGTTGTTGTTAAAAGGGCACAAAACACGTCAGGAGCAGCTTTAATTGCCAACTCAAAGGTGGTATGTTTTTGAGGAGTGTAGGACCATTTTTAACTAATCTAATTAATTGAAATGGAAAGAACAACAAATTCCCTCCAACAACTAATTTTTTTTTTTTTTATGACTTTTATCTTTCCTAATAAAATTAAGTATTCATACTAATATTAGCTAAAACTCCACATTGTATGTGTGTATACATATTTATTAAAAAAATTGATTCAATTTATTAATTATAATAAAGTATAGACTTGTTTGATTTTTGAGAATTCTAATAAAACATAAAGTTATTTACAGATTAAAATTATATTTAAAAATTTTATGAGAGAGAGAGAGAGAGAGAATAAATTAATGGCGAGTGTAAAGAAGAGGAAAAATATTAAAATTTCATTGAGAGAAAAGAAATACTAAAAAATAAAGATAATTTTGTAATATAACATTTGAGACAAAAAAGCGTCTCACTTAGAGATGGTAATGGGGTGGGCCTATCCCGCTCCGCAATCAAAATAAATAAAAATAAAGTAGAAGAAAAGAAAAATAAAAATATTAACAAATAAATGAATATAAATTAAAATCAATATATAAATTTATATTATACAATTTATGTTTAAAAAATATAAGTATAGATAAAAATTCTATATATATATATAAACGCTGGATTGAAACTCAAAACCATGATAACCGAAGTATAATAGCAGAAACGAGACAAACTGTAGAAATCATGTGCCAAGAGTATCATATCCATGTTAATTCATTCAATGAAGTAACCTATAGATACACAAACTGCTAGAATAAAGTTAAATAATTTATTTGGTGGAAGTAATTCTTTTTCCAAACAGCTTTACATGTATCCATTAGCATGTTGACTGACTTTACCAAATCAAAACACAAATGCATCATTCATTCTGATAATACTACTGGACAAAATAATCATAATACTGCACCCAATCAAGGCTTTCATATGTATGTGGAGTTGCAAAAATATTTCGCATTGACAATCTTACATTATGTTGTGAGGGCCGCAGGTTCCAGCTTTTGCCATAGCTCGCAAACTATTTACCTTTAGCTGAGCCACATATCCGAAAAGATAAAACAAGAAAAGAAGAGAAACTTGAGTGCCAAGGACAGAACACAGCACCATCCTCAGTCCGCATTCATCCTCGTCTTTGTTTTTTAACAGTCCAATGGTTGGGACTTGGTCAACCTTTCAGAGTGTCTGCATGTTTGTCATAAGAAAGGGATCAGAGGGTCACTCATGAAGTAAGATAATTTACAACTAATGCAAATCTGCAACCTTCTGATCCAAGGTTTTTCTTTACAATTATTGCTGGAATGATCAGAAACCACGGGAGCATTGGATCGACCGGTGCATTTCACACTACACAATGAATGAGAGCAAAAACACATTAGGCACAAAACAGCAGAAGGAAACTCTTTCCTAGAGCATCAAATATCAATTTCAGCTGAATATCTTGGGAGATTAAGCGATAGGAATAAATTGAACCAGTTAATTGACCTGGTAAAATTTGCAAATTATGGCTCTAGAAAGAGAAACCTTTTTTGTTAATTTTAATCAATCTGTATGACATTGAAGTGATAGGGAAAACAAAAGGAGATTGAAAGAAAATTGTTGATATATAATGAAAAGAACATGAATATGTGCTTTCCAAATTAATGGAGACATAAGAAAATATACCTTCTGAATTCAGTAAGCCAAAAGCAATCCACAAGCAGCATAGCGTCAAAATTCCAACTACATATTAGAGATGATCAACTTACATTCCCTCCACAAAAGGTGCATTGAACCGAAAATTATCAGCATCTGAAACAAATCTTAACTGCTTTTCTCAATCCAACTCCTGAGACCTAGTACTTTCAGAGCACTTTCTAAAAAGCACTTTGATATCACAATTCCATTGTAAGAATGGAGTAAAGGTTGTTTCTACATGCTTTCAGTTATTTTATTCTCCCCTTCCATGACAATGTTGTGCTTGGACTAACATGCTCAGAGAAAAAGGCAAGCAGCAAAGTGACTTGTCCGTTTTTGTTATCAGCATGGATACATGCATCACCAATAATCTCTACAAGAACACAATCCAGCAAAAAAGTGATGGAAACGGTTGGTATCCCGAACAATGATTTCTCTACCCGTTATCTTTGAGATGAGTTTAATGGCTGTATGACAGTCACCACATACCCGAAGGTTTTTAACTATTCGGATGACAGCATCGGTTTTGAGACAAATTAAGCCAAATGCAAGAGCAAGCTTCTCACTGTGACAACCAAGGAAATGCTCTTTCTCTTCCTCTTCGATGTCAAAGAGCACAAATTCAGTAGTTGGAACATAACCGGCTGCTCTAAGTTCTTTGGCCAGCTCACCGAGTTTTGCATATATGTTATCCGACATAGGATGGGAAGTATCTCCAACAAGGAATTCATGAACAGTTCCATCTATTTCTATCCAACTATATCCGCGCACTTTTTGAATGCCTCTCTCATTCATAGTTGACCTGATATTCTCTGACTCATCCCATTTCTGATTAGCTGAGTAAATATTTGATAAAAGGACATAGTTTCCTGAACTCCACGGTTCTAACACAATTAACTGTTTCAGCACGTGTTCAGCCAGCTGAGTATCCCTGTGTAACCGACATCCGCCCAACAAAGCTCCCCAAACTATAGCATTAGCCTCCATTGGCATACTCAAAATCAGTTGATGGGCTTTGTCTAGCAGACCAGCTCGAGCCAGAAGATCGACCATGCTTCCATAATGCTCAATAGCAGGAGCTATTGAATACAAGGAACTCATGACATGAAAATAACAAAGACCGTCATCAACAAGACCAGCATGGGTACACCCACAAAGGAGGCCAAGAAAGGTGTTTTCATCGGGCTTCAACCCATATTTCTTTACCAGACCAAAAGAACAAAATGCAGCTTTCACATGGCCAGTCATAGCTAGTCCAGATATGACTGCATTAAAAATTACGAGATCCTTTGCCTTCATCTCTTTGAAGACTTCACAGGCTACAGCCATCTTCCCACATTTAGCATACATGTCAATTAAGGCAGTCCCCATAACAGGATTTGACAGAAAGTCATTCCTCTCCATCATGCGGCTAGCCCATTCTCCCAGTTCCAAAGCTCCCAGCCTTGCACAAGCAGAAAGCACCCCAACCATCACGTAGCAGTCCGGTCTTAAATTCTCCTTTTGCATTCTATAAAAAATTTCTAAAGCCTCTTTTGGAAGCCCATTTGCTGCATAACCTTGAACCATAGTACCCCAGGTAACAATATCCTTTTCTGGCATCTCATCAAAAACAGTACGAGCCTTCTCCATACTTCCACACTTCGCATACATGTCTACCAGAGAAGTATTTACAAACACATTCCTTCCCATTCCTATATCCTGAAGATACTTATGGATCCACTGGCCAGCCCCCAAATCTCCTAGCTGACTACATGCAGATAAAACCCGAACAAGTGTATAACTGTCTGGCCTCAAACCCGTTGTCAACGACCTCCTAAATAAGTCAACTGCTTCTCTGAATCTCCCAGCCCCAATATATCCACTCATTATTGCAGTCCAAGAAACCACATTCTTCTCAGGAATATCATCAAATACCTTCTGGGCATCTTCCAAACACTCCAGTTTAGCATAAAATCCCACCAAACCAGTGTTCACAAAAACATCGTCGTGGAAACCCACTTTAACAACCAGAGAATGAACCTTCAGACCCAGCCAAAAGTCCATGATCCTCGAGCAAGACTTGAGCACGAAAGGGAACGTAAAATTATTTGGTAAAAATCCCTCTTTGCGCATCAAGTAGAAGAATTCAATTGCTTGGTTAAAACAATCATTTGAGACCAAGCCACGGATCATAGTATTATATAAGTAAAAATTGGGTTCATCGGTCTGCCTAAATACAGCCGTCGCATAGTCGGGGTGGTTGAAATGGAAGGCGGATTTTAAGACCATGTTCAAAAGATAGTGGTCCTGATGGAGGTGGAATCGCAAAAGGCATGCATGTATGTGCTTGAGGTAGGTGAAGGCAGTCAAGCCTCGAGAAAGAGCCGCTTTGATCTCCCACAATGCCATGGGGAATGATGCGAAAAATCGTGAAACCCCTGTCAAACAAACGTGAACCATGAATCCGAATATAACATCTCAATAAAACAGAATATTGTCATTCTATATATACGGGAATCATCATTTGGTAGAACTCTTAAAATTAACCAATACCTCGACGTAACTCACTGTTCCATACACTCAGCGGCCTCCAGCAGAGAGTATTCATGTCAGTTTATTTCTAAATTATGTCATCCCCATATTCACAAGTTTCAGCAGCTACCCAACTGGCACTCTCTTTTCCCTTGTTAGAGGAGACTCGATTTAATAAAAATCCTATAGAGGGATGGCGTACAACAACTGTGTTAAACAAAAGACACGAATGCATACCATAATTTATTTACATGAATGCAAAGATCGAAATGTGAGGGAGAAATGGAAGGGGCTTGTCCAAGATAGAAATTTGAGAGATCGAGTCGGCTCAGACAGCGCAACGAAGCCGGAGTGGCGCTGCGGCAGCGGAGGCGGCGGAGTATTACAAATATGGGCTGTTGTTGGGCTTGGGCTCATTATAGTTTGCAACAAAGTGGACTGCTGCAAGAGGACTAAGTGGCCCACTGAGGTCTTGAGTAGTTGTTGAGAACAATAAGGATTAAGGACTACTTTGCTCTAAATCAAACTATTTTGCATTAAATTGAGCATAAAAGCAGTCCAACTTCACACTATGAATTTTCAATTTTTTTTAAATAAATCAGGAACCAGATATTCACACGCGTACATGCATATCAATCTTGCAGTTATAATACAATTTCTAAAATTGAACTCACATATTCCAACATTTTTTTCTTTCCAGCATTTTTTTTGTAAGGATTTGCAAATAATTCCGAGAATTGTAAATATCCAAATATTTGAAACTTCTGTCAAATTTGTTATTTTATAGCATGAAACAGCAGATGAGACCTTGGGGAAATTTTCTGTGACTGAATGGCATATGTTGTCGGAACTTGGAAAATGAGTTGTTAAGTCCACCATGACTTCTTACATTAGATCCAAATAAAACCTTAAAATATGATGTAAGAACAAGAAACCCCTTACGGCAATTGTTCCCCAAATATCATAACTGCTTCAATAATTTTGGACCAAATTCACCATTCTTAGGTACAGCCAGTCCTTCCCAGTAAAGAGCTTAACACAAACCTATCACTCCGTTGACTGCTTTTCCTACATTTCTCTAGCAAATAGAGAACATATTACTGATCTCATTCTATTGAACACAAGAATATCATAATACTGACATCTAACCAGGTTATTTTACATGTGGGGTCGGAACTATCTTACAACTACAGTCTCACACCACCTTCCCATCCAGCATTGACTACACCCTGCACATTATCCACTGCTCTTTCTGATCATCCGACTCTTGATCTGCAAATGCTCATCTGGTGGTAAGACTGAAATCGGTCAACATATCATGATTCTCGCGGCCTGGCAAGCCAAAGAGAGCTGAGGGCTCGAAGCCTTGAGAAATAATCGTGTATCAGGAGCAGGGCGCGAGCTGATTGCCTGGTCGTCAATAGGCGGTGCATCTGCTGCAGAGTTTGCTGCCGCAAGTTGTCAGCCTAGTAATTGTGGAACAGGTAAAAGTAAAGTCAGTGGGGGCAAGTATATGCTTCGATGGGGCCACAATGTCTAGGTGTAAGAGAATTTCCACTTGGGATCCCATATTTGTTTAAGAAACGTAAAGTTTTATTGAGATGGAAGATATGACTGCGATGCAATAAGCTTAGCGGGGAGGAATAATGTACAGAAGACCAACGAATAAAAGTGGTAAAAGAGAAGGCGTGAATAATTATACAATGATGTATTATCACCTGGAGCAGGAAATTGTCAAGAGTCCCCAACTTCCCCATGGCCATAGCCATCTGACCCATATAACTGGCAACGTTCCCGGATGAACCTTCAGATCCTGAAGAACCACTGGCTAATGTCTTGGCTAGGGATTGCTGTAACGCATCCATACCTTGTGAAAGGGCATCCTCTGCTTGATGTGAGGTCTGCTGCAAGTTGTAGATCCCCGACACCTGCTGCTCTGTGAGAGGCTCCAATTGTGCGACAATAAGCTGCATTATCATCTACTGTTCAGCGGAATAGCTAAAGATGACCATTGCATATAATTGTCCATCAGTCGCTGATTCTATTCTGCTTGTTAACGACGGTGTGCGAACAAACATGCATAAACTCTAAATTTACAGTTCCTTATACACCAATCAATCCGTAAAAGACAGATTTGGTGTAACAGAGGATAAAATCAACACTAGCATCCACCAACTTCGAGAACCTCTAATCCACATGGCACGTGCATTCATTTCTATACATAAATGTCATCACAAGAGCATGAATATATTTTGCTAACAAAAGAATTTCCAGATAGACAAGAGAAATGGAAAATGCACGCATAAATTTGGCACAGACTATAATTTTAAACAGCAGTACAGGCGGCCTGTGCACAGAGAAAGAACATCAAGTTTTTTATGCATTTGAGATACATCACTTCTTCCATGAAAAGCTTTAAAAAACCTTCCCAACTAGTAATATTCCATAGAAACAATGATGCCGACAAGTGATTCAGTTCAATTTTGCTAGGACCTAAATGAATAAAGCCCATTTAATAGTATGGAGCAGCCTATAAGTAAGAGGACGCACCTTGAGAAGTTCAGATGGACGGAAACCACCAATCCACATAAAACATCTTTCTGCAGGAGTTTTCCACATTCCAGATAAGATGTGGAACACATCAACCTTGGCCGCATTACCTTTAAGCCTGAAAATTTCATTGAAATGTGCAGTCACGTTATCCACAATAGTACGAAGTTCAGTGTCACTCGCATGTGCATCGACTGCTGTTCTAAGCTCAGTTACGTGTTTGTTCTGCTCTTCCGTCCACCTCGCATATTCCACATCAAAAGCTAATGCCCCTGAATAACAATATAATTCAAGTATAACATCATTCTGGAAAACTATGGTCATCAAGCAATAATTTTACAGTGATAATATTCTCAGAAAGATACAGAAAGATAAACTATTTGTTTATTATTTTTTGATGTAGGATCTTAAGGATGGTCAAGAAAAGCAAGTGTAGACGAACTAACAAGGCCCTAACATGTAAACTTTCACACGTACTGGTTTCATTTTTCATCAGTTTCATAATCCAGATCTCAGTTTTGAAACATTAAGAAAAGCCCTTAATGACCAGAACAAAACCAACACTCAACTGCCCTTAGAATAGTTGTTGATGACAGCAAACTAGAAACTCAACCATCTACAGATACTAGGATTAAGACTTCAATTTATGTCTGGAGATCTCAAATTCAACACTCATAACAATCTACTTTATGTTATACGTGTTTAGCATACAACATTAATAGAACAAGAAGGAAACATGATGCAGTTATCCAAAATTGAATTGCAATTTACATCAGATGCACATGCATATGAAATTAGATAAAGGGTAGGTGAGTCAAGAAATCAAACCATTGGCATTCCCAGCATGAGATTGATCTCCTGAGCTTGAAATGAATATGCCATGCTGACGTGCTCGTTGCAGCTCCTGCTCAAGTTGAGTTAGCTTCAGTCGGCTATTCTCTAGCTGCTGTACATAGGCCTGTATAATGAACATGAAGGCGATAATTATATTCATCAACCTAAGGCTTCATGAATACAACACAATTGCTCTACAGATTTAGGCTAAAACTTGAATATCAAGGAGATAACCTACTTTCTTCCTCAGTCTGCTTTTCCTAGCAGCTTCACGGTTTTGGGCAAGCCTTCGCAGTGTCTGCATATCAGAAGGAAGGAATTAACAAGCTACTCATAGACATAGTGAATAGAAAACTAGTATATTAGATTGCAACCTTTTGATCTAGGGTTTTTTCTTTTGATTTATCACTAGAATCTGAAACCATGACAGCAGCGGATTGACCCGTTTCAAACTGCACAAGAAGTAAGAGGACAAAACACATCAAGCACAAGGCAAATAGAGGGATCATTAATAAGTGAATTTACCAGGACACTGTGTAAAAGGAATATGTCAAACTAATATGATACAATTTGTAAATTACAGCTACAAAGACATAATTTTTTGTTAATTTCAATAACTCCATATAAGATGAAGTGATCGAGAAGTGAACAGAACTTGCAATACACTTGTTGAAACAAACAAAATAGAACAGCAGGAGCAAGGACAAATCACCTTTTGATTTTTATCATCTGGGTCTGCATCAGTTGAAGTATCAGTGTGGGAACTGGAATCTGCCATGTTAGATTCTCCCCAGTTCTCATGTTGAGCACCTGATGCTGAAACCAGATTAGGCTGTGGTTCCTTTTGCAATTGCAGTGCTTGAGACTCCAGAAGTGCCACAGAAAAATTTGGATTGGTAGACTAAATGATGAACAGATATGAGATGTCAGAAACAGACAACAATTCCAGATGACAGAGGAGCTAAAAGATGTAACGGTTACCTTATTGAAAGCACCAGTCCGGGGATCATTGCCTGCTGCTTGGTTATTAACTGTCGGACTAAATACTGGAGCTGCATATCCCAACTTGTTCAAATCAAATATGAACTTTCACAGGATAAAGAGAACAGGTTGAATATAATTGAGTATCATATTAAATAAATTCCTATGAGACTTTCTCCTGCTAAGCCTCCACTAAGGGACTTTCATATGCTCAGACCACGCTGTTGCTATTATTTCATTTGTTTAATCATAGGTGCATGCTTCAATCCACTCAATCAATTGATGAAGAGGATAATCTCTCTCCCTCTCTCTCAATAAAAAAGGCTTATATATTTAACGAGTAAATCCAGAAAAAGCTGCTTAACTACAAACAATACCTACTAGTTTTATTCTGACTTTATGGTGTTGAACCCAGATGACAATGGGACAGAAATGAACAATTCAAGGTTGACAAGCAAGAGTTTGCAAACTTACTTTGATTGATATTAGCAGGATTTCCAACCCGGAATCCAAGATATTGCTCAAGGACTCCAAATTCAGAAATTTGAGAAGGTTGTGTTGTGTTTGCTTCTGTACCCCTGCAGTCCAAGTGTTACTTTCCATAAGCTACTAGACAGAATAGTAGGGGAGAGGATAAGAAATTATTCTATCTACTTCAGAAGAAACAAGAATACAATTTTGCAATTAGCAAGCCAGGGAATATGCAATCACATCTTTCTTTTGTGTGCATGAATGCCTTGTTTGGAGGTGCATCCAGATAAATACATAAATGCGTGCAGAACACGAGAACAGACAATTGTCAAACACTGTTTTTTAACTTGCTTATTCAATCAGACCATGACTCTGCTGGAATCAATCACTCTGCTGGAATCAATCGGCTTCCAACATTGTCCTTACAATGTTAACACTTATGCAAAATTTTTATCTTTGGGCCCTGTGGGTGTAAAAAGTTGGATTTATTTAAAGTTGAATTTGGCATTAAATGACACAATCATCTAGAACAAAATTTAAAACAAAATCAAACATTTGCTTATTCAGCTTAAATTAGTCACTATACAATTTAGTGATGCTTTTGAGCCAACAAGATCATTTCAAGTCAATGTTCTTCTGTTAAGACACTAGTAGTGCCAATTTCGATCATATGTATTTCATTAAAAAATCTTTTCACATTTAAATATTTTTGCTGAAAAGAAGCATATTTACACTTAGTCTATGATTCCAGCAAACAGAACAACTAGGACTCAAAAGAGCTAGAGAAGTCAGCACATACTCAGACATCTTGCGGACAAGACATGCCACAAGAATTGCCCATGTAGAGATTTTTTGTTTATTTTATCAATACTATATTATTAAGTAACTCAGGCTCTGTGGTTGCATGACCCCCTCATTTTATATTTTTTTATTTCTTTTATCTTTTCCTTCTCTCTCTCTCTTCTCTTTTAACTTGCCATTTTGATTTATGTTTTCTCTCAAATTTCCTTCCATTGCAAACTCTTTTGATGTTTTTTTTTATCTTTTATTGTAAATATTATTTACACCTTTACTTCTTAAATAATTTTATTTATTTTATTTAAAATACAATAATCTTATAAATTATAAACAAATTTGTACACACATGGTGTATATTACTCTTACTAGTTTTTATTTATTTTATTAAATAGAAGGAGCTGTTCAGTTTGACAAGATTAACACAACCTCTTGAATACGGAACCAAATATAACTACAATTTTTGCCCTTGAAACCTAAGCAGGTAGGTTCTAAACAAAATCCAGCCATGTCATTTCAGTTTAGTGGTGCTGATTGTTCCAGTACTTAGATGGACGTACTACTCAAAAACTTCTTGAAGTGAAGATGAAGGTAAGAGGTATGCTAATTCTAAAATATTATTCCTTAATCAAGTACAAATGGACACAAGATTCGGTTTAAAAAATGAGAAACTAAAAGAAATTCAACAACACTAATGTGGAAATCAGGGATTGCAAGACCTGACCAACTACAACTAAGCTCAATGACACTGTCCAGACAACATGAACTGCATTATCAGCACATGAAACTAGCAATGAACCGTAGCAATAATAACAAGTAGCATAAGTTCAACTTTTTTCAACTTGGCTCCTTTTTTTTCCTTCAAAGCACGCCTTATTTATTCCATCCTATCCAACTACTCATAAACCATCAGCCCTCTTTCCAAACAAGTGGATATTTTCACATTACCTAATAACATTAAAGGGCTAGCTCAAATTAAAACAGAGAAGGGTGTCTTTAAATAGAACAGTTCAGGTCCAACGCATGAAGCTACAGCCTCTATAACCTAAAAACAATAGCTATTTTGTTAGGATATGAAAAAGTGAAGAAACATAAAATCACCATAATATCCAAATTGAAAGATGATCAATACAACACATTCCAAGAGAAACAGGTTCGTAAATTGTAGCTCCAATATAAAAGATAATCACTAGAGACCAGAAATGAAATAAAAAATGAAAAAGAAAGTAAGTGCTATAGAGAAAATTACATGGGATTGGAAACTGGTGTCTGAGAAATGAAGCTTGGCATCACAGCAACGCTTATATTATCCTCAACAAATTTTATCGTTCTACTGTCCATAAATCATCATCACAGACTCAAATACTCAAAAACCAATAACTTGAAAAACAAACTAAAAAGGTCAACAAGACAAAGTAAAAAGGAATGAATTCTTAAATCTTGGTTTAGGCTAGAAACTTCCACAAATTAGATAGTTAATAAGTTACTCAGCAAAAAATGACAAAACTAGAATATACAGAGGAAAGAACCCCAACCCCTTTTCAAGTAGAAATCAAGCACGCTCAATCGACACTTTGATATGAATAAACTCATCAAAAACACAAAACCCCCCAAAAAAATTAATAATAATAAAAACACCAAGTCAGGAAACCGAAGAAGACCTCTCGAGCAACTGAACAAACCCCAGATGCTAATATTCAGTCAAAAGCAGAACCTGGAAGGAACAATACATGAAGATGGAATTTTTTTTATTGTTATATTAACAGCCTAATAAATGATGAAGAAGAGGTGCACCAAATGCGATACCAAAGTATTGTATTTGATTCCACAGGAGGACTCCGCCTGTGAGCACAAAAATTGAAGGGCCCCAGATATGGCTTTCAGCTTCTTACTTTAATGATTTTGGCATTTGTTTATGGCGATGGAGAGACGTGACGTTCAGATCATTCCAAGCTCAGGCGTCATTTTCATCTCAAGCATTTTCATTTTTCCCACTTTCCACAGCCTCCCCCATTTCGTATTGCCTTTTTCTTTTTTGCAAACTTTCTTTCCAAGAGTTTTTTATATAATGATTATCGTGTTATGACAATTGATGCAAAATTCCGGAGTATCTTCTGACTTTTGATACCCCTTGGCACCATTTCGGCATTTTCCTCCTCACAGAAACAAAAACCCGAAGAGCGAATGAGGACTAAATTGCAATTTGTCTGTGGGCTCTTTGGTCAATTGAGAGTTATTGTGTTGGAAAACGGAAAGAAGACAATAATTGAGACTCGTCTTTCCTTTTCCGCCGCCGCCGCCCTTGAGGAACGTTGACCCGCAAACCTCCTCCCAAGAAATGACCATCTTACCCTTTAGCTCTTCAGATGGTGCAGGGAAATAGTTAGAAAAAACAACTCCTTTTATTATTAATTAAAATGTTAACGAGTCGATTTTAAAAAACAATTCAATAACCACTCTAATTTTATTTGTCTCAGTATTATAAAATTTGAAATTAATTTATAATTTTAATTAACCAATAAAATTAAGTTTAAAAAAATTGATAAAGTCTAAATTTGAAGATGATTGATTAAACTCAAAAACATTAATTTAATCAAATCCAAATAAAATAATTTGGTTTGTTAATAGTCCTTGCTAAAAGGAAAAGAGTTGCTTGTGGCAACGAAACAAGAAAATTTTGCTCAACATACTTTTTTAAGTTTTTCCTTTTTTCTTTTCCAGAATAGGGTTCTGTTTCATGTTTTAAAAATTTAAAGGATTTGGTGATATAAATGTATTTTGACTTAATGGGTTGCACATTGTTTTTAAATCTATTGCATACTTCATTTTACATAAAAACTATTATATATTTTCATATAAATTTTTTGAATATATCAAAAAGAAATTCATGAACTAAGAAATAAGGGTTGAAATTTCAGGTATTTTAAAAAATTAAAAGATTTTTCCAATGAACAAAATATTCAATTTTTATAAATATCCGTAGCATCAAACTCATCTTTAATTTGAAGATTTTTTTTTTTTTGCATTATAATTCAGACACAGAATTCGTTTTATTCTTTCATAACCATATCTTTTTAAATAATAAAGAAATGATAGCTTACATCCGTACACAAAGATATATAAAATAAATTAATTTGTAAATTTAAAGTAAAAGTATGATCGAGTCGAATTTAAACAATAATTCAAATTTAATAACTATTAAAACTTAACTCAATTTAATTTTGCAAACTCGAATTCAAGTTCACATTTCAGCCAAATAATGAAATTAAATTCAAAAAATTAAAATTTATGTTTAAACTTACTCAGATTTAGAAAAAAAGAATGTTTTTTTGTTTGATTTAGAGTTCATTAACATATCTAGTCTAAGCTCTAAGGTCATTTATGTCTTCAACCACATTCAATGCCACATTTGTCTTTTTGCTGGTCTAGATTTGAATGATCTGATTAAAGGGTACAATTGGGATCTAATTTTCTTGTTGAAAACTTCAAGGGATGTTAAATGATGAGTTCGATGGCTGACACAAAATTTAAATTAGTAGTATGCAGTAGTTTACTGTCTAGATTTTGTTTTCATTAAGAAACATTATTTGGATAAATTATTTATTTACACCAGCAGAAGTCCCAATGGTATAAATGTCCCAAATTGCAGACCCACTGGCCTATCTAGGATTCTCTGTTCAATACCAAAAGAAAGGGATCTAATATAAATAAGGTTTTATTTTATTTAACATGTTTATTAACGCGTTTATAAATTTTAATTTTTATGTACAACAATAATAATATAAAAAGTTATTATAGACATGCTCGCTGTATGTGCATAGTTATATCAATGAATAAATAATATTTGTAAGTATAAATTTTATGTTATTTATAAAATAAGATAAAAAGAAAAGACAATAATTGAGATAAAATAAATAAATAAATTTGAGAAAATAATATATATATATAGAGAGAGAGAGAGAGAGAGAGAGAGAGATAAGGAAATTATAATAATTTAATAGTATGTAACAAAAAAGTGGTCTATATAATTTATAGTATTAGTAACAATGGAACATCCAATGCGCATGTGCAATAATTTTTATAACTTAAAATATTTTATTAATTGTAAAAAACTATGATAAAAATAAATTTATTTTGAAACTAAAAGAACATGAAAATTAAAACAATAGCACGCGCACACACACATAAAAAGGATTGAATTGGATGATAGAATAAATATGAAAGAAAAAAGTACAATATTATATTAAAATGTAATGAAAAAGAAAATTAAAAAATATTAAAATGAGGCTATTATGGCCATTTAACAATGCAAAACCAAACTTAGACCTTTAATCTTAACATGTAGTATAGAATAGATATATATAGAGTATACACGTAGGTTGGAAACATAAAAAAACAATTAAAATAAAAAAAATCAAAATAATTTAAAAATAGAGAAAAACGATATTTAAGGATAAACGAAAAAAAAGTAAGGTAGAATAAATGAGAGGAAGAAATGATAAAAAAAAAAAAAAAAAGCTTTCAAAACATGGTAGTTAAGTAATTTTACTTTTAACAACTAAGAAAATCTTATTGTCATAATAATCGTATCTAGTATAGATTAGGGAAAATAGTGCAAATAAATATTAAAAGGTAATAATGTATTGATAATTACGTCTGAGTGTATTTAATCTTTTTAATTCAAGGTAATGGTTTTAATTTATTAATTAAGAATAATAATGTAAATTTACGATGCATAAAATTCTTGATAATGATGATGACGATGCTGCCCAATTTTGTATTATATTTTTCTAAAATAATCTTAGAATTAAGTGTTTCTTTTATATCTATCATACATCAAATGATGTTAGCGACTTTACTTTAGCTCTTAGATATTAAATAATTTTACAACTATATTTCGATTTTTTTTTTACTTTAGCTCTTAGATATTAAATAATTTTACAACTATATTTCGATTTTTTTACTTAAATAAATGTATTTTTATTATAAAAAATATAACGATATACAATTTGGCATAATTAATAAAAACACTGCCACGTTCACTAATTTTCAAACATACATGGCGCAGAAAGCAACAAAATATATAAACTACAGTAAAAAAATTTGAAAAATAAGCTTCTGGGACAAAGAGAGAATGTTGGGCTAAAATTGACCCTAAAATTGGGGAAAAGACACAGGTTGAGTTCTTTGTCGTTGATATGTTTATAATCCAATAGAGAGGAGATGCCTGAAATTTATGGGAGTGGAAGCTGCAGGGATAGAATGGTAAATTAACACGACGCACTGAGATGACCCACATCTTCTATTTATAGTTTTGTTGGAGCACACAAATATTTGCATCTCATAAAAAGATGCTCCAATTTTTTACACCACAAATGCAATTAATTTCCATTCTCGATATTGCACAAACAGAACTCTACATACGTATATATGTATACATATAATTATACTATTATAAAATTATGGATAGTATAATTGGATGAAATTTTTAAAAGATCCCTCTAATTACAACGATAATTTTAGCACTTTTTGATTTCTCAAGCTTGTTATTGCTTATGTTAAGTGCACGATACAAATCTATACTATTGCCTCTAATTAATATTTTATCCTATTTAACTATATTATATTTTTTGTAATAACGCACCCCCTTCTACTTGTAGAGGTTTGAACCTCCAACCTTCAACTATTAAACTACAACAAGCACACACCCCAATTTAGCTATATTATTAAGTGTGGAAAATTTATAATAACCAGCTTTGCATATCCAACATTAAATAACCAAATTTAATTTTATAAGTATTTCTATTTTTATAACTTAAATTCTGATACACATAATAATTTTATTTTTATTATAATTCATAGAATTAATTAATTCTTTTGATAAATATATATACTTTTAGTAGTATATATTATTATTTTATTTGCTCAGAAAATGTTTCACAGAGAATTGGGCACTCTCACTTACCAAATAATTTTTTTTTAAAATGGGGCAATAATATTTGGTACCAAACAAAATTCACTCTCTCAAATTTCAAGGAAGCTCCAGTGGCAAAAAATTTGCAGATACTTATACATGAACACCAAAAGAAAGGGAACCAACTAGTGAAGGCATGCCCACAATTACATGATCAAAACCATTTTCAGTATTGTCCTAGTTCGTTGATTTTGACCTAATGTTGTTCCCCAGAAGAAAGAACTTTGACGCCAACCATTCCCTTTTGCTACTCTGCACTTCCCACTATTATCAGTCTCTGGGCATTTATTCTTGCCACTCTTTTGAATAACTCGTAATTAATTTTTTTTTCAGGGAATCAAGAAAACAATAAGAGAATACATGATAATGGGGTAAATAAAAATGGAAGAAATATGAAGCTTCAAACAACAGTTGTTGCATCTGAGTGTCAATGGGTGTTCAAATAAGAGAGAAACTTGTGTGATGTGGTAGGAGATTTAGTTTCCAAAACCAAGTCTTTACTTTGGCCCTTTTCTCTGAGTCTAGCAGCCATCGAAGATGCTGTACCTTGCAGATCGTGATCCAACGAGCAGATGAAGTTTCTGATAGAAGTCCTTTCTCCTTTAGTGGCTATGCAACCAATAGGAATTAAAAACAGGTAGGGTGGAGATGTGGATATCATGAAAGATATTTCAGTTTTTAGAAAAAACGACAGTTGAATGCACACATACATAACTTATGTGCATCCAAGTAGGCATGGCCACAGTTCAAAAATTCGTGGTTTCAATTCTAGAACTTGGGCTCCAATTCCAAAAATAAAAATAAAAAATTTGAATTAGACTTTGTACAATGGTTCTGGTCAAAGTTTTGGAACCAACGATCCCGTCTCAATTCTTCGACAATTCCACTTTTGGCCTTGGAACCAAGAGTCCTAGTTTGATATTTTAGTAGCTTTGGTCCCTCCTATTTTTTAAGGTTCTAACTTTATACAATTATATTTTATGATTTGTTCTTATTAATTTTGATATAAATATAATGTGATAAAATATTTAATACTTTTAACAAGTATAAAATATAAAAAAATGAAGAAAAATTATATTTAAATTTTATTATTATTTCATTAATTAGGAATAAGTGATACAAATTTTATAAAATATATTAAATTATCAATTAACTAACATTTTGAATAGAAAAAATATATATAACATCATTTAACTACTTAATATTAATATCAATTAACATATTATATATTATATACATATATATATATATAATACTATACATATACTATATATTATATTATATAATTTTTTTTAAAATTTTTTTGATGGTTCTAGAATCGGAACCTAGTTGGCAATTCCAATTTGGGTTCTATTTTTTAAAACCAAAATCAAAACTATTATGTCTAATTCTTGTAGGATTCTAGTTCCACAATCACAGTTCCGCTTGGTTCAATTCCCAATTCCAAATGTAACATGGCTACGCCAACATCCAAGGAGCTTGAATGAATTGCACTCACTTCTGCAATAACCGCATCACCACAACTGGCTCTCGGCTTTCCTTCACGATCAAATCCCTGAGGAAGAGAACTGTGATGATAAATTAAGCCCAAATAAGTCTACAACTATTACTCATTTACTTGAAATAATCACATATTTGGCCCTGGCTTACACAAGACCAAAAGGTGCAAAAAATGGAAGAGCACCTCTTATGTAGCTCCAGGGGGTGGATGGTGGACGGGGCGCACAAGGCAAGACAGGGGAATGGAAGGGGGAGAGCAATGCATGACAAATTATTCAAGCAACTGAAATATGCAACAAGTGACATTCGTGGGAGACTAGAATTTAGGTGCGTATCAGTAGATACTATACTAGCTCAAGCCACTAAAGAATATGCGTAAGTTCGATTGTGTAACTTTGGTTCTGGTTAGAATTAGTAAATCTTTTATGGGAATAAATTAAGCATTGGACAGAGGCTTGCAGAACGATTAAGAGATATATCATCTTGAGAGAAGCAATTTCAAGGGTAAGAGCAAGCAGTAGAAATGTTAATGACAAGAGAGAACATAATTAATACAAGGAAAGATGGTACATTCACATTTGAAAGAGTGCTAACATTTTGTTCCCTGAGATTTGCCCACTTCTAGTCTTCAGATGGCACACTCATATTTGAAGGATTGCAAGAACTTTTTGTTTTCAGTGAGATTTGTCCAATTTGATGCCCTAGAAATTAAGACTGAGGTGGCAAACTTGAAGATTCCAACTATTTCGTAGCATTAGTATAATTCTTCCATGCTTTATCAAGAAAGAATGAAGAGGTTACGAATTTGAGTAGCCAATATTCACATTCATGTCGATTGCAACAGTCCCCACAATACATAGACCAAACGAAATTTGATAAGATCCAATACATCCCTCTATATCCTCCTCGAGGTAATGAACACCACCACTAACACGTAACAAATACTTTCCCTGGTGCAGTAGGCCAAGCCACGTACAATGGATGCATCAAATTGCATCCACTCAGAGTAATCGTACTTTTCAGCATATGAGAACACTTGGCTCAAGCAAGTAAGGGCTTCAACCGAAGCCCCAAGTTTCTCTGTATGATTTATGGCAAAAGAAGAAGACAAATAACTTTGAGGGTTTGAAAAGCAATATTTTGCAACTTATGCATTAAGACGATAACCTTAACAGCAAAAGTTGACACCGTGAATGGCGGCATCCGTGTGCTTATCAGGAAGCAAAGGCACTAGTGTTCTTTGGGCTAGGAAATTTATGATCAAGCTAGCCTCAAATTAAGCACAATAAATCCATAAATAGGCTCCATATTTTGTTTTAAATATTAAAACGGTAAGTGGAACTTAATTTATTATGAATTATGTGAGCAGAATATTATCATCCCCTCTGGGACCTCACAAATGTTTATTACAGTCATAAGATAACTAGTTTCCTTCAAGACCAAGTAGCAGGCAATCACTTTTAATTTGAGCAACTTCAAATTCTCATCTATCTGGCCAACATGTCTTTGTCATTTCAGGTAAGCAACCAGCAGTTTCGGTGGTAAAGTTCAAACACAGAAAAATTTGCTAAGACTGACTAAATGATCATTCCAATTGTTAATTTTGGATATTATTTGTTGGCAAGAGATTCTTCTGCTCAAATTTTCACCTTTCCTTTCCATTCAAAATTATACACTTCCACCAGAAGTACAATTTCACACTTTCCAGTTGCCAAGTGCGGTCAACATGCCTAGTCTACCCTGCGTCGCTTTATCACTCTTCATATTATTACAGGAATGTTTCCGGTATCACTCTTAAACTGTCAACTGAGTAAACAGTGTGTTTTAGTCTCGTCAACAACATTTATCACTAGGCCGATCCCTTCGACATTGGGGTGGGGGCGAACTTTCATGACAAGAAAAGACCGATTCCAAGATTTTCAAGGAAAGATTCATTAGGAGACAACACTCATTCTTGCATTGGTCTGGCTCTGCCAACTACTGCAACGCCGGCTTTGAATATAAGTTCGTAATTCACTGTATAACTTTTCCCAGCAAGTTGAAACAGGTTAACATGTAGTCAGAATCTATCGGGATGTGCGAGCACACTAACCTTCCAACTTTGCCAAAGATTTCAGTAACAGGATTTCCAACAGCTCTTCAATGGCCCCTTTCGATAACTCGGCAGATCTCAACTCTTTCTTGATATCATCTAAGGGAATCTTTTCCAACTGTTTAGAAATAAAAAGGAAAAAATATTTAAAGAGAAAAAGTATACTGGAGAGGAAGTGAAAAAATGAAGGTCACAATACGACTGTTTGGGTGTTCCGTGCGCGCGCGCGCATGCACGTGAGAGAGTGAGAGAGAGTATTTTTCAACACTAATGTGTAAAAATACTAAACACGCGTCACCTGATACAACATCCAACATTGAAGCACAACTAAAGTATCATTTACATCAAGCATATACTATATTAGATTATTCCAGGGGATTCGTCATGTAACATTATTACAACTTTGTTCTACATCAAAGCTTCTTAGAAAGAAAACAGTCATCACTTTCCTTATCTGAAGGTAAGTTCATCACCAGGATCTGAAATAGTGTATAGTGATAACATTTATAGAAATTGTGTTTTTAAAATATGTTGTTCCTTTCCTTTTTTGTCTTAATACTAGAAAACGAATCAAACAAAAATATTAAGCACACAAATGTAGCAGAAAACCATGAGAAGAAAACGCCTGCTACGTATTCATAGACATCATTATCAAGCTAACCTTGTCTATTGTTACACAAACCCTGCCAAACAAGTTTTGTGGTATCAAATAGAGTCTCGATACATGTAAAACCTTTAGAATGTGAAAGCCGTAACAAATAAAGGCAATAATTCAGTGCTCCACAATTGAGAATTGCTGAACTGCACTCTTAATTGTAACAATATGCAACATGCAAGGTTGGTGTACAAAATTTCTAATGTTATTTCTGAAGCACGATTTAATAATCCATTTAACACGTCATTTAAAAACTCAAAGCTTGTTCGCTAGTGTTGGTTTCCTTGTTCGGGATGTTTAGATGTTTTTAGATTTGTATGAACCAGGGAGTCTTTAATGCTCGTGTTTAGTGATAAAAGCGTCCTTAAGTCTTAAAACCTTTGAAAGATGTCCACACCAAAATTTTGAAAGTCAAACTGGAAAATGAGTAATCAGCACTGGAAAATGAGTTTCTGATTACATTAGCAAAATCTGAATCGTGCTTGTTTTCATACGTTATACGGATGTTTGGAAAATCTAAATCATTTTAATAGGTTTTCAAACATATTACCTACTAAAATAATATTTTATTTTTGTATCCCTCATACTTTTGTACTGTATACAAATTTCAATGTCAATTTTTCTGCTATTTGTACCCAAACTAGCATCTCATTGTCAAACCTTCTCTAGCCTAGTAGTATTTTTGGGCATTAAAATGTGTTTTGACAAGAGAAATGTTTATCGTTACAATTGTTTCTAGAAAAAAAAAATTAATTATTGAAAAAGAAGGTTGAGCGGATAATAATGTTTTTAAGAACTTATTCTTACTCAAGCGTATAAAATGAATTGATATGTATCTTTAAAAAGATTATGGCACTATGCTTAGAATGATTTAATTAAATATAAAATTAGCATTACTTTGTTTAAATTAAGTTGCCAATAACGGGTATGCTTTGAAAATGTGACTGATTTAACTTGAAACTAAAGGCTTTGGGAATTTTAATTTTGAAATAGTTGTGTTGTGGTAATTTAATCTCTACATAAGAGGGTGCAATTGTCAAGTAAATCTATTTATGCACGTTTTTTAAAATTATTCCCTCAAAAAACAAACGGTCCACTAAGACACAAGTCATGTCACAATTTTGGGGATCGATTTTGGGTTTTATTTGAAACACCATTATGTTAACAACTAGATTAAAATCTTGTTGATACAGGGCCTAAAAAGTCTTGTAGTCGAAGTCAACTTTCATGATAGATCATTTAATGAATAAGAGTAAATTGTTTAGCTATCGTCATGTTTGGCATGAATCAAGATTGCAGTTCTAAATTTTCAATAAATGGAATTGAATTTGGAAATAAAAAATTTGCCCTATCATGATTTAGGATGGATTTTTAACCCTATCTGCCCACATATTCTAACCATTTTAAAACCATACACTCTTTACTAAGATAAATTCAATCAGCTTAACATTTTCCAAATAAAGGAATCCATCACATTAATTCCAAGATTGGTAGCCAATCCTCCCAAAATAGAAAAAGTTAAAGACATGCAAAGTACGACACCGCATAAATATATATAAAGGAAAAACAAAATAAGAGTTTATGTAATTGAGAAAAAGATGAAATTAAAAAAAGTGATATTTATTTATATATACTTTTACCACTCACAATTACAGCATATACCACTCACAAGTACAACGTATAGAAGGAACACTATCAAAACAAATTTATTGCAATATTTCATAAAACCCCATAATCTTTATTCATGTCACAAGGCACCGCATGGATGTGTTGGTATTTGTCTGAGGCTTGGCTTCATTTTGCATGTAAGTCAATGCTTCTTAAGCAGTGGGGCGTCATTTACAGCCTCTGTGAAAGCGGTGGCCACTACAGCCAAAATGACAGTGTCCGCCCCATCCATGGCCACTGCCACAACCGCCCCATCCACCTCCAGGACCTCCCCATCCGCCACCATAACCACCACCTCCAGGACCGCCCCATCCGCCGCCATAACCACCACCTCTAGGACCGCCAAATCCGCCGCCACCTCTAGGGCAGCCCCATCCCCCACCATAGCCGCCACCATATGATTGTTTGTCACAATCAGCTACTTGACGACTGTCCCATCCACCTTCGTCGTAACCAGGCCAGCCGCCCCATCCACCACCGCCCCGAAGACGACCCCATCCACCTCCGCCATAACCTACCCATCCGCCACCATATGGTTGCTTCTCATGATCAACTACTTGGTTTGCTCCATCAGCTGCAACCACCACAAAAATCAACACTTTTTAGACATATTCTCTTGCACGCATCATGCAAGATATCTAATACTACAAAAAAGCAACCACACACTCACACACATATGTCCATAAAAAATTAAGCCATCATTGAAGAAATGAGCAATTACGAATTATATAAAAAAGTGTCAACAATATTGATTGAGAGATATCAATTACAGAATGATAACAAATTTAGACCCTAAAAAGCGAGAGGGTTGGACTAATTTCAATCTTGTGACGGGAATATTTTCGTAATAAAATAGACTAAATTGAAAACTTTAGTGGAAGAGAGAGGAAATTTCAAAGTAAATAAAACTGACTTTTCATCTCATTTTGAGTGGCATCATTGGCTGCAATAGCCGAGATGAAAAGAAGGGCTAAAAGGGTACCAAGGGAAATTCAAACTCTAGGCTTCATTTTCTAAGAAAAATCAAAGCAGAACCCTAAATTTCCAAAAAGGAGAAATGTATTGAAGTGGAATGAGACAAACCAAGAGTTTGGAAACTTACTTTGATTGATATTAGCAGGCTTCCCACCCTGAATTCCGAGATATTGCTCAGGGCCTCCGACTTCAGAAATTTGAGAAGGTTGTGTTGTGTTTGCTTTTGTACCCCTGCAAATATTACTTTCCATAAACTACTAAACAGAATGGCAAGGCAGTGGATTAGAAATTATTTTATCTACTCCACAAGAAGCAAGAATACAATTTTGCAATTGGCAAACTAAATACGTGACAACATTTTACAATTTTGCTTGTCAAACACTGTTTTTAACTTGCTATTTCAATTGGACCATGACTCTGCTTGAATCAATCAGCTTCCAACATTGTCTATTTTCACTTTATGAACCAAATCAATGTAAAAAATCCTCCAAGGTTTCATTTTCAGGCCCTGAGGGTGTAAAAAGTTGAATTTATTTGAAGATGAATTGAATTTGACATTAAATGACACAATCTGCTAGCACCAGACTTAAACCAAAACCCAAAAACTGGAGCGATTCAGCTTAAATTAGTTACTGCACAATTTAGTTTTGTGTTAAAGCCAACAAGATCATTTCACATCAACATTCTTATGTTAAGACCCACACGTATTACTCACTAGAAGTGCCAATTTCAGCCATAAACTCATCATTACCAAATCTTTTCACATAAAAGTATGTTTGCGGGAAAGAAGCCTTTCTAAACTGAGTCTTTGATTCCGGCGAACAGAAAAACTAGCGATCAAAGAGCTAGAGAAGTCAGCACATACTCAGACATCTTATAGACCAGAAATGCCACAGGAATTGTCCATGCAGAGATCTTTATTTATGTTATCTATGCATGATACAAAATTACATTACAACCGTCATTTTAAATCTTTTGATTTTTTTTTATTATAAATATTTCTATACTCTTAATTTCGAAATAATTTTATTTATACTATTTAAAATATAATAATTTTATAATTTATAAATAAATTTACATGAGTGTGCTACTCTTACTAATTTTTATTTATTTTATTAAATACAAGGAGTTGTTCAGTTTGATAAGATTAACACAACTTTTGCATACGAAACCAAATTATAACTGCAATTTCTGCCCCTGAAACCAAAACAGGTAGGTTCGAAGTCAAACCCGGCCGTGTCAGTTCAGTTCAGCAGCGTCGATTGTTCCAGTATTTAGGTGGATGTACTAAAACCAAAATATTATCCCTTAATCAGTCACAAATAAAGAGAAAATCTGGTTAGAAAATGAGAAACCGAAAGAAATTCAACGACACTAATGCGAAAATCTAGACAACTACTGCGAGTACATCTTTATTCAGTCAATCCATTCTAACTACTTATAAACAATCAGCCCTCTTTCCAAACAGAGGGATATTTGGACATTACCAAACATTAAAAGGCTAGCTCAAATTCAAACCTACGTGGGTGCCTTTAAATTGAACGGTTCACGTCCCACACACGAAGCTACAACATCTATGCCCTAAAGGCAATAGCTATTTTGTCAGAACATGAAAAAGTGAGAGAAACATACTATCACCGTAGTATCCAAATTAAAAGATGATCAATACAACACATTCCCAAGAGGAACAGGTTGATAAATTATAGCTCCAATGTATCAGATGATCACTGGAGACCAGAAGTGAAATTCAAAATGAAAAAGAAAGTAAGCGCTATAGAGAAAATTACATGGAATTGGAGACTGGTGTCTGAGAAATGAAACTTGGTATCACAGCAACGCTTGTAGTATCCTCGACCCAATTGTATCGTTCTACTGCCTATAAATTACCATCACAGCCTCAAATACTCAACAACCCATATCTTGAAAAACAAACTAAAAGGGTCAACACGACAAGGAAAACGGAGAATGAATACTTAAATCTTTTGTTTTGGCTAGAGACTTCCACAAATTAGATAGTTAATAACTTTTCAGCAAAAAAATATCAAAACTAGAATATACAGAGGAAAGAACCCCAACCCCTTTTCAAGTTGAAATCAAACACGCCGCATCGACGCTTCGATATGAACAAACTCTCAAAGACACAGAACCCCACAAAGAAGAATGATAATAAAAACACAAGGTCAGGAAACCGAAGATGACCTCTGGAGAAACGAACGAAACCCAGATGCTAATAAATGAAGCAGCTGAGTTGCACTAAATGTGATACCAAAGCAATATATTTGATTCCACAAGAGGACTCCGTCTGTGAGCACAAAAATTCGAGGGCCCCGGACACGGCTTTCCGCTTCTTACTTCAACGGTTTTGGCATTTGTTTATGGCGACAGAGAGACGTGACGTTCTGATCATCCCACTTTCCAAAGCTTCCGCCGTTTTGTATTGGTTTTTTTTTTTTTTTTAATCAAGCTTTCCCCCCACAAGTTTTAAATAATTATTATCGTGTTATGACAGTTGATGCAAGATTCCGGAGTGGATCTGACTTTTGTTAGACTTTGGCACGATTTCGGTATTATTTTTATTGGGTGGCTAACTCTTACGACATATGAACGCATTTCCTCCTTACAGAACTGGATTGCAATACGTCTGTGGGCAGAGCTTCTTGCCTTGGGCTCTTACGACATATGAACACATTTTTTCGTCCTTACAGAGAGCCGACGAGGACTGGATTGCAATTTGTCTGTGGGCTCTTTGGTCCATTGAGAGATTATTGTCTTGGAAAGAAGACGATAACTGAGACTCGTCTGTCCTTTTCCGCCGCCGCCTTTGAGTAAGGTTGGCGAGCAAGGCTCCTCCTGTGAAATGACCATCTTACCCTTTAATTTTTCAGATGAAGGAGGAAAACAGGTAGACAGAGACAGCTCCTTATAGTGTAGAATGTGTGTGTGTGTTTAATTAATTAAAGTGTTAATTAATCAAATTTGATAATAATTTAATAATTACTCTAATTTTGGTTGCCTCAATATTATTCAATTCAAATTTAATTTAAATTTTGAGTAAACTAAGAAAAATTGAATTTAAAGAATTTGATAAAGTTTAAATTCATATACAGTTAAACTCAAAAACGTTAATTTAATCAAACTCAAATAAAATAATTTGGTTTATTAATAGTCCTTGCTAAAAGGAAAAGAGTTGCTTGTGGCAATGAAACAAGAAAATTTGGTTTAACGTATTCAATAACACTTGATTTTATAATTATCTTAACCTCTTATTTGAGAAATTTTTGTGTTTATTTGTAATTTTGAGTATTAAAATTTATTGTGAAAATACTTATAGTTGAAATTCATATGTTAAGTATGAGAATTAATGAATTTAGAGTGCACGATAAGTTTTTTGAATAAAAGATTAACAGAAATTGATTTTGTTAATAGATCGCAGTCGCAAAAGTTGTTTTTACGCTTGCGAACTAAGTCAATGAGCTAGCATAAACAAAAACATTAAAGGAATTGGTGCAAAAAGACTCATGTCCACGACACAAGATGACACAAGCTAGCATAAACAAAAGCATTAAAGGAATTGGTGCAAAAAGACTCATGTCCACAACACAAGATGACACAACAAGAAGTATGAGGTTGGCAACCGTGAGTTGAATAACAAAATATTTTGAAATTTCTGTAATTGAGGACTGCGAGCATATAGTTGGATCTTCTGACAATAGAAACTGAAGTCGCAAACATAGAAAAGAAATGCAAAGTATTCTAAAAATTTCACATGCTGAGAGCTACAAATGCAAAAGTAGAATTCGAGCCCATGTGAGGAAAAGTCATGGCTACAAGTCATAATTTCAAATTTTATGTAATTAATGTACTCGAGTCTACGATGACAAAAGTTGAAGTCACGACCACTAGAATAGTATTCGTAGTTGCGAAAGGAGTAGCAATAATCCTTTTTTTTTTTTTTTCATCTTTTCTTTTTGAGAATAAAGTTTTGTTTCGTATTTTAAAAATTTGTAAGGTTTGGTGATATAAATGTATTTGGCTTAATGGGTTGCACTTGATTTTTAGATCTATTACATACTTTATTTAACATAAAAACTATTATATATTTTTATTAAATGTTTTTTGAATGTATCAAAAAGAAATCCGTAAACTCAAAAATAATGGTTGAAATTTTAGAAATTTTAAAAAATTAAAACATTTTCCCAACGAACAAAATATACAATTTTTATAAATGTGGATAGCATCAAATTCATCTTTAATTTGAAGGAATTTTTTTGGCATTATAATTCAAACATTGAATTAGTTTTACTCTTCGATAACCATGTTTTTTTAGTTATTTGTGAATAAATAGATATTAGTCCCATATCAAATAGGAAAGAAATGATAGCTTATATCTAAACGCAAAAATATATAAAATATATTAACTTATAAGTCTAAAGTAGAAGTATTATTGCATCAAATTTTAGCCAAATAATGAAATTAAATTCAAAAGATTAAAATTTGAATTTAAACTTACTCAGATTAAGAAGAAAAATGATTTTTATTAATTTGATCTAGGGTTTATTAACATATCTAGTCTAAGCTCTAAGGTCATTTTTGCTTTCAAAAACATTCAATGCCATTTTTATCCTTTTGCTCGTCAAGATCTGGATAATCTGATTAGAGTGAATAATCCGATTAGAGGGTACAATTGGGATCTAATTTTCTTGTTGAAAAAATGTTTGGTACATGTATTTCATCTCCTGGCACTGTCGGAACCTTACCCACCAAATGTACAAAATTTTTATTTAAGTTTTTGGTGACAAGTAATTTTTAAATTTATTTATAATTAAATTAATACCTATATATATAATACATATATTCACATTTATATATATATATATATTTATTCTTTTCAATCTAATTATTATTTTTATATATATTACATCATTTAATTATTATTATATTATATTATATTATATTATATATTTAAATAAATTAAACTTTTTAAAATATTAAAATCTTACAATTAAACATTTTACTTATCCCAACGTAACTCTTGTCGAATTTCATCCCACAACAAAACTCCTCTCCCAAACATAGTGCACAAAATGTTGAATCATTTGCATCAAAGCTACACTGTATTACATTATTCCACATGATTGGTCATGTAGCATTATTATAGCTTTGTTCTACATCAAAGCTTCTTTGAAAGCAAATAGTCATCACTTTCCTTATCTAAAGATAAGTTCACTACCAAGATCTAAAATAGTGTATAATGATAACATTTATAAAAATTGGGTTTTTAAAATATGATCTTCCTTTCCTTTTTTTTTTCCTTTCCTTTCCCTTAATACTAGAAAACGAATCTAACAAAAATATTAAGCACACACATGTAGCGGAACACCAAGAGAAGAAAATGCCTGCTACGTATTCGTAGACCTCATTATCAAGCCAACCTTGTCTAATGCTACAAAAACCCTGCCAAACAAGGTTTCTGGTATCAAATAGAGTCTCAATACATGTAAAACCTGCAGAATGTGAAAACCATAACGATTAAAGGCAATAATTCAATGTTCCACAATTAAGAATTGCAGAACTGCACTTCTAATAGTAACAGCATGCAACATGCGAATTTGGTATACAAAATTTCTGATGTTATTTCTGAAGCAGGATTTGATAATGTATTTAAGACATCATTTAAAAACTCAAAGCTTGTTCGCAAATGCTGGTTTTCTTTGTTCGCAATGTTTAGGTGTTTTTAGATTTGTATGAGCCAGAGAGCCTTTAATGCTCTTGTTTAGTGATAAAAGCATCTTAGGTCTTAAAGCCTTCGAAAGATGTCTACGCCAAAATTTTGAAAGTCAAACTGGAAAATGGGTAATCAGCACTGGAAAATGAGTTTCATTACACTAGCAAAATCTAAATCGTGCTTGTTTTAATAGGTTATACAGATGTTTGGAAAATCTAAATCATTTTTATTAGTTTTCCAACATATTGCCTACTAAAATAATATTTTATTTTTATATCTTTCGTACTTTTATACTATTTACAAATTTCTATATCAATTTTTCTTCAATCAAAATTTGTATCCAAACAAACCATCTCATTGTCAAACCTTCTCTAGCCTAGCAGTATTTTTGGGCATTAAAATGTGATTTGACAAGATAAATGTTTATCGTTACAATTTTTTCTCGAAAAAGAATTAATTATTGAAAAGAAGGTTGAGTGGATAATAATGTTTTTAAAAACTTATTCTCACTCAAGCATATAAAATAAATTGATATTTATCTTTAAAAAGATTATGGCATTATGCTTAGAATGATTTAATTAAATATAAAATAAGCATTACTTTGTTTTAAATAAGTCACCAATGAAGGGAATATTTTGAAAATGTGACTGATTTAACTTGAAACTAAAGGCTCTGAGAATTTTAATTTTGAAATAGTTGTGTTGTGGTAATTCAATCTCTACATAAGAGCGTACAATTGCCAATTAAATCTATTTATGCACATTTTTTTAAAATTATTCCCTCAAAAAACAAATGGGCCACTATAAGACACAAGTAATGTCACAATTTATGGGATCAATTTTTGGGTTTAATTTGAAACACCTTTTTATTAACAATCAGAGTAAAATTTTGTTAATGCAGGGCCTAAAAAGTCTTGTAGTTCAACTCATGATAGATTATTTAATGACTAAGGTCAATTGTTAACCTGTCGTTATTTTCGGCATAGATTAAGATTGCAGTTCTAAATTTTCAATAAACGGAATTGAATTTGGATATCAAAAATTTGCCCTAACATGATTTGGGGTGGATTGTTTAACTCTGTCTGCCCCCAGATTCTAACCACTTCAGAACCATACACTCTTTAATAAGATAAATTCGACCAACTAAACATTTTCCAAATTAAAGGAATCTATCAAATTAATTCTAAGATTGGGAGCCAGTCCTCCCAAAATAGAAAAGGTTAAGACATGTAAAGTACAGCACCACATAAACATATATACAGGAAAAACAAAATAAAAGTTTACGTAATTGAGAAAAAGATGAAATCAAAAAAAGTGATATTTATTAATATATAGTTTTACCACTCACAGGTACAACATAGACAACTCACAAGGACAACGCACAGAAGGAACTATACCAAAACAAATTTATTACAATATTTCATTAAAACCCATAATCTTTATTCATATCGCAAGACATCACATGGATGTGTTAAGTGTTTGTCTAAGGCTTGGCGTCATTTTGCATGTAAGCCAATGCTGCTTAAGCAGTGTGGCAGCATCTGCATCCTCTGCAAAAATGGCGGCGACAACGGCCAAAATGACAACGTCCGCCCCAACCATGGCCACCGCCACCGCATCCTCTACCTCCACCGCCCCATCTGTGCCCACGGCCACCTCCACCCCATCCCCTACTGCCTCCACCCCATCTACCCCTGCCAGTGCCGCCACCACCTCCAGGGCCACCCCATCCGCCACCACCTCCAGGACCGCCCCATCTGCCGCCGCCTCCAGGCCCACCCCATCCTCTGCCATAACCGCCACCATATGATTGTTTCTCACAATTAGCTACTTCACTGGCCCATCCACATCCCCCGTAACCACCCCTCCCACAACGACGGCCCCGTCCACCACTGCCATAACCTACGGGTCCGCCTTGATTTGCTCCATCAACTGCATTCACCACATAAATCAACACTTTTTAGCCGAATTCTCTGGCATGTCTCAAGATATCTGATACCACAATAGAGCAACCACACACTTACACACATATGTCCATAAAAAAATTATGCCACTATTGAAGAAACGAACAATGAAGGATTATATATAAAAGTGCCAACATATTGATTGAGATATTAATTATAGAATGGTCAAAAATTTAGAGCCCAGAAAGCGAGAGGGTTGAACAAATTTCAATCTTGTGATGTGAATAGTTTCATCATAAAATAACCGAATTGCAAAATTTAGTGGAAGAGAGGAAATTTCAAAGTAATTAAAATTGACTTTTCATCTCATTCTGAGTGGCATCATTGGCTGCAGCAGTCGAGATGAGAAGAAGGCATAAAAGGGCACTAAGAAAAATAAAAGCTCCGGGCTTCATTTTCTCAGAAAAATCAAACCAGAACCCTAAATTTTAGAAAAGAAGGAAGGTATTGAAGTGGGATGAGATGGGAACTATGATACTTGTGTCACCACTATTTATAGACTTCAACACCTAAGCCTTGTAGATAGAAATCCCAGAATAAAGAAAACAAATGCATGCATGCCTTTGCATCATTAAAGTACTGTAGTTTGTGGTTTGTAGTTGAGGATTTTGGACCATTTTCAAAGTGTTATCCATTTCAAGTATAGACTTTTGTTTAAAATTCCATTTGCTCTATGATTCTTGGGGTGGTGAATGATGATGGTGGATGGCAAAGCAACTATTTGACTTATTGGAGCAAAATTCAATATTTGTAGTCTTTCTTGATAAAGTAGCTTAAGATTGTGTAATGCTTGTGTTTATATAGGTCAACCCACTTCTATTTTTAGAAAATAGTTTAGGTTGCTATTATATAGACTTGTGATTGCAGCATTTGGTACGGATACAGTCATGGTGAGAACCAAGTTTGTAGGGACACAGCCAGTATTTCTAGTATATGAGGTGAAACTGATTGCCAAAAAATTTAGACTACGTTTTAGTTTTTAGGCTCTTGTTTTTTATGTGTGATATAAAAAAAAAATCGTGTAAAAATAAGAGAGATAAAAAAGAATAAAATTTAACAATAATTGTAGTTTGTGTTTTGTAGATAAAAAAATGTAAACCAACATAGCCTTGGTAAGGATAAGCATTATTCTCTTCACTACTATTAGTTTAAGAAATTGAATTTGTTTTTGTTTTTTTTTTATTGCTAATTAATATATAACTATTGCGTTTAAATAATTTTAACTTGGGAGTTTGCGATTGAAAAGGTCTTGGTGATCAAATGTATTTTATCTTTTTCTCAAAATATGGACAGAACTCGAAATAAATATAAAATTCAAAAAAAAAAAAAAACACGAAAAATCACAAGTGCAAACCAAAGTACAAACAACAAAACCAAGAAAACTATCAGAGAACTGGAATGGGCTCAATCTTCAGTGGGCGGGCCATAGGCCCATATCAGAAGTGATAGCCCAATTGGTAAAAGGTGGACATGTTTAATGTGTAAATCCAGAAAAAGCTGCTTAATTACAAGAAAAAGCTACTAGTTTTATCTTGACTTTATGTTGTTGAATCCTTATGACAATGGGGCAAAAATGAACAATTCAAGGTAGACAAACCAAGAGTTTGGAAACTTACTTTGATGGATATTAGCAGGATTTCCACCCTGGAATCCGAGATATTGCTCAAGGACTCCAAATTCAGAAATTTGAGAAGGTTGTGTTGTGTTTGCTTTTGTACCCCTGCAGTCCAAGTATTACTTTCCATAAGCTACTAAACAGAATGGCAAGGCAGTGGATGAGAAATTATTTTATCTACTCCAGAAGAAACAGGAATACAATTTTGCAATTAGCAAACTGAATACCTGATAACATTTTACAATTTTATAGAACACCAGAACAGACATTTGTCAAACACTGTTTCTAACTTGCTTATTCAATCAGACCATGACTTCGCTGGAATCAATCAACTTCCAACACTGTCCATTTTCACTCTCTAAACCAAAACAATGTAAAAAAAAATGTAAATTTTCATTTTTAGGCCCTGAGGGTGTAAAAAGTTGGATTTGTTTGAAGTTGAATTAAATTTGACATTAAATGACACAATCTGCTACCACCAGAGTTAAACCAAAACCAAACAACTGGAGCGATTCAGCTTAAATTTGTCACTGCACAATTTAGTTTTTTGTTAAAGCCAACAAGATCATTTCACATCAACATTCTTATTACTGATTGAAAACTATTTCCAAACCCCACATTCAGCTTGGGCTTGACTCGGGCCATCAAGAATTTCCGGAAGGGCTCCCTCTAGCCAGGGTAAAACCCTTAAAAAGAGAAAACATTCTTATGTTAAGACCCATGTGTACTACTCACTAGAAGTGCCAATTTCAGTCATAAGCTCATCATTACCAAATCTTTTTGCCTAAGTATTTTTGCGAATGAGAAGCCTTTCTAAACACAGTCTTTGATTCTAGCAAACAGAAAAACTAGCAATCAAAGAGCTAGAGAAGTCAGCACATACTCAGACATCTGACAAACAAGAAATGCCACGGAAATTTCCCAGGCAGAGATTTTATTTATTTTATCTATCCTATATCATTAAGTTAGTAAAACTTTGTAGTTTCATGATAAAAAATTATATAACTACCCTAGTTTTAAATTCTTTTGATATTTTTTATTATAAATATTTTTATACTTTTAATTTTGATATAATTTTATTTATATCACTTAAAAACAATAATTTTATAATTTATAAACAAATTTGCACTACTTTTACTAATTTTTATTTATTTTATTAAACACAAGGAGTTGTCCAGTTTGATAAGATGAACACAACCTCTTGAATACGAAACCAAATTATAACTGCAATTTTTGCCCTTGAAACCAAAACAGGTAGGTTTGAAGCAAAACCCAGCCATGTGAGTTCAGTTTAGTAGAGCTGATTGTTCCAGTATTTAGGTGGATGTACTGATACCAAAATATTATCCCTTAATCAGGCACAAATGAAGAGAAAATCTGGTTAAAAAATGAGAAACCGAAAGAAATTCAACAACACTAACGTGAAAATCAAGACAACTACAGCGAGTACATCTTTATTTATTCCATCCTATCGAACAACTTTACAATCAGCCCTCTTTCCAAACAAAGGGATATTTTTACATTACCTAACAACATTAAAGGCTTACTCAAATCAAAACATATGAGGGTTTCTTAAAATTGAACGATTGAGGTCCAACACATGAGGCTACAACATCTATGCCCTAAAAGCAATAGCTATTTTGTCAGTACACAAAAAAGTGAAGGAAACATACAATCAACATAGTATCCAAATTGAAAGATGATCAACACAACACATTCCAAGAGAAACAGGTTAAAATATTATGGCTTCTATTTATCAGGTGATCACTGGAGACGAGAAACGAAATTTAAAATGAAAATGAAAGTAAGCGCTATAGAGAAAATTACATGGAGTTGGAGACTGGTGTCTGAGAAATGACGCCTGGCATCACGGCGACGCTCGTATTATCCTCGACAAAAATTTTATCGTTCTACTGCCCATAAATCACCATCAGAGCCTCAAATACTCAACAACCCATAACTCGAGAAGCAAACCAAAAAGGTCAACAAGACAAAGTAAAAAAGAAGGAATTCTTAAATCTTTGTTTTGGCAAGAAGCTTCCACATATTAGATAGCTAACAACTTCTCAGCAAAAAAATATCAAAACTAGAATATACAGAGGAAGAACTTCAAGCCCCTTTTCAATTAGAAATAAAACACGCCAAATCGACACTTTGATACGAATAAACTTATCAAAGACACAAAACCCCCCCAAAGAAAAATGATAATAAACGCACCAAGTCAGGAAACCGAAGAAGACCTCTGGAGCATGCTAATATTCCGTCAAAAGCACGAGAGAACCAGAGAATGGAAGGAACAACACATGAAGATGAAATTTTTTATCCTTTCATTGTTATATAAAGAGCCTAATAAATGAAGCAGAGGAGGCACACTGAATGTGATGCCAAAGTAATTATATTTGATTCCACAAGAGGCTCCGCCGCTTGTGAGAGGGCCCCAGACATGGCTTTCGGCTTCTTACTTCAATGAGCTTAGGCGTCATTTTGATCTCAAAGCATTTTCATTTTTCCCACTTTCCCACGCCTCCCCGATTTTGTATTGCCTTTTTCTTCTTTTTTGGCAAACTTCCTTTCCACTAGTTTTTTATAATTATTATCGTGTTATGACAAGTGAGGCAAAAGTCCGGAGAGGATCTGACTTTGGATACCCTTTGGCACCATTTCGGTATTTTATTTTATTGGGTGGTTAACTCTTACGACATATGAACACATTTTTTCCCCCTTACAGAAACAAAAACAAGGAGAGCCGACGAGGACAGAGGACTGGATTGCAATTTGTCTGTGGGCTCTTTGGTCCATTGAGAGATTATAATGTTGGACTCTTACGACATATGAACAACTTTTTTCCTCCTTACAGAGAGCCTACGAGGACTGGACTGCAATTTGTCTGTGGGCTCTTCGGTTCATTGAGAGATTATTGTATTGGACTCTTACGACACAAGAACACATTTTTTCCTCCTTACAGAAAGAAAGACAAGGAGGGCCAACGACTGGATTGCAATTTGTCTGTGGGCTCTTTGCTCCATTGAGAGATTATTCTATTGGAAGAAGATAATTAAGACTCGACTGTCCTCTTCCGCCGCCGCCGCCTCCTTTGAGTAACGTTGACGCAAAGCTCCTCTTGTGAAATGACCATCTTACCCTTTAATTTTTCAGATGGAGCAGGTGAAACGTTAGAAAGAGACGGCTCCTTTTATTATTAATTAATATGTTAACTAGTGAAATTCGAATAATAATTTAATAATTGCTCTAATTTTGATTGACTCAATATTATTAAATTCAAATTTAATTTAAATTTTGAGTCAAATAATCAAATTGAGATTAAAAAATTTTATAAAATTTAAAGCGAATACAATTAAACTCAAAAGCATTAATTTAATCAAACTCAAATAAAATAACCTAATTTATTAATAGTCCTCGCTAAAAGGGAAGGAGTTGCTTTTGGCAATGGAACAAGAAAATTTAGTTTAACATACTTGATTTTGCAATGGTCTTAGCCTCTCACTTGAATAATTTTCATACCTATTTATAATCTTAAGCATTAAAATCCATCGTGAAAATGATTATAGCTGGAATTCACTTGTTAGGAATCAGAATTGATGAATTTAGAGTGCACAATAAAATTTTTGGACAAAAGATCAATAGAAAATGATTTTGCTAGTAGATCACGACTGCAGAAGTTGTTTTCGTGCCTGTGCACCAAGCTAGTGTGCCAACGTGATCAGAAGCATCGAAGGGACTCGTGTAGGAAGCCTCACGCCACCGCAACAAAAGATGACAAGATAACAAGTCTAGGTTGGTGACTATGAATTGAACCATATAACATCTTGAAATTCCCACAATTGAGTTGAGGACTGCGATCACGAGTATAAGCCTCGCAACACTAGGAGTTGAAGTTGTAAGTACATAAGAGGAGGAAAGGTCACGGCCACCAGTCACAATTTTAGATTTTATGTAATCAGAGCGTCCAATTTCGCGATGGCAAGAGTCAAAGTGACGACACCAAGAGTAGCGTTTGTGACTGCCAGAGGAAATTCAATAAAACAACTAGTAGTGCGACAAAAAAACGGCCATAAACTGGAGAGTCTTGATCAATTTAAAAGCAACAATAATCTTTTTTTTTTTCATTTTTACTTTTTGAGAATAGGGTTTGTATCATATTTTAAAAATTTGAAGGGTTTGGTGATATTAATGTTCTTGACTTAATGGATTGCACTTGAGTTTTAGATCTATTACATAATTCATTTTACATAAAAACCGTTATCCATTTTTTATTTAAATGTTTTTTGAATGTATCAAAAATAAATTTGCAAACTTAGATATAAGGGTTGCATTTTTAAGTACTTCAAAAAATTAAAAGATTTTTCCAATGAACAAAATATACAATATTTATAAATGTAGATGGCATCAAATTCATCTTTAATTTGAAGGATTTTTTTTTTCTTTATAATTCAAACGTAGAATTAGTTTATTCTTCCATAACCATGACTTTTTAGTTATTGGTAAATAAATAGAAATTAGTCACATATCAAATAGTAAAGAAATGATATCTTATATCTGAAAGCCAATATATATAAAATAAATTAGCCTATAAGTCTAAGTCTAAAGTAGAACCTCTATTGAGTCAAATTTTAACAATAATTCAAATTTGATAACTATTTAAACTTAATTTAATTTTGAAAACTCGAATACAAGTTCGAATTTTAGCCACATAATGAAATTAAATTGAAAAGGTTAAAATTTGGATTTAAACTTACTTAGATTCCAAGAAAAATATATTTTTAATTTGATCTAGGGTTTATTAACATATCTAGTCTAAGCTCTAAGGTCATTTATGTCTTAAACAACATTCAATGCCATATTTATCTTTTTGCTCGTCAAGATCTGAATAATCTGATTAAAGGGTATAATTGAGATCTAATTTTCTTGTTAAAAATATGTTTGTAACACATATTTCATCTTCCCACACTTTATCAAAGCATAACTACTAAACATATCAAACTTACAAAACTTTCATACAAATTTTCCTTCTCACACACACACACACACGCACACACACACATATATAATTAATCATTACATTTAATAACAATCAAATTGATATTTATATATATAATATATACACTCACACACACACATGTATACACATATATTCAAATAAATTAAATTTTTTAAAATATCAAAATCTTACAATTAAATATTCTACTTATTCCAAGATAACTGTCACCAAACATCATCCCATAACAAACCCCTGTCCCAAACATAGTGCAAGAAATGTTAAAAGCTGAGCTAGATGACTGACACAAAATTTAAATTATTTAGTAGTCTACTGTCTAGATTTTGTTTTCGGGCATTTTCAGTGTCCATTAATGGCACAAAGAAATATTATTTCAACAAGTTATTTATTTACACCAGCAGAAGTCCCAATTGTATAAATGTTTGAAATTGCAGACCCGCTGACCCATCTAGAATTTTCTGTTTAATACTAAAAGAAATTCTAATATAAATAAAGTTTTATATTATTTAATGTGCTCATTAACGTGTTTATAAATTTCAATTTGTATGTATAATAACAATAAGTCACTATAGACATGCTCGATATACATACATAATTATATAAATGAATTAATATTATCTTAAAGTATAAATTCTATGCTATTTATAAAATAAGATAAAAAGAAAAAACAATAAATGTGAAATAATCTCATAATGCAGTTCACGTACTGTGGCATTAGGTACACCGATGATATCCATGTTCCACTGGTGATTTCACGACAGCATCTCCTCGGCACTTGCTCATACTGCCAGCATTGTCCAATGGCAAACAGTTTAGTGGAAGGGAAACAGATTTTCTGAACAGAAAAAACACATGGAGATCAAAATCCGCTATCTGTACCTGGATAAGAATCATAAATACCATATAAATAATTTGAGGACATTATTAATGCTAGTAAAAATAAAATCTGGAATTACTGTAAGTTCAGATATCATAGGATATAGAGACATCAAATAAACGAGAGGTGAGAACTTACCCTTTTTGCATCACAAGCCTCGCAAGAGAAGGAGTAAGTTCTGGCCTCCGAGCAGCTCTACGGTTTCCCCAATCCTCAAAGCAGTAAAGCTTCATCCACGTAAGAAACAAGGAACCTCATGAGTAACCTGATAAAATATACCTGTATTCATTGGCTCGGGTGTTCCATTCCAGATTGACTGGATTTGGCAACACAAATCCTTGTCACCTTAACATTTCAATTTGTCCACTATGCATATTGTGATTAAAAATGGACTGTGTGCTCTTGAAATACAGGATATCGGCTAGGTGTAACACTCAGTAAAATCTCAGAATAACTTGGGAGGGCAAAACTGAGGTAAATGCCACCAATGCACCGTCTCTATGATGTCAAGCTCTCCAAATGCAAAATTTAGCAGTGAATTTGTGTTGTGTTACATGCCAATCTAATTGTTCCTCACTTCCATTTCAAATGAAATTATAATTTTATCGGTTTACTTGATCAAACTAACACTGAAAATAAATAATAACTATGCAAGACAAACCTGGTCTCAAATCTCCTCCCCAGCGTTCCTAATAAACAGTGCCTCTGACTCTAGTGTAGTTTATGGTTTGTGGCTGAGGGTTTTGGATCATTCTCAAAGTTTTACCTATTTTAAGGAATAGACGTTCATTTGAAATTCCCTCTGTTCTACGATTTTTGGGATGGTGATGGCTGATGGCAAAGATACCAATTGACTTATTGGAGCAAAATTCAATATTTGTAGGCTTTGTTGATAATGGGACTACATAATGCTTGAGTTTATATATAGGTCAACCCACTTCTATTTTTAGCAAATAGATGAAGTTGCCATCTAGACTTTTGATTGCACTGTTTGGGGTGGATACATTCATAGTGAGAACCAAGTTTTTGGTGATATATAGCCAGTATTTCTAGTTTAGGAGGAGGTGAAATAGATTGTAAAAGAGTAGAGACTGTTTTAGTTTTTAGGTGCTTGTTTTTATGCACGAGTTTTTTGAAAATTTGATAAATATAAGAGAGATAGAAAGAGAAAATTTTACACTGATTGTAGTGTGTGTTTTAGAGATAAAAAAATGTAAAAAAACATAGTCCTAGTATGGATAAGCATTATTACTTCTATTGATTACTATTGGTTTAAGAAATTGGATTTATTTTTGGGTCTGTATTGCCAGTTGATACACGATGACTATTGTGTTTGGATAGTTTTAACTTGGGAGTTTGTGATTGAAAAAGTCTAGTTGATCAAATGTATTTTATCTTTTTCTCAAATTATGTGCAGAATTCAAAATAAATACAAAAAACACCCAAAAAAGGGGGAAATCAGAAGGGCAAACAAAAGTACAAACTCCACGACAAAGAAAACTATCAGATAATCAGAATGGGCTCAATCTTTAGTGGGCGGGCTTAGGCCCATGTGAGAAGTGATAGCCCAATCAGTAATTGGGTCTGACTGATAAATTAGCAGGGACAGAACATTAGTCATGCGTGTAATCTGTTGACAGAATACAGTTGAGATTTATTTAATGCAAACAAACTAGTTTCTTATAATCACTCAATAAACAAAAGATCAACAAAATTAAATTTCTTTATTACATACACTATAGTAATCAAATCAAGAACCAGTTCCCAAATTCACCGAATTATGTTATTTATTAATATTAATAATATCAATTTTTACTGAACAAAATTGAGTTACTTTAATTTTATATTTAATGCATTAAATAATTACTACTCACAAATTTCATGAAAAATGAAAACCCTCTTTCCTCGTCAGTCTCCGATTCTTTCCTTGGCAGAGTCTCCCACCACACCTCTCTTTTGCCCGTCTGCTAGATCAAGAAACCAGCTGTGTGAACCCTACATCGCTATCCATCCTCTTTGCCTTAAATTAAAACATTATAGAACCTTTTATCATCAGTGCTTTTGTTTTCTAGAAATTATTTAAATTGGAAAAAAGACAAAAGCCAGTGCACTAATCTTGACAGCTGACGCACTTTTTTTTTCTTGCCATTGCTGTTGCAATTTACAAGTGTACTTCTTTTTGAATGTTAATTGTGGTTTTGTTCTTGTAAAACCGTAGTCTTTCGGATATTTACCACAGGAAATCCGATTTCTCTCTTTGGATTTTCCCTTTTGGCTTGGTTTAGACTTGGGAATTTTTTCCTTTCGTTCCCATAGCCCTTTTTTGCTCAGTTCGCATCTTGGCTTATCTTAGATTTCCAAGATTCTGACATTAGGGATGTTAAGTAAGTTATAAGTTGTTGTATAGGCATCTCTTAGTTTTTATGATTTTGGCAGGAATGGTGAACCTTAGCAATAGTAATAACAATAGTAATCAAGAAAACTGGGACAGGAACCCATCAACCATCTCCATCTCCAAAGGTGGGGGTGGAGGAGCCACTAGATCGTGGGGCAACAGTGTATTTGGTCAATCCATGTCAACTAGCAGTAGTGTGGGGTCTCCCTCCAGCAGAAATGAGGCTGCCGTGGCAACTCCATCCAGTGATAGCACATTTATTCGATTAAACGATCCTGACATTCAAGGAGATGAACCTGGATCTCAGGGTCCTGCTGGGTGAGCCACTGAGTCTCTCTTTTCATTTTTTTTTTTTTTTGTTTTCTGTAATCTTTGACTATTGAAGTTCTTCATGTGTCAATGACTCAATGCAGTATGGGTGGTTAAGTCACTTGAATTTCATCAGGTGTTCCTTAATTTGCTTTGATCTTTTATATTCATGCACTGGTATATATGATGCTGACCATTTGTTGTTGAAGTTTTAGTATGTGGAAGACATTTCTAATGTGCCATTTCTGTGATAAGATGTTTATTGCAGAGGCAATTTGGAAGTAATGTATGTAGATTATGTGTTAATGTATTAAATAATCTACGACACTTGATAACAGTTTAAGTCATGAATTCCATGCTTTACGTGGTGAGATTTTGTTATGTTGTTTTGTTTTGTTTGTGAGATACTGTTAATTCCATATTAGTTGCTTCTTTGTGCTCCCTGATATGACGTGAAAGCTCTGGTGCACATTAGATTGTGATAATATGTGCTGTTGGTTAGAGTGGTTGAACAAAGAAAAGATTTTTAATTCTGTGTTTAAATCATCAAAAGTCATAGTTATGGTGCATATTGCACTGTTAAGACTGCACAATGAATGACATTAGTTATTTAATCCCTTCTTTTGTTTTAATAATATACTACTAAATTTTTGTAAGTTCATATTTTGTGTCTTGTAACTCATCTATGAAAATTTTAGTTTCCATTCATAATCATTTTCTGCAAACAGGAAGAAGAAGAGAGGCCAACGCGCAGTTGGAGGTGATAAGAGTAGGCGAGGGCTCTGTCAGTTTAGCATGAAAGGTTTTTGTTCCTCATCTCTCTTTGTCATGTTCTTGTATTCTTTTCTTTCTCTTGTGAGCCTGCATGTGTGGTTAGTATGCTTCGTTTAAAGGGGTATTCTGTCAATATAGATGCTTGTGCTTACTATATTTTGCATTTGGCCAGATTGCAAAGACACCCTTTCTTGAGATGCCTTCATATCCAAAATCCAAATTTGATTAGGAGACACAACTAAATTAAATGATATTGACTTCCTCGTCTCTAAAATGCTAAAATTATACAAAGAAAAGTTAATCTGCAAATTTAGATAATAACTGAATAAGTACAACAGACCTCTACCAACCAAAATTTGAAAGCAATTCATTTAATTCTTTTTCTGGAATTTCTCCCTTTATCGTTCCTTTCTAGATCTGGCAATAAGTTCCATGTTCTGTGCCTAAGGTGCAAGTGACTGTTAGAATTATATGTCACAAATGAGATCGACGCGTAAATGCATTCATGCATCTTTCTATCTGACACTCATGTTTGAAGTCCTTATAAATGTAGGATAGTGGATGCTACACAACTCAATCTCTTTTCCGCATTTTGATTATTACATTGGCAGCCAAGAAGTGGATGATTGGTGATTGTTGTTATTCTGGCCACCTAAGTATGTGTCAGTTCAATTTAATGATGTCAATTACTGAAAGATGGTCATTAGTTCTAGGAAGGAATATGTGTCACAATAATTTATTGCACTGGAATATGTTTCATGTGCTATGACTGTTAATAATATTCTAGAGAGCCAAATCTTCCAGGAGCTGGTGAATAAATATTTCTAATAGAACATAATCTTGTGGTATTATGCTCATATGAAGTTAGATATGGTAATTTCTTAGTTGTCCCTTAACAAAGGTGTATTCAACATAGGACCTAAGTGATTATTAAAAGTTTTATATGTCTAAAATGTTGGGTTTTGTAAATTGAACTTAAATGTGAAATTGAGTCAACGTATTACTTTCTTTCCATGAACCAAAGAAACATTAATGCCACTGTAATTGTAAGACTTGGAAGAGGCTCCTGAATAAGGAGATCCATGGTGAGAAATGGTAACAAAGAAAATAAATAAATTGTAATTTTGCATCATGCAAAAGGGATTTTGATTATGAATTAAGTTTGACACATAATATAGCTGTATAGTTTCCATAAAGAAGCAAAAATGATTGTTGGATACTTCTTAGATTCTAAAGGAAACCGCAATAAAATAAATTTTCTGAAGATAACCTCAAAAATAAAAAAAGTAGTGTTATGGGAATCATAGTATAACATAGGATTTATCATCTAGTTGGTGCTAAGTTAACTGATGGCTATTATGGTGGTGTTAGTGTACAACTGGGCTGGATGATTCAGTGAAAACAGAAGAGTAATCATTTTCATGGATTCACTGATCAATGATTTTTAGTTTACTATCCAAATTAGAGTTCTATTTTCCCCTGCATGCATTAGACCATTTTTTTTTTCATACGAAATGTTTCCTGAATTAATTGTTTGCCTTTTTTGAAGAGTAAGATTTGGTTTGGCAACCGTTTGATTTCATGATGATCAGACACTAAAAAGTGAAATTTCTAATTCAATGCTGTCAATTACTGCGCCTTTGCTTCATAAAATTCAAAATCAACTTATTTTGAAGAAGTGCATGGCAAAAGGAGAAAAGAAAGAAACACTGGATAGAGGTGAAAGTTGAAGCAAATCAAGAACTGGTTGTTGGTTGCTGTAAATACTTACAAAGCTGCAAGAAGAGATATGGTTTTTGATCGTTTATTACTTGTTCTCTAAATAATTATGGGGTGGATGAAGACTTTTAAAATATTGCAAGTATTATCCTCTATATTTCGAATGAGACTATTCTGCTCCTATCATATGTTTATACAGAGCAGAGGTTGAGGAGTTAAAGCGTGGAGGCAGTCTTGTAACTTTTGAGATTTCTCCGTTTTTTAATTGAGCTAGCAAAAGACAATTAAGGCTTTTGATATTTTTACATATTAATAGCATGGGATTCCAACTTATATTTGAAAACGTGGGCATATGCTGCGATATATAATTATGTTACTGCCAAGAATTTGGAAGTACGTGGGAATGCTTCTTTTGTTTGTTGGTATTCTTAGGTTTTATGTTTATGAGCCAGATATTGTACATTTTACACTAGCATATGAAGTTGCTTCACAAACTCTACTCAAGTTGGGTAGTATAATGTTATTTATAACAAACAAGGGACCCATATGACATTCTTTTCTCCAGGTACCACCTTTCTCACAGTTTTGTCAGCTTAGTTGTGGGAACAGTGTAATATAGCAAAACAACAAATAAGCAGTTATGTTTTGATTTTGTGTGTCACAATAAACAATTAATGACTCGCCAGCACTTGCTTCCGACATGCCGTTTGATGTGTGTATGGTCTTGAACTCTGGGGAAGGTTAATTTTACTTTTAAATTTTGAGGGACCTTTTTCTGTAGTTGGGCTGGACCTATTCCAGTGAACTTTTAATAAGTTACATCGTGATTAACCTGTTGCTCTTCTTGTGGATAGTTTGCGAGAAAGGTGAAAGCAAAGGGAGAACTACATTCAATGAGGTTAGATGGCTCATAAAAATCACGATGCTTCTTGATGTAATATTTCTTTTAATTTTGCACATCCTTTTTTCCTTTCTGTTTGACTGCAACACATTTAGGAGTTTCTGTATGAATATAAATTAGATATCGATTATCATTTTACTTGTGTGTTACCATTAGTTCTCCTATGTTTTTGGGCTAGTGTAGTATGCATGTGGCTGATGGTGTGTTATTTATAAGTGCTTTGTATTGGGAGGTAGTTTGGAATTTTTTTGCTTGTCATTTGATTGACACAGTTTTGATGTGGGTGGGATTTGCAACTTAGATCCCCATAAGTTCCATTTTCGTTTACTGGAAAATTATTATTATGGCAACTTTTTAGTTTGATTTTTGATTATGTTGCCCCAACAGTCATTGGTCTGCAAAGATTTAGAAATTACTACTTAAACCATTAACAACATAATTGGTACGCATAAATGGAATAAGATGAGAATAAAATGAATTATAGAATGGAATGAAATTGTGAAAGGAATGAGATGCTTTAACATATCCCAAGTTTAATATGCACAAGGAACGACTTTAGGAATGAGAAATGAATGAACTTGTTATTTTATTATTTTATTTTATATTTATGAATGATAAATAAAAATAAATTTTATGAATTAAAAATAAATACTTTTTAATCAATAGAACATTATTTCAAACTATTAAATTAATTATTATATTTCTTCTTTTCTGATTATATACATTTAGATACGTAATAGATATCTAACATTATACAACAAAATCTTACTATATTTATATTGTACACAAAAATTATATATTTATATGCACATTAGTTACTTGAATGGACATATATAATTATATTTAACATGCTTATTGTAAAATAAATATTGATATAGTTTTTATTTTTAACTTTATATTGATATTCATTATAGTTTATATGAAAAAAGTTTATATTCAATTGATATAGTTATATTAACTACCTTTACCAGTAATATGCTAAACATTTATGATAATATATATATCCGTTATATTATATTTATTTATTAAGTGTACCAATATTACTATATTTGAAAATATTTATATTATTGTTAAAAATTAATTTAATACTTTTATATGATATATTAGATTGTGTTAGATTATATATTGTTGTTCAGGGTGTGTGTGTGTGTGTGTGTGTGTGGATGCATGAATATGAATAAATATTTTAAATATTTAGCATATATTTTGGTCATATGACAAATAAGAACAAGATAATATATATTGGTAATACATGTCTATATATTTAATTTTATATTTACTTGTGTAATCTATTTATACTCATTTTTTTCATATGTGATATTTTTAATATTTAATTTATATAATAATATATAATATTTGTTGATATATATTATATATCTAACAGTTAATAAAATTAAATTAATAGTATAAAATATAGGTCACTCCTAATACACTAGGAATGAGTAAAACCAGGGGGTGGGATGGGATGGATATTCCTTATTTTGGGAATAGTGATCCCAGATAATTGATTATACCACTTGAAAGAATAGGAATAACTATAAAAATGACCATATGATCATTCTATACCTGCCTCATTCACGCATACGTAATCATGCCATAAGCGTGACAAAGCCAAGTTGACAGGGCCATGTGAAGATTTTTTTTTTTTTTTGATTGTGAATTTTCGTTTACAAAATATGGCAACCACCTTGAGTTTTGTTGATTTTCATTTTTTGCAACAAATAAGCCTTAAAACACGGTGATTCCTTTCTTCTATTGCTTGATTTTTTGCATTTTGAAGGATTGGGTAGGTTTTCATTGTTTGCTTCAAACGAACTCTAAAATTGTTTGATGTTTCTTCTAACATGCTCTGTTTATCTATCAATTATTTTTCATATTTTAGACATATCTTATTTTTTTACCCCTCTTTTCCCTTATTTCTTTTTCATCTTATTCTTTCTTTGTCACCTTCTTATCATTGTTCTCTTTTTTCTTTAGTTGACTTTTATTCTTTTTTCCTTTTCTTCTTCTTTGTTTCTTCAATATGATGGGCATGATTTAAATTTTAAAATTTTTTATAAATTGTAGTTGAGTATTTTAGAAAATTTAAAATCTTTACAAATTAATTAGTTAAGCTTGCTTGGATTTTGAAAATTTTTCAAATTAAGTGGCTGAATATCGATAAAATTTTCTAATTTTTATTCTTGAAATTTTAAAATTCTTAATTTTTTAACAATTTAACAGTTGGCTATTCACTAATTCTTTACTATTTGTTTCATTTTAAAGATAAGGAGTTGAAAATTAATTTTAATTATTGTTTAACATATAAAAATTGTTTACATTATATTTTTGTATAAAAATTAATGGCAATATAAATATATTTCACGTGTTATGCAATCTTGCGCCAATCTTTGATAAGGCAAGTGCCCCATGCCATGTAGCGTGCACAATAGCCCTAAATAGCTTTGCACCATGTAGCACTATTCGCTACTGACAACTATTCTTGTTCTTATGAAAACTAAAATTCTATCTACAAATTTTTATTGGGAATATATATGCTAGCAACAATACAATGATAAAAATATATGCCGAAGGGTGTATGATGCTTTAAATGTGCTCATGGCAATGGACATCATTTCTAAAGACAAAAAAGAAATACAATGGAAGGGTCTACCTTGGACTAGCTTGAATGACATTGAAGAACTGGAGGTTAGACTTCTATGCCTTCCTTTCGCTATGTGTTGGTCGTCCTCTACCATCTTTACTTTATGTCATAAGAAATGCAATAATCAATGTTACAAATATTGTTGTTTACATCAGTTAAATCCAATCTTGGTTTATTTATAATTGAATGCAGACTGAACGTCTTGGACTTAGAAGTAGAATAGAAAAGAAAGCAGCATATCTAGCAGAGGTTGAAGAACAAGTAAGAAATCTTGAGTGTATATTGTCTGCTTTTCTGAGTTTAGCTGGAAATTTATCCCTGACGTGCATAGTTTGTTTATAGGGATAGGGACAAAAGTGTCTTGTCTAACATTTCTAACCACTCCTTGTCATGTTTCTTTTCAGTATGTTGGCCTTCAAAACCTCATACAACAGAATGAGTAACTATATGGTTCAGGAAATGCTCCAAGTGGTGGAGTGGCTTTGCCTTTTATTTTGGTGCAAGTAGACTTGATTGATATTTTGCAGGGATTTTGACTTGTACATTTCTCCATAATGCTACTGAAATTAGTGCTCCTGCAAATTCAACTGCATGTTCTTGAGCCCTCTCTTTCTTCCTACTAAATAGAGACTCTCCATTCTATATAATCTCCTCTTAGTTGGGACATGCATCATGCGTGGAGAACAAAATATGGATCGTTTTGTCATTTATGATCCCATTGTTCACTACAGTTAAAATTGTGAAAGTCGAATCAATGAGAATTGGACATATGAAAGTCGAGAAGGAAGGCCAATGATCTTGATCATCCATTCATATTGTGAACTAAACATTCTGAGGAATGGAATTTTTTGGCTGTGTGGTAACTCATGTGATATGCAGCATATGCTTTGACATTTTAGCAGGCAAATGAACAACAATTTGTAAAATAAGTTCCACCCAACTTGGCATCTGAAATACAAATGAAAGCTGAATTTTTATTTTGTTAATACAGATTTTGTATAATGCTTAGTGCTTTCTGTTACTAAAGCTTAAGTGCTTCAAACTTGTTCAAATTTTCATATAATGTTATACATTTTCTGAGCACAGGCTAAGGTTGCTATTTTTTCTGTGAATCATTATCTGTTGCAGCAGATTCTTTAATATACTGTATAATTACTGTTTGAAGCTCCCTTTTTTGGAGTTCATTTTCACGCTTCTCATGGACGCATGGTTAAAACTGTAGACTTGTCCTCATGCCACTGTGGAGGTGGAAATATCAGAAGATATGCAGCTGGTCCATCTTGATTTTAATAGGTAAAGGAGTTCTAGCAAATGCTCCTATTATCGTGTAACAACAGTTAAAATGTGTCTTTTGCTTGGTGTTTATTGATCCTTTGAGAAGGTTTTATGAGATATTTTCCACAGGATATTATTTGATAATTTGCACTTATATATTCAGTGGGTGTTTTTAGACTGGTTTCAGAACGGTAGTTGGTGATACAAATTATTAACATTCGAGGGCGTTTTTGTGTTTTTAAAGTTATATATATAAAAAAAAAAAACTATGTTATGCCCCTTCACATGCTTGAGAAATGACAACATTATCTTTGACATGACGCATTCATTTGATTTGATTGCAGCATTCCTTTTGAGCTACATGATGATAATTATGTTCTCAAGGTGATGAAATTTTGTGAAAAAACACAAGATGGTGTAGCACACAATGTTCCTAGTGATGGAGGTGAAAGCTCCAATATACCCAATGCATATCAACCTCAGATGTCACATCCCTCAAGGTCAAACGTTTTGGATAGGCCTCCCACCTCGCCTCCCCTTCCTGAAATACTAAAGGCTCGTGTTAAGCATGAACATTAGTAGGTCCCATGAAGAATCTAGGCAATGTTGTCTTGTCACATGTACAATGTGTGAAATAGGGATTTTGGTAGGCTGTTTGTGGCCTTCTTTTACCTTTAGGAATGGAAACTAGTAGAATTTGCTTATGATGTTCTATTGGTGGATCTTACAGTCTGGAGTAATATTCTCCTTGAAGATTAGACAACTAAAATCCATATAGCGATCATAAGACATGATCTTACGACTTCTGATTACTAATGATAGATAGTTCATAGTTAATGTTTGGCTACTAATGCATCATGGAAGGGATCAGTTTTGGAAATAACACTGTGGCACCTTTTATTCTTGGAAATGGTTATGCAGGGTTGTTCTATAGTTTATATTTGCTATTTGGAGTTGTGTGGTCTTGCCATGTTGCTTCCATTCATTTAATAATCTTAAATAAGCTCCAATTTCATAAGTTTTGAAGGTTCTATTGACTGTGATTGAGCTGTTGACTTAATAATTGATGAATTAATGTCAATTGCAGTATTGAACATAGAGTACCAAAACTAAATGCATTTTGTCCAGCTCAGTTCATTTACTTCATTGGGTTAGAAGCTCAAAAGTGTCCCTTGCAGCTGTTGTCATAATTACATGTAAAATTTATTTAATTTTTTTTGAATTTAACCCGAAGCTTTAATCATTTTTTTTTATTCAAAAAATTTTGTATGATGGTGAGAAATGGTTCAATACCTGCTGTGATAAGACAAATTAACACTGTTTAGTTGAATATGATTAAATTTATAAATACACTAAATGGCATATTAAAGTATTTATTCAAAGTCATCCTAACAAATAATATAGATATGGATTTCTCATTTGATGAATTTTTTTTTCTTTTTTTGCCTGCTTAATTTTATTACCATAAAAAGCTCCAAAACTGGTTTGGTTCTAGGGTAAAGTTCCATGTAGTTAACCATTACTGTCAAGATATTAGGCTACAGTTGAACGTTAGCTTCGAAAACATGTAGTAGATTGTTAGAAAAAGCAAATTATAAATCATATATTGTTTATCCCGTGCTAGTGGTATCCTGACTTGACAACTCGAAGGTTTGATTATGGATTTCGACAATCATTGGAAATTGGCTTGTCCATGAAACCAACACAATGGCCATTGTTTCGTGGTACACAAACACGAAGTGAGACTTACAATTGTCTACTCGAACGATAATTGAGAAATGGCCCTTCTTTCATTTCGTATTAATCACCAAATTGGCAAGGGCCTACACATTCATGAATTCTTCTTCAATCACCCGTTATGATTGAAATTACTTGTGGGCCTGTTTGACGCCAACGAACAAAGTTAGTTATTGGAAACGAAATCCAAACATGCATTTTGAAGTCTTTGAATAGAAATATGATGTCCTCAGATCAATTTTCAATGATGGCAACGAGTTGTCAACAGACTTACCTCTGCAGTTGACATTGGATTATTCTGACTAAGGTGTAGTGACACGGCACCATTCAAGTCTCCCACGTGATCCACTCTTCCGCCATCTATTTCTATCTTTTTCAACTTTGGCGTGTGTAAGAATCCCATGCTAAAAGACTTCATCAATGGGCAGTCCGTAATTATCACTTCTCGTAACTCTGGCAGTTCAACAGAACATTTCCACTCACAAAAACGCTCCAATTGAGGCAGTTCATAAAGTTTCAACACTTCCAATTTAGGAAATGGCCAGTTTTCACTTGCATTCTCCTCACCTACAATCACTTTTTTCATTTGCTCACACATGACGATGCACAGGCGTCTCAAACTACTAAATACAACCTGCAAAATAGATGATATATTGAATAATACTCGAATAATAAAAGAAAGAATATTTTGGTACTCAAATATTCTTATTAATGCCAAGTGATATTTGAGTTTTTATAAAGTTTGAATTAATACTCGAGTCTTTTTTGATTAATGTTGAATTGATAAACAAGTAGTCAACAGTAATCTAATAGACACAAATTTTTGACAAATTATTTAGTTGATGTATATCGAGTAGACGCCATCCAATTTCTCAGAGTACTATATTACAAAAGACACACCCTTTTGACCACTAATCTTAATTTCAAAGCATAGGGATAATTTCTAAAACAGTTGTAACACTTTATTATTGTAAATCATTGTTAATTTATCAACATTAGATTAAAATGATATATGCGTCCATGTAAGACAGACATTTGCAATTTAATACCTAAACCAAATATTAGAAAACAACTATCATAATCTTATCTTGTAAATCATTTTGGTTGGAAAACAGGTAAAACGCTTAAATCAGGTAAGACCATACCCCAAAAATGAAGATCTGCAAGTTTTATCTTACCATTTATTTTCACTTCATTTTATTAATTTTATTATTAGAATGCGTAAATATATATATATATATATATATAGCCAAATCAGTATGTTATTAAAAAATTGATGCATAGTGTTCTAGAGTAACGTCCAATTTAAAAGGTCGTCATCTCTCATTATAATAACTTACAGATAGAGAAATAGAGGCAGTGAACCAACACGTACAAATATAGCATTTTTTAGTTACACTCCCTTTTAAACCTCAAATTTTAGAAATTAAATTTGATATCTGATCTTAAAAGTTTTTATTTTCAAATCTCACCACTCACTATCAAGGAGTATCTAATTTTTTAAATGAAATCATACATATTTCTATATTATCACCCAAGTGTACAGTTACGTTGTATTAATGGCAGTCATTATTTAGTAAGATGAATAGACATCATTTAGATTTAAAAGGATACTTGGGAGTCAATTTAAAGCTTGAAAGGCCATCATCAGTATTTGAAAAAAAAAAAAAGAAAGAAAAAAGTCCCTAAGTGGAGAACAGCATCTATATAGTCCCTAATTCATTTATAGTCGACATTAACGACGAATATGAGACGGCAATTGGAGCATCTTATAAACACTAAAAGCTCATTTAATGATCTACAATTATTGTTAACAATGTGGATAGCACAGTGAGTTCAGAATTTGGATAATGACATGTTAAGCAAATGCATTTTAATTAAGTAGAGATAAAAACAAAAGGACGAGACGCATGCGTACCTGTTGATTTGCAGGGTCCCACAAGTGCTTCAGTGCTGGCAGCAGTAGAACCAGTAATTCTTTTAAATTTTTGAAAGCATTATATTCCTTTGGAATTGGGCCATCAATTATCTCTTCTAAACGGGGCAGTCCCCACAGATAGAAAGACTCCAACACTGGGAAACTGCCAGATTTCCCCCAATCAATTAATCTTGCAACGTTCTCCAGTTTCTTCGTCGTCTCACAACGACCAATATCCAAATGCTTGATGTTGTCGTTAACTTCTGATAGATCAAAATTGTTTGAACATTCTCCTGCTAACACCAAGCCTTCAGTGCTTCTCGTAAGTGTGCGAATCCAATTTCCCAATTTAATCTCATTTGCTATATTCAGTCCCACGTATTTATCCCAAATTGCCCCAAAGCTCACATCACCAACATTAATGGAATATTTTTCTATGGTTGAGGGAAGGCGGATCTCTTCCGCAACCAGAATCGGGTCTTCTATTTCGATCTCCAAGCATTTCAATTTAGACAATGACTCAAGCTCCTTAAGAGACGCGTTCCTTCTCTCTTTTCCTTCTACTGGCTCGGCTGATTCCCATCCTCTAAAGCTGCCACACATCTTCAACTCCTCTAATTCAAGTAGGTTAGATACGACTCCTGGTGCTATTCTTGTGAGACTATCGCAATCAGAAAAGTCTAACAACTTGAGGTGCGTCAGTCTCCCTATCTCAATGGGCAGCTCCTCAACACCATCACAAGAATCACAAATGAGAATTTCAAGATTTGACAACTCGCCAACAACAGGGATAGTCTTCGGTAATACACAATTCCTTAGATGCAATGTTCGAAGATTTTCTAGATGTTGCATTGTTTGTGGCAGTAATCTGATTGAAATATCTCCCAAAGACAAAATATTCAGCTCTTTCATACCTAGCAAAACAGAAAGGTCATTGATTTCCAATCTTTCTCCCCGTGCTCCGAACATATGCATGGCGAAGAGACAAAGACTTGGAAAATGAGTCCCCGTCGGAATTTCACCGTTGTTCTTTGGAAATTTCCAAAGCCATTTGCAGTCACTAGAATATTGTCCCCTTGACTTGAGAACAAGCCCTTCCTCTGAAGCAATTGACATGCCCACATCACGAATGACATCATGCACTTTGACCTTGCCCTCAAATTGACCGTCCAAAAGCAAGAAGCGGCTTTTAAGCTTCTTAACTATTGTCAACAACCTGTACCTTGTTTCTTCTAAAGTACTAACTCCTTTAAACTTGCGTAACCCCATGCTGTATGAAGTCAAGTATTCAAGCGAAATTAGATGATCTTCCGGAAATTGGCAGCAGAGCAAAAATATGAATTGTGCTTCTGAACTTTTTAAGAAGTCATAACTTAACTTCAATGGAAGATAAACATCTTCTTTAATTTGGGGCTCACTTGTCAGATCAGATCCTTTCAATCTTCCTAGTGCGTCTCTCCAAGTACTTATATCTTTGAAATCTTTTAAGGCACTACCTACGGCTACGAGGGCCAGTGGCAAACATTGACACTCTTTTGCAACTTCTCGTGCTGTAGACATTAAATTTGTCTCATCAGGATGGATCCCCGCTGTGTCTTTAAAGAGAGACCATGCTTCTTCTCTATCTAAGATGTCCATTGTGAAAACTAGGGCTTCCATTTGATTTAACACTCTACTATCACGAGATGTAAACAAAATTGTGCAACTTGTGTTCCCACAGGGTATTCCCAAATCCTCTAGATTGAGTTTTTCCCAAACATCATCAATAATTATGAGGGTACTCTTGGTCCCCTGTGTAAGTCTTGCACGTAATTTGTGTGCTCTAGCTTGTAATGTTTCCGTGTTTTTCAATTTTTCAAAACCCAACTGTTCAGCAATTTCGCTCTGAATTTTCAACTTGTCTATCTGTTGACTAACAACCGTCTTCACAGTTTCGTCAAACAAATCTTGCTCCTTCACCCAGCCCCTGATTTTCTCAGCCAAAGTCGTCTTCCCCACCCCGGGCATGCCACATATTCCCATCAAACTATCCTTTTTTTCTCTCAAACTATTCATGATGTTTTCTTCAATCTTGTTTCTTGATTGGAACTCACGCCAGGATCGTGGTGGAATAGGTGTTGCTGCTGCCGCCGAGGGTATGGGATTGGATACGCGATCAAACTTGCAGCCGTCTAGCAGCTTCCTTATAGATTCAGCTTTCTTTTTAGCCTTTCTGCTCAGTGAAAAACGTGATATAATATTGAAACAACCACTTCGAACATTTTGAATTTCGAGCTGAATTCCGTCTGCATTTTCTTTGATCTCATTGGCACGTCTCAACCATTCCTCAACTCCTTGGACAATCACTTCTCCATTATTCTGGGCTGTATTAATTCGAACCTCCAACCCACTTCTTGCATTGTACAGTTCTTTAGACTCATCCTCTAGGCTCCGAGTGTTGCTCTTGAAGCAACAGAGGTAATTAAACTGACGCTTGATTGGTTCAGCAATGCATTTGCCAAGTTCTATAGTTGGTCCAAGAAAATTTCCCACTATTCCCCCTATTGCCAGACATATTGCCATTTTCTTTGATTATCAGAGACTTCTAAATTTTCTTCAAATGAGTACAAGTAGTATAGATCTGGAAAGCCACGGAGAGGGTTGAAAGTTACTAATGTCAATAGTCAAATGATACCAATAATGGCTTAGTAAATTCCATATAACTGATAAAATAGAAGCAAAACATATAGGTAAGTTCATGGAAAGGTAGGAGTGGCTAGAGTCAGAAGGAAAAAGTGATGGTTGCAAGATAAATCGAGCAAGAATTATACAAACAATAATGAATTTCATAGACTTAAAAGCAAGATTTTCTGTGAAGAAACATTGTTAACTAACTTTGCAAATGAGGGATAAGAATGGAATAATTTAAATAAGACAAGGTTATAGAATTGAAATTAAGGAAATGTTTCTAAAGGTAGTATTTGTTGAAGTAGGATGACGAGACGCATTTCTAGTGAAGAGAATGGAGATAAGTTGATAGTTAGACGGCAGCGTATGCTATCAGGTACTGCAGTAGGCATGTATTGGGTTTGGAGATGATTATAAGAGGCAATGTGCAGGATTTTAGCTTCAATTCCTCTATTTAATTTGGTAGAGTTATTGAAGTAGTACTGTGTGGGAAACCAAATAATCAAGTGGGAACTTGTCTTGATTGCTCCATGCTTATTACTAACAGTTTTAATATTGCTAGAAGTTAACACATTCTGCACCATAAGGGATATACATGTATTTACTGATAAATGTAGTGATTCATTTTTAAAAAAAAGCAATAAAACAAAAATAAAATCATGTAGTTGCTTTATAGTCTTTTAGCTAATGTTAGGAAATAGAGTGAGAAATTTACTCTTGATTGCTCTACTGGAAATTAATACATAAGCTGGACAAGAAAAAAATATACTTGAGTAGTAACTTTTGATTCAAGAATAATTATGACATGATTTTTAGTCTGCCAAGAAATGTTGGGAATTGAATGGAAATCTGAATAATCAAGCGGAAATTACCCTTGATTACTTCAATCAAACTGCTGAAAGTTTCAATACTACTACAATTAATTCATATGTTGCAATGTGAATAAGTATGTGTCTTCGGTTTGCATACGATAGATTATACAATTACTCATTTGTCAGTTGAAGGTGAGATATATTGAATATTGTTAAGAGGGTTAATAGTAAAGAGACATTCCACTGGGTCCTTGTTTGGCAATATCATTTCTTGTATTGGATGGATGATCAGTTTTTGATTTTGTTAAAATTATGTACATTAGGAGATTGGGTGGTGTATTATTTCACATTATTTCAAGAATGGCTTTGTCTCTTCATGGAAGTCATTCGTGGGTGTTTTCCTAACTTTCCTAAGTTTATGTGACCGATGTATCTTAATAAAATTTCTCTCTCTTAATCCAAGAAACAAAAAGGATATATATAGCAACAATGTATTTCAAGAAAAATTATGTAATTGATTCTTTGTCATTGAAAAAATGTTAGGTAATGGATAACAATTTCTGACTAACATGTGTGTAAAGGTAATAGAGAACAAGCTCTGACTAACATGTATGTAATACAAAACAAACTATGACTAATTGTCATAAAAAAATACCAGAAGAACTTTCCCATAAATTTTACGTAATAGCACTAGAAGATACTATTTTAAGGACCTTGAACATAACAATATTCTTAATTGAGATGCACCCACCTTGAACGAGAAAGATAGTGATTATTCAAACGAACTGCCGTCAATGCAACGACTCCCTGTTGACTTCTTGGGTAGGATCAACATTCTTAATGGATTGGACTACACATTATATGACATATATAACTTAATGAAAATAGAGAAGGTGCTCTTGAATTTCTCAAGAAGTACAAAAAACGAAGGACTCCTTTTTTTCTAAGAAAATTTCATAATTAGAAAGTTTCTGGAGTTCAAATTGGTAGACTTCTAGACGTGGATGAGCAGGGTGGAGGAGCTTCAACTTACATGTACAAAATAAGAAGCTCGTTGAATCCTTGTACCAGTTCGTTGCAATGATTTATAGTAGATGTGAAGCATTAGTTGGAAGCGATGTTGTTCGAGGATCTGATTGTTACGCTGAGATTGTAGAAGGAATCGAAAGTGTGGGACAGTGTAAAAAAAAATATACAGGAGGCCAAGGTAATTAGGTGAGTATGCAAGCAGAGGAAGCATCCTGAAAATGGCCAAAGGAATTCAAAGACAACTCCTACTACGTCTATAACGATTCGAACAAGACCAAGGTTTGTTGGATTCTTGAAGGGTGCTTCCCATCTTCATTCTAATAAAAAATTCTTTCACGTCCACGTAATCCTGCTTTTGTGTAATCACGCCTTTATAGAAATCTCAAAGTCTTAATAGAATAAAATTACTAGAAGAAAATAAAAATCGGTCACTTGATACAAAGGAAATAGAGGGGCTGTATCCAAAAACAAAAATAGTATTTTGTAAATCATTCTAATAATTTGAGGACATTTATAACAATGTCGTTTTGATCTTCCAAGGGTTTTGAGTAGATAATGAAGATTCTTGTTGGATTGTGTCTTGTTTGCAAGCAGGTGTGTTATTAGATTCCGAACTTTTTGAGAATTTTTATTTTCAAAGTTTTGGATGTATAATCATGGAAAATTTTTGAGAGAAATACCTATAAGCTGTAATATAATTTTGAGAATAGAATATCTTTAATTTGTTGAAAAGTCAATATTTCAAATTTTCAAGTGATATCAAAAGTGCACAAACCTATCAAAGTGGAGTAATTGTAATATTCAAATGACTTAAATGGATAGAAAAGTGTTGTTCATTAGAATCATGGTTGCAATAAATGAGCACCGGGAATAGTTTTTCTAAAGAAAAACTTGCATGAAAATAAGTTAGCAAGGAGATTAAAATATTCCTCTGATCCGCTACGCTATATTGTTAACACGATATATCATCATTTATGTTTTAATGAAAATAAATTCAATCTTCATACAAATCTTCGGATCAGGTGATGTTATTTACTTGATTTATAATGAAAAAGACTCTTGAATCCGTGGTTTGAAATACTGAGTCGTTATTTCACCATTAGAATAAGAAAACTTATAAAATTTGCAAAATTAGATCTAATGAAAAAAATGATCTAATATAAAATTTTATTCTTTTTTAAATATTTTATTTCTCATGTATAGAAAAATAAAGTTCCACTCAAAGTTATTTAATACTTTTTGTTTATATTAAAAGACTCCAACCCGAAATTCAGCATTTCATCTTCTGAAATAATAACAATTTATAGTTTAGTTGTACATGCTCATATTTAATTTAAAAAACATGTTAATTGTAATAAATATTAAGATAATAAACAAAGATTCTGAAAATATGATGAAAATATTATATTTTCTTATATATTATTGGGAGGATAGGATCCAAATTATGCAGCTATTAAAGTTAAATATTGTTGCTATTACCAATTGTAAGATACTTATTATATCCATAATTTCCTCAATCTTTAATTTTCTTTTTCATAATAAATATATGTTCATGTGATAGATGTCAAGTAATACTTTGGTTATTTTTCTAAGTTTTTGCTCACTCCTTCGGATTATGAAAATGTTTAACATAACTGAATGCATTCCATCTTGAAGAGAATAATAAAGTCTGATTTGTAGTAGTTCTTGATAAATTTGGATAATTTTGACTCTTCTGTAATCATATCTACTCCTTCAAGTTTATCGAATTTTCTCATTGCATGAAAAACATTGAAGAGTTGATGAGTGTTAGTGAAAACACCGTATTCCTCAGTATGAAGGGAAAAAAAATGGGCTAGGGCTCACAAATATTTCTAAAATGAATTGGTGATAGAGGAAAATAAAAGTAAAACAAAACTATAATAATTTAATGAAATTGATAATAAAACAGATATTTATTAAGGTGCAAATGTAGATGAAGAGACGAATGACATAGTTACCTCTGCTAGTTAGCCTAGAAGCCTTTTTTATCACAATATGTAGAATTTAAAACCTGCGAAAGCATAAAGTGGAGAACAAAAGCAATGAACAATAATTAATGCACATAGCCTACATATTATATATATACATATATATATATATATGTATGTATATATGTATAAAGTAAGCATTCTAAGCTATAATGTAATAAATATTTACAATATAGGATGAATTAAGATGAATTTCAAGCAATCAATTTTAGCAGATGATAACATAATGGCCAATGACCTCTATATATAGTACGAAAGAAACAATGACGAGCCTTCAGAATTTCAATATTCTGTATTCTTTGTTGTTGTATAAGTTGGTCTGAAATAAGAAAGTTGTGATTTTACTACTTCCCAAATATAATGTTTCAAGCAAGTTCATCAAAGTTGAAGTGAACAAATTAAACAATTAATGGCTTCCATGCACATCCATCAAATAAATTTATATTATCTCTTAAAACACTATAGTGCAGCTTCTCACAATATGACAACAAAAGATCTCTTCAAATTAATTTAATCTTGCGGCGCAACTTATACTGGTAAAGAATGGAAACGTCATTTTTAATATCGCAGTGATGCAAACATAATTCTTGTTTTAGCTTATTAATGCACATTAATTGGATAAGATTTTATTCATCGATGCACATAAACAATGAATATTTTGTTTTAAATAAATATTCAATTTATTTACTATTTATTTTGTTTCAAATAAATATTCAATATAATTTTGTGTCTTAATTTATAGATTCGAGTCCAGCTTCTTATGCAACTTATTTTAGAAATTTCAAAATGAATAAAGTAAAGAATCCGCAGGCATTTGAAGAGTTATTATTTATATGCGTTAACAGTTTAATTTATCTGGATGTTTAATTTAATCATGTAAAGGATGGATCCACTAATAATTTTTGTTCCAGTAATATGGTTAAGGTCCAACTTCTTGAATCATTTCGAAGACCCAAACTCATTGTAATATTTTCGTTGGTCGAAAATTACCATACTCCACTTCAGTGAAATAAGATTTCATTTATCAGTGCTCATAAGATATGAATATTTTTATTTTAAATATATATCTAATCAGTTTACTTGAAGTCTTGTCGAAAAAAATAAAGCATACAAATCCAAGGAGACGGGACATCACAAGAACAAATTCTTGAGTATAAATCCATATTATAATCACTATAACATATGGATATATCAATTCTTTACAAGTTAAACTTGAATTATACTTGAATTTTGCCTTCTTTTTCTTAAGTCGTAGTCTAAGCAATTTTCATCGTATGGGCCTAATCGTTGCTGTCGTCTTCTAGTTTCTCTCAGTTTGCGTATGTGTTAGTTATTAGAAGAATACCAAATTTCTCTAATCAAAGTAAAAATTATTGTCGCAAATGGGATTTGAGAGAGAGAGACAGGGGGAGGGAGGGAGGGAGCTAAATCTTTCTCTTTGCTCTCTCATATCCTAAAAGTTTCAAGATTAAATATAAAATCTCATCTGAAAGATCATTTTCGCAGGACAAGTTAAATTCTTAGATTAATTAAGAATGACCAACTCCTAAATTAGAAACCCACAAGTTCTTTTATCTTTCTTTTATGCTTATTCATTAATACTTCATTTAATGTTTATATCATTAGAATAACGATACATGTTCAACCAGATGAATATATAACCAAATATAGAAGGATATTAATTATCCATCACTATAAAAATTTATAGATTGAGTATACTGAATAAATATTCATGTATGTATTCTGTTGTGTGATTCCTTCACTCTTTGAAGAGATGTTGGGAAGAAAAAAATAATGAAGAAAATAAATTAGTGATATGGAATAAATAGCAATTTTTAGGTGCATAATAATAATCTGACTTCTTGTCTCTTGAGGGATTTTTTAATTTGTTGCTAGCACTCGATTTATATGACATATAATTCCTAATAATTTCTGTCCACACTTAAAATGACACTCGACCTTGAATCCTTAAATAATGGCACGGCCATCCGGCTGGGCACCCATGTATGTTTCATCTCTGAACAATAAATTAAAAATTTATTCTAGTTTTAATATTTCTTATTAATAAATCAACAGTGGAAATTTTTATAAAATTATTTTACACATGTTTCTCTATTGGAAGAATTTAATTGAAAAATGGCATTAGTTATGATTATGTATCCACATAATTTCCGAAATGACAATTTTTTCCTCATGGATCAATTATTGGTACATTTAGGGGTGCAAATTAGGTTCCTTGAGACTTATACTAAAAATTTAATCCAATTTAACGTTGATTACTTTATGAAAATCTAAACCTTAGGTATTGCTAAAACTTTTCAAACTGTTCAACACCAGTCGGTCAGTTTTTTATCATTTTAAAGATGGATTTGCATGATGTAAAATTCTAAATGCATTTATTTGGAAGAGATTTGGATTTAATACGTTATAATTTGAAATTTATAAAGTATTAACTTGTATTTTGTAAAAAAATTATGAATAATGAAATATAACTAACAATTATTTACATTTTTATTGCATTAAACCAATCAGGTTCAATTTAACTATAAAAATTTCAATTGAAAAAACTGCTCTACATTATTGTAGTAGAATAACAAAATTAAATTTTATAAAAAATCTACTATCATTTCAAAGACAACATATAAAAGTGGAAAATAACGAAAATGAAGAAAACACAAATTACAATTTTTTTTGGACTTTTGTAGTCAGCTTAAATTATGATCACTCTGAATTTGTAGGTTTTAGAATTAGTGATCATTGTTCCTTTATTTTTTAATATCTTATCTTGTTCTATTTTGTTGAGTCAAATATATGTTTGTAGAGTTTTCTTTTAGTAATTTTTTTTATATAATCAATTTTAAGGATTTTAGAAAATAAATTAATTAACAATACTAGAATAGATTTTATGTGTTATTTTCTATAGGGAATTATATGCCAATATGTGCTCGCCTTTTATTTTATTTCGTTTTATTTTCCTTTTTGATATTGCATTTGAAAAGGTATTCGGTGATATACATATATATATTATGAACATTTTTGAGGCCTATAAAAATAAACTTTTTCATGCTCAACTTAACATGCTTGAGAAATCACAGAATTATCTGTAACATGATGCATTCATTTGATTTGATTGCAACACAAAATATACCTACAGATGGAGGCACAAGCTTTGGTATCCTTGATATGCACTGACACAAGACATAAATCTTATTAGCATATTTATTAAGTGTTGACACATTATATTAAAAAATGCTAATTGGACAAGAAGTTTATTATAATCATGCAACTGAATGAGACTATCAAGATATTTAAAGATGAGAGGATGTTGCTACGAAACAATTCCTCAAACTATGAGAAACTAGAGGATAAGTATCGTGAAGAGTCCAAGTTTATCTAGTTCTGTAGTTTTGGATAATTGACAACAATTACTTGAAAATAGAGAGGAGTTCACCTATGCAGATAATGATCAATCAGAGTTTCATGTGGTCAGGGGATTACAGATAAAGAGTCCTAATAAATTTGAAAAATGCATAAGTAAGAATGGATGAGAATTAAGCTAAGTTAAGTCTAATTGTCGACAACTGACCTAGACTAATAGAAAAGATTTAGCCCAGATTTTTGAAAGCTAAATTCATACCATAGGAAAGCCCAATTGCTTGAAGACTTTTTGGTGATGAATTATTAAAAGGAAAAAGCTAATACACAAACTATAAGTTTGGAGAACAATTAAAAGAGTTGAGTGAAAAAAAGTCTTAAGTTCACCTTTGTGGAATTAAGTTAGCATAAGAGTTAAATGAGTGTTAATTTGGCATACTAGAAAGAGCAAATGAAATAAAGAGACAAATAACAAAAATTTTCACTCGCTTTATTACCCCAATCCCAAGTTTTCGATGGGTTAATAACACTATTGGAATAATGTGTTATTAACACATCGAAAACTTGGGATTGGGGTAATAAAGTGAGTGAGAAATTTTGTTATTTGTCTCTTTATTTCATTTGTTTAGTGGAGTATTTTGACTCAACTAGATCCCACAAATATAGAAGTGAGTACTCCAAACAGTGTTACCAAGATTGTGCCTCCTTTACTTTTCTATTATGTGATTGTGTATTATGTGTGTTATGTGATTGTGTAGTATGTGTGTGGTCCCAACATGTGTTAACAACATAAGTTTTCCAACTCTAACCCTACAAGTGGTACTAGAACCTGATTCATTAAGTTTGCTTGACAACCAACTATCTGGATCTCATCTGCCTAAATTACAAGCCTTACTTAGGTGACTAAACTCAAATATCACTCGTTAGTTGGTCTATGTAATTATGTTGTAAGTTGTGTTATAACACGAAGTACCATAAACTCACACATGTAGCGAAAATTAAACAAAACACTAAGATTTAGTCACACAGTTCGGAGATAATCTTCCAAAGTCTGCGGGGCCTTGCCTAGAAAAATTCACTGTAACTTATTATAACCAATATTATGACAACTGGTCAACACCAATACAAGAATGCATTTGCCTTACTCAGATTCCAGTTAGTGTCAATTGGTTAACGGGTTTCCAACCTAGACCCTTTAAACATCAAGTTCTCTTATCTCTGTTTTATTAAGACTTACTTTTGGCCTCAACTCTTAACTTGATCAATGAGACTCTTCTTCCCAAAGGTATTCTTAAATTATCCTTCTCTCGAGAATATTTTTTAATGGTTTGGTTTAATGGATGGATTAGATGGATGAAACGTGAATTCCATTAGGCCTTCTTGCTTTCTTACTTAATGATGCGAACAATGCAAATCACTTTGAACTCCTTATACAAAGCTCAGGCAAACATAAGTTCGTTTTAGCAATTTATAGAGTTCTTATTTGAAGAAAGTCACTCAAAGATGTGTTTTGCTAAATCCTTCTTTGTTGGCCTTCCTTTCTTCTTTTTTTCTTATTTTCTCCATGAAAACATCCATTTCGATTAGCCTTTAAGGTTGGAAAACTTCCTCTAACAATTCTGGCTAATAGATATGCAAATATCTAAAAATGTTGCTTTCCAAATTATAACATGTCATATGACATATTCAGAATTCTTCCTTACTAACATTCTAGCTATCTTTAGAAGACTTTCCTAAACATAAAAATTTGAAAATCTTGTAGATAGTATACCAAAAACATGCAGATATGATCAAATATAATATAGTTAAGATTTGGTCAACTCTGCAGATTCTCCAAATCTTCTTGTTAGGGTAATTTGACCAAAACCAATCTAATTTGATTAAATCTTTCTAGGTCATCTTAATTAAACAAAATCAATAAAAAATAACCTCCATTTAGAAGGAAAAAATCGTTTAAATAATCTGATTATTTTTTGTTTTGATTATTAGAAGTTTGTTTTTAAGTATATTTTTTTAAAAAATAAAAATATAAAAGAGAATGAGTAATTGGATGAGATAAAATTTAAAACATATACCAGTTGAAATCTTATTTTTTTTCAGATAAAATGAAAACATAGGCCTATTAATTTTTTTTACATGAACAAAAATATTTACTTAAAAGCTGAAGAGCCTACAAATTATAGATACAGTAACGGTAAAGTAACACAAAATATTGAAACGAAAATGGTAAATTTCGCGTGGTTGCAAGATTAAAAAAATTGAAGAACAAGAATCAAGCATTAGCTGAAGTTCACAGACAAGAAAGCAAAAAGAAGTGCATTAATTACATATATGAATGAAAATGGTAAATTATTGCTAATTCATACCTCAGAGCATGCCGATGATGAGACGGGGAGATGTAATACTTGAGACCAGAAACTGTAGCTGAGAAGTCAAAGGAATTACCAATAAAGCTGAGATTTGTTGCAGTAAAATAATAAACAAGTTTATTTAGCGGATAAAGGAGAGAGAGAGACATCCTACAAATACTCACCAGTGCTCAATTACTTATCGAGTCGTGATATCAACAGAGGAAGACTACCACCAGTTTCTGTGTAGACAAAGCAACCTAGGAGGTGGTTTTCGTTTCGAGTGGCCACAGAATGCCTCAGAAGAAAAAATATATCATAGGCTAATTTCTACCGTTCCAATTTCCTGACATTATTGGGCCTCAATACTTCAATTATTTTCCGGGGACAAAAATGGAGACCAGAAAAATTGGTGGGACATTTGATGCGAAAGCCGAGGTTGATTTTATTAGACCACATGCAGGTCTCTTTTGCCTAGGCGGCGGCCTTGGTAGAATTTATACCACCCAAAGTAACGGACCGTTCAGAGTTAGCTTTTAAATTTAATAATATAATCTAAAATGATCAGTAGTAGATAGGATTATTTCATTTTAAAATATGCAGTTTTTCATGCATAAAAATGTGTAATTGAAAAACAATTTTATCTTCACATTTATATGTTCGCACTTTTAAGTTTCAACATAGGAATTCGAATATATGTTGCTTTTACACGAAAATCAAATAAAGTTTTGGTTAGTTCTGAAAATATAGTACCATGTGGTTAGATGCATTTTGAAAATTCCAATTTATTTATCTGAAGAAGCTGTAGTGTTTGCCTTTTAACAATGGATAGTATTTCGTTCTTTCAAAATTCCAATTTAAAGTTTTTCAAATATTAATTATTACCCTACATGTCAGATTATAGTATCATTATTATTAAAATTTTTGATAAATATTTTTATGTTTCTTTTCAATCAGTTCCCCAATTGAAAGTATGTCCCCTTCCAATCATTAAACTAACAGGCGAATACTATATTCCACGTATTTTAAGTTTCAATCATTTGATTCCATTATTTTTGAAAAATAATTGGTAGAATATGACAGGACGGTGGTAATACCAGAGGACCTACAGTCAACTGAGGCTTATTCACATGCTTGGTTACGCATGATAATATCCAATGTTTATTTTAAAGGATAGGTCCATGACAAATATGGCCCGATTTTATTGCTTCCACAAATTCTAGATAAGTAATCCAACTTAAAAGGCCTGATAAAAGAATCCAACCAATTGACCTATTGGATAATAAATTAAAAAGGCATATTTACCCCTTCATTATTACTTAATTTACCCTAGAATATTCAACTTGTTTATAATTAATGAAAATTTTAGTTTTTGTGTTAGAATTTTTTACTATGATTATCACTAGTATTTTCTTTGCAATATTTAAAATTAAGTATAATTTTGTGATATTAATAAGTGTTGGAAAAGAATGAAATGTCACTTATAATTACTTAGTTTTGTTGAGTGAATATCAACTGAAATTTTATATAAAGTATTATCATTGATTAGTGTGAAGGGGATGCAAGTATAAATAAAAGATGCATAGTTTTTAATTAGATTTTGAAGTAAGGATATTTTAAGAAAAATAAAAATAGTCAAATTAAGTAATCCAACATAACGAGAACATCACTAAATTATTTTATATTTAATCCATATTAGTAAATATGGCATTATATTATCTTAGAATTAAATTATCATTCAATTAATCCTTAGAATATTAATCAAATCATGCAAAGTGAAGCAACAATTTTGGACAGGGATTAGAATGAAGAAATGCACTGTATAATTATTGAGCAAATCAATTTTTAATTGGACATTAAATTAGATATTATTACACATCTTTTTTATTTTTTATTTTCCATTATGTGAGCCAGCTGTTCACTTGTATTTTTTGATTCTCAGGTAATCACAGTGAAAAACACTATTTTTGGCAAATAAAAGTTTATGCGAGAGACTAATGTTTGTGGGACGGCTTTGATTAGTTGCCGTTATTTGACATAAACGTTAATTGTGTATGCGGAGAACGACTTTGCATATGACATGATAGATTGTATTTCTATAAACATGATAAAATCTTGCAGCAAGGGTAGCTATGGGACTCGGATTGAAATATTCCATATCTTGATTATCGATTTTGGACGAATCTATAGATGATATATTCAGAAGTTTTACTAATTTTATGAAAATTATGTTTAGTTATTTTAGGTAAGATTACTTTCCTAGTTTTATAAAATATGGATATGGTGAAGCTGTGGAGATAACCATACCATATCCAATGTATTGCCGACAGTTAAAGGAAATATTTGGAGTTAATTATCATACTGTATTAATAAAGAAAGATCTTGATCTAATTGAGATTTTAAAAAAGAGACAATAAAGAATTTGTTACACTAGTTGTCCCAACATAATAAATATCATTTTCGCGTATCATATTGTTAAAGGATAGGATGGATATTCCTTATTTTGGAAATAGTGATCCAAATAATTGATTATGCCACTTGAAGGAGTAGGAATAACTATAAAAATGACTATATGATCATTCTATTCCTGCCTCATTTACGCATACGTAATCATGTCATAAGCGTGACAAACCCAAGTTGACAGGGCCATGTGAAGATATTTTTTTTTGATTGTGAATTTTCATTTATGTAAGGTATTGTTGATTGTGGTTGATACTTTCCAACGTACGACAACAGTTGTCATGTCTCTAAGTAGTGCTCATGCAGCTGAAGTCATCTTGTAATACATTGATTCTGAAAAATATAATTAACCTTCTGGAATTATCTGTTTGTTGTCTATAGAGCCTTTTCATCTTTGTATTTTAATCCAGTTTGCAATATTGATCCACTGGATTATGTTATATAGTGTTGATACCAGTTTTCGGTCCTGAATTGCCCAGTTATCTTTACCGTATAAATTTTACATGGTCTGAGTATTTGTAGGTGGCAGATGAACTTGTCGCTGAATTTGCAGATTCCAACAGTAACCTTGCATCACCAGACCAGGTTTATTGCTGTTTAACTTCTCATGTCTTCTGCTTGTTCTCATACCTGTTAATGGTGCATGGTGCAAATGGTGTGGCCAAGGTGCCTCTTACAAAATATGGCAACCACCTTATATATGGTGCGCTTTGTCATGGCACGTGGTGCAAATGCTTTTGTGGCGTGAGGCATATAAATGATGGTGCTTTAGAGATTTTTTCATCTCAAAACTTTTTTTCTTAAAGGAGAAAAAACCATAAAACATGGAGATTCACTTGAGTTTTGTTGATTTTCATTTTTTGCAACAATAAGTTTTAAAATATAGCGATTGCTTTCTCATATTGCTTGATTTTTTGCATTTTGAAGGATTGGTTAGATTTTCATTATTTGCTTCAAGTGAACCCTAAAATTGTTTGATGTTTCTTCTAACATGCTCTATTTATCTATCAATAACTTTTCATATTTTGGGCATATCCTATTTTTTTACTCCTCTTCTCCCTTAGTTCTTTTTCATCTTATTCTTTTTTTGTCACCTTCTTATCTTTATTTTTTTTCTTCTTTAGTTGACTTTTATTCTTTTTTCCTTTTCTTCTTCTTTGTTTCTTCAATAGGATAGGCATGATTTAAATTTTAATTTTTTTTTATAAATTATAGTTGAGTATTTTAGAAAATTTAAAATTTTTACAAATTAATTAGTTAAGCTTGCTTAGATTTTGAAAATTTTTCAAATTAAGTGGCTGAATATAGATAAAATTTTCTAATTTTTATTCTTGAAAATTTAAAATTCTTAATTTTTTAACAAATTTAACAGTTGGCTATTCACTAATTCTTTACTATTTGTTTCATTTTAAAGATAAGGAGTTGAAAATAATTTTTAATTATTATTTAACATATAAAAATTGTTTACATTATATTATTGTAAAAAAATTAATGGTAATATAAATATCTTTCACGTGTTATGCAATGTTGTGCCAAGCTTTGATAAGGCAAGTGCCATGCCATGTAGTGTGCACAATAGCTCTAAAAAGCTTTACGCCATGTAGCGCTATTCACTGACAACTATTCTTGTTCTTATGAAAACCAAAATTTTATCTACAAATTTTTATTGGGAATATATATGCTGGCAACAATACGATGATAAAAATATACGCCGAAGGGTATATGATGCTTTAAATGTGCTCATGGCAATGGACATCATTTCTAAAGACAAAAAAGAAATACAATGGAAGGGTCTACCTCGGACTAGCTTGAATGACATTGAAGAATTGAAGGTTAGACTTCCATGCCTTCCTTTCGCTATGTGTTGCTCGTCCTCTGCCATCTTTACTTTATGTCACAAGAAATGCAATAATCAATGTTACAAATATTATTGTTTACATCAGTTAAATCCAATCTTGGTTTATATATAATTGAATGCAGACTGAACGTCTTGGACTTAAGAAGTAGAATAGAAAAGAAAGCAGCATATCTGGTAGAGGTTGAAGAACATGTAAGAAATCTTGAGTGTATATTGTCTGCTTTTCTGAGTTTAGCTGGAAATTTATCCCTGACGTGCATAGTTTATTTATAGGGATAGGGACAAAAGTGGCTTATCTAACATTTCTAACCACCCCTTGTTATGTTTCTTTTCAGTATGTTGGCCGTCAAAACCTCATACAACAGAATGAGCGACTATATGGTTCAGGAAATGCTCCAAGTGGTGGAGTGGCTTTGCCCTTTATTTTGGTGCAGGTAGACTTGATTGATATTTTACAAGGATTTTGACTTGTACATTTCTCCATAATGCTACTGAAATTAGTGCTCCTACAAATTCAACCGCATGTTCTTGAGCCCTCTCTTTCTTCCAACTAAATAGAGACTCTCCATTCTATATTATCTCCTCTTAGTTGGGACATGCATCATGCGTGGAGGAGAACCAAATACGGATCGTTTTGTCATTTATGACCCAATTGTTCACTACAGTTAAAATTGTGAAAGTCGAATCAATGGGAATTGGACATATGAAAGTCGAGAAGGAGGGCCAATGATCTTGATCATTCATTCATATTGTGAACTAAAAATTCTGAGGGATGGAATTTTTTTGCTGTGTGGTTACTCATGTGATATGCAGCGTATGCTTTGACAATTTAGCAAGCAAATGAACAACAATTTGTAAAATAAGTTCCACCCAACTTGGCATCTGAAATATAAATGAAAGCTGAATTTTTATTTTGTTAATATTGATTTTGTGTAATGCTTAATGCTTTATGTTACTAAAGTTTAAGTGCTTTGAACCTGTTCAAATTTTCATATAACTGTTATACATTTTCTGAACACAAGCTATGGTTGCGCTTTTTTCTGTGAATCATTATCTGTTGCAGTATATTCTTTAATATACTGTATAATTAATGTTTGAAGCTCCCTTAAGAAAAATTTTTGAAGTTCATTTTCACGCTTCTCATGGACGCATGTTTAAAACTGTAGACTCGTCCTCATGCCACTGTGGAGGTGGAAATATCAGAAGATATGCAGCTGGTCTGTCTTGATTTTAATAGGTAAAGGAGTTTTAGCAAATGCTGCTATTATCGTGTAACAACAGTTAAAATGTGTCTTTTGCTTGGCGTTTATTGATCCTTTGAGGAGGTTTTATGAGATATTTTCCACTGGATATTATTTGATAATTTGCACTTATATATTCAGTGGGTGTTTTTAGACTGGTTTCAGAAAAGTGGTTGGTGATACAAATTATTAACATTCGAGGGTGTTTTTGTGTTTTTTAAGTTATATAAAAAAAAAAAAAAACTGTTTTATGCCCCTTCATATGCTTGAGAAATGACAGCATTATCTGTGACATGACGCATTCATTTGATTTGATTGTAGCACTCCTTTTGAGCTACATGATGATAATTATGTTCTCAAGGCGATGAAATTTTGTGAAAAAAACACAAGATGGTGTAGCACACAATGTTCCTACTGATGGAGGTGAAAGCTCCATACCCAATGCATACCAACCTCAGATATCACATCCCTTAAGGTCAAACGTTTTGGATAGGCCTCCCACCTCGCCTCCCTTCTCGCCTCCCTTTCTTGGAATACTAAAGGCTCGTGTTAAGCATGAACAATAGTAGGTCACATGAAGAATCTAGGCAATGTTGTCTTGTCTCATGTACAATGTGTGAAATTGGGATTGTGGTAGGCTGTTTGTGGCCTTCTCTTACCTTTGGAAATATTCTGTTCGGCCAAGGAATGGAAACTAGTAGAATTTCCCAATCTTCACTTTTAGTAATGATCCAGCATTTGATTAGGCTGTAGGCTATTTGGTATTTTACATGGTGTTATAATTATTAATGATTTTTATTCACTATGTGGTGGAAATAAGGTTCCTACTTTAGTTTACCATTTCGAGTGTTAATCAAATATGTTGGATTCTACTTTGAATTATCATTTTAGCTACACTTGTTGTTGCACATATGCTTTCATTTTTCATATATAGAGGTTGTTCTTCAAGTTTGATTAGCTTATGGTGTTCTATTGGTGGATCTTCCTGTCTGGAGTAATATTCTCCTTGAAGATTGGACAACTAAAATCTATATGGCGATCTTAAAACATGAACATACGACTTATGATTACTAATGGTAGATAGTTCATAGTTAATGTTTGGCTACTAATGCATCATGGAAGGGATCAGTTTTGGAAATAACAATGTGGCACCTTTTAATCCTGGAAATGGTTATGCTGGGTTTTTCTATAGTTTATATTTGCTATTTGGAGTTGTGTGGTCTTGCCATGTTGCTTCCATTCATTTAATAATCTTAGAGAAGCTCCAATTTCATAAGTTTTGAAGGTTCTATTGACTGTGATTGAGCTGCTGACTTAATAATTGATGAATTAATTTGTCAATTGCAGTATTGACCATGGAGTACCAAAACTAAATGCATTTAGTTCAGCTCAGTTCATTTACTTCCCATTGGCTTAGAAACTCGAAAGTGTCCCTTACAGCTGTTGTCATAATTACATGTAAAACTTATTTAATTTTTTTTGAATTTAATCCCGAATAAAGAAGCTTTAATCATTTTTTTTATTCAAAAAATTGTGTACGATGGAGAGAAATAGTTCAATACTTGCTGTATATGTATATTCTAATTTTAAATTATAACATTGAGAATTTTACAGATTCAAAATTGTTGATGGCCTTTTTAAGTTTTATAATCAGAGAATTATGACAGGTAATTTAAAAATAATTTTTGGTACCAAGGAAATGAATAAGAGAGAAGATTGGATAAATCAGGAGATAGGACAAATTAGCACTATTTAGTTGAATATAATTAAATTTATAAACACACTAAATGGCATATTAAAGTATTTATTCAAAGTCATTCTGATAAATAATACAGATATGGAATTCTCATTTGATTTTTTTTTTTTCTGTTTTGCTTGTTTAATTTTATTACTATAAAAAGCTCCAAAATTGGTTTGGGTCTAGGGTAAAGTTCATGTAGTTAACCATTACCGCCAAGATATTAGGCTGCAGTTGAACGTTGGCTTCGAAACACGTAATCGATTGTTAGAAAAAGTAAATTATAAATCATATACTGTATAGCCCGTGCTAGTGGTATCTTGACTTGACAACTCGAAGGATTGATTATGGATTCCGACAATTATTGGAAATTGGCTTGTCCATGAAACCAACACAATGGCCATTGTTTCGCGGGACACAGACATGAAGTGAGGGTTACAATTGCCTACCCGAAGGGTAATTGAGAAATGGCCCTTCTTTCATTTCATATTAATCCCCAAATTGGCAAGGGCCTACACATTCATGAATTCTTCTTCAATCACCAGTTATGATGGAAATTATTTGTGGGCCTACTTAATGCCAATGAACAAAGTTAGTTCTTGGAAACAAATCCAAACATGTATTTTTGAAGTCTTTGAATGGAAATATGATGTTCTCATATCAACTTTCAATGATGGCAACGAGATGTCAACAGACTTACCTCTACAGTTGACATTGGATTATGCTAACTAATGTGTAGTTACACGGCACAATTCAAGTCTCCCACGTGATCCACTCTTTCACCATCTATGTCTATCATTTTCAGCTTTGGCGTGTGTAAGAATCCCACGCTAAAAGACTTCATCAGTGGGCAGTTCCAAATATCCACTACTCTTAACTCTGGCAGCTCAAGAGAATATTTCCACTCACAAAAACGCTCCAACTGAGGCAGACTGTTAAGTAGCAACACTTCCAATTTAGGGAATGGCCAGTTTTCACTTGCATTCTCCTCACATACAATCACTTTTTTCATTTGTTCACACTGGCCGATGCTCAGGGATCTTAAGCTACTAAATACAACCTGCAAATAAATGATATATTGAATAATACTCGAATAATAAAAGAAAGAATATTTTGGTACTCAAATATTCTTATTAATTCCAAGTGATATTTGAGTTTTTATAAAGTTTGAATTAATATTCGAGTCTTTTTTGATTAATGTTGAATTGATAAACAAGTGGTCAACAGTAATCTAATAGATACAAATTTTTAACAAATTATTTAGTTGATGTATATCAAGTAGACTCCATCCAATTTCTCAGAGTACCATATTACAAAAGACACACCCTTTCGACCGCTAACCTTAATTTCAAAGCATAGGGATTATTTCTAAAACAGTTGTAATACTTTATTATTGTAAATCATTGTTAATTTATCAACATTAGATTATAAAGATATATGCATCCATGTAAGACAGACAATTGCAATTTAATACCTAAACCAAATATTAAAAAACAACTATCGTAATTTTATCTTGTAAACCATTTTGGTTGGAAAACAGGTAAAACGCTTAAATCAGGTAAGACCATAACCCAAAATTGAAGATCTGCAAGTTTTATCTTACCATTTATTTTCGCTCCATTTTATTAATTATATTATTAAATTGCATAAATATATATAGCAAAATCAGTATGTTAATAAAAAATTGATGCATACTGTTCCAGAGTAACGTCCAATTTAAAAGGTCGTCATCTCTCATTATAATAAGTTATACACAGAGAAATGGAGGCAGCGAACCAACACGTACAAATATGGCATTTTTTAGTTCCACTCCCTTTTAAACCTCAAATTTTAGAAATTAAATTTGATATCTGATCTTAAAAGTTTTTATTTTCAAATCTCACCACTCACTATCAAGGAGTGTCTAATTTTTTTAATGAAATCATACATATTTCTATATTATCACCCAAGTGTACAGTTACGTTGCATTAATGGCAGTCATTATCTAGTAATATGAATAGACATCATTTAGATTTAAAAGGATACTTGGGAGTCAATTTAAAGCTTAAAAGGCCATCATCAGTATTTGAAAAAAAAACAGAGAAAGAAAGAAAAAAAGTCCCTAAGTGGAGAACGGCATCTATATAATTCATTTATAGTCGACATTAACGACGAATATGAGACGGCAATTGGAGCATCTTATAAACACTAAAAGCTCATTTAATGATCTACAATTATTGTTAAAAATGTGAATAGCACAGTGAGTTCAGAATTTGGATAATGACATGTTAAGCAAATGCATTTTAATTAAGTAGACATAAAAGCAAAAGGACGAGACGCATAAGTACCTGTTGATTTGCAGGGTTCCACAAGTGCTTCAGTGCTGGCAGATTTCCAACTACTAATGCTTGTAAATTTTTGAAAGCATTATATTCCTTTGGAATTGGGCCATCAATTATCTCTTCTAAACGGGGCAGATTCCACAGAGTGAAAGACTCCAACACTGGGAAAATGCCAGATTTCCTCCAATCAGTTAATCTTGCTACGTTCTCCAGTTTCTTCGTCGTCTCACAATTACTAATTTTCAAATGCTTGATGTTGTCGTTAACTTCTGATAGATCAAAATTGTTTGAACATTCTCCTGCTAACTCCAAGCTCTCAGTGCTTCTCGTAAGTGTGCGAATCCAATTTCCCAATTTAATCTCATTTTCTATGTTCAGTCCCACGAATTTATCACAAGAGGCTGGAGCTTCCCAAATGAACGCACCACCAACATCAATGAAATATTCTCCTATGGTTGAGGGAAGGCGGATCTCTTCCGCAACCAGAGTCCGGTCTTCTATTTCGATCTCCAAGCATTTCAATTTAGACAATGACTCGAGCTCCTTAAGAGATGCGTTCCTTCTCTCTTTTCCTTCTACTGGCTCGGCTGAATCCCATCCTTTAAAGCTGCGCCACATCTTCAACTCCTCTAATTCAAGTAGGTTAGATACGACGCCTGGTGCTATTCTTGTGAGACGACGGCAATAAGAAAAGTCTAACAACTTGAGGTGCGTCAGTCTCCCTATCTCAATGGGCAGCTCCTCAACACCATCACAAGAATCACAAATGAGAATTTCAAGATTTGACAACTCGCCAACAACAGGGATAGTCTTCGGTAATGCACAATTCGTTAGATGCAATGTTCGAAGATTTTCTAGATATTGCATTGTTTGTGGCAGTAATCTGAATGAAATATCTACCAAAGACAGAACATTCAGCTCTTTCATACCTTCCAAAACAGAAAGGTCATTGATTTCCAATCTTTCTCCCCATTCTCTAAACTTATGGATGGCGAAGAGACGTAGACTTGGAAAATGAGTCCCCGTCGGAAGCTCACCGTTGGTCTTTGGAAATTCGAAAAGCCATTTGCAGTGACTAGAAGATTGTCTCCTTGACCTGAGATTGACATCAACACGCCTTTCCTCTGAAGCAATTGAAATGCCCACATCCCGAATGACATCATGCACTTTGACTTTGCCCTCATTTTCGCAGTCCAAAAGCAAGAAGCGGCTTTTAAGAACCTTAACCACTTCAGACAAATTCTCTCTTGTTTCTTCTAAATTACTGATTTCTTTAAACATGCGTAACCCCATGCTGTAGAAAGTCAAGTATTCTATTTTAATTCCAAAATCTTCAGGAAATTGGCAGCACAGCAAGAAGATGGATTTTTCACATGAATTACTTAAGAAGTCATAACTTAGCCTTAATGGAACATAAACTTCTTTATTGATGGTAGGCACAGTTTTCCAATCAGAAACTTTGAATTTACGTAGTGCGACTTTCCAAGTAGCTATATTTTTCTCATCTCTTAATGCACTACCTACAGTTTCCAGTGCCACTGGCAGACCTTGACACTCTTTTGCAACTCCTTTGGCTATAGAGAGTAAATCTGGCTCGTCTGTATATATCTTAGCTTTGTCTTTAAAGAGAGACCATGCTTCTTCTTCATGTAAGATTTTCATTGTGAAAACTTGGGCTTCCATTTGAGTTAAAACTTCCTTGTCTCTAGATGTTAAAAGAATAGTGCACTTGGAGTTCCCAGAAGGTATTCCCAACTCCTCCAATTTGAGTTGTTCCCAAATGTCATCAATAACTATGAGTGTTCTCTTGATCCCCGTAAGTCTTGCACGTAATTCATGTGCTCTAACTTCTAATGTTTCTAGATCTTTCAAATTCTTAAAACCTAAATATTCAGCAATTCCAATTTGAATTCTCAACTTGTCTACTTGTTGACTCACAACTACCATCGCAGTTTCGTCCAACAATTTTTCGTCCTTCACCCTATTCATGATTTTCTTAGCCATAGTTGTCTTGCCCACCCCGCCCATACCACATATTCCCATCATACTGACATTCTTATCTCTCAAAGTTGCCATGATGCCTTCTTCAATCTCTTTTCTTGATTGGAACTCATGCATTGATCCCAGTGGAATAGGTGCAGTTGCCGCTGCGGGTATGGGATGGGATACGTGATCAAACTTGCAGCTATCTCGAAGCTCCTTCATAGCTTCACTTATCTTTTTAGCCTTTTTGCTCACTGAAAAACGTGTTGTTATAGTGAAACAACCGCTTTGTACATTTGGAATTTGGTGCTGAATCCCCCTCGCGCTGTCTTGGATCTCATCAGCATGTCTTAACCAAGCCTCGACATCTTGGACAACATTCACTTCCCCATTATTCATGGCCCTAGTAATTCGATCCTCCAATCCACTTCTTGCGCCTTTCAGTTTTTCAGATTCATCATTTAGGTTCTGAATGTTGCTGTTGAAGCAACAGAGGTAATTAAACTGACGCTTGATTGGTTCAGCAATGCATTTGCCAAGTTCTATAGTTGGTCCAAGAAAATTTCCCACTATTCCCCATATTGCCAGACATATTGCCATTTTCTTTGATTATCAGAGACTTCTAAATTTTCTTCAAATGAGTACAAGTAGTATAGATCTGGAAAGCCACGGAGAGGGTTGAAAGTTACTAATGTCAATAGTCAAATGATACCAATAATGGCTTAGTAAATTCCATATAACTGATAAAACAGAAGCAAAACATATAGGTAAGTTCATGGAAAGGTAGGAGTGGCCAGAGTCAGAAGGAAAAAGTGATGGTTGCAAGATAAGTCGTGCAAGAATTATACAAACAATAATGAATTTCATAGACTTGAAAGCAAGATTTTTTGTGAAGAAACATTGTTAACTAACTTTGCATATGAGGGATAAGAATGGAATAATTTAAATAAGACAAGGTTATAGAAATGAAATTAAGGAAATGTTTCTAAAGGTAGTATTTGTTGTAGTAGGATGATGAGACGCATGTCTAGTGAAGAGAATGGAGATAAGTTGATAGTTAGATGGCAGCGTATGCTATCAGGTACTGCAGTAGGCGTGTATTAGATCTGGAGATGATTATAAGAGGCAATGTGCAGGATTTTAGCTTCAGTTCCTCTATTTAATTTGGTTGAGTTATTGAAGTAGTACTGTGTGGGAAACCAAATAATCAAGTGGGAACTTGTCTTGATTGCTCCATGCTTATTACTAACAGTTTTAATATTGCTAGAAGTTAACACATTCTGCACGATAAGGGATATACATGTATTTACTGATAAATGTAGTGATTCATTTTTTAAAAAAAGCAATAAAACAAAAATAAAATCATGTAGTTGCTTTATAGTCTTTTAACTAATGTCAGGAAATAGAGCGAGAAATTTACTCTTGATTGCTCTACTGGAAATTAATACATAAGCTGGACAAGAAAAAAATATACTTGAGTAGTAACTTTTGATTCAAGAAAAATTATGCCATGATTTTTAGTCTGCCAAGAAATGTTGAGAATTGGAATGGAAATCTGAATAATCAAGCGGAAATTACCCTTGATTACTTCAATCAAACTGCTAAAAGTTTCAATACTACTACAATTAATTCATATGTTGCAATGTGAATAAGTATGATATATTGAATATTGTTAAGAGGGTTAATAGTGAAGAGACATTCCACCGGGTCCTTGTTTGGCAATATCATTTCTTGTATTGGATGGATGATCAGTTTTTGATTTTGTTAAAATTATGTACTTTAGGAGATTGGGTAGTGTATTATTTCACATTATTTCAAGAATGGCTTTGTCTCTTCACGGAATTCACTCGTGGGTGTTTTGCTAACTTTCCTAAGTTTATGTGACCGGTGTATCTTAATAAAATTTCTCTCTTAATCCAAGAAACAAAAGGAAATATATAGCAACAATGTATTTCAAGAAAAATTATGTAATTGATTTTTTGTCATTGAAAAAATATTAGGTAATGGAGAACAATTTCTGACTAACATGTGAGTAAAGGTAATGGAGAACAAGCTCTGAGTAACATGTATGTAATACAGAACAAACTATGACTGATTGTCATAAGAGAATACCAGAAGAACTTTCCCACAAATTTTACGTAATAGCACTAGAAGATACTGTTTTAAGGACCTTGAACATAGCAATATTCTTAATTGAGATACACCCACCTTGAACGAGAAAGATAGTGATTATTCAAACGAACTGCCTTCAATGCAACGACTCGCTGTTGACTTTTTAGGGAGGATCGACATTCTTAATGGATTGGACTACTCACTATATGACATATATAACTTAATGAAAATAGAGAAGGTGCTCTTGAATTTCTCAAGATGTACAAAGAACGAAGGACTCCTTTTTTTCTAAGAAAAATTCATAATTAGAAAGTTTCTGGAGTTCAAATTGGTAGACTTCTAGACGTGGATGAACTGGGTGGAGGAGCTTCAACTTACATGTACAAAATAAGAAGCTAGTTGAATCCTTGTACCAATTCGTTGCAATGATTTATAGTAGATGTGAAGTATTAGTTGGAAGCGATGGAGTTCGAGGATCTGATTGTTAAGCTGAGATTGTAGAAGGAATCGAAAGTGTGGGATAGTGTAAAAAAAAATACAGAAGGCCAAGATAATTAGGTGAGTATGCAAGCAGAGGAAGCATCCTGACAATGGCCAAAGGAATTCAAAGACAACTCCTACTACGTCTTTAACGATTCGAACAAGACCAAGGTTTGTTGGATTCTAGAAGGGTGCTTCCCATCTTCATTCTAATAAAAAATTCATTCTTGTCCACGTAATCCTGCTTTTGTGTAATCACCCTTTTATAGAAATCTCAAAGTCTTAATAAAATAAAATTACTAGAATTAAAGTCTTTATGTGAAATATAAACAGTATTTATTTGTATCTTATTCAAACTAATTTTATAGTTGCAATTTTCATCGAGTCCCGTTGAAGGGATGATCTCGGTCATGTTTATATGTCTTCTTACACTAAAAATTTAATCCAATTTAATGTTGATTACTTTATGAAAATCTAAACCTTAGGGATTGCTAAAACTTTTCAAACTGTTCAACACCAGCCGGTCAGTTTGTTATCATTTTAAAGATGGATTTGCATGATGTAAAATTCTATATGCATTTATTTGGAAGAGATTTAGATTTAATACATTATAATTTGAAATTTATAAATTATTAACTCGTATTTTGTAAAAAAATTATTAATAATGAAATATAACTAACAATTATTTACATTTTTATTGCATTAAACCAATCAGGTTCAATTTAACTACAAAAATTTCAATTGAAAAAACTGCTCTACATTATTGTAGTAGAATAACAAAATTAAATTTTATAAAATAAACTAATATCATTTTCAAACACAACATATAAAAGTGGAAAATAACGAAAATGAAGAAAACACAAATTACATTTCTTTTTGGACTTTTGTAGTCGGCTTAAATTATGATCACTCTGAATTTGTAGGTTTTAGAACTAGTGATCATTGTTCCTTTATTTTTTAATATCTTATCTTGTTCTATTTTATTGGGTCAAATATATTTTGTAGAGTTTTATTTTAGTAATTTTTTATGTAATCAATTTTATGGATTTTAGAAAATAAATTAATTAACAATACTAGAATAGATTTTATGTGTTATTTTCTATAGGGAATTATCTGCCAATATGTGCTCGCCTTGTATTTTATTTTGTTTTATTTTCCTTTTTGATATTGCCTTTGAAAAGGTATTTGGTGATACACACACACACACACACACACACACACACATATATATATTATGAACATTTTTGAGGCCTATAAAAATAAACTTTTTCATGCTCAACTTAACATGCTTGAGAAATCACATAATTATCTAGAACATGACGCATTCATTTGATTTGATTGCAACACAAAATATACCTGCAGATGGAGGCACAAGCTTTGGTATCCTTGATATGCACTGACACAAGATATAAATCTTATTAGCATATTGACTAAGTATTGACACATAATAAATAATGTGAATATAATTGAAAAAATGCTAATTGGACAAGAAGTTTATTATAATCATGTAAATGAATGAGGCTATCAAGATATTTAAAGATGATAGGATGTTGCTACTAAACAATTCCTAAAGCTATGAGAAACTAGAGGATAAGTATCGTGAAGAGTTCAAGTTTATCTAGTTCTATTATTTTGGATAATTGACAACAATTACTTCAAAATATAGAGGAGTTCACCTATGCAGATAATGATCAATCAGAGTTCGATGTGATCAGGAGATTACAGATAAAGAGTCCTAATAAATTTGAAAAATGCATAGGTAAGAATGGATGAGAATTCAGTTAAGTTATGTCTAATTGTCGACAACTGACCTAAACTAATAGAAAAGATTTAGCCCATATTTTTTAAAGTTAAATTTATGCCACAAGAAAGCCCAATTGCTTGAAAACTTTTTGATGATGAACTATAAAAAGGAAACTCTAGAACCTAATTCATTAGGTTTGCGTGACAACCAACTATTTGGATCTCATCTGCCTAAATTACAAACCTTACTTAGGTGACCAAATTCAAATACCACTTGTTAGTTGGTCCGTGTGATTATGTTATAAATTGTATTATAACACAAAGTAACATAAACTCACACATGTAGTGAAAATTAAACCAAACACTAAGATTTAATCACATAGTTTGGAGATAATCCTCCAAAAACTACGGAGCCTCACTTAGAAAAATTCACTGTAACTTGTTATGACAAATATTATAATAATTGGTCAGCACCAATACAAAAACGCACTTGCGACTCCACCTAGCCCCCTTAAACAGCAAGTTCCTTTATCTCTACTTTACTAAGACTCACTTTTGGGCTCAACTCCTAACTTGATCAATGAGTCTCTTCTTCCCAAGGGTATTATTCAATTATCCTTTTCTCGAGAATATTTTTTAATGGTTTGGTTTAGTAGATGGATTAGATAGATGGAACTTGAATTCCAATAGGCCTTCTTGCTTTCTTACTTAATGATGCGAACGGTACAAATTACTTTGAACTCCTTGTACAAAGTTCAGGCAAACATAAGTTCTTTTTAGCAATTTATAGAGTTCTTATTTGAAAAAAGTCAATCAAAGATGTGTTTTGCTAAATCCTTATTTGTTGGCCTTCCTTTCTTCTTTTTTTCTTATTTTCTCCATGAAAACATTTGTTTCGATTAACCTTTAAGATTGGAAAACTTCCTCTAACAATTCTGGCTGATAGATATGCAAATATCCGAAAATGTTGCTTTTCATATTGCAACATATCATATGACATATTCAAAATTCTTCCTTTCTAACATTCTAGCTATCTTTAGAATACATTCCTAAACATAAAAAATTGAAAATCTTATAGATAACATACCAAAAACACACAGATATGATCAAATATAATATAGTTAAGATTTGGTCAACTTTGTTGATTCTCCAAATATTCTTGTTAGGGTAATTTGACCAAATTCAATCTGATTTGATTAAATTTTTCTAGATCATCTTAATTAAACAAAATCAACAAAAAATAATCTCCATCTAAAAGGAAGAAATCGTTTAAATAATCTGATTATGCTTGTTTTGATTAGTAAAAGTTTGATTTTAAGTGTATTTTTCTTAAAAATAAAAATATAAAAGAGAATGAGTAATTGGATGAGATGAAATTTAAGACATATACCAGTTGAAATCTTATTTTTTTCAAATAAAATGAAAATATAGGCCTAATAATTTTTTTTACATGAGCAAGAATATTTACTTAAAAGCTGAAGAGCCTACAAATTATAGATACAGTAACGGTAAAGTAACTCAAAATGTTGAAACGAAAATGGTAAATTTCAAATGGTTGCAAGATTAAAACAATTGAAGAACAAGAATCAAGCATGAAGATCATAGACAAGAAAGCAAAAGAAGTGCATTAATTACATGTATGAATGAAAATGGTAACTTATTGCTAATTCATACCTCAGAGCATGCCGATGATGAGACGGGGAGATGTAATATTTGAGACCAGAAACTGTAGCTGAGAAGTCAAAGGAATTACCAATAAAGCTGAGATTTGATGCAGTAAAATAACAAACAAGTTTATTTAGCGGATAAAGGAGAGAGAGAGAGACATCCTACAAATACTTACCAGTGCTCAATTACTTATCGAGTCGTGATATCAACAGAGGAAGACTACCACCAGTTTCTGTGTAGACAAAGCAACCCAGGAGGTGGTTTTCGTTTCGAGTGGCCACAGAATGCCTCAGAAGAAAAAATGTATCATAGGCTAATTTCTACCGTTCCAACTTCCTGACATTATTGGGCCTCAATACTTCAATTATTTTCCGGGGACAAAAATGGAGACCAGAAGAATTGGTGGGACATTTGATGCGAAAGCCAAGGTTGAGTTTATTAGACCACATGCAGGTCTCTTTTGCCAAGACAGCCGCCTTTGAAGAATTTACACCACATAAAGTAATGGACCGTTCAGGGTTAGCTTTTAAATTTAATAATATAATCTAAATTGATCAGTAGTGGATAGGGTTATATCATTTTAAAATATGCAATTTTTCATGCATAAAAATGTGTAGTTGAAATTCAATTTTATCTTCACATTTATATGTTCGCACTTTTAAGTTTCAACATAGGAATTCGAATATATACTGCTTTTACACGAAAATCAAATAAAGTTTTGTTTAGTTCTGAAAATATAGTACCATGTGCTTAGATGCATTTTGAAAATTCCAATTTATTTATCTGAAGAAGCTGTAGTGTTTGCCTTTTAACAATGGATAGTATTTCATTCTTTTGAAATTCCAATTTAAAGTTTTTCAAATATTAATTATTGTCATTCACAGGTACGGATATGTAGTTGTATTATTATTACAATTTCTGATAAATATTTTATTTTTCTTTCCAATCAGTTTACCAATTGAAAGTTCGCCCTCTTCCCATCACTAAACTAACATGCGAATAATATATTCCGCGTATTTTTAGTTTCAATCATTTGATTCAATTAGGTTTTGAAAAATAATTAATTTGACATCACTTTAAAAAAAATCAACAAATTATGGAAAAAATTATTATTTTTATACTTTTACCTGAATTAGGATTGGCCCTTTTCAAAATATTTTAATGGCCACCTAACTTTTAAGTGCAATGAAATGCATGTATACAAGCCGGTTATTTTTTTTTTAATTTTATAATAAACTAATATGTTCTTAATAATTGACCTAGAAGGGGGAAAGAAAGATATGTTTGATACTTTTTCAACCCACTACTTTTTTCTCTTACTTAATATCTTTTTCTAAAATAGTATATACTTTTAATAATATAAAAATATACTTTTCCTTATAATTTTTTTCTAATTGTAAATTCGTTTCAATTTTAATTTAACATTATTATAATTACTCTAATAAACTGATCGCAACTTGGTCTTTCAACCTTTGAGTTCTGAATCCATACTTTTTGTCCTTTTATGTATTGATCCCGAGTCATTTTTTTTTCTTATTTTAATGACGGACTTAAAGAAAAAATAATTAACATCTTCCAGTGCCTTCTCAAGTCCATGATTCAATATTATTCGATGTCCCGTCTTTGACGTTATCACAATATATTCCACATGCGTGTGGGGTATTATTGAATAAAGTCTAACATTTTTTTTGCCCTTTTTGTATTGATACTCAGTTTTTTTTTTTTTCCTTTTTCTAATGACGGACTTAAAGAAAAAATAATAAACATCTCCAACTGCCTAGTCACGTCCATGATTCAATATTGTTCGATGTCCCGTCTTTAACGTTATCACCAAGCGTGTGGGGTATTATTGAACAAAGTCTTGACACATTTTTTGTCCTTCTTGTATTGATACTGAGTCCCCCTTTTTTTTTTTTCTTCTTATTTAAATGACGGACTTAAAGAAAAAATAATAAACATCTTCAAGTGCCTAGTCACGTCCATGATTCCATATTATTCAATATCCCGTCTTTAACGTTATCACAATATATTTCACATGCGTGTGAGGTCCTATTGAACCAAGTCTGACATATTTTTTGCCACTATAAACAGAAGAATCTAATAGAGTTGTGTAGTTGGCCCTACCAGATAACCTACAGTCAACAGAAGCGGCAATTTTGGACGGGGATTAGAATGAAAATGTGGACCAGTCAACTAATTGGACTCTAGATTAGACATTATTACGCATCTTTTTGTCTTTTTTTCTTTTTTTTCCTTGTGTGAGCCAGCTGTTTTTCATTCTCGAGTAATCATAGTGATGAGATTTTTTGCGAATAAAAGTTTATGGGCCAGAGACTACTGTTAATGCCACAGCTTGATTAGTCGTCATTTATCTCCTGATTCAAATACAAAGTTGCATTCGAAGTTTACAGATCTGTTCTGTTTATATATTCTTTTACATCAGCGAACAAAGTAAAGTGCTTATAATTGAATTTATTACAAAAAGGTATTTTAGTAAACTTCGAATCATCATATCCTAAACAAATATATATATATATATATATATAAATATATATGTAATAATAAAAAAATAAATTAATATAATTAACAGCTGAAAATAAAATTTAAAGTTGTTTGTTTTTGGTTGTGAACAGCTCCCACGATAATTCGAATTAGATTTATAAGTTAACAAATTAAATTGATGAGGAAATAATTTTTTTCAGCGCGTGAAGTTCCTCGCACTATTGATTCTGCTCCCAAAATCTCACACTTTTGCACTACTCGGGACTCGGTCGCGAAGGACTTAAAAGTAAATATTGTTTGGGATAAATTACCCTAACATCTTTATGAGCTAGTATAATTATAAATTATACCATTATTTTTAAAAAAATTACAAAAACCTTCATCCTATGCTTGAAATACTTACATCCTCCTTTTTTTAATTAAAATTTTAGATAAAAATTAACTATATTATAAAAACTTTAACTATTTTTCATTACGTTGTCTAAATTCAAATTTTTTATTACAAAATTAAAAAATTAGGCTTCAATACAAATAATCAATTCTAATTTATTACAAACAAAAAATCTTTAAATTTGTCGTATTATAAAGGGTGACATTTTTTATAAAATAGTACAAAAATTTTTAAGAATAAAAGTCAAGTATAAATTTAAAAAATCAATTTACTTTTTGGTATCACCATTAGTTTCCATCCAAAACACTTTAAAAAAGTAAAATATGTAACTAATAAAACATAGAGGGAATAACTTTATAATATCAAAAGAGAAATAAGTATAATATGTAATTATGCCAACTTACAAAAATTGTTGGTGTAATTAACTCTATTTTTTATTATGCAAACTCAATGGTTATGTTTGTTTTCAAATTAAAATGGAGAGAAAATTTTAAGTGATTTAAATGAAAATAAAAATTATATTTAATTTGTAAGATTTGAATAAATATAAAAATATTTTTATATATATTTAATATGTAATAATAATAAAATAATATAATAGTACATATGTCTATAGAGTAAAAATAAATAAATAAAAATAAAAATATTATAAGAATAAGTATTGATTTGATTATGAACATGTATAATAATTGAAAAAATTATTAATTAAAAATTTGAGATGAAGAAATTTAAATAAATTTTATATGATAAAATATTTAATTTGTAAGATTTTTACATGAAAAAGAATAGTTTGAAATATGAAAACAAACATAGCCAACGGGTCTTCAACTATGTAGGCCTAATTTTGTTGATTAAGTGTGGGTAAACTCAATTAACATTGGATTTGAATTTGTATGCGGACTTTAGGTAATACTCACCCATGCGTGGTCCTTCTCCTTTATCTTTTTATTATATGTTTATTAGGTAAATATTTTATCACACATCATTCACCACAACTTAAATTCAATTTTTCTTTGACATATACATTTTATAATATTTATGAAGATTTTAATCACTGCATTAAAAATATTGCGTTGGCTTTAATTAATTATGCTTCTTGTAATTATATTGGACAGAAATTTTTTATAGTCTCAAAAAATCACCACCCGCAATTTTCTTTAGAAACAACAAACATTCGTAAACCTTCTTAAACGTTCACGAATTTGATCCTAAAAAGCAAATGCCACATGAAATTAATTAATGTTGTGTCGATGTTGATCCGCATAAGTATAAATATACGAGTTCTTCCCTTAATAGGCTCCATTACAAAAACAAACAGATGGGTTTATGAAAGATCTTAAATTAATTATTCAATAAGTAAAAAGGACGTCAGTAAGTACATTTATTGGAAAGAGAGAAGAAAATGAGAGATACAATTGAGTTAATAAAGATCATTGGGTGCACGTACATAATATATCAACTGTGCAAATATACTTGACAACAGAAGAAATACCTTCTTTTATTCACGCTAATAATTTTCAGAGAGCAAAAAGAAAAGTGGGTGGCCCCCGGGGCGGGGGGGGGGGGGGGGGTGGAGTGGACGACTCACCCGTAATGAGGAAAGACAATCTGAAGATTAGGAGGTTGTTCATCTTCGACTGTCTCCCCTATTCATTTCTTTTTCCTTTTCCATTTTCCTTTTTCTATTGTGAAATGCATACATGATATTAAGGATACCCTTTCAAAAATGGCTAGAGCTCTAACAACAGCAAGGTATATATGTAATTGGCCTTTGTTGATGCAGACATGCAATATACTAATTATTGCAAAATCATCTAGAGGGCTGCACAAATTCAATTCAACAGATGAGGTGATTACATGTTCTACTTTCGTTTACTAACAGATGAGGATGTAATTTCATCTTCTACACTTGTTTACTGACTTTGTCATTATGCATCACTAACCTAATTGTGGCAGAGGTTTTCATTTACTTAACCTTGTATCAATTTACCCCAAAAACCAAGGATACGCAACCAGGATTCGTCTCTGATGCCCAAAATGCATAGTTAAGATCTAACACGACCGCCCTAATTGATAAAAAATGCAAGTCGAAAAGCAATGGGACCATATCGCGTAAGATTAGGACTTTTGAGGCAGAATCCCATGTTTAATTGAGTAAAAAAGTCCTAAACAATAAACCGTTCCTAAAGTTAGCTTGTAGCCTATTACTATTACTGATGAATCTGTGTTGGTTCAGATTTTCTACCCATATTATTTCTTTTTTGGCTTATTGTGTTACTAGGGTTACTGATGAATCTTTGTTGGTTCGGATTCTCAACTCAAATTATTTGTTTTATTGCTTATTGCGTTACTCAGGTTATCGGCCTCGTTTGGTGTGTCCTATTGTATCAATCCATGACTCTACCTTAACTTACATTAGTTCACTACTACACAAGTACCCACATTAAAACGAAAGGAAGCTTGCCATAGGCAGAGATGGGCAAAACTATAGAATGCACAATCAACATAAACTAATCAGGTAGTTCTAAAATTAATGTAATTAAGCTTTCAATATCACAAAAATACTTACAAATTTAAAGGTATTTAGTGCAACAAAAGAACAAGCTAAAATAGAATTTCCAAGACCAAAAGTAATGGAACAAAATTTATGCTCATGACAAACACATACTATCATGAATAAAATTCAATAAAATCCTTCTCAGTTGAAATATTAGTCCTCTATTTCATCCTTCTCAGTTGAAACACCAGTCCTTGTTTCATCCTTCTCGTGCTTTCATCTTTCAAAGTTGATTCAGCTTCCAAGAAGCTTGCAATTCATCTTTCAAAGTTGATTCAGCTTCCAAGAAGCTTGCAATTGATGTCGTTCATATTTCCAAATAGCTAAAAGAGCAAGCTAAAACCAAATTTCTAGGACCAATCCCAATGAAACTAAAAAATTTACCAATCCCAATGAAACTAAAAAATTTACCAATCCCAAACATAATTCTCTCAACTAATTGCATTTCAATAAGATTCTGGTCAGTTGAAACATTAACCCTCCTCCATCTCACCCTTTTCATGCTCCATGTTGATTTTAAAACTCAACTTCAATGGACGATAAACTTTTTTTCTAAGTGCATTTGGTATATTTTTTTAGCCAAAAACTTACAATTGACATGCAACTTTCTAAATAACAATACTCTTTTTTATCCTTTTAATGCACTACCAACGGTTGTAAGGACAAGTGACGACCTTCACACTCTATAACAATTAAATTTGAGTCATCCACACAAGTCCTTTCTTTGTTTCTAAAAAAAATCATATTTCTATTTTTAACCATAATTATCTTCCCAATTCCAACCATACCACACATCCCAATCATATTATCCTCACAACATCTCAAGACTTTCATCATCTCTTCAATTTTTTATTTATTTATTCAAACTCATAGAGGAATCCTATACAGATTCAAACCAAATCCCTCAATCAAGTAGGCTATACTCATGACATCTCAAAGCTTCCATCATCTCTTCTTCAATTTTTTTTTTTTTTTTAGATTCAAACTCATGCAATCCTATAGGGATCGGAACCGAAACCTTTAACAAAGTGGGTGTATCATTGGACATGAAATCTCCATCTTTTCTGATAGCTTTCTAGCTTTTCTACTCGATAAAAGACATGACATGATAATGAAGAAACCACTACGTAGATTTTGAATTTCACGCCGAATTCTCCTCGTGTTGTCTAGAATCTCATTTCATCACTTAACAAAACCTCAACATCACAGATGATCTTTCCCCCGTTACCCTTGATAGTAGTAACTCTACTATTCATCAAACTCCTTGCATCATCCAGTTTTCCAGATTCTTTATTTAGTCTCCGAATAACCTAGAATCACATAAGAAAAAGCGCAACATATATTCAAATGTGGTAAGTGGATTCGATGAATGTCACTGAATAATGTCAACTATCAAAACATAATCATCTCACAGGTATCAAACATCCAAGATAACACAAATGGATATGATGCCATTCAATCACAACATGGCAATAGAACAATATATCAGAGAGGTTCCACAACCTGACACAGAAAAGCCATGTGACCTTCAAGACAGAAGATCACATGTTATAGCTTGACCGAAATTAATAATGAACTGACTAAGCCCGGCAAAATCTTGTTTTCAAAGCTACAGTTTTGAACACGGATATTTTGAAGATTATGAACCTTGAATCAATAAAGAAGATGTTTTTGCACAACTTTTTTCAATATGTTGCCGGAAACTTAGGAAAAAAGGGGATAGCCATGTTGAGAGGAATCACATGCTTATAGAAGCATCTTACTGCTGCAAGATTTAAAGAGTCTGGTTTAGTCAATTTCCCAGCACACAGAACTTGATATGGGTGAACATTGGGAGGGTGCACAGTAATAAGATATTTGTGAAGAATATGCGCTCTACTTTAAGTTGAAACATAATCTATTTGAAAAAAAGCAAAACATGATCAAGAAAGTAGGTTGGGCCAGCCCACAAATTTAAAGTTTTGAACCAAATGCCCAAAATTTTCCTTTATCTTCAATTACTGAAACTAAAGTTTAGATGCTCCTAGTGCTAGATGGAAACAAAGGAACATTCTTGAGAGGCTCATTTCAATTTCCAAAATTCTTTACTCAAGTTAAATTTAACTTCTCAGGCCTAATTTAAAGAATCATCACACGCTAATCAGCTTAGAAACGGGTGAATCACACGCAGATCTAACCATCCAAGGTAAGAAAGAGTTGATTAACCGGTGACTGGGTCTCGCATAACAAGATCCAACCATATTTAAAAATTGAACGGTTACTATACACCAACTTAAAGAAACCGCAGATGAAGTGAGTGAACGCGTACAGAAAGGCAGAAATCTAACTGGCAACAGCACCAAAATATGTTGGAGGAAGACAAATTAAGACAAGGAAACGAGCTATTGCGTTAGCTGTGAAAGATTACCTCTAAAATCGCAAGGAGTAGTTTGATCCATAGGTAGAACAGATCTGCATGTCCGTATATTTTTCCTTGAACAACCGTCCTCAACAGATCTGGATTGTCTGATGCTTCCAAATTCCACCGAGAAACCCTCCGACAAGACCTTCAAATCCGGATCGCAAACAGAACCCGACAAAGATTAAGAAAGAGAGGAAGCGAAGAGCATTACCGAACCCTAAACGCTCCCGAACACGATTATTTATAGTGCAACTTGACCAAAAAAAAAGTAGAAAAGGAAAACGCTTAGGGAAAAGACAAAAAAGTAGGAAAAGGACAAAGGAAAAAGTAAAGTGAAGCAAAGAAAAAGGAAATAAAAAAAGGAGAATCATTAATGTACGATTCTGCTCTTGGTTGTGGCCAAATTACAAAATAGTCCCCCCTAAATATGAAAAAACTACAGTAAGCCTCGCCAAACTTCTTCCGTACACTAAATTATGTTTGATTATTGGAATTTAGGAAGCAAAAGAAAAGAAAATGTTAAAGAAAAATAATTTTGATAGTTTGATTAAGAAAAAAATTTAATAGACAAAAATTTTAAAAAAATTATAATTTGAGAAGATAAAATTTCATTTTTCTCACAAATTAGTGAATAAAATGGAAGGAAAACTATCTCAATTCTTATTTTTCTTCTAAAAATTTTATTAATTCTATTTTTTTATTTATTTCTTTATTATTATTTTTTCAAAATATAAAAAATTTTAATTTTAATTTTCTTTTTGATTGAATTTTTAAAATTTTTATTTTCTTTCTTAAAATCCTTACAACCAAATACTCTATATAATTTTTTTATTTTACTTTATTTTTTTTTTTTCATTTTTCTTTCCGCTCAGTTTCAAGACAACGGAGTCCCCAAAGGTCCAATTTTGCCCTTCTCTAGGGCCTAGGCAGGATTGTTTTGACCTCATTTGACCAAGTATTTAAAAGGTATATGGTTTACAATTTTAAAAATAAGACCTGACAACTTAGTATTTTTGTTTACTTAGGTTCAAACTTTCCATTATTGAGTTCATAAATTTATGATAAAAAATATTTTTAGTTATTCCAAATATATCACAGACCAGTCTTAAGTATCTCCTGTGCTAACTAGATGATTTGGTATATACTTATTCTACTGTTATAGAATTACAATTGGTAAAAAAAGGGGATCTATTGGGAAATATCTAGACTTCATTTTACATATAAATTTTCAAGTTATTAATAGTACCAGTTTAAAACATTAAAAATAAGATTTTATTATTAATATAATTTATATTTGAACTTTTTTGACGACTGATTTATTTTGTTTAAATAAGAAATATTTGAAGGTTAAAATTTTATTAGAACACTGCAATGCTAAATTCATAGTAACAATCAAAGTTCATAAATGTGGTATTTACGAATAAGTATTTTATTTCTTTGTTAAATATGCTCATATTTGATTTATTTTTTGCTTTAAGATAAAATATTATGTATCCGGCAATGAATATTATGGCAACCAATTTTTCTTTTTTGAAAAAAAACTAAATGAAACCACACAAAATATGTTAAATGCAAATTAGATACTTAGAATTAATCAATATTGTTAATCGAGGGAAAGAAATTACGAATTAAATTTAAATTTACTGTAAAAGTGAAATAAGAAAGAAAAACCCCTGCCTATAATTATGAGCACCATAATTTCAACAAATATCTGAGGCCCATAAAAGTGAAACAAGAAAAAATTTCTTACAATACAAATTAATTAAGCAGCAAAAATTGTGACAGCTTGAAAATATGATTTCATTATTTGATTTATTCTTTAAGTTAGTTTTTAAAATTAATAAACTTAACGTACGTTGAATTTATGAAATTTTAATTTCAAATACACAAAATGAGGATATTCTTTGTTCAATTATCATTCATAAACAAAACTACTTTTAACACTGAATATTAAATAATTAAATAATTTTACAAAAAAATATTAAACATTAAAGTAATAATAAACGTAATATATGCCAATAATATATATTTTCATAATTATTCCATAAAAATTATATGCATCTTTGCTAACATTTTCAAAAAAATTTTACAATGTAAATACTTCATAAATTAAAATAGTTAAAAAATTTTAAGTCTAATAGCAGTACCATCGACAGCCTAATCTTTCAAATCCACCGAATGATAGAAGGGATTGGGGGCAATGAAAAAGGAAATCCTAGACTGAAATGTTACGTAATTCCACTTGGATGGGCCATCATCTGGGCTAATTATCGGGCTTAAACGAACGCCAATTTTTTCATATACAGGCCCAACCTATTCCAAAAATGACAATGGCCGGAGTGGGACACGTGTTGGGAAAGGGTATGGGCTATTAACTGGGAGTGAACAGATTACTGCATTGGTCTTACCCAATCCAATGTCTAGAGATAACAACTTGGATGGATAAAATATCAAAATTGAATGTTCTAAAGCCTGGCCCAAAATTCGCAAAAGATATTAATAATGTTGTTCAATAATATATAAAAATTTAATAATTATCCAAAATAATCTGATATGTATCTATGTATTGGTACTTTTTAAAATGAAGTAGAAAGTTAAATATTACAACATATTGAAATGCAGACATACCAACAATTGAAAATAGCAAACAAACTTTACAAGTCCAGTTTAACAAGTTAAAAAGGCTTTCTAAACTTAGAATTAAATTTTTAAAAATATAACTTATGATATGTCGTTTATTTGTCATCAAAAAAATATTTTTAATTTTAAAACTAATTTATAATAACAAAATTCAATAACCAATGAAGTTAATGTGTTTAAATGTAATTTTAAATTCGATATTGTCATGTGCATAATTAAAAGCAGTTGCTTAATTGATAATGCATATTTACATTACTTAATTAGGCATAACACTAAATATACATTTTGCAAACAAAATAAACTCAAAATCTTAATAATATAGTATAAACTACAGATTATAGATAGATCAAGGAGTAATAGAGTAAATTCACATTAGTATAATTTAATTAAAAGGCAAAAGTGTAGATTTACATTATTTAAATAAGAATAACGGTGTAAATTTATATTGTACAATTAAAGTAGTCAAAAGACAGAGTAATTTGTATTAAAAACACCCTCAGCAGAGCATTATAGAGCCTAAAACTTTATTTATTCCACATAAAGCGCAACAAACTAGATATTAATACATTTTGAACAAACTTTCTATTTTTATGTGCGATAGAACTTGTTGCTCTGCCATTAGTTATCCTTTTGCCAGTAAACTGTGAACATATGGTTAGACTCCCCTTTGCTAGCTGCTTGGACCAAAACCCTGAGTCTGGTGCTCCCTTTATTTCCCTTACTCCCTTTGCTTCGAATTTAGAATAGAAATATATAGTTTGATTCATCATTATTCTTGGAAACTCTGCATAATTTTAACTGCTGTGTAATCCTTCTAACATAAATTGTCCTACTGAGTACCGAACGTATCAGTCCAAACATTAGAACCCTCATTTCCTTCCGAGTGCAGCAGACAAAAAGCCTTAAGAGGCTTCTGCATATCACAAGTGGCATGGTTAACACACACGCGCACACCTGGAGAGCTAGAAAGAGAAGAGGGCCACGATCTTAAGTAGAAAATGAGACTTCCCAACCAAAATTGTCAAAAAAATGATATCATGAATAATCTGTTTTTTTTCATACCTCCTTGAAATACTTTCTGATAGTTTCTTCTTGCATGAGGTACAAAAGGAAGAGAGACAAAAGAAAAAAAATGAAGTCCCCCAAACATCTGATACGCCTAAACAGACAGAAATATTTGCATCTTAATATCAATGCCTAGTCATATGAGAACTAAAACAAACTGGTACCAGAACCAGATTGGGATTTGGTACCATACTCAGTTCTAGAAAAACTCAAATCTAATTTCATAATCAATTGGAAAAATCCTTGGCTGGCAAAGTGCTGATCATACCATCAGCAGACCACTTGGAGAATCCTTTTTCCAAAGCCTCTCGCATCCACACGTGCCTACAGCATTCAATGGCTTCAGGAATAGCTAACCAACTCCTTTCTCTCTGACTTTTTTCAGGCCAGGATTCAAGTTCCTCCTTCACATGCAATGCGTACATGGCAGCTTTACACAAGCCTTCTGGACTACACTCATCTTGTAGTGTCTTGCTCTTGAAAGGATAGTATCCCAGGAAATGCTGAAACGGGAGGAAAAAACAAAAAATTATGTCATTTTTGAATGGAGGGAGTTCCAAATCATGCTGTCTACATTTTTACATATAGATATTTGAAAAATGAAAATAAAGAAAACTGCAAACAGTATCAGGAGAACAAAATAAAGTTATATACCCAAAGATGTACCAAGTGCTTGATGGCTTATTGTTTACTTGATTTTTTTCAGCTGGGTGTAATCTATGTGAATTTAATTGATATCCTTCATACAAACAGGCATCCAGTAACTAAGTATTTATTAATAAACTTGTTGTGGAAATAAATATCACTAGCAGCCGTGGCACACTTGCAAAATAAATTTGAAAACATGTGTCAAGTAATCTTAATCACCAATATGAGTAGAAGAGATTTTTTGCATAAATTTTATTTGAGAACACATATCAAGTGATCTTAACAAGTAGAATTTAATCACTTAAGGTTTGGGCGGGAGTTTTTAATTGAGCATAAAGACGAAATAATTTGCAGAACAAAGAGAAATTAAGCAATGAAGGAAAATTAAATGGCAAGAGTTATCAGTAGTTTCAGAATAGTGGCAGAGTTGGAGAATTTGTTTTGGGTAAGGGTGGGAAGATAATTACTCTTTAACACATTTTTGGATAAGAGAAGGAGATAATTACTCTTACTGATTTAACCTTTGAAAGATTAATTAAGAAATATAAGGATAATTTAAGAAATTCACTTTTTGCCAACCAAATCTCAACTCTAAGAGTCAGACGCTTTATAAAAGGGTATAGATATACACATATTCATAAGTGAGGTAAACGATAATATATATTTATCTGTAATCTTGTCCTTCAAATTTCCAGAACAAAGTTGAAAAAGAGGATATAGAGTTCTAATAATTCTTATCATGTAACAACTACAAAAGGCAGTAAATGTACAGAAAGAAGACGGAAAAACCACAAAAGAAGGCAACGTAAAAAAGTAGTTATCGACCCACCACTGGTTTACTTCCACATAAATTAGCTGCTATTTACTCCTTTCTTGTTCTAGAACACAGAAATCAACACATGACCAAATTAGGAGGGTGCTCCAACCGAATGCACAGTGTTGTTAACACTCGTTCGGATTGTAACTTCGTAATAATATAGCATCTCTTACCTTGCCAACACAACCAATTCAATGCCTCAACAGATGGCATAAACAATAACTCACTACTGATCAGACTAGAATATAAAATTTAAGCAACAAAAAACACAACGAAGCGAAACAGGAAGGAAGTAAACCTTTTGTCTTACCACTAAATCCCCTCGAACCCCAGCCTCTTCCATGGCTTCCCTTTCTGCAGCCTCCTCAGCTGTTTCATCATTCTCCCATCCACCCTACATCAAGAAAGAGTAAGGGAAATGGGGATGTTCTTAAGATCAATAGCTGAATGTAAAAACATGCAAAAATTATAGAATAGCAATATGTTAAACCATGTATGTTATGGGCTTCCATGATGGAACAGGATGCAAACACATTAGGCAACCTCAATTCATCAAGAATTGTATCTAATCAGGCAACCTTTTGTATCAGGAATACTAGGATATATTAGTTTACTTCACTTACCTTCTCTAAGAACTTTGGTTTGCATTAGCTCAGGTTCAAGTGTATAGAATGCAAAAACCAAGTGCCCTTAGTAGCTTCTAACTATTTCCAAAAAGAAGGTGCTCCTTAATAGGAACACAAGTTGTTATTCAAAGGTAGTCTGGGATAGAGGGAATAAACAGAATTCTTTAATAGAAAGGTTCTACGACCAGAAACCAACATCCCAAATCTCTGAAGGCTGTACAGAGAGAGAACTCTGACATGGAATCATAATCAAAAAGGAGGGAGGAAGAGCGAGAGAGAGATGCCACGTATTGACCTCAAAGTTTTAGCACTGTTCACATCCATATTTCATGATTCAATACATAAACCCAAAATACAAATCTTCACACAATATTGGAACCCAATTGAAGTGTCCTTGAAGGATTATGACCATCATTATGCCAACTGAGTTTCAATCAGAAGAAACATTGCAAAACAGCAATTGCACAAGAAAAAAGCAGCACATTTAGAGTCCACATACGAGACTTAGCAATGACTTTGTTAGTATGCTGTTCTGATCCTTCAATATTTATAGGTTCATAAGAGTACAAAGAGAGGTAATCTACACTTTTAAGTGTTTGTTGGGATAGCTCCACAGAACAATAACAAATGAAAGCATATTTTCTTAACAGCAAAAAACAGAACATTGTAAACAATATAAAAAAAAATGACAGACTAGAAAATGGTTTATCCACACTTTTGGTGGTCTACAGAAGCGAAGGGTGACAGGTTTCACCTTGGGAAATAAAAGACCAGGTCCACTAGTTGAGTTGATCATTAGTACTTCAACTATCTTCTGAGATGTCCCACCACCATCTTCTTTTGCATTCTTATATCTGAAGGGAATACACCTGGGAAATGACTTTGACTGATTAAAACTCGTAAACATGCATGCTTATACTCATTTAGTCCACAAAAGAAAAGGATATCGGGAAAATCCCATCAACCTTTTGTCTTCTTTTCAATTTCAAAGAACATTCATGTCATTAGCTCAAAGAATGGAAATGCACCAATAGAGCAAAGGCTTATGGAGGTCCTTGCTTGTCCGACAGCTTAGGGGTATATTCATCCATATAGAAAGTGAATAATCCCATGATAATGAATTACAAAATTGTCAAATGCATCGATGAAACTAGAACATAAGCTTGTGTGAGCTTAAGTTTCAGCTACCTAGGAATATTAAATTTCAGATAAGAACGCATTTTCACTGTTAGGTATAAAAACTTGCACCTTAGGATTTTTCATCACCCTCGGCCTATTGAGGGGGATACCATTCATGCATCCAATGGAGATACTACTAATATATTCATGCATCCAACAGGGATACTGCTATTATATTTTCTGAATAAATTTACTTGTAAAGAAAGAAACCGACTTGCCAAAACACAATGGTAAATTCATTTTTATTTTTTATGGGGTGGGGAAAGGGGCTGTAGTTCTCTCACCCTTGAAGACTAAGATTGACTAAATCATGACCTAGTCTAATCTTTCAGCAAAGTATCCAACAATTAGACCGGGATGAAATAACTCATGAGATTCTTGGTCTGGTCGCTTGGGTGATGAAAAGGCAGAGAGCATGCATTAAAACTCCCCATTTTGTCCTGCCGTTACATTGTTTGCCTCCTGAGTAAACAAATTAAAATCCCAACCCAAAGACACCCCCAAAAGAAAACTAAATCAACTTGGAAATGCATTTATTTCTGCAAGTTTTGGTTTTATTGCGGTGCAATCAATTGCCAGCATGATATTCAAAGCCCTTAACCTTATTCCAGAAACACCCGAGTAAACAAAAAAAGAAAGATTCCAATTTAACATGCATTTCTTCCGCAACATTCCCAACAACAAACCCTGGCCACTTGAACAAACTTGAAACCCAGACAAAATGCCCAACAAAATTTCTCTCATTTTTTCTCCCAATTAACTAAAAAGCAAGTAGCCAAAACACCCACACAATCAACTGAACATGAAATTTGATTCATCAAACGAATCTCATCTAACATAGGAGGGAAAAAAAAATCGGAATCACAAGAATTCCAATTTCCCCACATTTTCTTAAATGAAAATTAGAACCAAATCCCTCATGCAAAGTAACCCCGCTATAACACAAATTCCCTCATTATACACGGACAAATTCAAGCAGAAAAGAAATCAATAGATAAAATAAAAAGTACCCAGCAATGAGGCGGTAACCATCCTCGTAGCGCTGGTGATGCCGGCCAGTTCGAGCCACCAATTCAGACATGTATTCCAAAAATCCAACCAAATATAATAAAATATCTAAAACTGTTTGCAATTATGAACAGATACGAATCAAAGGATAAGCCTTCGATTGACGAAAACCGAGTAACAAACCATTTCCCAGAACTCGTCAATTTCTCCTCCTAATTCTTCAAATAAGGGCCGAATATTTCCACATTATTTTCACGTAAGACAGCGCAAGAATCGGAGTATGCTTTTACGGAAACCAATTGGCGTCCGCAGTCAAATTTGGTGCGTGTGCGTCTTCATTGAAAGATCGGTTACGGAACAGGATTACCACGCACAAATACAAGTCCGTTTTTTCTCTCCTTATATATTTTACTTGTATAATTTAATGTTGGATCCATAAATGGGAGTTTTAGTGTCCCCTAATGACATTTGTACCCTCGAATTTTATCGCCAAATTATTGTCGATTAGCGGGGTTGGAGGAAGGATAATGTTGTAATTCCGTGGAAGGGGTCCCGACGCCCGCACTTTTTGAACGTAGGTTTATTGATTCTTAACCGTAGTGGCGCATCGATGCGGACGATTAAATGTATAACGCGTAAGATTCAAATTATATATTAAATTATTTTATTTTTAGTTTTTACGAACTTACTGCGATCAAATTATAATATTGGAGAAGATAGTGGCTCTAATTTTTTCAATTTTTAAGTATCCATTTTTACGTTTTTTTTTTTAAAATGTGAAAAAAAATAAAATAAAATTTAAAAAATATAATCATTGAAACATACGATTTTTTCAAAATAAAATGAAAGCTTTTCTTCACTCTTCCCTCCCCCACCTGTCCTTCATTGTCGAAAGTGTCTCTGTATTTTTCCCTTCCTTAATTATTTTTAATCATTTTACTGAATATTGTTAGTTCAAATGCTTCTTTTTTCCACTTCACAAGTTCTTTAAAATATTAACATGGTCTAAAATTTTATTTCATATAAAAAAATTTAACGAAATTCATAAATTTACATCTTCAAAGCTTATACACACATAATATATGTGTAAAGAAAATTAGTATAAATATAAATATAAGGAGCATGAATGGCTAGCCTTGGATGAGAAATGCGTGGCTGTGCAGAAGGGATTCCGCATGCGACCTTTCACGCTTCTATTTTCTCCTTTGTCATGCCTCTTTTTGTGCAGCTTAACGACGTTCACATGCATTTGCCCGAACACCATAAAATATATCTTTATTTTTATTTCAACAGTAGAGATTATCAAGTTTCAAGCTGGCAGCATAACCTCATAGAATTGTATCCGATACACAGTCTAACAGATACAGCACACCAATGTTGTCACCATGTATGAGGATCGGCATTATAAGAACCTAAACCATGTCTTAGATCAGTACTTATTTGCAATTTCTGATAGCGACGAATACGTCCCAAGAACTGCACTCACAATGCCCACTCCAACTATGCTGATGCTGATGATAATCTGTCATACGAGAAAAAATAGGAAAGCTTGTAAGAATAGGATTACAGGACTTTCATGCAGTTCAACATGACTCCTAGAGAATTCAAGTCGTGGAGGGTGAGAAAAAAAATACTGTTTGTCTATTCTCATGTTGTCACAACTACGTAGTAACCGGACGGAACAGATAGAGATACCAGCCAGACAAGTCACCTGTGTCCTCGTGGCTTTCTTCCCCAGTATCTTTATGAAACATAAAGCAGGCACTATAACTGCCTGAAAAGAACAGCACCGTGTATTACGAAGGATGTTTCTAGTGCATACTTTTTGAACAAATAGAACGAAGGGTGAAAAGGGAAGTGAGTGATTTTTTGGAATAATAAGGCACGCCAAATCATCTGTGCACAATCACTACGTTAAAGGACCCGACATTGTGATCGTGCTTTTCTTTCCATCAGCTAGCATAATGGCCACATTGTGGTGGAATATACCAAATATTCGATGGTCTGTTTCAAGATTTTCAATTGACTGTAGATTCTAAGTTGTCCAGTTGATGCATAAAGCCTTCCGTGTTTAGAAATTTCAGCATCTAAATGTGATGTCACGGAACACTACTTATAAGATATGCAACATTTTAAAGGCATCGATGAGCACTTTCTTTTCTGGTTAGTTAACCCATCGCTTTCTCCTATTGCATGCTTACTCATCAGAAAGGCATTAGGAATGCTATCCATTGGAGATTGATTATTGCTTTTACAAGAAAACACGGCTAGCAATGTCGTGAGTTTGATCAGCACTCACCAACCATATATTAGTGTTAATTGAATGAACTAAATCTATCTTACCACAAGTATACTGAGAAGAGAACCAATCAAAGACATCACAAGACCTGCAAAAGAGAGAATGAAGATTTGTTCTTAGATTAGTCAGTAGATATGTAGTACACTGCAACACATATTAGGAGGTTGGACAAGTCCTAAAACACGTTCAGAAAACGTTCAAAAGACCAGTAACAAATAAAAATTATAAGATGAGATGTTAATTGAAGAAAACAGGAACATGTCGCGTGAAGTTTATAAGGCATACCAAAGAAAGGAAGAGCAAATGCAATGCAGACAGTAGAGGCAACGAGTAATGTTCTGAGAAGAATATAAAAACCGGCACTGCTGGAGATCCTAACAGGCAGCAGCTCTTCTATACTCCTGGCTAAAGGGTTCATCAACAAGGCATATTTGCACCGTATTAAGGAAGCCGACAAGGAAAGATGAAGAATTGGATGTCTGATAATTGAATCGGTTAAACTTAAAAAGGATATTTGGTGAATGGATTTATGACCTGCAGACAACAAAGAAATAGATATGTAACTATTTCAAGCAAGTGCAATTATCAGAAAACGTTAAGTGTAAACCTATTTTCGTAACTATTAAAAGAAAACAAGACATACAGTTGTCCATAATGCGACTTTGGAAACAACAGAATCGGCAGGCATGTTTAGAGTTATCTGAGACAGTGTGCTCTGCCCAAACATGAGAAAACCGATGACAGCAATGCCTCCATATATGAGAACACACAACAGAAAGCTGCACCACAAACAAAAGTACCAGATTTAACAGAAAATTGATACTGATGGGAGTTCATAATGAATCTATAACGTCAAAGCCAGCTCACCATATCAGAAATGCATTGGTGAACTTTGTTTTATCGGCCATTGATTGATATATATTTGGGAATACAGAATGCCCTGAATAGCAGAATCCATATACACCAATCGCAATAGGAATTCCATTCCAGTTCACTAGTTGACCAGTCTGATGAAAGCCAATTCCATCCGTCACTGCAAGTAGAGGTAAGCAAATAACAACGACTATAGTTACAAGAACACCTCCAGCTGCACGACAAGACAAAGAGAACATACGTCAATGATTGCTGATGAAAGAAATGCTTAAAAAGAAAAAAGTATATTTCAGCACCTGAAAGATATGATATCACCCGAAGATCCCTTAACCAAACACTTGGAAGAACAATAATAGCTGCGAGAATACCAAAGAAGTGGAGGGAGTCCAGATTAAGGCCCCCAAACTCAAAACTCAATCCAGGAAATATCCTGGTGAGATTATCGCCTTCCAAAATGATAAACTCCGCACAATATGTCTGCAGTGATGGGAAAGAAGTTAAGAGGTGTGCTTTGATAACTAAACATGGATAACAGAACTTGGAAATTTGATCGCACTCCACTTACATACAACTCTGCATACAAAATTATCTGCGCCAAGAGACAGCAGAATCGAAGAATCAGCTGGTTGAAGCTTTTACAATATAGATAATGATAATGAAGGCATGAATTATAACAGAGTAAAGAAAAAAAAAGCTAAGCAAGTGAAATTTCGGGCTTCCAACCTTCATTTTGACTTACTTTTGAGAGAGAGGAAGAATGCAAGTACATGTGTTGATCCATTTAATTCGCAATTATCATTTACATGATTTAGGATGTTTCCAAACCTCGATTAACTGACAGACCATTAAACAACATAATTTTTATAACATCATCAGGAGGCACAAGGACGTTAAAATTTTCAAGAAACCTATTACATCAAGTGTAGCCAGCCAATGCTAAGAAAATGCCTGAGTCATAGGATTCTAGGGACCACTTAAGGAAAAACTATGCGCACAGCCTAGTTTCCCAATCACAACCAATGATCAGCATCAAGTGTTATGGATCGAAAAGCCAAACACTTGCATAAAAATGAGTTTAAATTACGGTAACTACCGATACAGCAAGTCGTCCATATCTTCCAAATGCAGCTTCTCCTATGTCTGGGTAAGTCATCATGCCTTCCCTGCTCTCAAAGCAGTATCTCATAAGATTAGCTGTGTAACAACAGACTACTGCAAAGAGGACTAGGATTGCCAAGCTACTCCAGCCAGCTTCTTTCACTGTATATGGTGTAGAAAGCAGTCCAACCCCAGCCAACACGTTTACCCCTGTATCATTTCTGCATAAGAACTATATAACTGCTAGCCAAGTTTCACAATTTTCCCCCTTTGTGGATAAGGGAGCTGAACTTGATAACAGAAACTAAAACATTAACCAAGAAGACAAAGTTGTGAATGGTTTCTGTATAAGATCTCCCATCTTCTATCAAAAGGTTTCATTGATTGACTATCTCCACCTGATAAAACCATACTTTCACCCCACGTAATATATAACCATGCACTTCACTCTGTAGGTTCGTTTTTGCCCTGAACTAACAAAATTTAAACCTAAAAATATAATTTTTTTTATTCATCTTACCATTGAATATTGTCTGAGAAAAGCTACATCCATGGCTGACTGGAAGTTCTCCAGCTAGTTGCTCATGCAACAAAGCCTTCTCTGACCAGGATAACTGTGCAATAGAGATGCTGTTCGATTCATCATTTTCCTCAACTCTTTCTTCTTTTGAGAGAAAACTTGTTTTCGCATCGGAGTGCAAATAATTGTCACTATTCACTTCAGAAAACGAATATCTAGCACTTAAACGATGTCTCAAGGTTCCAAATTGTGGAGATGCAGAAATTGTATAAGAGTCAGTTGTCCGCCTGCTCCAAAATGGAAAGAAAAAAAATAGTAATCGCAAACTCTAGAAATCAAGAAGTGATAAGTAGTCTTTTGGTAGCAAAGAATGGAGCCAAGCTTGAAGTTTTCTCGTCCATTATCCCAATGAATAGTCGCAAAAATTCTAAAGAACATGTGACGACCCTTTTCACTGATGGCACAGATGGCAGTGAGCTTACCTATAACTCTGAGGCCACTGCTGAGAAGAGAAGGGCGACTCAGAAGGTGATTCTTGACAATGGGAATCTTCAGCACCACCACCCTCTACATCAGTGCTGCTGCCACTGTCAGTCTTCTGGTCATTCTCTTCAACATCATCATCGTCATCATAAAAGTTTTCCAAGAAGTATTCGGTTGACTGTCTAGAACTCTGTGCCATGGACGCGCGCGCGCGCGCGCGCGCGTGTGTTTTGCTTAAGAGCCAGTCCAGCCCACAAATTCAAGAACCCTTGCGCCCTTTTGTGGACAGCAAGACAAAGTTCGCATGTGAAAATAAACGAGACAGCAAGGCTTTTCCAAAGAATTAAGATAAGAGTGACAATTGATCCGACTATGAATTTAAGAAGTTACTTTGTACTGTGAAGCGGGCATTAATAACTGTAAGGACATGCAGCATTGAGTGGCAGCAAATGAATTCTCGGACAGCCCACGTGTCCAAAGAAGGCCACCTTCCACTGAGGAAAAAATCTGCCCCACGTGGAAATTTGTTTCTGCACATTATTTTGCATTTTTTTTTTGTTTTTAGGTACCAAGAAAGTTCTGAATCCTATTACGAGCTTGTGAAGACGACTTTTAGTACAAAAAAATAAAAAACCCACACAGTAATACACACACACACTCACACGTACTTATATATATATATATATATATATGTATGTATATATATGTATATGTAGTTTTACGAGTGAGGAAACTATGGGGAAGTAACATTTATCCTTGCAGTTATTTCGTTGCCCCATCTCGCTAAGTACATCAATTTCATGGGTGGTACTATATTTAGAACCCAAACTAAAACGATATTAAAAGAAAAACCACAATAGACTTAAGGTGCTTACATAATCACGAGCTTCACAATACAAACAAGAAAATCTGACCAATATCAATGGCAGTGGTAACTTTTAGTGAAAAATGAAGATAAGGCTCTTTATTAATAGAATCAGTACAAACTTGAGAACCTTCACTTGACACCATTCTTCTGCAACAGACTGTGAAGCTAAATGGATTCGGCTTCCAAATCATCTGACGACAGAGGACAATGTCTCGCATCAAGGGATGGGTGCTCAGCCAAATTACCCTCTGCAATTAGGCCCATTCCAGAGAGTAATCTTCAATGGTCGAAACAGATAGGCTTCCAACTCTTCTTTTAGTTGGTAAAGAAAGTTCTCCCAATTTCAGTACCCATTATTGGGATGGTCCCATTTATCTACCTGTTAAAGCCAGACAATGCACGTCGCTTTAATCATCTTTTAATGATACAAATTAGATGCAGATACTAAATTCTCTGAGATCAAATCCACGTTACCAAAAAATTGATTGGAAAATTCAAAACACTGAAGATCACTCTTTTTATCCAGAGGATTCCACTGCTTGTTCTCCCTCGTGTTTTCAGGCATGCTGTAGCTCTAGTCTGACTAACAGCCCGGAAACTCCCTAGAGATTTGATTTATGATCCAATTGGCCATCGAGGGACTGTTGCTCGTTTCGTAGCACTTGCATTTTGCACATCTGGAAAACAAAGATCCGAGCTTACTACAATAAACTCAAGATGCCTGAATACAGTAAGCCCTTGTTTAAATTTAATTTAGGAAACACTTTGCAAAATAGTGTAATGACACGGTTCAAGGGTTTATAAGACATATCTCATCTATATAGATATAACATTACTTTACAAGGTTTAGGTAGAATGAGGAGACTAGTTCACTGACTACCTAAAAAACCTATCTTCTGGGCCCTCTGCTAACAGAGATAAGGGACTACAAAATCATCAAATCTACAATAAAATTCTGCAATAACTCAGAAGTTACAGAAGTACTGTAAGAAAAGGAATGGCAAATCAACTTTCAGACTCTGGAACAAAAGAGGAATTTTAACAGCTTAATAGCTTAAGTTTATTAAAAAAAATTCACAGTCAGAACATCAGAAACTTGGAAAATTTATCTTGCACAAACTTATCCAATCAATTCATGCACCAAAAGGACCAGGAAACTTGTAAAGAAGAATTTCCATAGACATCACGACTCAACCATGCAATAATTCTGATTGTCAAAGCACATACATTCATATTTGTAAATTAACAACCCTCACATATTCGTTAACAGGCAAGAGATAAAAACTTCTAATGCTCAGAAGTTGATGTTGGAAGATTTGTACAATAGGACAGAGCAATGTGCCTTACATTAAGTAGACAGCACACACGTTGCCTGCAGTTCTTCCTTTATATACCTCAACAAGCCAAACAGGTAGAACTTGCAATCTTGATATGTTGCATACTATCTGCAATCTATTAAATAAGACAAATACATCTTTTCAATGCCATGGGGTGATACCATCATCTATAAAAGCAGGAAAAAGAAAGATTATTTGTATTGATATAAAAATCATCAAAACAATATAAACTAAAATCTGTATTTTTAAAAAAACATTGATTACAGACATGTGTGCTCACCTTGTTTTACCAGCAAGATGTTTCCTTACAACAAGCTGAAAGCTAAAAAAAAGTTGATCTCTGTTTTGATAGCATCAATTAACATCAACTTCTAGAAACAGCTCTCCATGACATCTACCATGTATGCATGCTCACGCAAACATGCAGTTAGTGAATCTAATCCATCATAAACTAATAATTCTTCAGGATGGCTGCGATCAGCATTAAAAAAAGCATGCATTCCATCACTAAGTTCAATCCAGCTGCAACCAGGTGATTTCTTCACGTCTTGTTGCGTCATCTTGTGCCTTAACTCCGCCACCTCTTCATATCTTCCTGCTGCTCCATAAATATTAGACATCAAAACATAATTTCCACAGTGCTCTGGTTCAAGCTCAAGCACCCGCTGGACAGCAAACTCAGCCAGGTCTGCATTCCCATGGAGTCGGCATGCAGCTAAGAATGATCTCCACACAACTTGATTAGGCTTGATTGACATGTTTGAAATCAACTCGAAGGCTTCCTCAAGTTTTCCAGCTCGACCAAGCAGGTCAATCACGCATGCATAATGTTCAATAGCAGGTGCAACACCGTATCGCGGCTGCATATCTGCAAGAAGTTCGCGCCCTTGGCTTACAAAGCCTGCATGACTGCATGCTGCTAATACTCCCACAAAGGAGACCTCGTCAGGTATCAATCCACCCTCACACATGCGAGAAAACAGATCCAATGCCTCATTGCCATACCCATGCATGCCATATCCCATTACCATAATATTCCATGAAGCCACATCCTTAATTTCCATCTCATCAAAAACCAAACGGGCTTCACTCAGACTCCCACATTTTGCATACATATCCATAATTGCATTATCGGTGTACGTACCTGCCTGGTCCAGCCCATTAACAATCATATAGCCATGAATCTCTCTACCATGCATCAATGCTGCCAAATGTGAGCAAGCAGGAAGAGCAGCAGTAACAGTCACTAAATCTGGCTGAAATCCTGATCTTAACATCTTTTTCAAAAGCCTCAAAGTTCCATCATGATCACTGCACTGTTCGTGAACACTGATAATCGAGTTCCACGTATACATGTCCTTATCAATCATGTTCTTAAAAACCAGGAATGCATCCGAAAGCTGCCTGCATTTCCCATACATATCAATCAGTGCATTCAAAACTGCAAGCCCTGAGTCATAGCCCATCTTTATTGCTAATGAATGAAGTAACTTGCCATTGTGAACCCCTCCAGCCAGTGCTAAAGCTGATAACGCCCCAGTAACAGTGAACCTATTAGGAATGAGCCCCGCTTCAGCCATCCCCCTAAAAATCTCCAAAGCCTTGACAAACTCCCCAATCTGCACATACCCATTAATCATAGCATTCCATAGCACAATATCATCTCTAATAGGCAAATTCTCAAACACCTCCTGTGCATCACTCATCAACTCAAACTTCAGATAGCAATGAACCAATGCACTACCTATAAACAAATCAAAATGCAGCCCAAGTTTAAACAACAACCCGTGAATATTTTGCAAATCCACAATATTTGAACAAGCCTTAATCACGCAAGGGAAAGTGAACTTGTCCGGAGCTAAACCAGACAACCTCATTTTACAATAAAATTCAAAAGCTTCAATTGGCAAATCGTTACTAGACAAACCAGCTATAATAGAATTATAAACAAACACGTTGTGTACATATGTTGTCGCGTAAAAAACTGATTTAGCATCGGCAACAGAGTTGCACTTGGAGTACATATTGATGAGGCTAGTAGCGGAAAGAGGAGAACCAAGATGACCACTAACAAGCATACGCGAGTGGATTTTTCTGCCCTTTGAAAGTTCTTGATTTTGTGCGCAAGATTGAAGTAATGCGATGCATGTTTGGAGATTAAGAAGTAGAGCTGGTTTGGAAGCGAATTTGCGCGAGAACTGAACATGGTTTTTGCATAAAGGTATTGCCCAAAACATTCTTTGGTACACGGAAATGAAGATTTTCAGCAAGCAGAATTGTTTAGGAATGGCCGCAGAAAGGTGGTGGAAGCATCTGAAATTGGCTGGGCCGCCGAGGGCGGCGAGTGAAGAGCCTTAGTGGGCCCTTAGCTCTGCAGATGACCATTTGGACCTAATGCCCATTAGCATTGAAAGTGAATTTTGAATGGAGTGATTTTAGGCCCAGATACAGAACCACAGTTCATGTGAGACCAAATGCGGTTTCATCTTACCCTTGAACCCTTTGTTTAATCAAATGCATAATTATCTTAATCAAAAACAAGAAAGTGCAAGAGCCCTTTCTTCTAACAGAACCCTATAATCATTCCTTACTTGGCCAACAATGTTCCACCCTATGAACCTCCCACGTTTGTATATGCAAATTACATTTGTAAAAGGAAAATATCCTTTGCTTTGTACTAAAGAAGTACCAATCTTCATACCTAAAACATCCAAACAAAATAAATAAGCAAACCATGTCCCAAACTTTGCAACATATATCTCTAAACTGTGAATAATATCGATCATTCTCTCAAAGTTTTGTGAAGATGGGGCAGTCCCTCAACAAATTTGGTGCTCTCTCTCTCCCCGCTTTTCTCTGCATGCTTTAACACAAGGATAGATGTGCATACATACACATCACTATCACAAGCATTTGTGAAAATAAATTATGGTAAGTTCATAAACATGTTATTTCTTGTGCAGGAACTGAGCAGAAGAAAGAAAGGGTAATCGAGTATGTTATCGATCAATACTATAATAAATACTTTGTGAAGGGTGAGAATTGGACTCACGAAACGTTCTATCACGCAATTTGCGAGACAGTCGAGTATTTCCTTTTTTTCAACACATTCATTTTTTGTTTTTTCTAGTATGTGATTATTTGTGGGAAAACTGGAAAAGGGCTTTTCTGGAATTAAATTCGCTGATTTTGGGCATTGTTTTCATGCCAGAGAAATCAACAAAACATTTGGCTATACACAGTTTAGGGTGCCACATACTAGCACTATTGAAGATGCATATAATGTAAGTATATCTCTATATTTAATTTACAACTTTAATTAAGTACACTTACTGATCTAATCACCGAGTTTTTGTGGTATGACAAAATGACAAGATAAGAGAATTAATTAGAAAGGGTAATTTTAAAAAAAATTGTAGCCTCGACACAAGCATTTATTAGATTTTGTCATTTGCAAAGCAAGTATAGTATAAAAAAAATTTCATTGATTTAGGATTTTAAAAAAGGGGTAGCATTAGTAGAATATTGTGTGGATTTTATTCATTAGTTTACACAGGCCTGCAATCATGAGAAGATTTGCTGCACAGGTTTCAGCTTTGGACCTGCAGCTGCTTTCTTGTTTGGTACCGAAATTATGTTGATTTATGCCATGCATTCAGAATGTCAATCTCGTTCAGATATTTTATTCTAGTAAAATGAAATTATATAAATCCATATAGACAATTTTTACTTAATTTCTCAAAGTGGAAGCATATAATTAATGCGATCACAAGAAAAATGTCATTTCTATTTTTTGTTTTTCCTTTTTTCTCCATGTATACCAAAATCCAAATGTGGGAATAGTTTGTATCTATGAATTGAGTCTAATGGTTTATTTTTATTATTCAGAAACATCACAAAGGCAAAGGAAAATCCTTGACGAAGGAAGAATTTCAAAAGATCCTTCAAGTGGTGATTCTTGACAGTGGAGTTACCAGTACTGGGGCTAAAGACATGCTATTCTACCTGTATGGAGTGCCAGCCACAGCCTTGTTCTTAAAGCAACGTTTGGCTCCAAAGTTGATCCCAAATGAAGTTTTCATCCCAGCAGTCACTTCTGCCACTGTTTTCATTCTAGCAAAGCTTAACAAGATATGAACCACATCAGATTAATTAATTAATCAATCAATCACAAGCTGATTTATAGTTACATTGATCTATACATCTATTCTTTGTATGTTGTTATTTCAGTTATATGTGATCTTGATTGATGCCTAATGGGATTTCCTTTTTGATAATTTGACTATTGGGATGTGACTAAATTATATAGATAATCAATTTATCATGAACAAGACCATATGGCAGTCACGATTTTATAATTTGTTGTCAGATTAATAAGACCCTTAGTTGTAGTGTTGTACATAAAGTGATGTATTGATTGAGGTACAGGTTAGAAGGTCCCTGGTTGACTTTGACCACCTCAAGTTTTTTCAATGCATTCTTTTTACAAATTTAGATATATTTTCCTTCTCCCTTTTCATTCTTTATATTTCCAGTCTTAACAAAAAAAGGACTATTTAGGGCCTTGTGATCAATGATTATCAAAAAAAAAAAAGGCCGGGATAGATTATTTAATTTAGAGTTTAATCAAATGTTCTTTTTGTTTGGTTGAAGCTCTTGGCACGTTAATCACCTAATATAAAATTACAAAATTATAACATAAATAATCTTACTTTAGAGTTGGGATAAAATAATTAATATGTCATGTTTCTCTTATAAGTTATTTAAAATATTATTTTAACCTTATATATATCATTCAGTAATTTATTTGCATAATAAAGTTATAATGGGTAAGTAAATATAATTAATTTAAATAATTAAGCTAAATAAACATAGTTGCCACGGACTAATTAATTAATCCATGTAAATATTTTTACCCTTTAAAATAATTTTTTAAATTATAATCCCATCAAATGAAGTAGATATGGCCAAAACATATAGTGAAAAACTTGTGACTCGATATTATTAGAGAGAAACACTAATAAAGAAATATCTGATTCCCTTGTGAAAAGATGAAAAGAGAGAGTTAATAATACATTTGAGTGTATGGATCGTTTTGTGTGTGCATGTGTGGACCTTAAATCCGGTTAAATAGCCAAATGTCAGAAAGGTGGCTCCTGGATTAAGCTACTTTATCGGCGTCTGAACAGGTCGTTCTTACAATTTTTTGGGCCATACGTGCTACGATCATTCTGTCAGCTGAAAACCAACCATTGTCTGAAGACAGTCAGTCCAGGGAGATCATCTCTGTCACATTTTGACCAGTTGCATTCTCAACATATGTCCTCATAAAACAAAAGATCATTGGGTGGCCTTTCGTGGGTTTTTTACACCAACCTGATTCAAGAAATGTAAAAAGAAAAGTTTTCCTCTTTCCCCCCCTATTTTCGTTTGGCTTAGGTTGTTTGCTACCTTCCTTTCCATTTTCATCTCACTTCGGGAGAGCAAGAGGACAGAAAGTGGCAAAGATTGATCTAGATATGCCCCATTTGGTGTGCATGGCTGAGCCATGACAAAAGAGATTGAAATGATCAATGCAGACATGTGTGACGTGCATTGAATAATTGAAGGTGGTAAAAGAAACGGGAGACCATTTTTTGTCCATCAGGAGACATGAAGGCCTGGGAAGCGACCGTCCGCAAAACGCAGGCAGCGGCCAAGAAACGTGCCAACACAATTTTCGGCACGTCATATGCCGTGGAGAACGTTGAGGAAGAGAACGATGATCAAGAAGAAGAAACGCATGCCAACGGAGAAGTGTACCACGCAGAAAGGTTTCTCCCCAATGGAGACTACTACACGGGCTATTGGTCAGACAATTTCCCTCACGGACAAGGCAAGTATTGGTGGACGGATGGGTGTATGTATGTAGGAGAATGGTTCGGAGGCAAGACCATGGGAAAAGGCACGTTTAGTTGGCCCTCTGGCGCTATGTATGAGGGGAATTTCAAGAGCGGTTTCATGGATGGAGAGGGCACGTACACGGGTGCCAATGGGGGCGCGTACAGAGGTTCCTGGGTGATGAATCTGAAGCACGGTTTCGGCATGAAGGAGTACCCAAATGGGGACGTTTACGAGGGGCAATGGAGCCGCGGATCACAGGAAGGACAGGGCAAGTATCAGTGGAAGGATGGGACTTGCTATGTTGGTGAATGGAAGAATGGGAAGATTTGTGGGGTGGGGAAGATGTTTTGGGCTAATGGGAATGTGTATGAAGGCAACTGGGAGGATGGGTTGCCTAAGGGACAGGGGACATTCAGGTGGGCAGATGGGAGTTTCTATGTCGGGAATTGGAGTAGTGATCCCACAGAGCAGAATGGGACTTACTATCCATCAGGATCACTGATGGAGGAAAATCTTGAATGGGATCCTCAAGAGGTCTATAAAGAATTGAAAGACTGCAAGGTTTGTCCGGCTGAGAAGGTCCCGATATGGCCTTCACAGAAGAGACTTGCTGTTTGGAGGTCTTCCAATGGATCAGACAGCAATTGCAGGCAGAGAAGGCTGTCGGTTGATGGTAGAATAGATGCCGGGGTAGACAAAGATTTGGGGGGGATGCGCCTGTCTGACGGTGCCGCACCTTCTCCTTGGACCGGTGGTTCTTTTGACAGGAATGGAGCAGCAGGAGAAGGAGACGATGCCTATTCCGGTTTACAATCCGACGGTAGAGGCACCCCAATCAGGATACCCAGAGTAGTGAAGAAACAAGGGCAGACAATCTCCAAAGGGCATAGGAATTATGAGCTGATGCTGAATTTGCAGCTGGGAATTAGGTAATGTGACCTATCTGTTTGTCTCTATCTTTGAAGAAGTGCTACTGCTCTTATCAGTTCTGTAGATTGAGAGGTACTTAGTCATCTTATCCTTCTTATTTTGCCTTTTGGACTCAAAAAGATTGGTATGGCTAAAGCATAATAGGAACAAGAAACGGCAATAGTGCAGCAGCAGAGGCAGTGTGATCTGCATTGGCTTCTTGCGCAACATCCTGCCCACATATCTTTCATTCTCCTAACCTGAAGCGTTGCAAAACCTTGAACACTTGACTAATGATGTGGCCATCATCTGCACAGGCATTCAGTCGGAAGACCTGGACCGCCTCCATCCCTAGATTTGAAGCCATCGGCTTTTGACCCTAAGGAGAAGTACTGGACAAAGTTTCCTCCTGAAGGTTCCAAGTATACTCCACCCCACCAATCCTGTGAGTTCAAATGGAAGGATTACTGCCCCAAAGTATTCCGGTGAGGCCATGTACTAAATTGACTTCATCTAGTGCGTGAGCATAGTAATGGAAAACTCAGAATCCCAAGTTTCATGCAGGACATTGAGGATGTTGTTCAAGGTGGACCCAGCCGATTACATGCTCTCCATATGTGGGAATGATGCATTGCGAGAACTTTCCTCACCGGGAAAGAGTGGAAGCTTCTTTTACTTGAGCCACGATGATCGTTACATGATAAAGACCATGAAGAAGGCAGAAGTAAAAGTGAGATTTTCGCTTACAAAGGATAATATGTATTGGTTTACTATAATCATATCAGTCCCTAAAGAAAGTGATCCTCCTTTTCTCATCTCATGGTTAGGTGCTTTTAAGGATGCTAAATGCGTACTATAATCATGTCCGAGCATTTGAGAACACTCTAGTCACCAAGTACTATGGCCTGCACTGTGTCAAGTTGAATGGACAGAAGGTATGATCAGTATTGGTGGATTACTTGTAGCAGCATTGTTGTTGCATGAATCACTAATGTGGTTCAGGGTTTAGGTGAGGTTCATCATCATGGGAAACCTATTCTGCACTGAGTACACGATCCACAGAAGATACGACTTGAAAGGCTCAACATTCGGCAGATTGACCGACAAACCAGAATCAGAGATTGACGCAAATACAACACTCAAGGACCTTGACCTCAACTTCATTTTCAGACTGCAAAAGACATGGTTTCAAGAATTCAGAAGGTGATTTCCAATTTGTTGGCTGAAATGACTGGGACAGGCCCTTTTTCTTGTCCTTCTCTTCAGTTTCATTAGTCACAGAGAAATGACTCTTTATCTTCTCTGCAGACAAGTTGACAGGGATTGTGAGTTTCTTGAGCAAGAGAGAATTATGGACTACAGCCTTCTAGTTGGTCTTCATTTTACAGATGCAGGAAATGATGATCAAACGCCATCCGGTGCTCTTACGCCTGTTGGTAATTGCTAAGTTCTCTCCTTTTAGTCCCAAAAATCTTCCCAACCTGACAAACAAAAGATTCTAACTTACATTTTCCTGCTTGAGCAGACAGTGGTGGCTCGGAAACCGATTCGCTTCCACGTTTGTCCCGAGCGGATGTAGATCAGTTGCTATTAGACCCCGCCAAGTAAAATACATACACTTCCTATGTCACTGCCTTGCATTTACATTCCAACATTAGTGTCACACACAGACATCTTAACTTGTTCAAGAATTCATCATCTGCAGATGGTCTAGCATAAGATTGGGAGTCAACATGCCTGCAAGAGTGGAAAGAACAGAGAGGAGAAATGACACAGAACTTCAGCTAGTAGGAGAACCAACAGGAGAATACTATGATGTAATAATGTTCTTTGGCATCATAGACATTCTTCAGGACTACGACATCACCAAGAAACTTGAGCACGCGTACAAGTCCATCCAGTACGACCCCAACTCCATCTCAGCCGTTGATCCCAAACAGTATTCAAGACGCTTTCGCGACTACACATTCAAAGCTTTTGCAGAGGACACATGAAGCGCATGAGGATTTGAATGCATGTGTACATGGCAGAGGTTAAGTGAGAAGTTTTTGGCTTCCCTCCTGTGAATTCTTTCATCCTTTTTGCATATATTCTTTATTCTTTTCACACTTGGTGTAATATCAAACCCAGTTTCTGCTGGGAAAAATGTGTTGTCTGTTTGACACGGTACAAGTTATCAGATTCAGTCAGTATAGACTTTAAAATTCAAGCAGAACATTTGATACTTGTGAAAACTCTTTCTGAGGATGCTATAGTCTACAGACAAAACAAATTTAGGTAATTCAATAGGTCATTAGAATAATTCCATTTGTTTAAATTTTAATATTTTTTAAATATGTACATAGATGTATGTAGCACAATGTGCTTGAGTATATCTATAGAATGAATTGCTACAGATTGTGCCCTTCTCTAAGGCTTGCAGGGTACAACAAGAAATGCTACATTCCAAAAGTCTAGGTAATTATTTAATGCAATGCAAACATCTTAGATTTTTATGGATTTTTATCTTGCATTTTATGTGTGCAATATAAATTAAGTCCTTATTTAATGACATTCGTACAAATCTATTGTAATTTTATTAATGCACTTCAAATAGACCAATTCGTTTTATGTATGGATGTTCCATGCCCTTACTTCTTAGAGTGTGGGTATTCAATTTTTAAATGTATATGCTCCTTTCTCCTTGGCAAAATGAAAATAAAAATGACAATAGGGGGCTTGTTTTCTGCCTATTCTTTCCTATTTGTTTTAGTTTAATTAATCAATAAAGAAATGAAGATAAACTTGTCCATTTCAAAGCATAGAAATTTCCCCCCTTTAAATAGCCTGATTTTCCTTTTTTTTTTTTTTTTTTTTTTGAGGAGCCTTGTTTTTTTATTTATGTAGTATTTGGTACACATGAAAATGTCATCCTTAAAAAATAGAATTATACCTTTTATTATTCCTTGTGGCATGTTCCAATTTAAGCAAAATTTTTCAACTTCAATGTATTTGATATTAGTACATTTTTTACTATTTTACTTTCTTTTTTATATTATTCTTATTAGTGCGTCTTTCTTTCATTAATTGAAAATCTTTTTGGGCCAACAAAACTCTATTGGGCAATGGAAGCCCAAACATCAACATTAATTTGGGCCAATTGCTGTCATTTGCTACATGTCCAAACAACCTATCATGAGCACGTCAAAAAAGGACAGGCAAGCAACAATTAGCGGTCAATGCACACACTTAGGTAAATAATATATATTAGTAAAAGTAGAACACTGTGTATGCATATAATTTTATTTATAAATTATAAAATTATTATGTTTTAAGTAATTTAAATAAAATTATATAAAAATTAAAAGTATAAAAATATTTTCAATAAAAAATAAAGAAACATTGAATGGATTTGAAATGATATGAAATTTGAGAGGAAATGTAAATTAAAATGGTTAGTTAAAAGAAAAGAGAGTAAGGAAATTATAAAAAAAATAAAAGAGTTTAAAAGGAGTGCAATTATATAATTTTACATAATATAGATAATACTAAAGGCATAACCTAATTAAAGCTAGGTGTAGAACAAATAGTAAATTATACTAAATTTGGTTAATGACTTCAATAATGGAGATTAATTTTTGTATAACTCCTAGAAGTTGTGGCAATTAAAAGAAATTTCATTAATGTGCTTTCAAGGTAGTGAGTCAGATTTGTGTGTGTGTGTGTGTGTGTGATTTTTGTTTGGCAATTTAGTGTACCTTATTAATTTATATTTTAGAATAAGAAAATAAGAAAATATATATATATTGTCTATTATAGCTTCCTTTATAGTGGTTTGAGTAATTTATGTTAGTTAGGTATGAGAATAAATTTATTATTATACCTAGCAATTTTTATTTTAGCATAAAAATATAAGAATATTTTAGAAATTATATATATTATGAAGTATGTTAAGACTTCACCGTCAATTAAGTAGTATAGATAAATTAAGATATCCTTATTTGCAATGTTTTCAGTTATTTTAATTATTGATACTAACCTAAATGCATTTAATTTTACTGATGCGTGGTGTGTTTAGAGACAATTGGCAAAAATAAACAGGTAAAATAAAGAAGCGACATTCATTACGAGTGCATAATTAGATGAAAAATTAATAGTGTTTTTAAATATAAATTCATATCGTTTATCCAATGAGAAGGAGAAATAAGGAAATTTAGATGTGTGTGTGTGTGTGTGTAACAAATTAAATTTAGGAGATGCAATGAAATAAAAGATATAGTAGATTAAATTTTAGAAAAAAAAAATAACATCAGTGAAAATTGTTGGAATGTAATGAAAATAAATCACATGTTTGATTAAGAGTATTTTAGTCACTATCTGTAAGACTCTACACCTCAATAAATAGTATAAAAACAATTAATAGTAACAAGGGATTGGCAATTGTGACAAGTCACAGGTTATAAAATTTTATTAATAGTTATAAAGTATGAAGTTATTATCTTTTCAATAATAAAAGAATTATTTTTAAACTAAGATTATGAAAAAAAAGTTAAAGAGAAATATATAAAAAGTGAATTGAAATATAGAAAAAATATAATATAATTTATAACTAAATATCTATGAAAAACATTATCGCAAATTAATGTCATGTTCTTGATATTTAATTTAAATATTGTACATTGTGGAGTAAAACTTGTACTTTAGATTGTCAATACGCTAGTGTAGTTGGGAAAATTTTTGAAATGCAATTAATTAAACATGGGAGCTCAGTGGCTGTGGCAGACTTCATCTCTCTCTGTGATCAAAATATTCCCCTTGATCTGAACGAAGTGAATAAGCACAAGTTGGAGAGGAACGCAATATATATTATGTCAATAAAAAATTCTTGCTCTGTTTGGGTTTTTTTTTTAACTGTTTGTACTAATTTTTTATTTCATTTTTCTAAATATTCTAATATTAAAATTATTTATGAATTTGTCTTAATTTCAAAATTGGTCTACAAACAAAAAAAAACAAAAAATAGATAAAAAAAAGGTAAAACAAAAAAAGTATACAAATCCCGTGAACTCAAATCACATAATTGAATTTCATTAGTTCCTTGTTCATTTAGATTCCTTAAAGCTAGCTTTTATTTGGATTTTTTCATTATTTATCTCGAATTTTTATACCATTTTCAAAAATATTCTCATTTTAAAACCATTTATCAAACTAACTATTTTAAAATAGACAAACAAATATAATTTATCATGTAATAAAAAATACACAAACATATATATATATATATGTATTAAACAAAAAATACACAAACAAACACAATAAATGACAAACATAATAAAGGGCAAAATGTATTTATATCAAACATTATACAAATATATTAAACAATATTTTTCTCAACAATTTTAATTTTTGTGTCAAACATTCAAATTATAGAAATTAAAGTTTGTTAATTTATTATCCACAGTTATTGTGCTTTAATAAAATAACTGACAAAAAAAATATATAATAATTTTAATTAATTTATCCAACATAAATATTCACATATTGATAATAAATTATATTTGTTTGTATATTTTTTTATTACATGACAAATTATATTTGTCGTAGACAAACAGATAATGGAGGAGTTGGGCCATTTTTCTCTAAATTGAAATCATGAAAATGAATTTTTTTCTTTTTTGTTTTTTAAAATTTTTTGCAATTTTATGAGTTGAGATCATGGAATTGTAATTTGATGATTTCATCCTATAGAATTGGGTTAGTTTGATAAATTATTTTAAAATTGAAATATCTTTAAAAGTGAGATAAAATTTTCGGATAAACAGTAAAAAAACTCTATGGAGAATATGAATGAAGATTTTGAAAATAGATGTCTCAGGACATCAATTATAGGAGACATGTTGATGAATATTGAGAAAAGTTAATAAAGATAGTAAGAAACTGAAATTTGCTTGATATAATCTGTACATATTTTCTTCTCATTTTTCTTGTCTTCATGTATAGATGAAAGTGGTTTAGAATGGCTTGGAATGTTGCAAAGGAGAATAAATGCAGTAACAATGCATCTTTTTTCCAAGGGTTGTAACAATTTTGAAAGCACCATTATTTATTAACGCTATAGTCAATACAACATTTTTAATTTATTTAAAAATTCAAAAGTCTAATAAATTACAAAATTCGAATAAATTAGAATTCGTCAAATTGCACTCTCACACTCCGAGTACGTGTGCATTTTAATATATGAATTTATTGAAATACGTTGCATGTATATGTAGTATCATAAAATTTATTATTTAGCAAAATTATTTTTTTATATGTGCACATAAAATTTTTATCAATGATGATAAAGTACAATTTAATTATATTAAAAAAATTAATAATATAAGTGAATTGTTAAAAGTAAAAATTATGATCATAAAAATTACATCTAGTATATTTTAAAATTTTTAGAATAAAAATAAGTTATCAAAAAATAAATAGATTTACCATTGTGACAAAATTTTGGTATGAAAATTTCTTTTGAAATCTAATCAATCAAATTTGGGGTAACTTTTTAATAACTTCTACTAAAATTAATTTACATTGAATTTTGTAAAATTTTGATCAAAATTACCATTTTATTCATTTGTAGATTGTGGAACACTGTATTGCAACTTCAAACTGAGGAAATGTATGTTTAATTTCTCCATTGTTGCTACTTCACAAATTGGTTAGATTTAATTCTAAAATTCGAGATAGGTGATTTTTCAATTCGTTTATACAAGCTTAAATCAGTAGACAACTTATTATACTGATTTGCACATAATAATTGTTTTGCCAGTATCAATATGTATTTTAAAATTGCGAAAAGAGATGTCTATTCTGATACTTATCTTCTGTTCATATTTTTAAATATTTGTTTATGTGTTTTACATATAAAATATTAACTTTCTAATATGATTAAAACACCGTATTATGAATTTATTTAAAAATATACTCAATATATTTATATTAAATGTTTTAAAATTATAATATTTGTCACAATTTTAATTAGGGGGTCAACTGTATAAGAGACCATATTTGTGAGAATGCGTGTAAAGACGATAAACAAATGTTTGGAAATGATAAAACCCCGTCAAGAAGAAAGACAGGTGTTTTGTGTACAGGATTGAAATTATGCCTTGACAATAGTATCTTACAAAAGTAGTTCCTATCAAATCAATGAAAAAATTACAAAAGATGGGAAATGTACAAATATTAGGAACCAAAAAATTGTAAAATGGATTAAAATATTTGGCACAGAAAGTAAAAAAAAAATTAATGAAAAATAATAAATAAAAAAAAAACAGAAAACAACAATAAAAAATTTTTGAATCTTGATATATGGCAATGCGAAATGCAAAAATAATTTTGTAAATTAATTTGTGGCTGCTACACGTTGTGAGTGTTAAAAACTGAACATGTATAATTTGATGGAAAAAAATTAATAACTGGGAACGAATATTCCAACCCCCATAAATTCAAATACCAGAAAAAAGAACTTACATTTGACCGAAAAACAATTTTGAAAAGAAATTAAATAAAAACAAAGCAATAAGCAAAAAAATTTAAAAATCAACAAGCAACGCCAATGAAATTAACATCTTCACCTACGAGAAAGGGAATGTAAAAATCAAAGTTCGTAAATGAATAAAAAATTAATGAAAACACAAAGTTTTTGGCAACACTACAAAGTTTTAATTCATCAGATCTCATAAGTGGGAATGTTAAAATTAAACTTGGTAAAATAAATTGCTGATGCTATATGTCTTAATTAAAAATTATTTGCCCGTTAAAGTTTAATGATTGTATTAAAAAATCAGATATATTTGCAGAACAAATTTCCACAACAAAATAAATTCTGAAGTATAAATTTGTACGACAAAATGAAAGCACAAAAAATTAATTGCATAGAAAATCAATGAAAAAAATAATAAAAATATCATAAACCAACGTTTCAAAGTTTGGGATCTTTAAATCTGAAGCTAAATTATTGAAATCAAATGCAAAGAATTATAAATTTGAATCCGACCAAGAAACGGAACAAAAAGCATCCATTCCGACGGCTTCTCCATTAGTGGCTTTCGAAATATAAATGAGGTAGAATAACCTAAACTTGAACAAAGAGAGAGTTAGCTATGTTTGTTTTTAACTTTTAAGTTTTTTTTAAGGTATTTTTATTTAAAAAATTGTGTAAAAATAAGAGAGAAATAGATAAAATTTAAAATATGTAACAATTTAATATATATATTTTTAGAGTGTAAAATTTGAAAACAAACATAACCTACTTCAAATGGGCTGGATTGTTTTTAAAGTGAAGAATAAATAAATAAGCCTTAAATTTAAAATTTAATTTGATATTTAAATAAAACTCAAATTAAACCTTAAAGCTATTCTATTAATATTAAATTAAGTTTAAATAAAACTAAAATTAAAAAATAAAATAACCTTAAACGAAGGCAAATATAATCCTAATTAGCAATCTTAAATTAAAATTAAATTAACCATAAATAAAACTTAAATCATATGCAAAATTTAGGTCTAAAGGCCCAAATCCTACCCATAAAAATATGGGTAAATTTGAGCCAATTCGAATTTACTGTAAAGTCAATTTACGCTAAATTTAGTAATTTAAGATTAATTTATCCTTAATTTAAGGCTAATCTTTGTTGATATAAGCAGAACTTAAGATTAACTTAAGACTTAATTTAGGGTTAAGTTAAATTTAATTTAATTTTAATTTAAGCTTAATTTATTATTAATTATATTTGGGACCAAACTAAAATCAAATACAAACACAAAAAATTAAAAATTTTAGTAGATAAATGAATTATGGCTATTGTTAATTTCATTCTAAATGAAGCCTTAATTTAAATTTTAGATTGGATATGTAAATTAAACTTAAATAAAACCGAAAAGATCTTTTATTGATCTTAAATTGAGAGGTGTTTGGCTAAGCTTATTTTGCATAACTTATAAGATATTTTTGTAACTTATAATCTTATATATTTTATTTTTAAAAAAAATTCATAAAGTGTTTGGATATAACATTTTATAATATTTTGTTGAAATTTATTATATTTTTTGGTGTAATAATGATAAAAATAAATTAAATATTATTAATATAATGTAATAGAAGATATTTATACAATTTTAAATCTATATGATGAAATAACTTATAACATTTTTAAAAATAAGTTGGGAAATGCCAACTTATTTTTAAGAAATTTATAAGTTCCAAACCTCTTATAAGATGTTTTGAATAACTTATAAACTTGGCTAAGGCCTTCTAAGTTTAACTTAGTTCAAAATAAATTAAACTTAAATGAAATCAAATTTAATCTAAAGAGTGTTTGGTTAACTTTATTTTGAAGAGCTTATAAGATTATATAGCTTATAAGCTCATATATTTCATTTTAAAAATAAACTAAAAGATGTTTAGTAAGATTATTTTGTAAATTTTTTTTAAAATTTATAATTATAGTTAATTATAATTTTTAAATATGAACATAATAATAATAGCTTATACACTATTAATATAATGTAATTTAAAAATATTTATAGTATTTTTAATATATAAAACGAAATAGCCAGTAAACTCACCAAATCCCTTCTAAATTAACTATAAATTATACCAACTTTAAGTTACACCCAAAACCCACCCATTAAAGTACAAGTAAATGGATTTAACGTAGCCCAATGAAAATGCATTCTCGTTTTAATTTGTGATTATTTCTATATTTCATTTTACTTCAAACATATTGATGAATGTATGTGTTAATAAAATTTCTAAATAATGGAATATGATACTTTTTACATAATTGGTAACATGCATGCATGTTGCACTTAAATTACATATAATTTTAAAGAATACGGGCATGTTAATAAATAATCTAAATTGAAATGGTTGCACATTGAGATAAATGACTTGACTTTAAATATAGCAGAGATGCACATTCCTCTAAAAATATTAAGATACCATTTACACGTTGAATGATCTTAAAGATTGGTTAAGTAGTGCCCATGAGATCTAAAGTAAGAAAATAACACTTAAAATTTCAAAATCAATAAAGTGGTTGTTTAACTTTCAAGTCAGTTTTTCATTGAGAAAGAAAGTTAAAAAGTTACTTAAAGACATGAGGAAGCATCAAGATTGTTGCTAGGTAGTTCAATCACATATCTAAACCTATATCAATTGTATTAATCGTGCAAATTTCTTTAGGACCAATGCATGTGCTGTTATCTATAAAAGGGACAAAGGACATCATGAAAACCCCGAAGTGATTGCAAGGTTAATTTAATCGGGATATGTGATATGGTCAAAATTGGAAGCAATTGCAAGTGGAAAATATTAAATATAGAGAGGGAAGAAAATATATATGATGAAAACGTGAAGACAATTGTTACATTTTGAGAATTCAGGACAAATTGAAGTTATTGGATTTAGTAAATAAAAACTCAAAAATATTACAAGCCACTACAAATAAACTATGTACTAGATTAATGAGTATGGAGAGAATTCTCATTGTTCTCGATTATATGTCGGAACTACTCACATTGAAGGATTTAGGAATATAATGCACTGTTCTTTTATTATCTCGAAGCAAAAATTGGTCAATTAAATGCATGTCCAACTGCTTAAGGTGGTGCATGTTTTTTTTTTTACTAGGAATTTTTTGGATAAAGTAAATTTGAAACAAGGAATGAATAAAGTATTCACAATAATTGAGACACCATAATGCCATTTCTTCTTGTTAGACAACGGTATTAAAGATTAAGTTGCATGAATGATGTCATGTAGCCATTTCAATTTCTTCAAAGGATGGGCTAATACACGTCATCTTAAATTTAGGGGACAATTTGGTAGCAATTGTAAATGGATTTTTGAATTTCGAGATGATAACAATTAAATGAGCTTCTGCATCTCATGGGGACTAATTTTCCAAGTTTTCGTGTCTTAACTAATTTAGAGTATTTTTTGGAAGGAATGAAAGAGTTATATATTTGCTTTCAAATTTATTCCAATTTATTCACTTTCACAAACAATGCCGCCCATAGACACAGTCAAGTTTGTATTCTGAGTTTGTGTTCCACGACTTGGTTGTTATGTGAATAGTTAAACTTTCATAATTTAATAATAAGTTAGTTATTTTGATAAGTACTAGAAAATTGCATGGTAATTTTTACTTTGTAGTAAATTTATTTAATATTTTTTACTTGTTCATATAAAATTTTATTTCAATTGTATTTAATTTTGAAGCATATGAACATGTTAAAAATTAAACTTGTAAAAATATCTATAAAACAAAAAATATTTAATACTTTTCGTATAACTCATAAATTGTACACATTTTGTACATAAATTTATTTAATTTAAATCACGTGAATGCATTAAAAAATTAATTTAAACTGAAATGCTTGAACATAGAAATATAAAGAACTTGACTTTAATTTTGGAAGAGATATGGCCTCCCTCCAATATAGCAAATAAATTGCATTAAAAGTGAAGTTGCGTTAAAAGGTTTTCTTTTTGCTATTTTTTTTTATGATTTTGGTGATTTATGTTAGGTAATTTGGTGTGAATTTTGTTACTATACCCTATTAATTTATATTTCAGAATAATTAAATAAGCATATTTAAAAAATTATATATATATGCACACACATGTATATTTATCATCAAAACATATTAAAACTCCTGTTCTAGTGGTTTGAGTGAAATTATTTACATATATATATATATATATATATATTGTCAACTACATTAAGACTTCACTCTTAATTTGTATGGACTATGGATGAATTAATGTCTAATTTGAATTGATGGATTTGGATTTAAAGAAAAGAATTAGAGAGAGTATTTTAAATAACTCTAATATAAGAAAGATTCAAACTTCATCCACATGCTAAAATCATAATTCAAAATAAAAATTTAAAATACTTTGTCATTTAAACAAATACAATGAATTCATTATTATGAATTTAAAATCCATTCTATCAAATCTTTCAGTTTTAATGGGTATTAAATTATTCTCATTTGCTATTATTTATTCAGTTTAATTATTTGTGCACACATAAATGTTTTTATCTACTTTTGCTGTGATTGGCTATGTGTATTGAGACAATCGGAAAAAATTAAAGATTGGAGGTGTGTATAAAAGAATTAAATAATATATTTAAAAATGAATTTATATCTTTGAGACGATTATTACTCATAAATGGCTAGCAATTGTGACACATTACTTTAAAAATGTGAATAATTAATTGCATAATACATTATTTTAATAAGATCATGAAAAAATAAAAGAAATATACAAAGAGTAGACTGAAAGACATAAAATAAAATAAAATAAAATAAATTATAGTAAAAATGTGTATGAAAATGTCACAATATGTTAATGTTGTGTTTGTGCCGTCAAAATCGAATCTATATCATTAATACATTTTACACATAATATTGAAAATTATATCTTGATCAATTTGACAAGTGGCATGAAGAAAACAAGAACAAAAGTAGCTCCAGTCACAAATGTGTAGAAAATATTATTACATTTCTAAATTTTATCTTCATCTGTATCTAATATTTTTCAAAAAAATTTACTTAAAAACACCCCAAAAAAATGCCGTCCATCACTTAAATCTTTTTTCGCCACAAGAGCATAAATTTAATATGGCCCTTAAAAAAATCCGACCACCGGATCATTTAAATTCCTATCCATAGCTCTTGGGCATCAATGTCTATGATGTCCACATCATAGAACAGTGTGCTTTAATTAAAAAAAATTCACTTACCGGATCTAACCCACCCCCTTGCCAATTACTGGCTATCACGGGTCACGCCTCTCTGCAAGAACATCACAATCCACAAATTGGTTGGTCGTTTAATGATCAATCTTAGGGAAACTGGCAATTGCCAGTTGGGTCAATAGCATGATGACAAAAGGTGCACAAATCAACTCTTGGAAGGATCAGCAAGATGGAAATTGGGGTTGAATCTTATGTGTCGCTGTCAGTGTTTGATAAGCATAGGCACTACATTATTCATGCCTCCAAAAAATAAAGAGGAGGCGAGGCAAATAAATAAATAAAAGACATTAAATTATGTAGACCATGTATTTTTATTGTTATTGTTATTTTCTTTCTTGTTAAGATAAGATGATTGTGAGATTGTGGCAGCATTTAAAAGAGACAACAAGGGAGTTTATTTTTATTATTATTTTAAAATATTCAAGTTGAAAACTGTGTTGTGACTTCTTTTTCAAATAAACCTACATAGACCTAATTAATTTAATTATTTGGTAGATGAGTGGGTAGGCTTAATACGTATAATAATAAGCATGACTATCTCCACGAAGACTATTTCTAAAATATAACAAGAAATATTGTGGTTTTCCACTCGTATTGCCGTTCTATATGCGTAGAAATATTTAAATTGTGTTTTCTAATATCAACTACTTTTATATAAATAATATTATTTTATAATATTAATAAAATTATAAATTAAAAAAACATATAAGTTCAAGTTCATGTAGGAAAGTATTAAAAAAAATAAAAAAATAATGAAAAAATGAAAATTGAGGGAAGATAATAGAATTTAAACATATATGAAGCATATCTTAGTCAATATTTTGAAATTCAATGTCGATATTCTAAGAAGAGACGTGCATGATAAATTGTTTATAAATTTGTATTTTTTGTGTATACTAAAAAATATACACACTACAATTATTGTAGTGTTTGAAATTTATCTCTTTTTCTCTCTTACTTTTACACAATTTTCAAGAAAAATACACTCAAATACTAAAACAAACATAGCCAAAGTTATATGAATAAATAGGTTTTTATATTGATTAGTATAGCTTAATTATATTAGTTGATTAAAGATTTACATTTCACTTGAAAATTTTGATAATACAAAGTATTTTTGGCTGTAACAATAAAATTATTTAAAATTAAAATTACATAAACAACTTTAAGTGTGTGTGTGTGAGAGAGAGAGTGAGAGTGAGAGTCTAATAAGTCAAAAAATAAATGAAAAATGAATAAAAATACATTTAAATATAGATATGACTTAAAAAGTGAAAGCTAATTAAGAAAAATAAATTAAACTTAAAATATAAGACAATAAAATCGAGCAAAAATTTTAATAAATTAAAGCTAATTGAAGAAATTGTAATACACACACATGTTTGTGTACATAAATATAATCAATGAAAGTTCTAGAAAGAAAGTGAAATTTAAGAGAAGAAAATGAAAATCATGAGAATATTAGTAACATTTTAGCCGTCCCATTTTGAATATATGTCACACCTAAGCAAGGCATCACGAATACAAAAATAACAGTATAAAAGAGCAATCTAAATCAAACAAATCAATTCAAATTGTCCAGAAAAGTAATTCAACATCTAATTGTCACTAAAGAACAATGTCCTATCTATTACATTTGGACGTAGTTTTAAGGAAATAGAATAAAATAAAATCAATATCCTAGTCTAATGTTCGTGCTCTTACATCTATCATTCTCATACTTAATCATGTCTGCTGGCATCTTTTACAAAGTATATTGATTAAAGTAGTGAGCGATAATTTGCTTAATAAATAAAAGCCTTTGTCTTTAACTTATTAATGAATATGAGCGATAACAATTGAAAGAAGCATAAAATAAACATTTTAAATGGGATAAACAAGTATATGACATTTAAAGATATTTAAATAGAATTTGAAAGGAATAGATAGCGGTTAACAAATCATTTCATGATCTTTTTATTCCCTTTTCTTTTCTGGTTGTAGCCAACTCATAATCCTCATACCGTGCGTGCTTTTCCACTAATTAAGACTTTAGCCTATCTTTCCTCGATTAAGGAGGTATATCGAATTTTTGACTGTGCCACCGTGGCTCCAAGGGTTCAATTCCACTTGAAAAGTATCACAATCTATTGTTACTCGATTGGTAGGATCAAATACTAACTCTCGTCTGCTTGCAGTCCCAATCTTTTATTTTGATTGGATGCGTCTGAATCTATTACTTAATTTGTAGGATAGAACTCGTTCTTCATGTTTAGTAGCATTTCATGAGTGGTTTATTCATATTTAATTACATTCATGGTGACTATATAATTCCAAACCTTCACAGTCAAAGCAGTTATTTCACAAGAATTCACATTTGATTTTCAAATGGGGAAATACAATTTTCATAAAAAGTATACATTAAACTTGTGCTTTGTAGTTGAAAGGTTGAAATTCCATTTGCAAATAGTAGCAAAAAAATAGTTGCAATAGTTATAATTTAAAAACAATCGAAAACTATTGACATAATGTAACGATTTATGCAATGAAAATAAAAATCATTTTAAAAAGGGTAGTTATAAAGACTCGCAAGGTATCTACTTACTGTCACTTAACTTGCTTTATTATTGGCCTTATTAGCTAAAGTATTGTGATCATCTAGTAATTCATATAAGAAAATTTTCATTTAATATTTTATTCATTTAACGATTTATGCTTATCAATGTTCAGTGGGTGTGGCTTATACCTTCTAACTTGCTTGAATCCTTCTTTTTATTATTTCTTGCCTTTGATTATATCTCATGTAGTAGGTTTACGTTTATTCGGGTTCCAAATTTGCATAGTTTGGATCAATTTTCCTTAGTTCATATAAATTGTCCAACATCTGCAATTAGGGCTCACAACTGTAACATTTAAGTTCGCGATCATGAAGTCTAGATCTATATTCTTGGCTACTAATCGCTAGACATTTTGGAAATTCTATTGTCCATCCCAAGACCGGGACAAGTGGCCCCACGATTGCACTGACAAGCCTCGCAATCGCAATATTCAACCGCAGGAAGCACTGGAAATCCCGTTATTGATCTCCACAATTGCTGTCCCTTGTCCTATGCTTGCGTTGACAAGGTTTGCGATCATGCCAAGACTGCGACACAACACAGTGACTATATTGTGTTTTTTACTCCTTCACGCAAAATTCGATTCCCAGCACACAACACATCTATGGAAATTGTATCCTACAAGTTCACGCGATTTTTGACAAATTTAGGATATGTTTTGGGTCTAAATACGTAACACATTAATACCTAATTCTTTTGATTCTTTTCACTTGACCACACATCTACACTATGTTTCCCATGATGTGACACGTTTAATCCTTCTAAAGGTTGCATTTTAAAGTGCCTAATTATGTGAAATCAGTCTTCCTACACATGTACATGAATAACAAAAGATTCGGCATAGAAATTACATTGAAATAGTCCATTTGAAAAGTCAAAAAACCTGAAAAACACTCTGGGCGCTGTTAGCCTTCTCTAGACATGGGAATAGGGTGTTTGGCCCTTTTAATTTGCTATTTATTTATAGGTTTAATGAGAATGGTCTAGATATCTAATTACATGATCTTTGAGCCCTTATGTGCAATTTTCCCATATTCTAAATTTTAGTTGAAATTTTTGGCAGATTTTTCTTATGATTTAGGCCTTAAATTTACTCTCCTCAAGACATGGAAATTCTCCTCCATAAATATTTCAATATTTAATAACTTTCAATTAACCTTAAGTTTGCACGTGCCATCTCAGGCCTTCACATGATTTTAATGTATTTCTTCTCAAAGCAATGTGTCACTAATACTCTAGGTTAATTTGCACTTGCATGGGAGTAAAATTCTGAATAGTTTAAGTCTTTAAAATCAATTTCCCTATTTTCTTATTTTTAGGCCATTTTCTATTTGAATTTTCAAGCTTTTAATCCCATTTTTTTTCTTATTTCCAGGACTTGAAAATTATCCTCCTTAATTTATTGAATAACATGACAAAATTCACAACCTCAAAATACTGAAATCCCTTCTTATGCTTCCTTATTTAATTCCTAATACTTCCATTCAAAAAAATATATAAATTCTAGCTTGAAAATAATTTTTATTATGATTCCATAAAATTTTCATCCACAATAATGCACTATTAATTACTCAAAAAAGTTCAGTAAAGTTTGACTAGCTTAATTTAGACCCATCTTCAACATTCATGCATCAATGCCTCAATGCCTCGGCTACTATTTGACACGAAAATCTCCTCTACATTTCCATACCTAATTCAGGCTTAATCTAACTTATTTGATTCCAGATCATGTCAAATAATGTGTTATTAACATTTTATATAGGTATATTATTAACCCTTGACCAGCACTATTTTGGGCATAGAATCCTCTAAATTCATCTTAATATTACCTCAATAAAAAATAGAAAAAAATAATAATGGATGTTTGCAAATTCTGCACTCCAAATTCATTAGTTCTAGTTATTTCTTGGGAATGCCTTTTAATTTTTTTGAAAAATAATCTCTCGTAGAAAATAATGCAACATGAACCAATTCCAAGAATAATTACTCATAAATGTATTAAAAAATTATTTTTTTTTAATTATCACCTAATATTATATATAGAGTCAAAATAATTAATATACCTTTGCTCTGTTTGTTGGCTATCTTCCACCTTTTCCTACTTATCAACTTTATACAAATAAATATCTCATTTCACAATATGTTTTTGTGTCAGCCAAAAGAGAGTATTCTTTTTTCTTGAATTTGGTGAGATAAATAGAGAATTTTTATTCTTCATATTCTAAGAGTCGACCAAATATCATTCCCTCGTGAGTTAATCAAGAGGAAATAGAATGTAAGACGTTTATTTTCAAAATGAACTGAGTCAATTTTTGTTCAAATCAAACCAATTGAAAAATTTTCAACATGTTATATTTTATTATGTATTTTCGAAAACTATCTTTTTACATTAGATGGTTTCGTCTTTTGTTAATCCTTGCCTTATTGATCGTAATTTTTTTTATCAAATTCAAATTTCGTTTCTTTATATATATATATAATTAAATAATTATTTTTCAATTATTATATCTATTCATAATCAAATTAATATATAAATATATATATATATATACACGCACTTTCTCTTATATTTATATATATTTATACCCTAAAAAATACTCATTATCCTTATCTATCATTCCATCATTCAATTATTATTGTATAATCTATACATACTTAAATATATAAATTCAAAGAAATTATATTATTTATCACATTAAAAATTTCTTTCCACATATAATATTTATTTCAATATAACTCACCAAATATTATTGCCCGACAAATCCACCCCCAAACATAGCCAAGGGGACCAAAAGACTATCATTCAGAAAACTAGGCTATGATTGGATGGAAACTTTGTTTCAGAGAAATTTTTTTCTTGAGAAAAAGTGAGAATTTTTTTAAGAAAAATAAAGCAGAGAAAAGAAGGAATTGCTTGAATGGATATTGTTTGAGAGATAACATAATAATTGCTGTGATATGACAAATAATTATTTATTAAAAAGTACAATTGATGTGATTGATAGTTATATATGTTTTTGCAAAAAATATATATATATATATATATATATATTAGAGATGATTAAAAATTATATAATTTTTGGTAATGTTGTGAATATTTATTTAGTAACGTAATGGTTAGTGTTAATATTATTGTTATTATATATTATTGTATTATTATAAACATTAGACTTATAATTAAACTATACATTATTATTGGTATGATTATTATTATTAGTGTTAGTATTTGTATTATTTTTAATTTTTATTATTATCATTGCGATCATTATTATTATTTATATTGTTATTGTTATGTTTATTTATTTTATAATGTCATCATCATCATTATTATTACTTTGTTAATATAATATTTATTAACCTAATATTATAGTAATCATGTAATTATTATCTTGTTAGTATTGGGAAAATCATTTGTTGATATAATATTTCTATAATATATTAATTTTCATGAGTTTTTATTAGCTTTATTATTGGTAGATCCACTTAACTTTCAACATGTTAAGTGTCCTAAATTCTCACTCTAATTGTAACTATTTATAAGAGACTTATCTTTAAATTGTTTTATTTTAAATATTTATTGTATTTTAAATTTTTATACTTATTTTCATTTTAAAGTGAGATAAATTTTATAATTTATAAATATTTGCGTGCATGCATGAAATGTGCAATATTAATTAGATGCATCATAAATGTTTGGAATTATTATAATAATGCCACATGATTAGTATTAAAAATACTAGATTTGTGGTTATTATAATGTCTGTTACTGTCAGTAGTATTATTATTATGTACTATTAATATTATTAGTAGTTGTACTAATAGTGAATGAGTTTATATAAAAAAAATGAATGAGTCTTGTGTTACCACATATTCATAAACAACTATTGCAACAAGCACAAGATAAAATAAAAGCAGTGACAGTCCACCTCAATCTTCACTACACGTAGGGGCATACGCTGAGATAGTTGAAAACACATAGGCCAAATAGATATAAGTCTTTAGTTCACGAGTGCATATAAAAGGCATACAAAAACTGCAATATGAGGGCTAAATAATATTCACAGATATAGTAGTAGACAAGTGGTGGTAGCACTTAGGGCATGAACAAGCTATTAATAACATCGCCACCAAGGAGCACCTTGTGCCAAAGGTAGCTAATGAGTAGTGCTTTCTAGCATCATTTCTTCTGAACTTTTACAATTAGATGCTTGATGCTGATATACAGCAATTTCCCATGTGTCTTGTAGATAATAAGCGGACAGATGCAACTTCACTAGTCTCTCTTGAGGACACATTGATTATGTCAATTGGATATGGTTTATGCACAATAGGGGTCTTTGAGAAATACCCAAAATCCCTATTAGAATCGAAAATAACAATGACCTGCTCTTTGACAATCGCCTGTGGAGGAGGCTCCATTGGGGCTTGTGGTGGGTTGGAGAATAGAGTGTGTAGCACTAGGTACTAAGACTCTCCAGATGTGCGCTAATGCCACTGAGATGATGTCTCCTACACAAAATTTCATATTGATACGAAGATATTATAATAAGATATCACACTAAAAATGCATAGACAATATAAAATGTGTAATAAGTGATTAATTGAATGTAGGTATAACTTGTTGGTTTTCCTCCCTCCATAAGCCCAACAATGACCCGACGTGTGTCTCCATATTGTACGTAATCCTAGGCATGGATATATAGTCAGCAAATCCTACATAATGATGACGCAAGCCTGTTAGCTTTGACATGGCTTGAAAAACTATGTACTCTTACCCGAACTAGCACGTTGTCTGCTTAGCGATGTCGGCACATATAGGGTATGCATTATTGTCTCTCATGAAAGATACATGTGGACACTCTGCATGAACATCCATCAAGGTGTCTATCATCACGGTCTCCTTATCAACTGACCATACTTGTGCCTGATGTCACAATGTAGTATAGTGTGGGTTCCTTTGTGGTGGTATGTTTCTATATTTTATGTGTTAGTTTTTTAAATGATATTTTATACATTTTTATGATATGTATAATTTAATTTATAGTGATAGTAAATGGCAATGACAGCAATAGCTTATATGTTTAACATAAGAGCATATAGTATAGTTGCAATATAATTTGAAAAATTAGATTACTAAAGTATCTGTGAGGTGCACAATTCACAAATAAGAATAAGAAAATTACTAACACATAATGCTAAAATGTCGACCCACATAAATGAAAGGTGTGATTGAGTATAGAATAAGATTCACACAAGATTTATGTCATAACAAGTGCCACAATGATAAGCATAAATACAAAATATTTCAGTATGGTACAAGATACAAACAACATAAGTACTTCACTAAATTTCTTCGGTTTACTTTTAAATGTGTTGTGCTATGTGATCCCTAATGAGATTTCTAGCCATTATGTCCTCATTCGAAAGATCTAGATAAGAAGGCTCTTCATATACTTCCTGATGAGCTTGTTCCTTGGGGGTTATCATCTACCTAATTACGATCTACTATATCTGTCAAGAAATAATCATCATTAAAATGTGTAATGACAAAATTTTTGGACCACACACAACGTAATTACAATGTATGCTTGGGTTTTCAAGTTGTAGTTTGGTATAAGCTCTCTCAGTATTGGGAAATGTTTCTTTAAAATTCCAAAACAACGTTCCATGTGGTTGCAAATAGATGAATGCCGCCAATTGAACAACTCTCTTATTGTTTGTGGGTTCCGACCAAGACCTTGCCATTTTGCAATGTGGTAGCGCTCTCCGCGATACGGTGCAAGAAATCTCAGGATGTTCGCATACCCAACATCTACCACATAGTACTTTTTTATAGGTGCACGCTAAACATATTCGTTCATTTGGCCATGTATTTATGGTAACTTTTTAGGCATCAACATTTATACATGGAGGAGGCCACGGGAAGTTGCATTTTGGAGTTTGTAGGACATGTTAAAGCATTTGACATTTGCTGCACTTCCCTTTTAGGCAGATACTACAAAAGTAAATTTTAGGTCGAACGAGTATGCGGCCATGACGTTTTGATTGAGAATCGATTTCCTGCTCCAATATGCAGATAACCTCAATGCAGGAACCCAACCAGGGACAATGGTCCCGTCTATTGCACCAATACAATCTTGCCACAAAATAAAGGACATGTGACAGCCAGGGCAACACCAATGTACTATTTCATATACAATTTAGAGATAAATAGTACTACATGATATTCATTAACTTTAAAGTACGAATACCACTATGGGTGATTGAGTATTTGGTTGGGCACATTCATCATGTATGGAGGTCAGACGTACTTCGCAATCATTGAGCGCAACACATCATACACCATGTGTAGCTGACGACTTATTGTCTTAAGGGAGTGCTAAAATTGCTCATCTGCATCATGATGCTGATGATGCATGGCAATGATTTTGAAACATATGGCTACAGATTCCTTTGGAAGTAGACAAACCCTATCGTGTTGTAGCAAGTAGCTAAGTTAAACTATCTTCTCACATAGTAGATGAAAAGTGGGCTTAATTATGTGTAATACATCATAAAATTGATCATCATGACCTATAAGCAACTTGTTTATCTAGTCCAGCCCACGAAATCATGAATATCAAGATGAGCGTTTGAACATGGTGACGAAAGACAGAGATGCCCTCTTGTGATAAAAAAAAAAAGAGAAGTTTTGCATGCTTCTATTGGTATGTTCCCTTGCCCATCTGCTAGATCCAAAACATCATTGATGATGTCATCTATAATATCGTTTTATACATCATCATTCAGTTCGCCATTATATTTATCATTATCTAGGCTAACCATACCTATATCTATAAATTTGGAGGGACAATATGTTCACATTAAAAAATAGAAGCTTGTGAGATATATATAGTAGGAAAATGTAAGATAAATAAGTATGCCATAAACTATTAAGAATGCAAAGACCAATTATTATTGGAGTAAAATGCATCATAACAACCATAGAACGATTCAATATAAGATAATATATTGTTTTACACAGATAATAACAAGTAGTTTTAGAATATATTTTAACTTGTTTAAGTAGCCACATCTCTTGTGGGGTAGCAGAGTAAAGAAGATTCGACGATGAGTGTGGTCCACCACCACCTTTGTTATGGCATTGTAGTATATATCCTCTGGTAGATTGGGCATCTCTTCAAGTGCCTTAATACACATCTCCATAGAGGTGACACTGTTAGGATTTGCCTATGAGGCCACCGTGTTAATTGCCCGCTCCTAAGAATGTAATGCCGATACAACAGGATGAGGTGTGGGCTTCTTGTGCCTAGATGAGAATGTAGATACGTGACTTTTGACATGCGGCTGTTTGAAGATTGTGAATTATAGGATACAATGACTGCATGGGTGCCTCGACGCCTAAATTCTCTGAATCCTCGACTTCGTATTCATCATCTTCTTCATGGCGGCAGTAGCCAAGGGGAGGCGTCGGGGCCTATGTAAAGGCACATACCCTGTATCTAGTCACAGCGTAGGGGGAAAATATATCACACAGATGCTTGTATCGTGATAGACTCCTAGTACACAATGATTTATTTTTTGGGTTTGCCTATAGGAGATGGATGTGACAAATTATAACCTTAAATCTATATATGTTATAGGTTTGTGCATAGAAAATAGCAAAGTACAAGGCTAATAACGTACTACAAATCATAATGTCCAAACTTCCTTAGTGCCAATTACCCTATTATTCACATCATTCCAACTAAAACCTATCTCCAAGATTAGTAGACAATGGTGTATCTTCTATTTGCCTTCAGCCAGTTAAATTTTCTAACCAGTTGTTTCGTAGTGTAGCAAGGCCATGGCTCCCACATTTTCATCATTAGATCTTGCCACTTAGAGGGTGTGAATGTAGCACTTTTCAGGTTGCCCTACAGCACTTCATTGTGCATAATAGTGATGAAAATATCGGTATTTTGAGTAGGCTAGTGGGCATTATCAAACCCACTGGTCGTGCTTATAGCTTGTGAATATGGCGTTGACATTTTAAAACTTAAAATCATTATCAAAACCACAAAGAATTTAGCTGTGCCATTAATATTATTTTAGACTACAGTTTGTTTTTTTCAACTACTTTCACAATTGCCTAATAATTGAAATAGTAACTGATCATCACAATTGTGCTGTACCATCAAAAATTTAAATTAAAAAAATTCAATAATTTAATCAAATTATTGACAAGTTTAATGTTAATTGAATAAATTACAATCACATGTCTACGTTTATTCACCCTATCCCGTGTAGCTAACACTATTTCACTATTTCAACACGCATAGTAAAAAATTGTAGCTCCATAATCTATTTTTTCTCCCATGCCCATCTTCCACAATTTTTGCTAACACACCTACACAGAAATTATGTCAAAAACAACAACAGTCTGCTAATAGTTAATTAACATAAAAGAAGATAATTAATAAAATAATTAAAATAATAATCATAGTTAGGCTTTCTTTTCTCTAAACATAACCCAAAATTTGTAACAAAATAAGACAACATTGTCACAACAATTGCTAGCCACCGTTGGAAATTCCCATCTTTGTGGCTCAGTTTTGCATTTTTAAGGCACATAAGAAGAAGGTATGACACCATGGTTGTAATCTATTACTAGTTGCCCCGTTAAAATATGCCACGCTCAACTTCAATACCTTTGCCCTTAAACACGTTGGTCCAAGTCATAGTTACACAATCACACAATTTTGTTTTCAAAAAACAACAATGAGACTTAAAAATAGCATTAAACTTACAACTTGAACAACGCTGGAAGGCATAAGTGGCAGTGATCGATGGGACACAAAAAAGCAACTGGCGATAAAGAACTCAAATGAAGAAAGAGACAAGGTCGCGTTTGGAAAACCCAACATATAGAACAACCAAGAAACCCAACAAATTGAGCCCTCTCTATAGGAAGACGTTGGAATTGAACACTCAAACATTTCAGAGCATCGTCTTTGGACCACCTCCACTTGTTGCTACAACCATTGGAGTTGGCCGTAAAGAATATCCCTGTCTAGGGGGAATGACCAAAGGTCATTGTTTGTAGATGTAGACAAAGGTCGCATAAATTGGTCTGTCGGAGCAAGTGAGCGGTGGCTCAAAGAATTAGTCGATGGTGCTAAATGCCACCTCTGCCACCGTGAACCACCTATGAAAATTCTTCAGAACAAGAGCAAAAAAGGTTAAAAAATGAATTTCATTTTGTACATCTTAAACTTACCAATAAGGTAAAATCCCATTGTTTACTAGGGTTTTCTGATAGTTACAAGTAGCCTTGAGATAGGTATGGGAGAAGGGAGAGAGAGTGGGGGGGGGGAGCTTTGAGAATGAGGGTGGAGAAGTTGGAAATGACGGTAGAGAAGATAATCATGTGAACGTGTCAGATAAAGAGTAAAATGATAAAAATTAATTAAAAAATAAAGACTTATCTTAGAGAAATGAAATTAGAAAAGTTAAAGTTGAATTTTTTTTAGAAATGTCTCAAAAAAAAATTAGAAAACGAGAAAGAGATGACCATCCAATGGCAGACTAAATATCCAAAAAATTTCTTCATCACATTTTTATTAAAAATAAAATGAAAGAAAAGTAAGAACGATCCCAACCTTGGTCATTGCACAAGGTCAAATTCTGCCCACATGCACATATTCTTGTGAACCACAGCCGAACGCAAGAAGGAATACAAAAGGGCACCATCAGCCGAATCGAAAAGCCAATGGCCAAGAATTAGAATTGGTGTTTGGTGGCTCCCAACGCTCCCTTGTTTATCTCCAAATCCACATTTCCCCTTTTCCACACATTCCGCACGACGCACCACAGAGTTTCGCCCTATCCCTGCAGCCAGCACACTCCCACGGCACACTCACGCGTTCGACTGTATGTAAATATAATTCGTGTGTTGTGTGTGCGTGTGTATTTATATATACTCGGGTTGAGTGGGTTGAGGTTGGCGAACTATGTCTCTTCACTCGGCGGGTCAAATTGTTCAGTCCGTGAATCTCTTTGCTGGGAGCAGTGTTAATGACTGTTGTAAAAAGGACTTGGTTTTTGTTAATTTTGTTGGGCTGTGCGGTGGCAAGAAATCCAAGAAAATTGGAGGTCGTCGGAGATTGGGCGGCGGCGGTGTAAATAGTGGCGTCGTTCAAAGGAATTACTTTCTTGGTTTAGCAGCGGCAAGGAAGAACCAGGGCACCTCCATTAAGTCTGTTCTTGACGTAGAACGTGTTAGCAATGGCTCACATCAACGGTCTTCTGATCTGAAACCAGAGGTGGGGTTGATTCAATCTCTTTGCATCGTCGTTGTCGCATTTCTTTCGTTATTTGTTCAAAAGATAAATGTGGCGTTTCTTGAAAGTTCCCACAGTTCTTGTGTGATTTCTTGAAAATATAAGATTAGGATCTAATTATTAGGTTTTTTTTGTCAATTTATTGTTTTCTATATATTGGTGGCTGGAGGAGAGTGGGTAGGGATGTTGGGTTGGAGTGAGGCTGGAAAGCTCTTGCTGTATTTTGGTTGTGATGATTATTGGTCGGCTTTTACTTTTCCTCAGCTCATCTGTCCTTTGTATGTCTGTTATGGCTCTTCATTTGTAATCATGATCATCTGGAATATTGGGATAGGGTGGCCTCTTTCTCAGATTGTAAAGCATTTGTATTTATATGTATTTTTTTTATTTCAAATGTTTGAGGTCGTTTAATTGTTGAGGAGAATATTCTATGATTCTTTGTTTTTGTGTTTTGCGGACATACACAAAAGGGTCGGCCTTGGCCAATGCACTTGTCCCGCTCTTCTCATGGAAGCTCACTCTTAAGTGATAGGGAAGCTCTCTTGTTTTAAACGATTTCCTCATCATGCTTTCACTTGCTCTTGAGTTTTGATTTCGGACATTGAGTCGTGCATGGACATATATATAACCAAGGACAAGTTAATGCAAATGATCCAACTGTTCTTTAGTTGACCATAGTATTAGTGCCAAGACATACAGCCTGGATATTTCAACTGAAAGACAAAGCAGGTTGGCAACAAATGGTTTTTTATATAGTTAACCTCTTTTGGAAATGCCAAAACTAATATAATGTAGGATGCTAACAGGTTTCTCGTACTTTTTAAGGTTCTTTGTTCTCTTTTTATGGGATATGTGAGGAACATGATAAAGGACCTTTTTCTGTGTTGTGTTCTGGGATTTTCAAGACTAATTTGGTGGTGACCGGATCTTACTTGAGTTATGGCATGACCTGTGGTTTTGTTTCATTGTAATGCTCTGCCCTAGCATGCTTCTGAAGTCATTCCTTTTCAAATTTTGTGGAAGTAGTTTGATAGTTGTGGATTTTGATTTTAAAAGGGATTGGTGGGTTGTCTGAGATAATCTGTCTACAAAGTGGTGATTATTGGTGCAGATTTTCTTTTTCTGTATACTAGAATACCATTAAATTTTCAGTATAAGGGGAGAAAGTGAAGATTTTTGTGTTAACAGGCAACCATGTCTCTGAGTCTTCTCTAGGTATTTTTGATTAATTGGTTTCTGTTATGGGAGAAATATCTTCGCTTTGAGTGCTTCCTCTGCTGTCTATATCATACTGATTGCAATCACCCTGTAAAACCTGTAATTATCGATTTTTGGAGCATTTCACATGTAATTAGAATGTGCTTTTTGTCTCTAAATATTTTTATGTGTTATTGTTTTGAAGCTTCATTTTTATTCTATTATTGTGATTATTTAAGTATAGACAATATGCAATTTGGAAAGTTCAATGGTGATTGGCATACACTATCTGTGCTGGTAATTCATTTGGAGCTTATAAGTTATTTGTTGCCTTTAAGCCTAGTTTTGGGCTATGCAAACTGTTGTTTATCTGCATACTACTGCCTTTGACTTCTGTAAAATTGTACTTTTCAGGTTGCTAACTTGGAAGATATAATATCTGAAAGAGGGGCGTGTGGAGTTGGGTTTATTGCCAATTTGGACAACAAAGCATCGCATGAAATTGTTAAGGATGCTCTTACTGCTCTTGGTTGCATGGAACATCGTGGAGGGTGTGGAGCAGATAATGATTCTGGGGATGGTTCTGGATTGATGTCTTCAATCCCATGGGATCTGTTCAACAACTGGGCAAGTGAACAGGGGTTGGGTGCCTTTGATCAGTTGCACACTGCTGTTGGGATGATCTTTCTACCAAAGGATGATGACCTGATGAAACAGGCTCAAGCAGGTCAGTTAATCGTCACTGTGGTCATGAATACCTCTGTCAGTAATGACTTGATGGTTTCTTGGTTAATTAATTAATTTTATCTCAAATGCATCTGGATATGACCGTGCATTTAGTGAGATGAAGTCACTAATAAATTGAATTGTTCTAATCAAGGTTGACTTAAGTTCATAGCAATTAGCAGCTAATGATAGAAGCTTAATGAAGAAGTTCTTTGCTAGTGCATAGTGTTATTGGCGTGCATGAATTGCCCTGATTTCCATTGAACAAGGTTGTATAGTATTATCACCTTGCCAATTGATGTCAACATGAGATTTTTAACCCCTTATGACAGTCTAAAATCTAATATGCTAGTAGTTTTTTGTTTTCTCCCTCTCTTTGTGTGTGTGTCTGTGTGAAAATAGCAATAGAGGAGCAATGAGTGGGTTTCCTGACATTTCATCCCAAATAATCTATCAGGCTGTGCTTTCTGTAAAAGGAAATGCTTAATAAACCCTACCCCCGGCAGTAATAATGTTGATATGGTATTAAAAAGGGCAAAGTGCATGCAGCTGGCATTAGTAGTATGGTATCTTTTGGAGTTGGAAGGTGCAACTGATTTATGATCAGCATTACACAATAACCAAGATATTTTCTGTAGCTTTGAGTGGTTCTTCAATAATTGAAGCTGATTTGAAACCTCATTTGTTCAAACTCCTAGATTCTGAGATCCAAATTTTGAACTTCAGTAATTTGCTTTTACTGTTCAGACTTCAGATGCAGCTTCATTTCTTTAATTTATTTTTATTGCATTATGCAATCAATTATATGACTTCAGTTATCTGCTTATGCAGCTATATTAGACATATTTAAAAAGGAGGGCCTTCAAGTGCTAGGCTGGAGATCGGTACCTGTAGATACATCAGTTGTTGGTTACTATGCAAAAGAAACAATGCCAAATATACAGCAGGTCTTTGTTAAAATTGCTGCAGAAGAAAACGTTGACGACATTGAAAGAGAACTGTTTATCTGTCGAAAGTTGATTGAGAGAGCAGCCAGCTCTGAAGCTTGGGGAAGTGAACTTTACTTTTGCTCATTGTCCAATCAAACTATTGTTTACAAGGGAATGCTTCGGTCTGAGGTGCTTGGTCGGTTTTATATTGATCTACAAAACAATCTGTATAGATCACCTTTTGCAATATACCATCGTAGATACAGCACAAATACTAGTCCTAGATGGCCTTTAGCTCAACCAATGAGGTTTCTTGGCCATAATGGAGAGATCAATACCATACAGGTTATAATTTCCAGTTGACATTCGTTATCTATGGTACCAAACTGGCGGTGTACTGAAGCTAAATTTATGATGCAGGGGAACTTGAATTGGATGCGGTCTCGGGAGGCTTCATTGGAGTCCCCAGTTTGGCGTGGTCGTGAAAATGAGCTTCGCCCTTTTGGAAACTCCAAAGCATCTGACTCCGCAAATCTTGATAGTGCTGCGGAAGTATAGCCAAATTCCTTTTATTTTCGCACTCTTTTTAGTTCTCCAAAATTACAGTATCATCAGTTGTTAATTTAGATTCACTCATGAAATTGAAAATAAGCAAATCTAGAAGGGAAAAGCAACTTGGAAGTTTTATCAGAAGATCTGATGAACCCTTGCTGAGTATTTTTGGTTTAACAAGACCGAGCTCAGATTTCTTCTGATCACTTTTTCAGATAAATGATTGCACTGCCTAGTCATCGCACTTGATTTGAATTTTTAGTTGATTTATGATACGAATTTGTCTGCACTCTAGTCACATAAAGAATGACTATTTATTTTTGGCACTTGATTGCTTTTCGGTGATGTTAATATTTCTACCCTATGTTGTATGTTTGTATTGCAGTTGTTAATAAGAAGTGGCCGCAGTCCCGAGGAAGCTCTGATGCTTCTTGTCCCAGAGGCGTACAAGAATCATCCAACACTAATGATCAAATATCCTGAGGTGTTATGTTCGTTAAAATCATTAAAGACACTCTTGATTTCTGCAATTGTACTCCTCAACCATAATTTCTTCCTAGGGACGGCAATGGGGTAGGGTTGGTGCAGGGGATTGCTCTCCCATCCCCCAATCCATGACCAAATATCTCCCACCACCCCCTCCCCGTCTCCTGCCCCAATTCCCCGTGGTGTCCTGTTGGGAAAGAAAAATATCTAATTTTATTTGAAAAATTAAATTTTTAAAAAGTTTAATCCTATTTGTTTATATTATCAAAATTAAGTGATATCAGTTAATTCCACAAAAACAATAAACATGAAAATCATCTTTTATAATTAATATAAAAAACATTAAAATAAAGGGGTGAACAATTTTTTTTTATTATAATGATCAAAAAATAGTTTAGATGAACTAACTTTTAAATTAACCACATATAAAATAATATACGAAATTAATCATTAAACATTATATATAACTAAGTACTAGCTTGCAATCTATTCTAACTAATAAATTTTACACTTTTTGTATGCACAAAGTTATTATCAAATTATAAAGTTGTTGTATTTTAAATAATAAAAATAACATCATTTAAAATTGAAAGTATAATAGTAAAAAAATATTAAAAGAGCTTGAAAAGAGAAAAAACTTAAGATAAAATACAAATAAAAATAACTTAGAAGAAAAGGAAAATGAAAATATTAACAAATAAACAAATGTAAAATTAAAATAATTACATAAATTTATATTGTACAATTAATTTTTTCAAAGATATAAGTATGGATAAGAATAATATATATATATATATATATTTACTTAATTAAAGTTGGGGATGGGGCGGGGGGAGGTTCCCCCATCCCCCACTCCATTTAAAGCAGGGGAAAAAATTCCCCACACTCCACCCCTGCACCCCCCCTCGCCGCTCACCCCAACCCATTTTTTCCCCCATGGGGCGGGTGCTTGCGGACACCCGCCCCCATTCCCATCACTATTTTTTCCCTAATTAATTTAATTGTTGTATTTTATTCTTGCTTTTAAATGTTGCCACCTCTAACCAACTAATCAAATTTATCCAATTTCGGAGTCGTGTGCTTCACGAACCTTGTGATGCCATCTCTAAGCTCTAGTAACTAAGACTTGTAATGATTTTGCTTCAGATTGTTGACTTTTATGATTACTACAAGGGTCAAATGGAGGCTTGGGATGGGCCTGCTTTACTGTTATTCAGGTGAAATTTATTATTTGACATTTACGGATGTATTTGTATGTTGACATTGAACAAAATTAATATATGCATGGAGAAGAATAATGTTAAGCTTGTGAAGCAAATCTTCTCTCTGATATTGCTTAATATCATTATAATATCAGTGATGGGAAAACAGTTGGAGCTTGTCTTGACCGAAATGGACTTCGTCCTGCTAGATATTGGCGGACAGTGGACAATGTCGTTTATGTTGCATCTGAGGTTTGATTGTTTTTCTCATTCTCTATATCATTACTTTGATGATATAAGATTATTTGCGCAATGAGCTCCTGCCTTACTTTACTGCAACTTTGAAAGATTTGATATTCATTTGTGGTGCTATGCTAAAGAATTTGCATTGTGGAGCTTTTTCCATGGATATAGAGTTCCTTGTTTAAATACTTAGCTTTGCTGCCAGAAATTAAGCCAATGTTGGTTCACTGTCTGAGGAATAATAACTGTGTTCTATGTGATTGGATAGAGACCTTGCCTTTTCTTTGTAGTAGGGTCGTAAACTAGCAAGGCCACGTGTTCTTATCTTCTGACAAGAAAGACCAATTAGGAGCTCAAATTTCAAAGGCACGTATGTGGAAACTAGTTTCTAGCTGACCGAAGAAATTTTTTGCATGGTCTTAGAATAGCGGTTGATTTATAAGATCTATTTTGCAAATTTTGTGTTTTGCTGGTTGATATCTCTGAATAAGTTGTAGGTTATAGTCCCAGCTAGTGTAACATGTATTATGTTTTTTAGGCCAGACACTTGCATATATGGTTGTGTAATGTCAGTGATGATTCAATCAATAAAATAATTAAAATGCTTTCCAAGAAGGAAAATAATTTCTCCGATATACTGCTTTCTAATTTTACATTTTTTTGTAATTTGTGTTAATTGTAATTCCTTAACAGTCAGATGACTGCCACTGAACTGATTACAGTTTCTCTATAATTCTCAAGGTGGGGGTTCTACCAACAGATGAGTCAAAAGTTGTAATGAAAGGACGTTTAGGTCCTGGAATGATGATAACAGTTGATCTATCTAGTGGACAGGTATTTACTATGTAATTCATAATGTAGATGGTTTTATGATGAGATTTTTAATATTTGATAATCCTGGAAATTGTTGTTTATTGGGCAGTTGCTGCCTATTAATTTTGAATACTTCTCTGATATCTCAGAGGCTTTTACAAACCTATCTACAATATGTGACATTTTTGGGCTTTTAGTTAGTGTCTTGCAGCTGAAGGCTGAGACAGTTTGAGAAGCTTTATTTATTGCCTATGGTTTTGTCAATAAATACCATTTTCTCGCACTCCCTTGTATTTCTCCTTCTATTATACCAGCTGGATTGATATCATTGCTCTGCATTAAGCACAATTTTAGTGGTTTTGACACTTATGCAGTGTTAATTTTGCTACCTGCTTCAACATACGAGGTGCCATATGTTGACAGTCGGAGAAAGATGTTATCTGCTACACAGCCTGGGAGAAAATAGTTTTTGCTTGTTTTTGTTTTGCTATCCTTTCTTCTTTTTCCCTATATCTTTTGGGGAAGAAGTGCGCTAATCGGTCCTTTATGGGCCACACTTATGATTTACATGAAATTAGATTTTCCATAAAAATTCCAACTGTAACCAAATGCTGTAATCTTATATATAAAATTATGTTCCTTTGCAGTATAATTAATTTTAAAGTTTCTTCATAGGTGTTTGAAAATACTGAGGTTAAAAAGCGAGTTGCGCTATCAAATCCCTATGGGAAATGGGTGAAAGAAAGTCTGCATTCGTTGAAGGCTGCAAACTTTTTGTCAGCAACCCTCATGGACAATGAAACAATATTAAAGCGTCAACAGTAAGTCTTTTGGAACTTTTCATTTCTTTTATACCAGTTTGAGATTGGGATGCTTTATTTTTGCAGACACTCTTTTGCTTGGTATGTAGGTGGATTTGGCCTCTAAAGTTCTCTCGGTTCTATTCCCATGTTTTAATTTTCACTGTTCTTTTTATTGGATTAAAGCAAACGTTCCCCATAGATATTTATAATTCAAAACCAAAGAACTTCATAAGTTGAGCCATTTCCATTGATCCAAACCCTCTCAACATACAATACAAGGATTAGAGTGTTGGTACCACTCTTAATGGGACTTAAATCAATTACATCTAGTAAAGATTTTATACCTGCTTATACTGAGCACAATGCCTTAATCGTCTGTTGAAGGATTTTAAAAGATTTGACTTGTCAGAATCTTCCCTCTTTGAGTTTGAAGATTACCCAAAGTAGACTTTAAGTTGAGTACTTTAGGATTGTATGCTCCGGCTAACAATAACTTCTATAGTTTTTACAAGACTTGGGTCCACAGAGTTCAAATCTAGATTTTTCATACATGAATAGATGAAGTCATGGCAATTCTGTGAAAGGTAATTTTTCTGAGGAGATGATCCACACTACATAGGGTTCTTTGTATTTTATCACTTTAGTCCATAAATATTCTCACGACCCTGAAGCTAGTGTGATAAGTTTGCATCTTTGTTAAGTACAAATTTTATTTTTTGCAATGTGCATGGATGGCGTTATGGAGGCTTAAGTGCATTTGTTACTTTTGCATAATCACCTACTATATTGGATTTAGCAGTTTTATGAGGTGACCGATGAATATCTTTTCTTGTATTGAATTTGTTTTGATTACTTAGCAAAAGAAATAACACTTGGGGCATGCTAAGTGATTCGTAGATGACTTGTAGTAAGATATAATGACATGTTCTAGTACGTCTTCTTAACACTTTGGCGTAGAGGAGCTTACATTCTCCAATGGTATACGAGAGAATAAGATACAATATTTCCTAGTAATTATTTCCTCAAGTACAATTTCATGCATGTTGCATTTGTCGACCCATGTGGTTATTTGTTGGACCTAATTGGAAAAAAAAAACAATTCGAGGACAGAGGGGCTATGATTTAAGTTGGGAGCCCATTCTCCCCTACATATATTTTCCCCTTTAGCTAAACTAAGTCTATGCAATATATGTTAAAGATATTTCTAGTAAAGAAAGAATTTCTGGACAAAAGAGAGTATTTTTAATGTCCTATCTCTTTCCTTTTGTCAAAATAGGGCATATGGATATTCTAGTGAAGATGTTCAAATGGTGATTGAAACAATGGCAGCACAAGGGAAGGAGCCTACCTTTTGCATGGGGGATGATATTCCATTGGCAGTGTTGTCTATGAGGCCACATATGCTTTATGATTATTTCAAGCAACGATTTGCTCAGGTTAGCTTATTTCTACTTTGTTTAAATATTATGCAGTAGCTGTTAGTTTGTTGCTATTGTTCAAGCTTATATTGATAAAAGTTTTGAAAATTTAGATGATTTGAGTATTCTTTAGCTAATTTTAATCACAAATGGTTCTGTATATCTGTATGAGACAGGTTACAAATCCTGCTATAGATCCTCTTAGAGAAGGATTGGTCATGTCACTTGAAGTTAACCTTGGGAAGCGAGGCAACATTCTTGAAGTTGGTCCTGAGAATGCCTCTCAGGTACTAATGCATTTCCTTATTTTCCTTGGAGATTGGACAAAAAACTATGGAGTTATTTTAGAGGCACTGCTTTTGAGTATCCCTCCAGAGTCTACTGTTTTCTTTACTACTAATTATCATTTGGAAAGTAGTAAATCTTTTTTGGGTTAACCAGGTAATTTTGTCAAGCCCCGTACTGAATGAGGGGGAGCTTGAGCTTTTGTTGAACGATCCGGTCTTAAAACCGGAAGTTTTACCTACATTTTTTGACATAAAGAGAGGAGTAGAAGGTTCACTGGAGAAAACATTGTACAAGCTATGTGAAGCTGCGGATGAAGCTGTCAGAAATGGTTCCCAGCTGCTTGTTCTATCTGACAGGTCTGATGAAATGGTAAGTTTTTAATTTCAGGTGCCACTACTTTTTCATGCTTTTAATTTTGTCAATTATAATTGGCATTTTTTTGAAATAAAATTTTCACAAGAAGATTCTGGGAAAAGAAAATCTGATAGTAACAATTTGAGGGGGAACTACATACTTTGTGAAGTGAATTGAATGCCATTTTGTTTTTGCCTAATTTTTTAGTATTTCTGATTAATATTGGTTGATTGTAATGATGAGTACCATGTCGTTGCACTGAATGTGGTGATCAGCCTTTCTTATGTCTCTTGTATTTATTTAATCTTTCTTCTATTTGTGCTCATTTTGTCTGATGTGTAGTTGCTTTGCTGTTCCAGCAGTGGGCTTGTCTACAGCACCCAACTGTTGTCTTTTTCTATTCCTGGTTATAATGATATTGTTCTAATGCTGGGTATACATCCTGATAACCTTTTGCTTTTATCAGGAACCAACCCGGCCTGCCATTCCTATACTTCTAGCTGTGGGTGCTGTTCACCAGCACCTAATTCAGAATGGACTGCGAATGCAAGCTTCCATTGTTGCGGATACGGCTCAGTGCTTCAGCACTCATCAGTTTGCTTGTTTGATCGGATATGGTGCAAGGTCTCTATTTCTACTATTTGATTTGTGCAGTTTGTGCTTCAATTAATCAGGTTCTGAATAACATATTTCATATCCTCAACCCCAGAATCCTACTGATGGTATTGCAGTTTCTTCATGTTCGCTCTTTTGTATATATTGGGAGGTGTCTTTGTAACGCATGGAAAAAATTCGAAGGTTGCCTATGTTTGGCAAAGTTTCTGTAGTATCTAAATATGCTCGTGAGAGTTAGTTAATGCATATGCATGTACTTCCAATTTTCATGATTATTTTAAGCGTTTTCTGTAACATACTTTAGACTTGTGGTGTGATTCAGCAAGTCAAAGCAATATGTTTATGGCAAGATAATTGTCAAGGCCCTCAATTTTGTACATTTTAGTAAGAAATCCTGAATCTTTAGAGTAAGGTTTATTTGTTAAAAATTTTCTGATTACTTTGGTGCCCCATAATGTAAGGGGAGCATAGAAGAGCTTTTATACACACAACTCAAAACAGGAGCTGCTGCTGCTGCTTCTGAGTTAGCTTACTCTGCTGCATCTTTTAAATGATTAATCTACATATAACTCTTTAGATGAAATTTTCAGTGCCATATGCCCATACCTGGCATTGGAGACATGTCGTCAGTGGCGGTTGAGCAATAAAACTGTGAACCTGATGCGGAATGGAAAAATGCCTACTGTTACTATTGAACAGGCTCAAAAGAATTTTTGTAAGGTCTGTATATCATTATGTCTTTCTCTTTCCAGAATTTATGTTGAATGTGCATATTGATGGAAATGGATAAATTATATAGCAGTAGGAGCTGATACAGCATCTTTGATAGAACTTGGTCAACAAAAGAATAGTTATTGTGTCAAAAAATTCTTATATTGTATCAATTTGCTATTTTTTTCTTCAGATTGTGGTTCCTTCATAATTTATTGACCAAAAGATTCCTCTTTTGCTCTTTTGATGGGAATTTTTGGTTTAAATTGCTGAATGCAAAGTGTTTCTGTTTCTATCTCAGGCTGTTAAAGCTGGCCTTTTGAAAATTCTATCAAAAATGGGCATCTCATTGCTCTCTAGGTACGTTTTCATCTTCTAGTAACTTTCTAACCTGTAGTTCATAAATTGCCTAGGTGCAGCCATCTGCAATGTTTTTGTTTCATTTACTTTTACCTCGTTCATTTCTTCCTAACTACTCTTAATGGAAATACTTTGCCTTTAGTTATTGTGGCGCACAGATATTTGAAATCTATGGACTGGGCCAAGATATAATTGACATTGCTTTTTGTGGGAGTACATCCAGCATTGGGGGATTAACTTTGGATGAGGTAATAAACCCAATTAGCACGAGTCATTTGGTTGAGTTCTTATGCCTTCGATTTGTTTCCAAATAAAATATCAAAAATTTGGATAATTAATTCATCTTGGAACTCAAGGTGCGAGGGGAAGGCTATGTTCTTCATAAATCTGGTAGGCAGTGACTTCATCTAATAAATGAATGTAATTTGACACCAATTTTTATATTATGATACTAGATAAATGGCTCTACATTACTGCTTGCAATACGTATTCCATACTTTGGTTCTTATGTTAATTAATGGCTGTGAAGTCTTAGTGATTTACTGCTAGAGACTTCATTCCTTTGGTAGGTGCTGCTGTTGGGCGTGATATAATGTACTCTTTAAAGTTTAATGTTTTCATGATCCAGTAACTTGAAAGACGCCATAATTGTTGAAAATGCATCTTGATCCTGGATGTGCATCGTTAATTGTAGTATAGCGGGAATTTTATTATTCAGGTACTCCGTTTGCAGTTTTAAAGCTTCTGAGAGGTTAAGATCGGTTAAAGTGGTTTATGTGCTTTGAAAACTTTGATAGCTATATGCCTGCTCAGATGTTCAAGAAGTTGGTGAAAATTTGTAATAAATTCCGGTGAATAACTAAGATTGGATTTTCTTATTCAATTTCATTGATTCCCGTTATTTTGATAAATCAACAAATAGTTTAGCAGGCATTGTAGCTGGCTGGGCACAAATGATCCTTTTTTTTCCCTACTCAACAAGGCCCCTGAATTATGACCAACTTTTTTGTGTCTGTGTTCAGTGTTCTTTGTTGATCAGGCTGCAAATCTCTATATTTATTCTGTGTTTTACTACATAGACTAGCTTTAATGACATATTGTATTAACTAAATTTCATTGTGCTGTACTCTTTGCTGCTATTGTTGAGTTGGCTTTTGCTTTTTTTCTTTAAATGATAAATATTCCACTTTTTGCAGTTGGCAAGGGAGAGTTTGTCATTTTGGGTTAAGGCTTTCTCTGAGGATACTGCTAAAAGACTTGAAAATTTTGGGTTCATACAATTCAGGCCAGGAGGTATGTGTTTGGAAACCCATAAATGAATTTTCATTTAGACCTGATTTATCAATTTTCATGCACGCAGCGTTTTTATTTTTACATTGGCTTATTTTGTCTTTCAATGCAAGACAGTGCTAAACTTTTGTCTCCTAAATGAAAGGTGAATATCATGGAAACAATCCAGAGATGTCAAAACTGCTGCACAAAGCTGTGCGACAAAAGAGTGAAACTGCATATTCAGTTTATCAGCAGCATTTGGCTAACCGACCTGTGAATGTGAGTTTATGAATTCACCCCTTCATATTGGACTTTAACTATTGGAGCTTGTAATATGTTGTCAACTATTTTGCATGTTTACTGACTGCAGGTTCTCAGGGATCTTCTTGAGCTTAAGAGTGATCGTTCCCCAATCCCAGTTGGAAGGGTTGAGCCTGCTTCTTCAATTGTCCAGCGGTTTTGTACTGGTGGGATGTCACTTGGTGCTATATCCAGGGAAACGCATGAAGCAATTGCCATAGCAATGAATAGATTAGGTGGGAAATCTAATTCGGGAGAAGGGGGCGAGGTAATCAACTTTTATTATCATTAGAGGAAATTTGCGCATATAGTCTTCTAGCAACTTGTTTCTATAAATTTCTGTTCAATGTCATGATTTTATCGTTCGACCTTCTTCTAGGATCCAATTCGATGGAGCCCACTTACTGACGTTGTTGATGGGTACTCACCTACACTGCCTCACCTTAAAGGTCTTCAAAATGGTGATACTGCTACAAGTGCCATAAAGCAGGTCTAAAGGCATCTGCATTGTATTGAATTTTTTTTTGGTACTTGCAAATATTTATCGATACATACAGACTATGGACTAAGGTGTTGTAGAAATTATTAATTTGGTCATTCAGGTAGCTTCAGGGCGTTTTGGTGTCACCCCAACATTCTTGGCTAATGCAGATCAACTAGAAATCAAAATTGCTCAAGGTGCAAAACCAGGTGAAGGTGGCCAACTGCCAGGGAAGAAAGTCAGTGCTTATATTGCAAGGTTAAGGAATTCAAAGCCTGGTGTCCCTCTTATATCTCCTCCTCCACATCATGACATTTATTCTATTGAGGATCTGGCTCAATTGATTTATGACCTTCACCAGGTGAGCTTCCTATAACACATTTTGCTTATGCTAGAAACAATCTTTGAATTTGTGGAACTTTGGGTTCACAAATATGTTACTGAACAGGTCAATCCCAAGGCTAAAGTATCTGTAAAGCTAGTTGCAGAAGCTGGCATTGGTACTGTGGCTTCTGGAGTTGCCAAGGGTAATGCAGACGTTATACAGGTAATCATCAGAGACTAGACAATTTGTCATTCTGCTGAAGTTTAATGTTTTGACTTGATTTTCTTTCAGAAACTATCTGGTAATTGTTTTATCTTTATTCTCCAATTCAATTAAGGTCTTTCATTTCTTTCTTTATTAATTCTATTTATCTATTTTTTGTTTTTTGCTATGTTGATGTTAAAGATGCTTTTTTGTTTGAAAACACACTTCTCTAAATATAAACCTTGTTTTAAGTTATTTATGTGATGAATAAAAGATTGGCATTTTCCTTATATGGTGGACTAACCAACTTTGCTGTGAGACCTATTTTATTGTCAAAAAGGCTTTGCTTTTTGCTATATTATTCTGCAATCAGATTGAATAAATGGTATTCCATTATACATTTGGTATTTTTTTAGATATCTGGACATGATGGTGGAACTGGAGCTAGCCCAGTAAGTTCAATCAAGCATGCTGGTGGTCCTTGGGAACTTGGGCTTACAGAAACACATCAGGTTTTATTTCACGTTGTAGGACCTGAGATCTCCTATTTCCTTTGATGTTTATATTGAGTTGATTAACTTATTGTGTATTGCCCTTTTCTTTGGCGGCTTGTGCTGGAATTTGGCTATGTTTGAAATCTTATATAGACACTTACTGAAAATGGGCTTCGAGAAAGGGTGATTCTCAGAGTTGATGGTGGCTTCAAAAGTGGATTTGATGTCATTATGGCTGCAGCATTGGGTGCTGATGAATATGGATTTGGTTCTGTTGCTATGATTGCCACGGGGTGCGTGATGGCTCGTATATGCCACACTAACAATTGTCCTGTTGGTGTTGCCAGTCAGGTTACAAAATTATGAAATAATGCTCTCTTACATTATTTAGTTCTTGGAACATTGTGGCATTTTTTGACAATTTCTTTGACTAATTTCTTCAGAGGGAAGAACTAAGAGCTCGTTTTCCTGGTGTACCCAGTGACCTTGTCAATTACTTCTTATATGTTGCAGAAGAGGTAATTATCATTTTATTTTCTTAATTATGTACCAGATTTAGCTCCAAGGTGCTTCTATCCTTTTTTTCACTTAAGGTTCCATCCTTAGTCATAATGTTTATCCTCAGGCAATAGTTACATATGTTTCTTATTTGTCTAGATACTGAAATGATTCTATTTGCTTAATTTTGGCTGTTAGAAAAGGTCTTCTATTTTGCATTTTAAATTATTTCAGTGGGTGCTATCTCCATTTATACTCAGCCACTGAAATACAAACTCCTAATGGTGGAAAATACTGAATGGGATGTTTTGCTGACTGAAAGTTTTTCTGCAGAAAGCGTTAACTTCTGCTTTGACAAATGGAGGAAGCATACTGGCTTTAAGATCACAAGAAAGAATCATGACATACAATGTTTTTTCCTGATAAAATAATTGTTAAAATTAATAAAGCAGGACAATGTAAGAGAAAAATAGCAAATGGTTAAGGCTATTAGAAATTGAAGGGCTATTGAATAAAAGAGGTCTACTGTCAAAATGGAGAAGCAGCTACTTTTTGGATTTATCAAATTATTTTTCACAATCTAATCTTTGAATTACAACTTTGGTAAAATGAAAAAATTCAAGTTGTTTGCTATCTTTATCAGACGACTTCCTTTTGTTAAGTGTCATGTTAACTCTGGGACACTGTATTTGATAAAAATGGCTTTACTTTTTTCTTGGGGATGAGGAATAAGCAGTTACCATCCATATCTCATCCATCATCTGTTCTTCATTTAATTGATGTTTTTTGGGTGTACTAGATGGTTGGTGCATGGCCATCGCATTTTTTGATTGGCCTTCAGGTTTGGCTTCTTTGTTGATGCTTTATGACTATCTTTTGCCAGGTGAGAGGCATGCTGGCCCAAATGGGCTATGAAAAACTCGATGACATAATTGGCCATACTGAGCTAATTAAACCTCGAGATATTTCATTGATGAAGACCCAGCATATTGATCTGAGTTATTTTCTTTCAGTAAGTATATTATATATTATTCCAGTCCATTGTAAGATGAATTACTAATTGTTTTGCCTGTAAATAACTAACATTTTGTTTTGTAGACTGTTGGATTACCGAAATGGAGCAGCACTATGATAAGGAATCAGGAAGTACACAGCAATGGCCTTGTTCTGGATGATACATTGCTTGCAGATCAAGAGGTGACACTTAATAATTTAAAATGAACAATTTTGTGGGTCAGAAAAGCACGGAGGATCACGTTTAGTGACTATATAATCCTTATTTGTATTTCCTTGCTGCAACAGCTGGACATCTGTTAGCTTAGATCTTTGTGCATTTATCATGTCATTCCAATTGAGTTACTAGTTTGAAGTGCCGGTGTTGAGAAGAACGGCAGTCCTGATAATCTCCTTTTTCTCCACTACAGATATCCAATGCTATTGAAAATGAAACGATTGTGAATAAAACTGTAAAGATATACAACGTAGACAGAGCAGTTTGTGGGCGGATTGCTGGGGTAATTGCAAAGAGATATGGGGACACTGGGTTTGCTGGACAGCTGAATATATTGTAAGACAATCCATCTTGGTGGAAGATTTTCTTGTCAAGTGTTGCTACATCTATTGCCGCATGGTCTTGTCGAGGGATTGATAATGTGTCTTTTTACCATTTGCAGATTCACGGGAAGTGCTGGTCAGTCATTTGCTTGTTTTTTAACCCCTGGCATGAATATCCGGTTACTAGGAGAAGCAAATGACTACGTTGGGAAGGTTAGTTGATCAATTTTTACATGATGAACATACTATTTTTGGATGCTATCATTACATGAAGAGCATATTGTTTCTGGGCCTGCTTGCAATTTTTTTCATTTTGTACCTTTGGTTTTAGCTCATTTAACCTGTACATGTTGCAGTGGTAAGAGTTGCCATCTTTTAAACTGGGCAGTCAGAGAATTCATGCTTTTATCTCTGTTGTCTATTTTTGACATCTGTTATATGTGGCCCTTTTGATAAACACGACTTACTATATATGTTATGTTTAGCTTCTAACGTCCACTATATTTTAAGGGTATGGCCGGAGGTGAACTGGTCGTGACTCCTGTTGAAAACACTGGATTTACTCCCGAGGATGCCACCATAGTGGGAAACACCTGCTTGTATGGAGCAACAGGCGGCCAGATCTTTGTCAGAGGGAAAGCTGGCGAGCGTTTTGCTGTGAGAAACTCACTAGCGCAAGCAGTGGTGGAAGGCACTGGAGACCACTGTTGCGAGTACATGACTGGGGGTTGCGTTGTTGTCCTTGGAAAGTAAGTATCACTTTCACAGCCCACATGGCATCGAACATGACCTGGAGGTCTCAAGCTGTGTATTGTCTTGCTTCTGCAGGGTGGGTAGAAATGTGGCTGCCGGTATGACAGGAGGTTTGGCTTACATTCTTGACGAGGATGAAACCCTTATCCCCAAGGTTCGTGCTGATGATTATTCAATGGGAGAGTCAGCATTCATACCGCCGTATCATCTATAACTCTTTTCACTGTGCTATGTGACATTGTCAACAGGTGAACAAAGAAATAGTGAAGATCCAGAGAGTTGTTGCTCCAGTTGGCCAAATGCAGCTGAAGAGCCTTGTTGAAGCCCATGTTGTATGTAAACCATCCAATTTTCTCTTTCAAATAGTACCTTTACCAACTATAGCAACGTAGATTATAAGCGATTGTGTATAACTATAGGAAAAAACCGGCAGCAGCAAAGGCTCAGAGATCCTCAACGACTGGGACAAGTATTTGCCACTCTTTTGGCAGCTGGTACCTCCCAGCGAGGAAGACACTCCAGAGGCCTGTGCCGACTTTGAGCAGACAACAGCTGAGCAAGTGACTTTGCAGTCGGCCTAGGAAGCACCGTAGCCTCTCATAACCAACACGGCAGTCCACATAGCATGCTTTCAGAACCTGCATCCCACAGAGGATATAAAGATTCTTCCTGACGTCAGATTGACGTAAAAGGTTATTGTTGCCATGCTAGAAGAGGGCCCGTGTTTGAGAAAGCCACCAGTCTCTGATAGCACAACAGCAATTGTACAGTGTTGCTGCTGAAATTGTAGATATATGATTCTCTGAAGAGGTTATGTTTTTCAGTGTATTGATTGCTGCTACAAATTAGTTAAGCAGATGAGAATTTAGAATATGGGAACCACCCCACACCTCAAATACCCAAAAAAATAAAGAAAGAAAAGCAAATGCCCACCTGTGGTCATTCTTCATTCCATGTTGGAGGATAAACACAGTACTTTTACAAGTTGAATGATCCGTTTATTGCATGTCCATGGTTGTCAAGTCTATTGGCTTTTATGTTATGTTCGTCCTGAATCAATTCCTAGTAGCAGATTTCATGGACTTAGCGCACTAGTAGATCCTGTCTTTGATGTCGTATGCTCTAATTTTGTCAATGTCATAACTGAGTTTGCCAAATTATTGACTTATGCCCCCCAAAGTATACTTCCAATTATTTTCTGGTAAGTTGCAATCCATTTTACATCCTACACGAGAAAACAGTTGGTGCAAGCTTAATTTTACTTAAGATATCTTGTGGGGCATGCGTTTCGTCAAATTGAAGTCATTTTTTTTTTTTTCAAAAAACTACTCTCGAAATTCTCAGAAAGAGTGGTAATTTAGTCAAGTTGAGGTGATTTAAACTAGTTGTTAATGTAAAGGTTAAATACAATATAATTAATTCTAAGTCTTGAATCATGCCTTTAAATCATATTAAAATTTGTACTTGAAAGGGGGCAATTAGGTGAAGTTATGGGTTAGGGTTAGCGAGCCAATGTTGAATTCAAATCCATTAAAGCTGTTCATTCTTTGGAACCATCCCTGCCATTGCTCACTCTGCTCCTACCCCATGCTGGAAAGAAAATATTTAGGTTTATTTTAAAAATTAAATATTAAATCTTCATAACTTATAGTTTGAGAGACCAACTAATTCTAAAAAAATAATGAATATAAAAACCACCTTCCATAGTCAATATAAAAATTATTAGAATATAAGAGTAAACAATATTTTGTATTGTCACAATCAAATAATGACTTAAATTAACTTGCTTTCAAATTAATCACATATAAAATAATGTAAAAATTTTTCAGTAAATATTAAACGTATGTAACACTAGTATGAAATTTATTCTAACTAACAAATATACATGACATATTCTTTGTAAATGCAAAGTTTTGTACAGTTTATAAAATTATTATAGTTTAAATATTAAGTGTAAGATTATTTAAAAGGATCTAAAAAAAAAACAAAAATAAATATCTATTAAAAAGAATCTGCAAAAGCTAAAAGTTGCTAGACAAGAAAAGCTCCCTATCCTCCCATTTGTCACCTTTCAACTTCAACTTCAACTTCAACTTCAACTTCATTCGTATTTCGTGGTGAGTATCTACAGTCTTTCGCTCTCATTTTTAGATTCTGAGTAGTATTTTTTGAGTTTGTCAAAAATTATCATTCTTAATTTTTTTTAACTTACATCATGGCAATTGGGAAAATCTAGTAACAGTGTGCGCTAAACCTACACATGCATGTTTCTCTGTATCCAAGGCGCCATGCAGCCTTTCAGGTGGGATCTATGTTTACCTCGTTTGCTGCTCCGATGTTCCGACCCACTTGCATTTCTTTATTACATCCTTTTTCCTCCAGCAAAGCGGCGCCGGCGAACCGCGGCGCCGGCGAGACAGCCAGTTGTCCAAATACAGATGAATCTGTAGCCCACAGCATGTGTTTCAACTCTTTTGGTGATTATTTATTTAATTTTCTTGGTTTGCCAACTTTAGGCCCCGGGTGTTGGCATTTTGCGCTGAATTGGTGATAGGCAATTAATAATTCTGTCAATTATGTTGAGCATCTTCCATTTCTTTCATGATGTATAAAAATAAAAATAAAAAAATTAAAAAGTATATTATATGCTTTGAATGTGAAAAAAAAAAAATTGTAAACAAGGGTATGGAAAATACCATATACGTGTAGTTGATTAACTACTTTGGAAGCATGGTTTCGTTCGATATTGCTAATTTTACCTCAAGCTTTATTTTTTCGACTTAACTTAATTGTATGGTAAATATTTTGTATAAATTATGTAATTGATTACTTTAATTTCTTTAGTATCTATGTAATTGAAATATTGAAGCTTAACTCAATGAAATTTTAAATTCGAACATTAACTTATCAGTAAAAATCTATGTTGCATGAATGAGTATACATTACAGCATTTACACGTGTATTGCACAATGTATTAACTGTTAACTTTAACGTAGTTATACTAAATAGATTTATTACATTTATTTTTCTTTTAAATTTAACAATGGCAGTGTTGTTTTTTTATGCTATGTATTAAGAATACAGCTATTTATATAAGGTTGACATTTATTATTGTTGTTGTTATCGTCATCATTATCTTTTTCTTTTCATACTTGTTTATCATGGTATTTTTGATAAGTATAAAATAAGTATGTAGACAAATTAAAATATACTATAAATAAAATAAATTAAGTAATTATTTTCAATTTTATATTATATAAAGTTAAGCACATATATATAGTGTGTCACAATTATTAGTATATATTATTTAAAAAGCATTATTATTTTTTTCATAATCTAGATTCCGACATCTATATACCATTTTATTATGGAAACAAGGGTTTCTTGTTTGTAAAATACGAAATTACAGAATTACTTTTATTTAATTATTTTTTAATTGTTCTATAATTTTCTTTCTTTCCTTAACTTAATATTTTTATTATGTTTTTACTCAAATGTCCTCTCTTTTCAAAGTCTTTCATTTTTTAAAAATTTTTACTTGATATATTTTTTACATAATACAAAATTATATAATTATTCTTAACCTAATTTTTTTATTTTTATATATTTTTCTTTTATTTGTAAATTTTCTCTCCTGTCAAATTCTTTTGATATTTTTTGTTTTTTATTTTAAATATTCCTTCATACTTTTCATTTTAATATTTTATTATTTAAAATATAATAGTTTATAATAAATTTCCACTTGCACAAAGTCTGTAACAACATTAATTGGTACAAATAATTTCAATGAACAAGAAGAAGGTGCCGTCGACTCCTTTTGTGAAGTCTAAAGTGTAAATTTCTCACATTGTATGTTCCGATATGCCACAGAATAATGTTTCGTGGTTGGAAACATATTGCAAAAGTTTTTATATATATTGGATATTTATTAATATTTCAAATATTTTGTTTCTTGGAACTTCAGTTCTATTTATCTTTATGACTAATATGCGAGAAATAATCAAATTTACGATGGCATTCTTTGTAGCTCAAAGTGTTAAATCAACTCTAGTATGTATCGTTTTTTATTTTTTAATTTCTTGTGTATTCCTCGTGCAAATGTGCTTCTAAACCAAACCCAGCAGCACAATTTATGTGAAAATTAATAAAAATATAAACAATTATTGTACAATTATAATGATAATTCTTTATGAATTTATATCGTCATCAGTCAAAGCAAACCAGGTCAAGATATTGCAATTAATAGGATTAAATTAAAAGCGTGGAACAAAGAAAAAAACATGACAAACTGTTACATTCAATGCACCTTGAAAATGTACTTGGGGATTGTATGTGGTGTTACTTGCTACATTCATTTTGCAGGTATTAATCCACCAAAAATTAAAACGGATGAGGGGAAAATTAATTCAATCTTGAAATAGTCAAATTAATTAATTCCCCTTATGTTTTTTGGTTCCTTTTCTTTTCTGATTTCAATTCACATAATTTTAAAAAATTAATTTCTCAAAAATAAAAATAACTGCTGAGCAAAGATAATTAAATTGATTAGCATTGTAACACTTGAAGGTTCCTTAACGTTCATACATGCGGCTTAACAGTACCGTTAGTCCTTCAGACAGAACTAGAAGTGACGTTGGCCAGTTTCGGCGGCGTGAAGGCCAGGAAAATGAGAACCGCCATGATGGCGACGGGGATGAGGAGGAGCAAGAGTGGCGGCGGCGGAAGCGGCGGCAGATACAGCGGCAGGATCAAGAGCGAAACCGCGAAGAGGACCATCAAGAGTAGCCCCGATCTGAATCCGGAACACGTGAACATTAAGCTCTTCGACGGCGGCTTCCACCTTCGGTCGTAAGCGTAGTCAGTGCTTCCTTCGACTTCAAACGTGAGCCTTCCTTCAATCCTGCGCCCCATCTTCTTCGTCCATTACACTACTACGGAAACGAATGTGTGGTCTTCACGCACAGAGACAGACATAAACATCCGCTCACGGCGTTTCCCTTTGAGGAGGTTTTTCTTGTTGGGTGGTCTTATGGGAGAAGGCTGTAAAGGGGGCAGAGGAGGAGACGTGAGCTGGGAGCTATAAAGGCTGTGAACAAAGGCGATGAGACGGTAAATATGAAAGCGGGGTGGGAGGGCATTTTGGACTTTTCGAGCAAACTGGCAGGAGTAAAGACTTCACAGTTCAGACCTGTGCGGACGTTACGTATGTACGATGCTTTTTTCTATTCGTGGTTCAGGTAAGGTACAACAGTAGGTGAATTTACCAAATTGCCATCATGGGATCATGATGTGTTTGCGGTGGGGAAGCGCGTGTTGGAAGCGGGGGTAGAGTGGAAAATTGTCAAAACAGAGGCGTGGACCCCAAACGTAGTGTCCAAGCTTGGGTTAGATTCATAGTACCCAAGGAGCGTCTCGTTGTATTGTTTAGGAGTGAGAGGGCCACTTGCTGGATTTTATATGCCTTTTTTAATTTATTTGCTTCTCTCAACAGCTTACACTGAATACATTTCTCTGGCTCTCTCTCTCTCTCTCAAGAGAGAGAGAGAGATATATATATATATATATATATACCTGTACTCTATATTAAATTAATAAAAATATATAATTATAGGATGTAAAATTATATGTCTATTCTCTGAACTCTTTTTATTTATTTTATTATTTTCTTACTCTTTTTCTCTTTTAATTATAATTTTAATTTATATATATATTTTTAAATTTCTTCTCATTTCAAATTTTTTTGATGTTTCTTTATTTTTATTGTAAATATTTTTTGTACTTTTTATTTTTAAATAATTTTATTTATATTATTTAAAATATGATAATTTTATAATTTATAAATAAAAATACTAGAGTATAGTTACTTTTTCCTTGTGTGTGTGTAATTGTTGCAAACTGACTGATTAGGTTTCCTCTTTTTCTGGCTAAATTCCCTGCCCACTTGGATGAATATACATATGTAAAAGTGGACAAGTTGTGTGGGGTGCATGAAACTACACAAAAAAATTCCTCATTATCTGTCCTCACCAAGAAAGCGTAGGCACTTTTCTAATGGCCATCAATTTGGGTTTTTTCTTATTTTAAGGCTATAAGTTTGAATTCTATATGTTAAAAGAGTTTTTGTGATTTGCTTTGATGCAAAAATATTTTTTGGGTGAAATTTGTTACAAATATTTAGAAATTATGAATTAAGTGATAGAGAGAGAGTGAGAGAGAGAGAGAGAGAGAGATACAAATATTTAGAAATTATGAATTAAGTGATAGAGAGAGAGAGAGAGAGAGAGAGAGAGAGAGAGAGAGAGAGAGAAAATAAGTTATTTTATGAGTTGTATGTTCCAAGTTTTGGGATAAAAATTTTGAGACAAAGGCTCCCAAACCTAGCCTTCGGTATCTGTTTGTTCTAGTAATTACTTATAACTAAGATGAGTTTTTGAGATTAATCATTATTATTAGTAATCATTAGTCTTTTTGCTACATATGAGAAATAAGGAATAAACTAAACATTAGACAGTAAAATTAAGAAACAAAAAATAATTTTTCCTGATCAAATTTATTTATTCATTCCCCCTTTTTTCTCAGAACAATGAGGCAACTAGTGATAAATTGATTTTTGGCGGATAGTCGGATTTCGTAAAAAAAGAGTAGACACTTAAGGAGGGTAGGCACGATCAGAGGTGATGAAAATTTATCTAACAAAGACTGGTGTTCCTAAGTTTTTAGTCATAATTCTATTTTTTGAGAAAATCAAAACCATTGACCCCCACTGCCCATATGTCTCTCGGACATGTCAACCTCTTCACTGTTACTTGTGTCTCTATAATGGGAAAAAATTATGGCTATGTTTGGATGCAAATTTGCATCCTTGAAATTAATTTTTTTAAAATATACTAAACATCAAAATAATATTTTTTATCTCCTCATTTCACTTTCTTTTACATTGTTCTAAGTTTTCTTACCAAACTCTCTACTTCTAAAATTTGCATCATCTTCTACTACTATATAAGTGAATAGATTATTACAAATAATCGAGCGTCAATTAAGCACTATTTGCACTCATAATTGGTTAAATAATTCACCAAGGTAGCTAAAATAATGCCATAAGATTTTAGATTGAACTATAAAAACACTTGCTCGTGTGCAACAAGATAATTCTTTTCAAAGCGCTATCCTTGAGTGTTTCTTCTTAATTCAATTGAATTTTTTATATTTAACTCAACAAGTTGAATTAGAATTTGGGTTTAGGTCTGCCATGGCTCTAATAGAAGAACATGTATGGAAAACCGATGAAGAAAGTGGTTTCACTTCAACTATCCTATATAAGTTTATGGGATGGAAATTATACGAACAACACTGGTTTCTTCGTATTTGGAATCAAAGCTATGGTGCCGAAGATTTTAGGGAAGTGGATGAAGTGGTTGCCGGTACAATTGCAGGCACAGATTGTGCTAAAAGTTGGGAAAAAAAATTATTAATAGACAAGAATGACTATATTCATCAAGTAGATTCATTTAATCTTCCCTCCCTTTTGTTTGTCCTTCTTTTTGGTCAAAATTTGAGAAAATTGAACATTCCGTCCCCATATTTTGCACTATTTGCCATCTGCTTTTCCATTTGTGCCCCAAATTAACACCATATAATTAATAATCATATAGACGAGAATACCGTTCTCCACTTTATAATTTAGTACAATATAACTCAAATGAGAAGAACTAATTAATTAATTTGATGAGAAACTTCTTGGGTTAATTCCACATAAACTAAAAGTTACTCCTTTCGTATATGTTCACTGCACACTCAAAAAATGCAATGAATTTGTTTACACAAATTTAAATTAGATTTAAAGAATAATTAATTGAGCACATTGCATGAGGACGTGTTTTTTCTTACTGCCACAAATTCTGTTCCTGTATCGCTTTATTCATGCACTTTCACTTTTCAATGGCAGTGAGACTGTCGTTTTTTGCTTTCACCCTCAATGCACCAAAGGTCTCGTCGTTTATGGTAAATATAGTACATATGCGTACCCATTTTTATACTGCAATATTGGAATTTGAACTTAATTATATTATACATCATAATTTACAGCGATATTTTTAATTAATAAATTTTCAAACTTAAGATCCATTACTTCATTGTATTATATGTCAATTCTTATATTTTAACGAGAGTAAGACTTTTTAGTTGTATATTATAAACTATCCTTTGTAATTGATAATTTTTACTTTTCTATATTTTTTTCTCTCTCTTTTTTAATTTATTAATTTTATATATATTTTTTATTTTTAAATTCTTTTTTATGTTCTTGATTTCCTCGTTTTAAATATTCTTTATAATTTTAGTCTATCCTTGTACTGTCTTATGGTCACATCACAAGTGTACACAACTACCGTTGATTTTTATTTTTTGTATTTTAATCTTTTTTTCTCTTTTATTTTAACTTAATATTTTTTTCCTCTCTTCAAAATTTTTTTAAAAAAATATTCTTTATTTTTATTTTTAATTATTTTTATTATCTAAAATACTATAATTTTATAATTTATAAATAAATTTATATAAGTAGAAAATGAACTAATTTTCACAGTAATTAATTATCATTGTCATCGTTGTTGCCACATGTGGTTTAAATTGGCTTAGATATATATAGGATGGAACGTGTCTACTACTCTACTGTGATTGATTGAAATTCATCGCATATTTGCATTGCACGAGACAGATCACCGTCAATGTGCATTCATGCATCCCTTCCAAGGTTAATTGGCAGTCAGAGAAATGAAAACCCTGTTAGGGTCCCTATAAGAATTATGAGGGGGACATACTTTGTTGAATCTTTAAGTCTTCCGATTTGAACTTTTCTTGTTCAGGGAAATGAACCTTGCTGGGTTCTTGCATGCTAAAATTTGTCACGCATGCTGTAGAAAATTTGATCTGTGTCATGTTGGCCATATTTACGTGGGGAGTTTTGATCCACTACTTTAGAACTCAATTATTATATTAATGGAGAACATTCGTTAAGCCCACCCATCATTTACGTTGTCCCCACGTTTATTAATGTTGCAATAATGTAAATTTATGAATGGATCAATTATATGAAATTTTAATAAATTTGAAAGACCATTTGTGTATTTTTAAACAATAAATAATTATAAAACGATCATAACTTTAATTCTTTTACATTTTGGTAAATTTAATGATGGCGATTTTATAATTATATATATATATATATATATTTTTTTTAAAATGGAACACACACGTACACACACACACACATATATAATTAAATAGCGTTGAATCTGCATATTATCCGAGTGAATTTTTTTAATAGGGATAAATGGGGAGTGAGTTTGAGGTCATCACGAGTTGTTGACATGACAATCAAGACTGAATCACGCATGTAACTGAGGTCAACGACCAAAACATATACCACAAACCTTGCTCTGGTGGCAACATTTGGTTATTGGCAATATGCGATGGCCTTGTTGCCACTTGTAGTTTTTATTATATAGCTGGGATTGTATCTTATACTATATTTAATACATACATACGTGCATGTACCCATGCATATGTATGGATGGATAGAATATTAACGATTGTGGAATGAGGTTGCAAGAAAGTATATGGAAATGAAGTGGGAATACTTACTTTCTTACGTGACAAGAGAGAGGAGACAGTTTTCTGGGTTACAATAGTTAAAAACAGATTCCAGTTGGTTTGGAGGGGTAAGAAATGGAAATCCCTTACATCATCAATCCATCTATGTAGGAGTTTAATCTTTGGATAAAATTTCTTTCTTGCTTGCTGGAGAGATCCACGGTGACAAATGAGGCCCGGGGGTTTGTAGTCTTTCACAATAACTGATTCTCTAACGATGAATTGGAGTCGGATGAGGGGGCCACAAGTTCGATAAGTAGCATTTGTTGACATCGTATTTTTTACTGAAAAATTGACTCGAGTGGCCAGGTAATTAGTCCTTAAAAGTCATATGTTAGTACCTTAAATTTTAGTCATGCAATAAAAAAAATAATTAAAAAATTGAATAAATTATCACGTCGTTTATAACATCAGACGACAACAATTTTGTTTTTCATATATTTTATCACAAAAAAAAAATTGAAAAAAAATTCGAATACATACCATGAAGATTAACACGCACAAAATTGATGATGGAGAAACTGGACTTAGTCATGTCAACTGTTAATTAAATGATTGATGTAATCAACTCCAAGAACTCGTATGAGAAGCGAAATTTGTGCTCAAGCAAATAGCAATATTACCTAATTGTATACCACTAGTGATATTGTAATAATTACTTCTTATCATTAAAGAGTGAATTATTATTATTAAATTTTCTGGTTGATTCCTAAAGGTCTTCGCGTACAATGAACTTGCAGGCAAGCAAGCAAGTAGCTATGATGGCAGCAATATCAATAGTCAAGAATATTGCAGTAGGTACCTGCTTTCTGCCAAAAAGTTTCATCAAATTCATATGCTGTCTATTCACTTGCAATTTTATTTTGACTTTTATTTATGGGATTTTTTTAAAAAATAATAATATTGATATCAGTTTGGAGTAGTTGTACAGTTGCTCAACTAGTTATTATTTCTTTGAAATTCTTTAGGGATGAAAGAAAAGAGTTTGATTTGACTGATGTGATTATTTATTTATTTTTACCAGTAAATGAATGTTAAAAAATATTTACTCTGATGATTTCTTCTGTGACAGTAGATATGAATCAATTATGGCAATGTCAAATTTGTTGCTAAAATATACAATGCAAGTATAATTATAATTATCACATCATTAATTTTCTTTAAATGTCATCTCTTATATGGGTTATTTTAATTTTTTGGGACTCGACAGAGATAGAGTTTTCGGATGTACTATTTTTGTTTTTTAAGTAATTCTGTGTCTTTGGGTCTGGTCATAAACCAGGGGCACCATGGTATTAACAATAATTAATTAAAAATAAGCACAGTTGCCGAATCGAACAGTGCACCCAGTCCAACATGTCATACCCTATGATTTTCCAGTACAAATGGATTGTTGGCTACCATCATTCTCACGAGCATGACTTCTTCTTCGAGATTCAATGTGCATTTTATTTATTTATTCTTGAAGTTAAAAGATGTGCATTGAATTTATTTATTTATTCTTGAAGCTAAAAGAGACATTGAACAATTAAAGCAAAGAATCATTCTACCCCAATTCGGTGTTCTTTTTCACCCCAAATTGGCAATTGGAAAACTTGCCTTCAACTACTTTTTCCTGTCCATGTGTTCATCCCAATTTGACAATTCAAAGACTATGCCTAAATTAAAGCTAAAGTGATTGATGAATGTTTTTTTTTTCATTCAAAAATATACACTACCATTATTATATTTATTATATTTTATTTATATTTTTCTAACTTTTATATACTTTCAAAAAAAAAATACATTTAAGAAGTACACAGCAAAAATTTAAAACAAACGTGGCCATAATATTCTTGTGTGCTTAGACAAGGTTGGTTTTTCCACTTTTCTAGATTCCTTTAACCACTTGGGATCTTTTTAAGAGCACGTTAACGATAAAAAAATTGGACTGAATGTGTGTGTGTGTGTGTGTTACGTCCTATCTTCGCACGTTCTTTTCAAAATATAAAATTTCAGGATTAAGCAAAAATTTTGTATAAAATTAATAAAAGGATTGAATAAATAACCCTGTTTTATAATAGTACTGAAATAATTTTTGAGAACACTTATTCCCAAAAAAATGAAACACACACACACACACACACACACACACACTATATTTTAAGTGTGAGTCTTGATAATAACTAACTTCTGGTTATTTACTGTATTTAGAAACGTGCACTTAGTAATTATTATTATTATTTGTTTCAATTGTTTCAAAATTTCTTTTTTGTCACAATTAATAAATATTAAGAAACTTTAAGAAAATTAATTGCTCTCATTAAATTTTATTTTTTAGTACATTGATTTTTTTTTTTCTTAAATTTTTTTTGAAAATTTCTTCTCACACACTCGCGTGCATGTATGGATATAATATATATTAAAAATATACAATGCTAAAGCTGTAAAAATTTTTTTGAATCATATTTAAATACAAAATATCATGATATGAATTCGAAGTATTATTATAAAAATTAAATAATATAAATTCAATGTTAATGTAGTATTCATCGTTAAATTATTTACAAATTTTTATTATATTAAAAAATAATTTATTTAATTTTTTACACAAATAGGGTGTGCAGAATAACTAGGATATTCACATACATATACACACACAAAAGTCTATATGTATCTTGTTTTGATGTTGCTTTAACCTTCAGGCGATGAATGCAGATGTGAAGGGTGAAAAGGGAGTGCAAGTAATGGTGAAACATATCACACTTTACCAATTTTCTTGTTGCCTGTATCTCCTTACTGTGTTTTGAGATTTAAAGGGCAAAATCAGTGTTCCAAGTCCCAGCTTTTATCTGACAAGCTTTTAATGACCCAACAAAATATTTTACAACATAATTACGAAGCATAACGTCATATATTTGTGTATTGTTGTTATTTTTAATGACACAAGTGATTGATACGCAATCCTTGTGATTGATTATTTCTATGTGACGGGGTTTACTTTAATTGAGTTTGAGTTTGAGTTTGAGTTTAAAAACTAACGAAGTGTTTCCAGAATCTTGATTTAACCATTTTCACAGTTTTAAGGTGAAAAAGTTACCTAAAATTGTTTAAAGACTTGCAGAAAATAGAATTGAGTCAAATGATGCTTCTGGCAACTTCTGATATTTTTAAAATTATCTTTTGCTTTTTGGCTTAATCATCTTCACTTTTTCTTCTTGGCCACAAATATTCTCATTTTTACTACTTCTATTTCTTACTACTCTTTGCAAATACGCACTAATTTTTCCCGAATTTCAAATTTCTCGAAAATTTTCTACTTTTTAGAAGACGAAAAATTTTTGCAAATACTAGTTTATAAACCAATTATTATTGTCATTGTTATTATTATTAAAAAGCAAGCGCACGTGCTACGTGGCCAAGACAAAAACCCAAGATGGGCCGACCCAACTAAAGTGTGTGGTCAATAAAGGATCTGCGTGGCTTTTGGTTTGTCTGCTTTTATGAATGGTGGTTTTGATTTGATGTGAAGAGGCTTCATCAAACTAATTATTCCAACTCATCTACAAAATTAAATAAGGAATTAAAATCTATTGAGACTTCATAATTTACTTGATGAGAATCTTTTTTCCTTTTGTCTTTTTTTTTTTTTTTTTTTTTTCTGGTCCTAAGAAGCCGGATACTAATTTGAAACACGGCCCACTAGGTTTTATGTTGATCTGACAACTTTTCAAAACTATATTTTTGTGATTTTTCTTTCTTCTATTGAATTGAATTGTTTACTTGTTATTTTACAAGATAATATCGTACTCTGAGGATTGGGAGAAGCCTACAAAAAGTACATTGATAAGGGTGTTACTCAACTAAACGATTTGTATAAAACTTGATTGTGCGTATAAATATTTGAATTGAGTTTAAATTTGAATTTAATTTTTTTTAAACTTGAACTAACTGTTTAACTCATCAATTTCTATAGGAATGAACTGAATCAAATTTGAGTACTAGTCAAATATGAATTATTATTTGAATTTGACGAGATACTCCCTATACATCGATTAATATATTTTTTTAAAGGTGTTAATCAACCGTGAAGTAAACCTAATTCATGATTAGATCAGTATATATACATATATATATATATATTTTATTTATATCCTATTTTCTCATATTTGTGAGACAATATTTCAAAGATTTGGTTCACTTAACCAAATCTCTAGAAAAAGTTTTATAGATATTTTTTCATTTTCTATTTACCCATTTCTCTTGTTCTTTCTTCTCTTTCTTTGTTTCCGAAGGAAATCTGTTGTCTCCTCCGCATACTCTTCTTTCTGACATGCATTTGTCCACATGTCGCCCCCTCTCAATTTTTTTTTGCATTTTCTTATTTTCCTCTTCCTTCTTCATACGATATTTTTTCACTAGCTTTCTCTCTCCTGCCCTTACATTTCTTCCCATTTCGCACCCTCAATTTCTCACTCCTCACTATTTTTTAAATTATTATTATTTTTTGGTTGATGCTAAATAAATCTTCACATTCATAACATCATTAACCAAATGGCACGCGTCGAATTTGTGTCGTTTGAATGTTCATGACACAAATCTGTCATCCATCACTCGCTAGATAGAGAGGAATATTATGACTAAGCTCTTTTTCATTCACATAAATGATAGATGTAAGGGAAAGAAAGAGAGAAAAAGAAAGAAAGAAGAGATGGTCCATCGTACCGACGGTGCATCAGCCGCAATCTGCGGTGGCAGAAGGAGAAGAGTTTTTGGCCAAAATATTCGAGGAAGATTGACCTGTGGGAAAGAAGAACAGAGAGCAGAGGAGAAGAAGAAGAAGAAGAAGAAGAAGAAGAAGAAAAGGGAAAAAAGAAAATAAGTGATAAAAGTAAATAATTAAGTAGTCAATTTGAAATATTTGTGTAGTCTGGTAATATCATTGAGAGACGTTATTAATAATAATAATAATGATAAAGTAATAATCATAAAATTTTAATTAGCATTAATAATGTCAAGATTAATAATGTTATTAATTAATAACAATGACGATTAAAATAATAAAATTGACAGAATCAATAATAATAATAACATCTATAAAAGTATTAATGACATTGACAAAAAAATAGTGTTATCAATTTTGATAACTTTAAGCACAAAAAATCAAAAATAATGGCAACGTCACTTTTCTTAATATATATATGTATATAAACACATGTATTTGTATATCACATCAACATATCATTCTAAAAATAATTGCTTATCACATCATTATAATCAATAGTTTTATCTCACAAATTCGCATACAACTCCTTGTTTCCATACCTCAGTTTCCAGGAAGTACATTATTTCATTTTTTCTCACTTTAAAACTCTTATTTTCTCTTTTTGTTTCTAAATTGCACCCAAATGGCCAAACAAAACCTCGAACAACATGAAAATTTTTTATTGGGTTGGGCGTGGCCTAAAATTCTCTCAAGAATTCATAAGTGTAGCTTTCTTGGACCAAATGTCTGATGACCCCAAAGTGCCATTCATGCAATTTAAATTAATTTCCACTTTCTTGGGATTTTTCACAGGTTTACCTGAGACTTAATCATCATTCCATGCAGCTGTGATGTAAGTAGCTTCTCATTTTATTTTGTCCAAATGCACTTTAGATTCATTTTTGATTTTACATATAGTTGAACTTGGAAGAGCTTGCACTTATTGGGATAGTTTTAAAATCTTAAATTTAATAAGTAGTTTTAGCCAAGTAACCAATGAGACAAGCTTTACATATTTGATTCCCAAGTTAATTTATTTATTTTTTTTAAGATATCATATGCCTAACACAATTACATAGTTTAAACTTGCGCATATAGAAAATATCCTTGTTTTACAAGAAAGGAAGAGAAAACGAAAAAAAAAAGTTTGTTGCCCATTATGGTAATTTCTGATGCCCATTAGGGTTCCTTTTCGAATCCATAAAGTTGGTAGCCAACCGAACAACAAATCTTAACAATTAGCTAGGGTTCACATTTGTTTATTTATTTATTTATTGTGTGAAATAGGTCTATATGAATGCGAAAATGCATCCATAAGAATATATAATATAGAGCATACATTTATATGTTAGTGAAATTTGTGACAATAATTTCATTAAGAGTGCATCACGATATCAAGTATTCTTTATCAATTTATTACCTTCTCATTTTATTAATATTTTTCACTCATATAGTTTGGATTTCACTAGTATTATAGAGACATCTAGCATATGTGTTAAAAAGTTTCATATCAATAAATTTTATTAATATTTTTGGGATGTTATGAAATATTGCATTCATCAATTTGGAGGGGGTACATGGACCATTCTCAGCTGTGCACTTGTCGCAATAATGTGGGTTAGGACAAGCATCTCATGAAGAAACAAAAGGATTGTAAGAAGGAACGTGTGAAAACTTAAAAAAACAGAAAGAAAGATTAAGGGGTGAGATCAACATACAATTAAAAAAATAGAAATTAAATAGAAGTTGAGAAAAGGGCGTATATTAAAAAAATAGCAATTATTTATTTGATTTAAAATTACTTTGGGCCGTCAGTCACAACAAATTTGGCACCATAACAGGCTTAGGCATTGTTGGGAAGCTTTTTGAAGTATGAGAATTAATGAAATTATTTCCAGTAAATGTTTGAAAACTGCAAAATATTGAGATTATATTTGTTTTGTTTGTTTCAGTATTTCGTATGTAGATAATGTTATAATAATTATATTAATTAGAATCAAATGGTCAACTAAAATTATCATAATTTGGATACAATTTTTTTGCTTAAATTTAAATTAGCACTGTTTGTTGAGGACTTGTCTTTAACTTCAAAGGGTTATTGGAAAAATAAATATATTTCTTGAATTCTTTATAAGAGTTTAATATGGGTTCTAAACATTTAAATATGCAGGCGCAAGGAACCAACATCTAATATAATTTCATAATGGAAAGGTTTTTAGATATAATATAGATGCGTGATGAATTGTACCCAAATAAATAGGAAAAAATATAAAATCTCTGCACAATCAAATTATTGATGCATAATGTCGAAGCCATTAAACAGAATGTTGAAGATGAAATTGCCTTCATATCCGTTAGTAAAATTTGTGTGCCTGTGCAAATGATTACGCAATTATCATTTGCTTATTTACATCAACAGTAAAAATTTTAAAATTAAAATAGAAGATGTAACCTCCTCCATAAAAAGCACATATTAAATGAAACGAAATATTAAATTATAAGTTGCTTTGACCGACGAGGACACAAAGAATATTTACCAAATAATCAATTTCTAGAAAAATAAAAAATAGGTAAGACTGCACACCCTCCAGCAAATAGTTTGAGGAACTTGAGCATAATTGAAAAGAAATTTTATTTCCTTAATTTAATTTGTTGACAAATAAAATTTGTTAGAATTATTGTGGGAGCTGTCCACAACCAAAAACAGACAACTTAAGATTTTATTTTGAGCTGTTAATTATAGCTGAAATTACTTTCTCGTAGTTAAGGAAAATCAAGATTCAAAGTTTGCACATATTATAGTATTTATTCAGAATACGAAATATGGTTCTCAAGAAAAGAGAAAGCAAAGCAATGAAAAAAAATGAAACAGATTCGTGCATTAAATTATTTATTCATTATTAGTAGCCAGATTTATGACATGAAATTATAGGTTGAATCCATTAAAAACAACCTACCGATTAGTGTAGTTGGTCAGTTCTATCGTCATGAAAACGTGATAACATCAACCAACAAGTCATGTCATGATGATTATGAAAAATTAAAAAGATAAGGATATTATAACGACCGGTGAAATACAATGGCCTGCAGGGCTATAAATGAATGAAAAAAATAATTCCCATAAGTAATTTTTCTTTTACTCTTTATGATTTATTTACACTTTGATATATTTTTGCTGTTGGACAAGTGAGGTCAAGTGGTAATTTGAAATTATTCTTTATAAAAATTGTTATTATCTTATAACAACAATTCAGAAAATATATATGGTGATGCCCATCATGTTTAACAAAAACTTGACAAAAAAACTAAAAAGCACGAAAGAACTTGATCCTGCATTTTGAATGCTGACATATTGTGACCTAATATTTGTGAAGTAGTTACCTATCATTTAAGTTAAGCCCTAATCATGAACTTTGAGAGAGTGTTTGTATGCTGGTTAGAACATTTTATAAAATATTTATAAGATATTTTTAATTGCTGATAATGAATTTGCCATTCCTACAAAGTGTTTGAAGAAATTTCTAGAAGATGAGATAAAATGCAAAATTGTGTTCAATATTTTTAATATTGATGAAATTAAATCGAATTGAATCTTCACCAGTCTTACGAGTTAATTTTAATTCTTTCCTTTTCTAAATCTGAAGCTGTGGTCAGGTATTCTTGATGTGATTCTACATTGTTATGAATCAATTGGGGAATATGAAGTTCAAAAAAAAAAAAAAAGAAAAGAAAAGTAGTATTTGTCAAATTCTCGATTTCAATTCGAAGCGCCAATCATCTAATTCTTCTAAACTCAATAATTAGCATTAATATCTCAAAACGAAAACTAATTGGCAAGCTAAGATAATTGATTAGCATTGTATCTACAGAACAAGGAATTACAGTACGGTTATTCCATCAGACGGAAAAAAAAAGCGACATTTGGCCGTTACAGCGGCGTGAAGGCCAAGAGAACGAGCCCCGCCATGATGGCGATGGGGACAAGGAGGAGGAAAAGGGGCGGCGGAGGAAGCGGCGGCAGAAATAGCGGCAGGATCAGGAGCCAAACCGTGAAGAGGACCATCGAGAGTAGCCACGCCCAGAACATCAATCTCTTAAACGGCGGCTCTCACTATCGGCCGTAAGCATCGTCAGTGATTCCGTCAACTTCAAACGAGAGCCTTCCTTCAATCCTGCGCGGCATATTCTTCGTCCATTACTTCACGCAGTGCTGAGGTCCAATCAGAAGGGCGAATTCACCAAATTACCCTTTATGAATCATGATCAGCGTTGGGTTGTTGAGCGTGCGGGTAAGAAGAGAAGAGGGAGATTATGAAAACGTCAAGACAGAGACGTCAACCCCGACGGTAGTGTCCCGGCTTGGATTCATGGTACCTAAGCTGTGTTTTGTCGTAATGATTTGGAGTGGCAGACAGGAACACGGGCCAGATTTCATGGCCATGTTTGGAAGGCGTATTCTAATCTAACAACATCCTGTAAAAATTGTACATGACAAAGCATACTACGTAATAAAATTTTTATTTAAAATTTTCTGTTTTTACATATATATACAAATAATTATTCTTTAATCATTATAATTATTCATGATCAAATAAATACATACACACATGGATATATTTACATTTATACATATTTATATATTAAAAATTAATTATTATCACTATATACTATTACATACATCTCATTGTTATTATATATTCTATATATATATATATATATAAATTCACATATTCAAATAAATTATATTTTTTATTCTATCAAAATTTTTATTCTGAACCCCTCTCCCAAATCCTATGCCTTATTTTTTTTTAAAAAAAAAAAATTGATTCTTTCAACAGGTATCAGTGTAGTGCATGCAACCCTCTCTCTCTAAATATGTGGGTGGGTATGTATATTATAATTGTTGTGGGTTGATTTGATTATGGTTCCTCTTTTTTCTGGTTAAATTTCCTGTCCACTTAGGTGTATATATTTATTAAAGTAAAAGGTAGTCTAGTTGTAAGGGATGCATGAAACTCTCCTAAAAAATTCCTCATCAACTGTGTCTCTGCCAACTAAAGTAGAACTTTTCTAATGATCATCAATTTAAGCTTTTTTTCTCAATTTTTATGGTTGTAAGTTTGAATTTTATTGCCAAAAGTTTATGTTGGTCAGTTTAGATGTAAGTTTTGTTGGGGTGAAAGTTGGTAGAATAACTTAGAAATAGTATAACAATAATCGAGAATCAGAAGAAAGAAATATTTGATAAGCAGTATCTTTGGAGATTCTTGTATTTAGGGGATGAAAGTGCTAAGACGGAGGTACTTGTCTGTTCTTGTAGTAACTTTAGAAATTAAGATCAGTTTTTTAGATTAGTCCTTCTTGTTATTATATTTTTTTTTAATTATTTTTCAATCATAAGCATTATCTTTAGAGATTATTGTTTTTGTTGTATTTAGCGATGGGATTTACGAACGACACTAGTTTCTTCGTATTTGAAATTAATACTGTGGTGTGGAAGATTATCGGGAGATGGATGACGTGGTTGCTGGTATCATTGAAGGCATAGGATGTGCTAAAGTCCAGAAAAAAAATAATTAATGAAAAAAAAAACAACTATATATGTCAAGTAGATTCATTTAATCTTTCCCTTCTTTTGTTTGTCTTTTTAGAGACACATTTTCTTGCAGTAACTTGTAAGATATGTTGTCTTTCTTTCTAGTCAAAATTTGACAAAATTGATTTATCTGTCCCCCATATTTTGCACTATTTGCAATGGACAATCATAATGTTTCAATTTGGGCCTCATGCATCTCATAATTAATCACATGATGAAAACATTATTCTAATTTTCTTACCCATGTAATTTAGTGCAAGTAAATCTTATAAGAAACCAATAAATTAGTTAATCTATACTGATGTGTGACGATATCATTCTTGATGACAACTTATTACTTAATCAAGATACTCTTCTACTTTTAACTTGGATGATAAACCTATCGTAGAACGGTTAGCCTAACAGTAGGTTGAACAGCGATGACAATAATGCTAAATGTTAATTTCAAATTATTCTTTATGAAAATTGTCTATCTTATAACAACAATTTAGAATGCATGGTGAAGCCCATTGTGTTTAACAAATATTTGACATAAAACTAAGAAGCACAAAATTATCTTGTTTTGGATTTTGAACGCTAGCATATTGTGACCTAATATTTGTGAAGTGGTTAACCTATCATTTAAGTCAAGCTCTAGACATGAACTTTGAGAGAGTGTTTGTATGCTGGTTAAAATATTTTATAAAATATTTATAAGATATTTTTAATAGCTGATAATTAATTTGGCTCTCCTAGAAACTGTTTGAAGAAAATTTTAGAAGATGAGATAAAATGCTAAATTGTGTTTAATATTTTTAATATTGCCGAAATTGAATCGAATTAAACCTTCACCAGGGTTATAAGCTACTCAAATTTAATTCTTCCTTTTTTAAATCTGAAACTCTGGTCAAGCATATATACTTGATGTGATTCTACATTGTTATGAATCAATTGGAGAATATGAAGGCAAAAAATAATAATAATAAATAGTATTTGCCAAATTCTCGATTTCAATTCGAAGCGCCAATCATCCAATTGTTGTAAACCCGATCATTAGCATTAATATCTCAAAACAAAAACTAATTGGCAAGCTAAGATGCTTAATTGCTTAGCATTGTATCTACGGACCAAGGATGTACTTAATCCTATAGATAAGGCGTAACAGTATGTTAATCCGTCAGACGAAACTAAAAATGACATTTGGCAGTTACGGCGGCGTGAAGGCCAAGAGAACAAGCACCGCCATGATGGCGACGGGGACGAGCAGGAGTAAAAGGGGCGGCGGAGGAAGCGGCGGCAGAAACATCGGCAGGATCAAGAGCCAAACCGTGAAGAGGACCATCGAGAGTAGCCACGACCAGAACATCAAGCTCTTCAACGGCGGCTTTCACTTTCGACCGAAGGCGTCGTCGTCAACTTCAAACGAGAGCTTTCCTTCAATCCTGCGCTCCATATTCTTCGTCCATTACACACTACGTCGGAAATATATATGCGGTCTTCACGCAGAGACACAGAGAACCATCGTGCTTCGGGTGAGGTCCAATGAGGAGGGCAATGAGGAGGGCGAATTCACCAAATTACCCTTTATGAATCATGATGGGCATTGGGTGGTTGAGCGCGGGTAGGAAGAGGAGGCCAGGAGGGAGACGGAGATCATAAAAAAGTCAAAACAGAGACGTCAAACCCAACGGTAATGTTCCACCTCGGATTCATGGTACCTAAGGTGTGTTTTGTCACAATGACTTGGAGTGGCAGACAGGAACACTGGCCAGTTTTTATGGCCATGTTTGGAAGGCATATTTCAATCTGCCAACATCCTGTCAAAATTGTACATAACAAAGCTTACTACTTAATAAAAATTTTTACTTTTACACACAAACACATACACGTGCGAATATATAGAGATATATAATTAATTAATTATTCTTTAATTAATAAAATTATTCACGACCAAATTAACACATACACACGTGCATGTCATTATCATTATATACCGTCCCATATATCTCATTATTATTATATATTTTATAAATACATAAATTTACAAATTCAAATAAATTATTTTTTTTATTCTACCAAAATCTTTATCCTAAATATGTTGTCCGTTTGAACACAACTCTACTTAGCATGTAAATTGATTTGATTATGCTTCATCTTTTTTTGGGGCTAAATTCCCTGTCCACTTGGGTGTATATATTTATTCAAGCAAAAGGAAGACTAGTTGGACGAGATGCATGAAACTGTCCTCAAAAATTCCTCGTCATCTGTCTGTGCCAATTAAAGTAGTACTTTTCTAATGATCATCAATTTAAGCTTTTTTTTTTCCCTCAATTTTTTTGGTTGTAAGTTTGAATTTTACTGCTAAAAGTTTATGTGGGTCGGTTTAGATGTAAGTTTTGTTGGGGTGAAAGTTGGTAGAGTAACTTAGAAACAGTATAAAAATAACAGAGAATCAGATGAAAAAAATATTTGATAAGCAGTATCTTTATTGTATTTAGAGTATGAAAATGCTAAGACGGAGGTTTTTGTTTGTTCTTGTAGTAACTTTAGAAATTAAGATTAGTTTTTTAGATTAGTCATTCTTATTATCATATTCTTTTTTATTTCTTTTTTTAATCATAAGCAGTATCTTTAGAGATTATTGTATTTATTCTATTTGGCGATGGGATTTACAAACGACACAAGTTTCTTCGTATTTGAAATTAATGCTGTGGTGTGGAAGATTATGGGGAAATGGATTAAATGGTTGCCGGAACAATTGAAGGCATAGGATCCGCTAAAGTCGAGAAATAAAACAATTAATGAAAAAAAATAACTATTTAAGTCAAGTAGATTCATTTAATCTTTCCATTCTTTTGTTTGTCTTTATATAGACACATTTTCTTGCGGTAACTTGTAAGATATGTTGCCTTTATTCCTAGTCAAAATTTGAGAAAAATTAATTATTCTGTCCCCATATTTTGCACCATTTGCAATAGACGACCATCCTTTTTCAATTTGGGCTTCATTTATCTCATAATTAATCATATGACGAGAATATTATTCAAATTTTTTACCCCATGCAATTTAGTGCATGTAAATCATATGAGAAACCAATAAATTAGTTAATTTATATAGATGTGTGATAATATCATTCTTGATGATAATTTCTGGTTTAACTTGACACCTCTCATTTCCTAATTTGGGCAGCAAACATGTCATACAACAATTAATCTAATAGTAGGTTGAGTGATGATAGCAAACTGGATTTGATCTTGTTAATATTATGACAATTACACCATTAATTTATTAATTAATTATTAATATACTATAATTAATGGTGTAATTGATAAAATATGGACGAACATTAATAACTACATATAGACTACCATATTGTTTGTTTAGCTCCACAATTATTCTATATAATAAAAACTAACAACTAACCCATCGTGTTTCTTTTTGAATTTGAATGCAAAATTTATAACTTTTATCCTTTTTCATGCCTCACTATTTTATTTTAATAATCAAGGAACCAAAATTATTTATGTTTTCTGTCACATCTATTGTACAATAAAATCACAGAATGATAAATTTTGGAGTAATTTTATATTTACATTTAAACAAAAATTATGATATAAACCCTTTGTATTTATATTAAAATTTAAATAAAATAATTTCAATACTTGAGCGTTGTGTATCTTAAATTACTATTAAAATTTTATTTTATTAAATTTATTTATTTTTATTTTTTTTCACAAATGCAAAGTGTGCACAATTGCTATTTGCTAGTTAATTAATAATATTTTGCAATTGAAATTTCTTGGGTTAGTTACCCCTATATTAATGTAAAAGTTATGCTTTAATATATTCATAGCAAAGAGCAAGTGATGTTTTTTGTCTACACTGAATTAAACTAGATTTAGATAATTCTTAGTTGAGCTCACAATGAATGAGGACTTGATCTTTTTCTGTTGCCTCAAATTCACTTTATTCAAGTACTTTTACTTTTTTTTTTTTTTTTTTTGGGAAAGGTACTTTTACTTTTTAATGGCTATCGGAGTTTGTAGAAAAAGGTACAATTCCTCCTAATGTGGCAGTGGAGTTCCTCGACTGCCCATGTCTAACACATTCATGACATCAGCTATGTTTGGTTTGAATTTAATTGCCGTTCATTCTCATTAGAAAATCTTTCTAATCAAATATTATTTTACAAATTTTATTCAAAATTTTCTATTTTATCGTTTATAACTAAATAATTTTTTTAATTCATTATAACAATTCACAATCATATCAATATTTATTCTTATAATTTTTCTACTCGTATTCATATATTTTAATATCATAAAAATTTATATACTATTACATTATATAATCATTATTACATATTAAATATGTATAATTTAAATTTTTTCTTTTTTTACAACTTAATACGAAATATAATTTTTATCTCCACTTAGAGCACCCAAAATTTTATCTCCATCTTAAGTAGGAACAAAAAACACCTATGCATATATATTCAAGAGAAAAAGACTCAAACTTATGGATACATTAACTAATAGTTGGAGAACCAAAAAACCTAGTTGAGTCCTTGTGAGAGTTAATAGCTAGAGGTATTGTCACGCCCCAAGCTCGAAATCAGGATACGGTAATATTTATGAACTAACTCAATGAATATCTAAACTATACATGTATAGAGCAACAAAAACAATAATGAAACTTAATAATTATTCCAAAAATAACATCATAATATCCATGACAATATTATTTCATCTCAATATACAACATAAGAATAATCACTTATTTGTTGCATCTAATGTTAATAATATATATGAAATGTATTTAGTCTAATGATGTCCTTCTCCTGAAGTCAATCTGCCATCCCCTGGTCTCCTTTTTACCTGGTCTCCTCTATAAAAAGGTCATTAAGGTGATGAGCAATGAATCATCTACTAAATAATAATACTTATTTTTTTATTTTTTAAAAATGAATATAAATAAAAAAAAAATAACTTCAAAGAGTTCATAGTAAAATAAAAAGGTCATTATAAAAAATATGTATATAATAAAGGTATTTACATATCATTTAGAAAACAAGGCAAGGCAGGATTATTCATTTTATTTCATTATTCTCACGTAATACTTGTTTCCTTTTCTCATGATAATATCTCAAAAATTTTATTTCATAATTTCTCACAAAATCGGAGTATTACAAGTACTTTGTTAAATCTTTTCCTATTCAGAGTTTGAACTATTCGCGTCTAGGAGATGAACTTCACTATGTTTGACCTACTTTATCTTCTAAACTGTCCTCTCCAATTTTATGACACTAATATGGTATTGAACAAATTTTTCATTCAATATCAAATTTATTTTTTTTCTTACATATATAACTAATTAATTATTATAGTTATTTATAATTAAATTAATATATATATTAGCATATACATTCACATTTATTTTTTATATTTTAACAATTAATCATTATTTTTATATCACATCAAATCATTCAATTATTATATATATATATATATATTTACATAAATATAATATTCATTTTATTAAAATATTTCTTCAAACAATTTAATCATCTCACAACTGTTCTTACCCAATATTATCTCTGACGTGACCCCTTTCTAGACATTGGATTCTAGTGTGCAATAATATACACGTACACTTACAATGGTAGTTGTTGAAATCTTGGCATGATTGTTGTAGAAATTTTGGCTCGTATTCTGTTGCAGATTTCAAGTTTATTACGTGGGGAGATGTGATCCTTTCGCTTTAGAATTCATTTATTTTATTAATTGAAAATTTTTGTCCAGCCCTCCCATCACCAACATTGTCCCCACGATTAGGTCTAATCGATTATGTGTTCCGGCTGCGGTCTGCACTTTTTTTTTTTTTTTTTTCTGTTTTGTAATTTTATTAATAATAGTTAATTAAATATTTTTATTCCAAAATCTATTTCTCTATTTCATAATTATTTTTATTAATTGGAATTTAGGGTTTATATTACTTTTATTTTCAATTTAGTATTTGTTAATTGGTGCATTATTTTTTACCAATTTTTTCTTATACATCAAAATGCATTTTTCCCAATTAATATATAAAAATAAAAAATTACTTCAATGATTAGGTTAATGTACCAAAATTATTTATTTAATAAGGGTTATACTTCTATCTACATGCATAAACATTAATTAACTATAAATAATTACAGATAGAAAACAAAAAATAAAACATTATTTGCTAAATTAAAAATAAGAATAAAATAAACCACAAACCTCACCTCAATTAATGAAAATAATAATATATTTTAAATTAAAATATCTAATTAACTATAATTAATAAGAAATTTAAAAAATCAAAAAAGGAAAACTGAATATTAAATTAAAATATTTACTTAAGTATAATAACTTAATTACTAATAAATTTAAAAAGCATGAAAAGGAGCGGATCATGAGAAATAATGCCAGGATCTGGATAACGAAATTTTAATAAATTCGAAGGCTGCGTTTGGTTTACTCTTTTGATGGTTTTTATCCCATCAAAACTTACATAATACAAATATCTTACTTAAAAAAAAAATTAGTTAATTTAAAATTCAAATTATTCACTCTTTTACATGTACATACATATATTTAAAATTCAATTATTACATTTAATTATAATTAAATCAATATCTATATACTTACACATATATACTCCATTTATATACATTTATTTTCTAAAAACTAATAATTATCTCTATATATTATCACACTATTCAATTATTATGATACATTTTATAAATATATATAATTCAAAAAATTTCAACAAATAAAAATTTTCATCTCATCAAAATTTTACGAAGAAACATAATTTTCATCTCCAACAAAGTTCACACCATTTTCATTCAATTCCCCAACAAAACCTCCTAACGAACACAGTCAGAAGAATCTCTGTATGTGAGCTAATTTTTAAATTGCATGTTCGATGATTTATTAATTTGATCGTATGATTTTAATATTTATAACAGAATATACATTTATCATCTATATTTTAAATTAGAATACACACACACATATATATAATTGAATACTGTTGAATTACGCACATTATCTGAGTGAATTTTTTGAATAGGGATAAATGGGAAGTGAGTTTGAGGTCACGAGTTGTTGACTATGGCCAAATATGGAAATACAATAAATCTTGCTCTTGCATCAAGCCCGCAACGTTTAGTTATCTAGCAATATCTACTGGTCGCCTTATTTCTTCTAGAAGTTATACTATAATTGGTAATGTATCATAGATTATATCTAATTTACATACAAAGCATGTCGCAAATTTTAAGGTTGCAAGAAAGGATATGGAAACGAAGTGGGAACATTATCATTAACTTATGTGACATGAGAAAGAGACAATTTCTTGCTTATCTTATGCATAACATTAATTAAAAGCAGATTGAAGTTAAATGAATGAATAAGAAATGGAAATTCCTTATGTCATCAATCCATCTTTGTTGGAGTCCATGCTTTGTGTATAGTTCTTCGGAATGTACTTGCACTTGTGCGTGTAGGAGTAGCCACACTCTCGGAGCATGCAAGTATTCCTCTAGTTCTTCTTTGTTGCTTGAAGACAACTTAGGCAAGAGGGTTTTTGTAGTCTTTTGGTACTTGAATGTAATTTAGTACTTATTATGGGAGTACATGAGATGTGTTCAATTCTGACAATGCAAGAGTTTCATTTCACGCCGATTCGACTGGAGAAAAATTATTGTACTAACTTATAAATTTGACCAATCTTCTTCTTGCAATTGATTTTTCTAGAGATAAATTGAAATCGGTATCAGTTGTTTCATGCATTAGAATGGGTATCATGTGTTAACACCTAGATGAGAGACCTCGTGCATGGATTTACATGTTTGCGAATGAATGTGCACAATGTATGTGTGCGAGGGTTAGAACTTGCGAAAATATATCTCCCATCTCACGTTATATGGGACAAGGTTTTTACACTAATTTATGAATCAGCTAACTTTCTTTCTTGGTAATTGATTCTTTAAAGATGGATGAAGAAAGAAGAGAGAAGTTGATAGGTAGCATTATTGACATCATGTTTTCGCTGAAATTAACTTGAATGGCCAGGTAATTAGTCCTCAAAGTTAGGTTTGGATGTTATGTTTTAGTTAGCAATAAAAAAAGTAATTAAAAAAATTGATTGAATCATAACATCGATTATATATAATTTGGGAGAACGACAATTTCGTTTTTCATATATTTTATTAAAAGTATAAAAAAAATCAAATATACCATGAAGATTAACACGCCCAAAATTGATTCTGGACAAACTGTACTTGGTTATTTTAAATATTAATTAAATAATTGGTGTTATCAAACACCAAGAAGTCGTAAGAAATGAAATTTGAGCTCAGCCAATATCACCAAATTATATCCCACTACTGCCATTGTAATTACTGTTTATGTGAATTACAACTACTACTATTGTTATTATTATTATGATGGTGGTGGTTGATTCCTAAATCCTAAATGTCCGCAAGTGCAATGAACTTGTAGGCAAGCAGGCAAATAGCTATGATGGCAGCAACACCTATACTCAAGAATATTGCAAAAGGGACTTGCTTTCTAACAAAAAACTTCGAACATTCTCTCGTCACTTGCAATTTTTTTTAATAACGAGTTGATTCCTCAACTAGTTATTTTTTTCTTTATAATTTTTAGGGATGAAAGAAAAAAGTTTGATTTGACTGATGTGTTTATTTATGTTTTTACCAGCAATGACAAGTCAATTTGAACATTGTATTGGCCTAACTCCAGCATGTTGTTATATTTATTCTGATGATTCCTCGTTAACAGTGGCTATGAATAAATTATGCCCATGTCAAAAAAATGATGCAAAAATATACATGCAAGAATAACCATAATAATTCTCACATAATTGATATTTTTATTTGTCATCTCTTATATGGTTAATTTTAATTTGTTGGCAGTTGACAGAGATAGAATTTTCAGATGTACTTTTTTTATTTTTTAAGTAAATCTATGTCTTTGTGTGTGGTCATAAATTAGGGATATCGTGGTATTAAAAATCATATGTCATATATAATTGCACTACCATTTGTTGATTGCCAAATTTTAATTTTGACTAAATTTTGAGTTTCCATAATTTTAGAATTTTCTAATTTAAAAAATTATCTGTTGATTTTCTTTGTAAATATATCTTCTTATTGACTTTTTTTTATGATATCATAAATCTAATTAAATGATTTTCAAGTCGGTACTATCATCTGACTATCTAATCCCCAAATAAAGTAATTTTCATTGAAATCATGTCAGTTAATATATGCCCCAAAGTTTAGGAGATGTTTATATAATCTGCTTAATGATTTTTTTTTCTTTATTTTAGAAATAATCGTTTTGTGATTTTCTTCATTTTAAAAACAGTTGTTAATTGGTCTTCTTCCTAGACAATTTTTTTTACTGATTTAATCACATCATAAATCTAGTAAAATAATTTCCAAATTAATACTATCCTTCAATTATCTAATCCCTAAATTAAATAATGTTCCAATTAATTAATTAATTTGCTGTCTCAAAATTTATTTAATTTAATATTATTTCTTTTAGTTATAATCATATCCATTTAATAACTCAATCCTCAGGAGATATTCTATTGAATAGTTATATTCTTCTCAACGCGAAATGTATTAAGCTAAAATTTTAGTATCTGAAACAATTAAAAGCACCACTTGAAAATGTTAACTTTGATGTTTTTCGCATATTTGTTGGAAAGATTATCATTGTTGTGTATGAAGACATTATGATAGAATTCTAAATTGTCTAAAAGTATATAATACTACGATGATTTTTTGTGATATCCAAACTCTTTGTAAAAGGTTGAATTCAGAAGAGACTTCAACAATAGACATCCTTAAATGATAAAAGATTTGAAAAGTTTGAAGAAATCTAGCAAAAGCCTTGGAGAAGTTTAGATCGAGGTAGGACACTTATTGGATAAGCACTAAAGAGCTTATGTTTATTTCAAATTATTGCAATAATTTCTACAACACAAGTTAAAATTCACTAGGAACCCTTTTTTTGGGAGCAACAAGTTGATTTTTGTTGGACTACTATGAAGATTTTTTATATTTCTCAATTGTAAATATAAAAGAACTAGCGAAAGACGATAGACCATGAGCTTTCTTGCGATCAGTTTTGTGAGAATCAATTCTTAAGCAATGTAAACCTTTCAAGAAGTGTGGATTGAGCTTAAAGTGTAGTTTTACATTAAGCACAAAACGTGAAAAAGCTTTTTGTACATCCAACTGTTCGAGTATCTTGGTGGGGCATTTAGTTTATGAGAGTGTGAAAGTTGGTTGACTTATTTTCCCTACTTTTATTCAAGTTAGCAGAAGAATTTTGCCTAGAAAAGTGCCCATAGATGTAAAAGTGCACATCCAAACTATGCTATCATATTACTATTGAACTTCTATTTTCCGTTGCTCTTTGTGAGTTTCTGTTTAAGTGCTCTTAGCACTATTTTGATCTATTGTTATAACTATTGTTACAACATCAATGCTGCGTTTTTTAAGTGGCATTAGAGTCAAACTACCTATAGTGCTTGGTTTGAAACAAGTATGATCTTGGTAATTTTTTTGATCTAATGATGTCTCGCCTATTTACTACGGCGACGAACAATCAAATTATCACTATATTTATTCCTTTTTCTACTTCTTCTTCCAAGTGCAGGATAACCCCTTGGGGTTGTGGGTTTTTTTCTACCAATTGGGGCTCTCCCTTCACCACCCCCATGGGGATGGTCTACAGGGTTCATAACTACTCCTCTTACTACAGGACGCTTGCCAAGCCAACGCTTGGATCCGGCTCTACCCAAACTTTTCTGGTTCGCCCCAACATTCCCCACTTGTCCGACTGTTGCTGAGCAGTTTTTGGATATCAAACGGACCTCCCCAGAAGGTAATTTTAATGTGGCTGATTTCCCCTCTTTTGCAATCCGTTATGAGTGCCAATGTAGGAGCATCTATGATCTGCCCTATATTTCTAGATGATACCAATTATCCATATTGGATGGCACAAATGTGTGGAATTATCAAATCTCAAAATGAAAAAGTTATGGAATATAAGTGAGATTGGATGGAAACTACCAATTGAGAGGAATGCTGAAGGTGTGTCAATTCTCAAGGATGTGAAACTATGGACCCTTAATGAAAGACGTGTCACATTTGGAAACTCAAAAGCAATAAATTCAATCTTCACGAGCATGAAAGAAGAGCAATTTAAATTGATTTCCATGTGTGAATATGCAAATGATGCTTGAGACATTTTGCAAAACATACATAGGGGAACGAGCACAGTAAGAAGTTCCAAATTCCAAATGTTGGCTTCTGAGTTTGAAAACTTAAGGATGGGAGAAGATAACATGATTGTCGTGTTCAATGGCAAGCTACTCCACATTGCAAATCAAACCTTCCAACTAGGCAAGAGATATTTTAAAGCCAAATTGCTAAGAAAACCTTTATGTTCATTTTCTGAGAGATATACTTCCAAAGTAGTTGCTATAGAGAAAAGTAAACGACGTGTGTAACTATGACTTGATGAGTTTATGAGATCTTAACAGACCTACGCAAAGAATTTGAACCATGCTAAGACGGCTAAGAAAAGAGTGATTACTTTTCTATGAGAACACTCAAATGATAATAAAAGTGAATGTGGCAACATTGATCATGATATTGCTTATATATTAAAGAAGTTGAAAAAGTTCTTACACAAAAAGAAGTTTAATGAGCCGAATAAAATTGAAAACTCCTCCAAAAAGAATGCACAGAATCATCCTAGGAATTTTAAGAAGGAGAAGAAGGGTGAACCACAGAAGAAAGGATCACAATGCAATGAATATGGGAAATTCGATCATGTCCAAGTCGTGTGTGCAAACAAACAAAGAAAATTCATGAATAAAACTTGAAGTGAAGATAGATCAAATGAGTATGATTTGACAAGCAACCATGTAGTACTTAACTCCATGAGCAAGAAAGAAAAGGAAGTGACCTATCATGTTACAACATCAATCGTAATAGAAGAAGATCAATCAAAGTATAGCAATAGTGATTCTAAAAATGAAATCCTAACAACACACCAATTAGTATGTGACAAGTTACTATCCCTCCAATTCGATAATAATGATCTAAAAAAGCAGATAAAGAGATTAAAGGATGAACATCAAAATTTTATTGACACAAATCGTAACAATAATGTTGAAAACAAAAGACTTGAGCTTGCGTGTCATGAAAATAAATTAGAGCAAATGAAGCTAAAGTTGCTCTAAAGAAATTGAATTCTAGAAAAACAAAACTACTCGATGTTTTATCCATGGAAAAAGTGTTAAAAGATTGTATAGGTTCTTCAACTTTTGTGGAGAAATGTAAAAGTAGCAGTCAAAAATCAAAGGAGAACAAGTTTGTCAAAAACACTATACAAAATCCTAACCTAATGCCTACTTTAAGGAATTCTAAAAGAAAGAAGAAGCAAAAATCAAAAGAATTCTTCACCTATTGCAAGAAGTTAGAACATCTAATTGGCAAATGTTTTACATTATTGAATCACATGCTATGTGGTGACAATGTTGTAACTGGCACTAGAGGTAAAAGAAATCGTATGAGGCAAGTTTGGATTAAAAAATCAAAACTTAAATGTCTTCTTTTTTATACTTCTTTATAAGCTTGTTAAAAAAAATATATGATACTTTGATAGTTATTATTCTAAGCACATTGCAGGTAATCAAAATAACTTCACCGATTATAAAACCTTTGCTAGAGACAATGTAATGTTTGGTGATGGAAAAAGGTATCATGTAAGTAGTAAAAGGACTCTTGTAGTGAATTGTATGCCTAGACTTTGAAGAATTCTAATATAGATAGTCGAATGTGAATTGGTTGAATATAAGTCAATTGTGTAATCAAAATTTATTTGTGAAATTGAATAAAAACTAATATCATATAAATAATGATAAAAAAAATACATGTTGACAACAAATTTGATGACTATTAAACCTTCAATGGCATGTCATCTTGTGTGAAGTCTACCAATGATGATAGCATGAGATGGCATTGGAGACTTAGCCTCATAAACTAACATGAAGTCTACTGATTATATGCATTGATTTTAATTATGATTAAATTATTAAAAACTCAATAAAATATTGAAAATACTTAATAAGTTTTTAAAAATTATGTTATGATTGACTAAAAATTGTCACTCAATTATACTTATAACTATGGTCTAGTTATAAAAAATCTTATGAAGTTATTGAAAATCTTAATTTATTAAACTAAGTGATAATTATACTTGTATCTACTAAATAATATTATTAATTATATATTTTTCCCACAGATTCTATTTCTTGACATGTTCATGAGTTTCAAACTAATTGTATCTTAAATTATTTTTTATAAAAATTATTTATAATTTGTGTACAAAGTGCATGCAATTAATTAGTTATACAAACTTAATTAATAAAATATTTTTTACTGAAACACATATTTTCATGAATTTATTTTTTTAACACATTGATAGGGTTTAAAACTTAATCTATCTTTTATTAAATAAAGTAAATCTATCTAACTTAAATATTCACGTGCCAAGCATCTGTAATTTGCAAGTAATTCATATATTATGATTTTCCAGTACAAATGGCTAGTTGGCTACCCTAATCCACATAATTATGACTTCTTCTTCAACATTCAATGTGCAAATTTATTTATTTATTTATTTATTAATTTTCTTGAAATTGTACGAGACTTCGAACAAGGAAAGCAAATAATCATTCTACACCAATTCAGTGTTCTTCGCCCCAATTTGGCAGTAGGAAAACATGCCTTCAACAACATTTTCTTGTCCACGTTGCGTTTGTCCCAATTTGGCAATTGGATAACTCAAACTAGGTTGATTTTTCCAGTTTTTCTAGAATCCTTTAACCCATTGGGATTTGGTTGGACTATTACATTATTTTATCATCGCATGTTCTTTTCAAAACATATATAAAAAAAATTACTAAAATACTGGATAAATAACCCTAGATTTATAACATCAACAAAATAATTTTTGTGAACTCTCATTCACAAAAAATGATTCACACACACGTCTATATATATCTCTTGTACTGATGTTGTTTTATCCTTCTGGCAAAACAAATGGTAGCAGATGATACAGTGATCTTTCCTTGTTTTGGGAATTGAAGGGCAAAATCAATGTTCCAGCTTTACCTGACAATCTGTTAATGACCCAACAAAATATTTGACATCGTAAATATAAAACATAAGCTCACACATCTGTGTATTGATGTTATTATTATCTTTTTTTATGGCAAAAGTGATGGATATGCAAATCCTAGTGATTGATAATTTCTACCTGGAGAGGTTTTCTTCCCTTTTGCAAGACTAAAATAATATTCATTAATTGAGGGCTTTAATTAGAAACTAAGAAAGTGTTTCACTTCTAAGGTGAAAAAGTTACTTAAAATTACACGCATGCTATTTTTTTTTTTTTGTATCATTAAAAACTTGCAAAAAATAGAAGGGAAAAGATGCTTCTAGCCAGTTGAGATATTTTTATAATTATACAAATAATCTTCACTTTTTGTTCTTTACCAACTATTCCCGTTCTTTATTATTATTTTTTTTTTCTATTTCTTACCTCTTCTTTGCAAATACACCCTGAATTTTTTTTCCTTTTCCCAATTTCAATTTTCTTTAAAATTTACAAGTTTTTTAAAAAACATAAAACCTTTCTAATACTCCTTAAAAAGCTGTAATCGACTATGTTGTTATTGTTATTGTTATTTATTACGAACAATCATAGGTGATATGTGGCCAAGACTAATATCCCAAGGACAGGTCGACCATATTAAATGTATGCGTCCAATAAACGACCATACATTGCTCTTGCTTGTTGGCGTTAATGAGTGGTGCTTTTGTAATGATTTGAAGAGGCTTCATCAAACTACTTATTACAACTCATACTCATCTCCAATATTAAATATGAAATTAAAATCTATGAAACTGAACTAGCAATGATTTTCTAATGATAAATTTTCCTTTGCTGTCCTAATCTAGTAGAGAGGGCTAGAAACTTAGATTCTAATTCGAAACATGGCCCAGTAGATGTGTGCAAATTTTAAATTTCACAATTTCCTCTACTATTGGATCGAGTTGTTCTCGTCTAGTTTGTAAACCAATATCATTGTTAATGAGTAGGAAGAAAAAAAAATTTTATCGGTTTTCTCAAAGTCTTTTCTTCCAGGACATCCCGAAGGAAACCCTATTAGTCCAATATGCTGCTTGGCCCAATCTTTCTTCCTTGTTGATGGCAAATTGGCCCAAACAAACAACAACAAAACTCTTTATTGGGTTGGGCCTAGTCTAAAATTCATCAAGAGTGAGTAAGCCTCATTTTGTTGGACCAAATAAGAAGTGACCCACAAAATGCAATTGAATGTTACTTAAAATTAATTTCTTTTTGCTAGATATTTTCAGGAGTTTTACAAGGGATTTTGCAAGTTTGGAAATTTACAGATCACACGTTGATAGGTCAGATTGAGACATGAATATCCTAAGCAATTCATCAATCTAAACTTGACCCGTTAATCAATCGGAACCAACACAATTTCGAATTTTGCAAAAATCTAACCAATTAAGGTCATTAATTTTATGTTAGATTCATATCTTTTTTTTTTTCAATCATGTTGAAAATTACCGCCCTAGATTTAACTATTATCCCATATCCCATACAGCTGCTCTTTTGTCCAAATGCCCTTTATAATCTTCCACGGCTATTTGATTAAACAAATAGTTGCAGTTGGAAGAGCTTGTACTTATTAGGATAATTTTGAAATGTTAAATTTTAGAAGTAGTCTTAGCTGAGTCAGCACACTAATGAGATAAGCTTACACATTTGATACACAAGTTGTTTAAGCTTGCACACATAGAAAACTATCCTTGTTTTAAAATAAGGATGCGAAAAAAATAATAGGAACCACAACTTCAAGTGACTGTAACTTCTTCCGCTTAGTCCCAAGATGACCATACCTTCTCCTTCAAGATTTCAGCATCCATCACTTGATTTCCTTGTGCCTATTTTATCCAAACCAATGACACCAAAAATAAGCGCAACTGTTCAATAAAAATTTAAACTTTGCCTACTGATTAAGTACCACATATAGGAAAATTATACTGTGCAAAGGGATACCTGAAGATGCAAATTGTAGAAAACCCTCCTTTGAAATGATTCGAAGCAAGATGCATTCACTACAAGAAAGCCCTCCTGCTCCAAATTTTGTATAGCTTCAGAAAATGAACCCTTTTCTGCTTTTGGCATTGAGCTCTGAATAATGGTCTCACCATGGCTTATTTGGGTTGCTGATACTGCTGATGGTGGACTTTGAATTAGTTTCCTTCTCTTGTTCTTGAAACCAAGTGACGAGGGTTGGTCTTGCCTCGAAATCTTGGACATGAGGCTTTCTTTCCTCTGGATTAGCCTCGCCACTTCTTTCTGTAGCTCAGGAATGTATTTCACCACCCCTGATACTGTCGCAGGAATGCTTAGCTTTCTCTGTCAACACGTAACGGGCTCAGATCATTCAAGCTATGCCTGTAACTAACTTAAAATATTTTGAATTTCTTCCAGAAATTAAGGAGAAAGAACTTAAGCTTACTGATTGATCCTCTGGTGGAAGCAGGGACCTAAGAGAAGAATACAAGGAGTTGATTCTTTTTCGGCGATCACGTTCACTCGCGTTGTGGTTGAGCTTCTTGACCATCTTGCTATCATCTCCTGGATGGAACCCTTCATTCAAACACACAAATTCGTTGCTTTTGGACCGTATTGTAGTAGAGGAAGGAGACTGGAGATCAATGGAGCCAGATGTCTCTGTTTTTTCTGTTGAAAAGTAGTTGATGTTGTTTTCGTGAATATGGATGAAGGGATCCTCCAGCAGCCAACATAACTGAGAAGACATGGCCAACATTTTTGAATAAGGAACTGTCTCTTGAGATTGTCAACCGATGGGATTCAGTATAAATAAGCCGAAGTTATGTTAGTAGTTAATTATAAGGTCAATTTACATAATTAGGTAACTGTTATTACAATATCAACCATGCTGTATCAGCATTTGTCAGCATGAATAATATATTGGCAAATATTTAGGACTGAGTTTATGTGTAAGCATTTTGTGCCGACTGATAATGATGAATAATAGTTCATATTATAGAGCAACAGAAACTATAATTAATGTCCTTATCGAACGGCACACACGAAAGCTTGAGGCGTTTCACTGTATGTTCAAGTAATCTGATGATGCTTGCACGGCAGACACGAGCCCTTCCACGGCCAGTCGTTTCTTAGCTTATGCAGTGCACGTGGAAACACGCTTTCTCCTCTATTCTCGTGATTTCAGGGCAGCAAAATATAGAAACGTATTGCAGTCTCTGTGTTCATGTACAACACGTTCGTTTCGGTTAGTTCAACCATTACGAGACCAGTCCTGGATGGAATCTCATCTGTCGCGTTTTATTTTGTTTTGAAATTGATTGAGGAATCAAGGTGAGGTTCTGCTTTGCCACGTTTGATAATCTGTTCGACTTTCTTAGTTTTTAATTTTTTTGTTAATTTATTTTTCACCCATTGCAAGTAAGAAGAATTAATTGCCCTCATAACGAGCTACATCCATTTACCATTAAGGACAAGCCCAAGCATTCACCAGGTATCTATATTGGGCTTTTCAATTTGTGCACCACACGAACAACGTTGAGTTGGCGCAACACAAGTATTTGACGGCAGAGAGCCACAGCCATTACTATCTCATATTCCACTGATTAAAGAATCAAAGCTCAAATTTCGAGATATATCAGCCAAAATTGATTATGATTTACACCACTAGCATGGGATCAAATATCTTTCACAATTGCCGGAAAACAAAAATGGAAGCTATCTTCATCACAATCCACGTAAATTGAAAGTCACACACTATGCATCAGATCACAGCAGCTTATAATGTCAGCATGCAGTACGTCTCTGGTCGATATCTGGTAGCCCCAGCAACTTAAGGCTCCTCTTTCCCCCATCCGAATCAACCTCTCAGGTCAAGATCCCATATGAATAGATCAAAAATTTTCCGTATGTATGTCTTAGGTTCATCGACGCCCTCTCCCCCCTCTCCCCCTGTTCTTCCCACGAAAGCCACCTCTCCCACGGCCTCGGCCTCGGATACTGGGTAGCTTCAACGACTGTATGCCCCGCCTCTTCCCAGTACGTGCCTCCTTGTCCTCATCATACTCCTTGTGTTTTGCTGAGCTTCTGGGATTGAAAGAGATTTCTCGCGAACCTCCCAGCCCTTGTTTAACCGTGTCCTTTGAACTTTCCTGTGGTTTCCTCAGGGCTGCCCTTTCTCCCAAAGGAAGAGACTCTTCTTCTGCCAGGGATTCGTGATTCCAGAATGCTTCGGCATGCCGGTTATCCTTCACTTCATAAAATCTGCAGATACGGACACATATATTGGATTGTAATCTTAACGTAACAAATGCATATTACAAGAAATCAGTGCATATCATATAGAAAAGGTCCTGCAAGCTGAAAGAAAGCAAGACACAATTATGTATCATTGAAGATTCAATATCTGTTCAGGCTTCTTAGCACTGACAAGGAGATAACGAATAGGCCTTATTTATGAGGGAATGGTGCCACTAATTCTCCACTTCTACCGTATTTATAGAGATGCAAATCAAATCTTACTCATCAATTGATATATTTATCATCAGGCAAGACAACAAGGAATGGAAAAAAAATAAATAAAGATATTAAAGAGAAGCAGAGACAGGGGCTAGATAGAAAGAAGGCAAGTCTCACCTGGGTACTTGTGATTTCTTCTTAGATTTGTTATCTGTGTTCTCACCCTCATCATCTGACGATACATCGAAACTGGTAATAGCCAGATCATCTCCTGCAACAGTTTCAAAATGCTCCTCGAGCAAAGATGGCTTCTTCGTGGCTGACGCCATAGGGTGCAGAGCCAGGTATTCTTCTGAGAATTCATCAACCTCAAAGTCCTGTAAGAGATGGCGCAATAAAATCCATAAATTGGGTGGTGAGGGCAAACAAAATCTAATACAAATAAATATCGCACCAAAGTCTCACAAAATTGGGTGGGAAATGTTTCCTTAAATATCGCCTAAATTTCACACAATAGAGTTACAGCCCAAGGCAACATATCTGAGTTCTTAAGAGTTTATTTTATCCCTTAAATGCATCATACGGCATCACATACTTGAATGTGTGCATAATGATTGTGTTACATAGTGCATTTGTTCATACACTGTACATTATTTGCTGTCCAGGGATTCTAAAACAGACTTACTTTCATATAATTCCCAGGAAAATTGGATAAATAGTGCAATGATTTTGATCATATTAACAATGAAATGCAAGTTCTTCGCACGATGAGCCACAAATTTGAAGTACCTTATTTTCAAACATAGCTGTAAACCTCTCATCTTTGAGAATTTCACTGGCAAGACCTTTCTTTTTCTTTGATGTTTTCTTAGCATCTGATGTTTTAGGAGGTTCAGTACCATCAGTACCCTTCGTCTCATTCTGCTGTTCCTCCTCTTCGAGAAGTCGGGCTGCCAGAGTCCGATTAACTTTTGGCAGCTTCCTCTTGAGCTGCAGGAAGGCAAGACAAATGAAATTGAATTCATATATTCAACAACTGTAAAGAGGAATACCAAGAATTCCATTGTGAAGTATGAGTCATAGGTAAGCCAAACTAAATGGCTTTTCTATTCCATCCACATTTTCTTCCCTCAAAGCTGCTTCCTTTCCCCTCTCTTTCCAGGGCAAAGGAAGGAGTTTCAACTTGTTAATTTTAACAAAATCCTACTTTACAAACTCCAATCAACTTACTATTTCTAATAAAGAGAGTATCTTGAAGTAAATTTCATATAGAACAAAAAAAAGTATAAAGTACTATGGGCATATCCCCTATCATCTTGTTCTCAAATGTAGTCCTATCCTACCAAATCAATCAATTACAAAAGAAACCAGCAGATGCACAGGATCCTGAACAGCCACCAATTCCTTCCTTTGAGCTCCTCAGAACATGTCGATTAGAAGCAACATGGATAAACAAACACCACATAATACATAAGAAACAGAACTAACCGTAATTCTAGACGCACGCTCAGCTTCCAATTTTTCCTGCTTTCGCCTCTCTATATAAGACTCATATACAAACGGATCAGCCAAACTTTGGGCCTGCACCAAGAGAGAATGTGTTATTACATCCAAAATCACAGGACATCTTTTCAAGAATTAAGAAATGGATCGGATCAATGCAGTGAAATTTTGAAAAATTAAAAAAAAATTTGCCATAACATCTGGGGGTTCGAGAATGCGAGTTATGTACTAATGCATTTCCATTACCATATCATTACCTTTTTATACAACCGGTAATCAATAAAAAAACCATGCATATAGGCCCTCAGAAGATTGGTTCCAATCAAATTAGTCAAATTCAACCTCGCAAGGTCCTCTCTCGTCAAAAATTTGTAATCATCATAAATAGTCGTTTGTCCACCCTCCTCCAGCTCTTCCTACACAGCCACAAAATAGTGTCATGGTTAGCATAAAATAAGGGTTATCTGTTCAGTGTAATAGCCAAACAGATAAAACATACCGTTAAGTTTTCTAAATAAGAACACCACTTTGGAGCAGGTCCCAGGGCCGGTATGAAGTAAGATGGTATTTGGCTGCTGTCCAGAGCCAACAAAATCAATCCACTATCTTTGAAAACACACATATCATTAATTTTTCCAGCAGTCGGCTCAATGCTAGTCATACCCTCTCCCTGAGATCAACAAAACTAGAATGAGATACAACATTCTAAAATAGATTGTAAACGACAATTTGAAAGACATCTAACCTATCCCTTCAGGGGTGACAAAGACAACCAATTATAAGTTTTACTTAACTGACAGGAAAGTCATCAGTTGAGAGTATATATGAAGCATCTACAGTAGATGAAGTAAAGGTTACTACAAATTTATTTCAGATTGAAACATTACATATTGGATGAGAAATTATTGGGATTGAGTCAGGAGAATTATTTCTGGTCATGACTGGTACATTATCATTTATATAGCTACAAGATTCAAGTACAACCGAGGAAGGAAATTTTGATATAAACTTAAAGAACTAGACACCTATATGCTCTAATTATTAACAGATAATATATCTCAGTTACACCTTAACTTGGATAAGACAATATGACAAACTAAAGGGCATATTTGAGAATTATTGAAACAGAAGCAAAAACATCGGATATAACTCAAGCTTAAATGATTTCTCACCGTCTCAGGGTCCCAAACCCTAACAATGTGTTGATCGATAGAGATTATCTTTGACTTCTCAGAGTTTAGAGTCTTATGCCACTTAATGTTCAGTATTGAGCTTCCATACCTGCCAATGAGTGATAAAATAGCCAAAGGGAAAATCATAAATCATGTAAAATAACTTAATAAAACAAAATGGCAGAAAACAAACTTGATCCTTTTTCACATAATTGAACTATGTTGAAAGCTTCTAAAGGCAACTCACATGTGATCTTTTACTCGCAAAGGGTTGGATGAGCGTAAATCATAAATGAGAATCTGCATGTTTACAGAGCATAAGAAGAAAATGCATATATCATTAATTTGGCCACATAGCATCTCATGCATTAAAAGGGGAAAAAAATAGAACAATAAATATAGTTCAAATGAGGGATTTTAAGTTGCACAGCAACCCTTTTCAGAATTATCTTGAACCCAAAATTACCAGATTACTTTTAGAAATGCTCTTGCTGACTTATTCTACTTAATTCTTGGAATATATGATAATAAAGCAAAGACATCAAATACCAGTACATATCTAGTATATCCTCTCACACAAACTGATGCAAAGCTCATGAAAGACAGCCACATAAACCTTTGGGGCCAAAAGAGGATCAAGCAAAAAATTGCATGTTTAATCTTACAGTTTTTTCAACTAAACCCCAAGGGGTCAGGTAAGCTACAGATGAATACATCTTTGCATGCATTTGATGCACAAACATTTCCAGACACAATGCACATAGAAAAATTCACAACACCTTGACAGACAGCACCATGTAAGTAAAATCCAAGCCGTCATCCTGATGATGTGAACACTAAACATATGAAAGCTGCCACCCATATATAAGAGTACATTGTCAAAATCATATTTTTTGGTTCCAATTTTCTTATTCGTTACAAACATGGCAGAGTGAATGAATAGTTATCAAACAACATGACATTAACCAAATGATTTAATTGAGAGAGAGAGAGAGAGAGAGAGAGAACAATATGACTGCATAGAATGATAAATGTAACATGCTAAGTGTACCTTTCCACCACTGCTTCCAACAGCCATGTGATAACCTGCATCTCCATCAAACTTGATTGCAGTAACCTCCTACAATTATCACAAAATAACTAAGACCGGCATCCTTAAAACAAACTGGCATGGACACCATCATTAATTCTTATAAAGCTTCTTATTCTGGATTATGGAAAGAGATATAGCCTACGTTTGTTTGCATTTTCTTCAAATTTATAAACGTCAAACACACAAACAACACTTCAAAAATAACATTTTCACATACACACATTCAAAAGCCAGTTATGACATGTATTCAGAATCAAATAATTACCTAAACTCTGCACACACATACAGTGACACATATATATAAACTTATTATAACACTTATACACTATCACATCATCCAATCATTATATAATCTTATATATAAAAAATACAAAAACAATGAAATCAAAAATAAAAATTTATAACTTCACAATTCATGAACTCTCACATCAAAAACACAAACTGATTTTAACCCCTCACAATCTGCAACCAAACATAGCCATATTACTCTTGCAAATTGATTTGACCAGTTATAGCATAAGACATTGAGATCATTCCAGGACCAGCAGGTCTTAACCAATCAAGAAAATGGGGGCAGTATCTGGTCATAAAATCATAGTTGACAAAAAGTGACAAAGCTTGATACCCCATCCATGTCACCAGAAGATGCAATTGCGTCTATTCTACCAACTGAAGATCTTGTTCTCATATCAAAGCATTCGACAGCTCCGTCTTCACCACCAGCAGCAACTAACCCATGGACTTTGCTGAATTCCAAATGAAGAATCACATAGTTAATGACATCGACCACAGTAAGAACACCAAAGAACAAAATAGGTATAAAAATTATGCTAATAAGCAAACAGCATGAAAATGGAGTAGATGGAAAACCAAGTATCACCTACCTTTGAGACACCACATTCAAAGCAGGTGATTGAGTGCTGAGAGAAGATAGGAAACGTCCCTGACAAACACATTATTAGCTTTGGAAACTTAAACTCAGTTTCAGACATCAAAATATCTCTTATAGCATCAACAATGAAACAAACTAAAGCAAGAAGTAAAAAAAATTGTTTGTGCAAACAAGGAAGGCGCAAAGTTCAGCAGGACAAACCTGTTCTAAATTTATCCTATATAGATCTGGAGAAGAAGCAGCACAAATTATGTCACAAGACCAGCAGTCATATGCAATATCTCTTCCCATCCTGTTTAACAAGGAATGAGTAAGCTCACAGATAAACTGACGCCACATTGAGAACCAAAATTTTCAGGAAAAAAGTATCTATGTTTCATGTACATTATTGATAGCTTTCCTAGAAGTCCACATAGCTGATAACAAGGCAAAGGCTGGAAACATATACTCTATTCCTATATTACTACTCTCCATTAGATTTAAACTAATCCACCAATTAATTTGGTGTTAATTGTATTTCTTTATATATATATATATATTTATTATATGAACTTGGTAGTATTTTAATATTGTGCATGTTAAAGGCATTGATTTTTGTAAGTTTCACAATCTCATAGCATGCTTTCATCAAAACGAAAATACAAAACTGGCAATGAAACATAAGAAACTGAATCAAAATCAAAACAAGGCAATAAACAAATTACGTCATTTAAAATCAATGAATCCGTAAAACTCAATTCTTAAAATGAATAATTACAAGGAACTATACCCCTATATACTTCTCCGATACCCCTATATGATTCTTCCAGCCACAACTTATCAAAACTATGAAAGACTTTGATCCCCATCCCCAAGGGTTGCAACTTATAAATGCAACACATAAGAGAGAGAGAGTGTGTGTGTGCACGCGCATATCTGATCAGGTGTGCGTATGTGAGAGAGGGAGAGAGCAGGAGACCTTGGGATTCTCAAACTGTGGTGACTGCCATATTTTGCATGAAGACAGACAGAACGATCAGCGCAAAGAAATGCAATCTTTGCGTAGTCATCATCTAACACCTATTATTCAAGAAGCTTAAAAATGTCACTAATAAATAAATTCAATACAGCATGCTCGCAAGAGTTATGTTTATCTTGATCAAGTGCACAATGAAACAATACTAAAAATATAATAATAGTGAAGATATTAAAATAACTAGCAGAAGCAAACTGTGTGTGTCCAATTACAATTAATTACATCAGCATCCACTTGTTGAAAGAATAAGACTTTTACCTGGAAATTAATAATTTCTGAAATCAAATGTCTTTCAAACTTTAGTGACAGTTCCCTCAGCTCATAGACTTTCACTTGTGGAGGATAAATGCCTAAAAGTAAAGAAAAATCCCAACATAACTCCTCGTCTCTCAAAATTACCATTACTTGAACAATATTAGGCATACATCAAATTTGACATTCACCTGAGGCAATAAGATACTCGCCATCAGGGGTCGCCTTAATCCTAGAAGTTGCAGTCTCAAACCTCAAATCCTGTATCAATTCCACTCTCTGCAAATAATCTGATTGGTCAACAAAAACTCATTATTCTCAAATGCATAATGTACCAACATAGATATAAAAGACTCTTATCTTTTAAGACTTCAATAGCAATTTAAATAACAGTAAATTAAAAACTTGATCTGAACTTATGTCAAACTCCTAAAGCAAACACCAATGTGTTAGCACTTCCTTACTTTCCAATACTTTATACAAACAAAAATTTTGGCTCTAACCACTGAAAATATGAGTTCAGCCAAATAATGAGTATAAAAGCCAAGAAAACACAATTTTAAGATAAATTCCAAAAATTTGTCCAAAATCACTCAATTTTTAAAGTGGATTCGCGAATAAGAAATGCCCACATATTGTTAATACGGATATCATTTAAATTAATAGTACGGATAGCTCCTTTTTTAACCCCAATTATTTGACTTTTAGAGAATCAAATATTTAAACGTGGGCAGGGAATTCAAAATTAAATTTTGATAGAAAATAAAACAAAATTTTCAAATTCAAAGATTCATTTATTTCGATGAATTAGAGGTTTAAAACCGACCTATACGCAACAAAAAATTCTCAACCATATTTCTTCATTAATTCCTCACCTGGATTTTTGCGCAGTGCTCTGAGCTTCTTCGGAGGAAGCCATGTAGCCAGAGAACGGTTGTGTCCGGTGACGGCATACATTTTCACGCCATTTATGGAGGTCGACTTCAAGTTGCCTCCGTGATACGCCATTGTCGCCCGAATTTACAACAGCTGACTCAGTCTTAGCTTTCCCCCTTGAATTTATTTCTAATAGAGAGAGCGGCAACCACTATTGTGGGAATACCCTCCGTAAGTAGCCAAGTGAAGGGGCTCAGAAGAAAGAGAAAGTGGAAATCGATTCCACAAGCTTCTCAAGCTCAGCCGATTAGAACGACTCTTTCTTACTTTCAAGCAGAAAAGGCGAGCTAGCAGTGAGGGATCATCCTAAGCCTTAACCCCGCAGAAGAGCTTGTTGGAAGAAATAATGGCGGCTGAGGCGTCGCTGCCGCGCTGCGCAATTGAGCTTGTTTACGAGACTGGGGCTATTGATTGGATTGAAGGAAGGCCCAAACCAGGAGACAGCCTCTCCTATAGGCTCTTTATTGGGCTGAGCTTATAGGGTTGGCACAAAGTAATGTTAAGCCCATTATATAAGCTGGGCTTGGAGCGCAAATGGGCTCAAAATAATCTTTTGAAAATAAATTTTTTATCAAAAACAAATGAACAAAAAATATAGTGCTAAAATTCAAAATATTTCCAATCAATTGAGCTCCAAGGAGGAACTAATAAACTAAAATTAAATCCTAACCATACACGTGTACACAAGGCAATGGATGAGGATTTGTTGGAGACATAAACTGCCCTTCCAAATGGGGGCTTGTTAGGGACAACCCCCATATGCCCCAACATCTCTTTATAAGGGCACCATATCCTTATAATAAGCATTACACAGAACCCAGTAGGGTACGGTAAAACCAAAACGCCAAAAAGTATGTACGTATTTTTTTGTTTTTTTTATCAATAAAATGGCAAATGGGGAACAAACAATAATTATGACGTCCCAAAATACCAACATCTGTTTTGGGCATGAACTGAGATTTGCGGAGATTCCACAGCTGTCCCTTTATTTGATACAATAATATTACATCTGTGGACAAGAACGAGAAAACACTAGGCACAAGGCTGGCAAAGAGATTTTGTGGGTGGCCCAAAGATCTATTGCTCCACTGTCACATGTTTTTTTCCACAAAGAAATGAGCCTTAATTTCAAGATTTGGCAAGGGTTGCATTGAAGAAATGAGACGTGGAAAGATACGGTCACGAGGCCATGCACCCATAAAACCATCCTCCAGGAATCATGATTCGAAAAGGTAATAATCCCTTTAATTTATTTTTTCCCACCTAATCCTTTCATTTAATTAAACCATCTCTTATCCTCTGCACTTGCCTATTTATCTACGTCTAGCATAGCTCTCCCTCTTTAGCTTTAGTCCATTACTAGAATTGATATAGTCGTTAAGAAATATGTCCTGCAATAATTTGGTTGGATTTTAGTATTCTATGCTTGAGATATTGCTTGCAAATTGAACAACTATTTCTATTATTATTAATGTATGTAATAAAAATGTGGTGGGAAGAAAGGATCAAAACTCACATCATTTACTTGGTGCAAGGGCATCAGACCAATTTAAAGAAATTAATAACTAAACTGTCATAAGATTCTTTAAAAATATAGGGTTTTGAAATACACAAATTGTCTACTTTCTTTGATAAAATAAAGCAAGTTTTCAAGGGAAATGTTTTGTTTTATGTCACCTTTGTTTCCCCTTCTGTGGTTGTGGGTAGTCTTCAATTTATTCATTCTGCAAATTGTTTATAAATACAATAGTCATATAGGATGAACAAGCAAACTAACACATTACAAAATTTACCAGCGGAATAAATGTACAATGAGTATGTACAAGTAAATCATACCAATACTTTAAAGAAAATAGTTCAAATTCAAGAAATTCGACAACACCACAACACGCACCCATAATCTTGCAAATTTGAAGATTTCTCTACAAATCATATCAATCCTATGGGTTATAATTGAAAAAATTATGCACAAAGTACCTTATCAAATAATGTACGAGATGTTAGGTAATTTGGGAGATGAATCATGTCGAGACCCGCACGGATGGAATGGACTTCTCGAAGGATCTGCGCATATTTAACTAGTGTAGGCTAGTCGTTGCGCCCGTCATCGTGACGACCTATGTGACAACGGGTGAGACGTGCAAATAGCATATTACATGTTGCGCGACTCATCGCGATGACATGCGCGACGTGCAGATTGCTACCTCTCAGTCTGCAAGTCGCGCTAGGCGTCGCAATGGTCGTCACAATGTGCAAACTAGAGGTGCTACAGTCTGCACATCGCGCATGTCATCGAGCGTGACGCCAGCAACTGTGCGCTTGTCCACGTGTATGATATGGGACGGCTTTAATGTTTCTATCCCAAAGCCGTCTCAAAATGTAAGAATCAAAATTTAAAATCCCCTTTTTACGAATTTCATTTCAGATGCAGAAAGAATATTGACATCTTCTCACGCATTCTCTCTAATCTTCTCACACATCAGCATCGGTTGTTCTTCAAAATCTTCAACGTTCTTCCATATTTTAGCTCTACTCCAGCAAAGTAAGTGTTAAAGAATTTCACAATCTCTATGCAAATTCATGTTTGGATCTTTCAATATAAATTTAGGATTTTGATATAAATTTTAACTTGGGTGAAATATAGGCTTCTTATTTAGACTTATTATAGTTGTTAGTAAAAGATATGAACCCACTTTTTTTGTTTGTATCTTGTCCTATTATCTTTTCTTGTTTTGGGATGAATGTGAAATTTGTTAGAGAAATTCATGTTAATATTATATTTAGTTGCATAGTATTGCTTATTGGATGAGTTGAAACCTTATCTTTTTAGATAGCATTTGATTAAAAATACATACACATGTGGCGTTTGATGAAATGTTAATTAATTTCATTATACACAACTATTGATTGATAACCTAAATTATAGCCTTATTTAGTAGTAAAATTTGTTAGAATATTAAATCTGAATAAGGTCCACTGTAGGTTGGTTTCGTTTAATTGATGAATATTTAGATATCAAATTTGACATATTAAATATTTATATTCATGCACATGACATGTTTTGTAAAATGCCATTGAAATCAGTTATCCAAAATGATTTACTTGTATATGTTACACATCTCAAACCAATATAATTACTTATATATTTACTTTCCATTATTATAACCAAAAAGTTTGTCTTTACTTATATGTATAATTTATTTGATAACACATTTATCACTCCAATTTAGAGTAGCACATAATTTAGTAATAGATGTATCCCTTCTATTTGATTTAGTGAGATCATATAGTAATGATAAAACATTCACTTCGTTTATGTATTTTAAAATGATTTAAGGAGTCTTTCTGGGGCAAAACTAACATTCCACGTACAAGGAGAAGGGCACAAAATATGAACACACCACACTTTACACTTATTTTATCTTCTCCCCCAATTGACGAAGATGATACCCAACCTCCAAATCTAATATAAGGTGATATACCTTTCACATCGGCACACAACTCTAACGAGCCATCACACTCATGCGGGGAGAGATATTTTCTTATTGTACCTGCTACATTTAAGATACCTGCTGCAAGTAAACCATCCTAACCCTAGGCGGGAGAACAAAAAATATGTGACACTGCGTCAATTTCAGTGAGTATAAATTTGATTCGACATTTATATAATTAATCATGTGGATCCACACGCATCAAAAGATTAAGTAATTTACTACACCTACAGTTTAATTTATTATTGCAGTGCATGGAAAGACGTAACTGATTCAATAAAGTCCATTGTATTTGGACATTATAATGGACCATGGATTCGTTACACCGACATCCCATTGTCCCAAAAATAAGAATGGTTTCAATTTTTCAATGTATGAAATACCTAAAAGTATAAGAAGGATCTTTTGATACATATCTGAGCATTTTCCATAGACACTATTTTGATTTTTTACTATCATTTGAATCCGTGCCACACAAACTCATAATTCTTGTACTTTTATACTCTTCATATTTATTTACAGAATGAATTTAGTTGGAACCCTGCAGATAACAAGGCAATACAACACACCTTTAAGAAAAAGGCCACCGAATTAATACGAAAACACTTGCATCGGACAAGAATTTCTAACAAAAAGACTAATTGGATCCCACAGGAAAAGTGGAATGAGATGTTAGGCAAATGGGCAAATGATACATATCAAATAGTATGCGAAAATAATTGTGCCAACCGAACAGTTAACAATGCATCTGCATCCACTATCTATTATGGCGGCTCGATATTAGTAACCGCACATTGTGAAAGAATGGTAAACGAGAAAGAATATCTATTTCACTTCTTCATATTTTTGTAATATGGTATATATTCATTTCATTAAGTTACAATTATATTAGATAATACAAGAGACACAATTAGGACAATCGCCAACTCCCCTTGAAGTTTGCTCTAAAGTTTGAAAAAGCGCAACTGTCAAATGAGCAGATCCTCGTGCACAGTCTCAAGGGATAAATAAAATTGCTTAAACATATCAATGTTACCTCACCGTTATGTGCAACAATCCATTTATTTTCTATGTCTATAGGAGATTATGTAAAAATTACAAGCAAATCAAAACGCCGCTGAAAGACTAGAGGGACAAGAGTTAAAGGGTGGTAGGATTTCATCTAACTCAACTAATAGCAACGTAGTCATCCTCAATGAGCTTGGTAGCTTTAAAAAAGACTGCTTGTTAGGGATAGGCTTAGAGTCTCGATCTTTTACATAGTTGTCTCATTGGTCGATTAGCTTTACTATTTCCTCACCTAATTATAAGTTACAAGCAATGCAAGCTATATTGAAATGTACTCAGCAGCAACTACGAGAGAAAGATGTAGAGATAAATGACTACAAAATTATATTGGCCCAAACAAATGTGAGATTGAACAAACTTATGCGACTTGCTTTTAAAAAACTCGACCTCAACTCCCTTGACGACGATGAAGGTGATGAAGAATCTGAGAACCTCAGTCCATAGATATAAATATTGATTACCTAACATTATCCATTTTGTATCTCTTATGTTAATGTAAAAATATGGGATTGTATCGCACTTTTAATTATGGCTTTATTTTGTGTATATATATTCGCAGTTCTGAAATTATTACATTACTATTAGTACATTTTTCTCAGTAAAATTGTGTATAGAAATATTCGCACATTAATTGTAATGGAATGATTAAATTTTAATATAAATTTCACAAAATATTTCATCCAGTGCATTCCCAAAACCGTCCTAAAATTGTCTTAGAGAAGCCGTCCCAGAAAAGCCAACCCAACGCCGTCTTAATTAGGCATATCAGATAAGCCGTTCTAAAGGTGTCTCAAAAAAATCGTGCCAAAACCATCTCAAAAAAGTTGTCCCAGAGCCGTCCCAGATATGCAATCCCTAAACCATTTCAAATATGCCGTTCCAAAGCTGTTTCAAATAAGCCGTCCTGGAGAAACCGTATCAAAGCCGTTCCAAATATACTGTGCCAAAACTGTCCAAACTTAAGACGACTCCGTTTTAATCGTTCTAATATTTAGCAATGGGATATATAGGGATGGATAATTATATTTGGAACAAATAATTACTTCAAATCCATTCCATAAAGCCTTCCCAATTTACCCACCTTTTGGTTGTGGTTGTCCCTAATCACACTATTAATTCATTCATTCGCAGTCCGGTTGGAAACAACTTTTTTATTTTATTACGCTTTTATTATGTAATTCAACAATTTCTTGGAGAGTTGAGTGGTAACATACAAAATGTCTGTAAATTAATTGAATATAATCAGGGCAGATCTCACGTACAAAGCATATCTATTAATTAACGAACCTAATTAATGCTGTGGTTGAAGGTTCGGTGCATCTGATTTCTTAGATTTATTTATTATGCAGAAACCAATTCAACAGCTCAATTGGACATTAATTAATTTTGTTATTTTTCAAACTAGCATTCGGATCATCACTAAATTAGCGGTTATGTATTTTTGGATTATTTTTCAAAGCCTAGTGTTGACTATTTCTCTCTTGCACTAATTGTAACTATATAATAACATTTAACTAATCCCTAGTGGTGATTCCATGTAAATTAACTAATTATATATATTTTATGTCTATATATATATATATATATATGTATAAGTATGTGTTTGTGTGTCAAACATACATATATTAATAATAAAGCATATTCTAAAATGTATGGTTTTTTTCATTAAGGATGAATTCTCAAAATTTTCACTTGAATGTATCCTCAAAACAAAGCTTGATTCTCCTACACACACACACACTCACATATTAAAAAGGGCATCAGAAAAGAAAAGGAATAAAATAAGGGCTGACTTTCGTTTAATTGGTAGGCCAAAAGTCAAAATCTGATCCTTTTGCCCGACTTTATTCTTCTCTTTATTTTTCTGAGGTATCAAATTTAAAAATTACCTTTTATTCTCCCTTTCGGATTTGCATTTTGATTCTTGACTGAGACTTGTTATTAGTGAATAAAGATTTAATGGTACAATTATGATCCACATAGGGAAAAATTATATAAACTTTTCTTAAACAAAGAGATCGCTTTCGTTAGTAGAAATATTCTTATCATACGTACGACATCTCATGACGTGACGTTTAGTGTAAACAAATAATATACTCGCAGCTACACTAACATCTATGTTATTATGAATCCATATCATTATCTGTATATATAAATATATTAATGTGAGAATTAGAATGAGATGGCATAAAGCAACAGAATTAGCAGTGTCATATGTTAAAAAACACACGATACAAAATAGGCAGTAAAAGAAAACACTGTTCACACGGTTTGAAGTATGTTTCTGAAGCCTTGTGTCAATAATTCCACAATACATAACATAGGTGATGTCATAATCACTCTCACAACGGACAAACTCTCTTTACTTTCTTCACAAAGATATGTAGCCAAACTCTCCTTATTTTCAAATCAAGCACTTAATATTTTCGTGTCTGTCGCATGCCATATCTTCTGTGGTGAATAGATAAATTTTTCCCTTTAGTTAGATCTCCTGTAGTTATCGAAAATCAGGAATTTGATATCATCTGGATTCTTTCCTTTTATTGTAGTAATTTAAAAATAATATTTCTCATATCTTAGTTCTACATTTTGATGTAAATTACGATTTTATCTAGTCTCCAAGAAACATAGTAAGATATGTTGAACCCTTTAGCACTTGTTCTGATGTCATATCTTCGACTCTTTAACTTCTCTCCAACAACACGAATAGAAATTTTTTGTGTCAGACAATGTCAATCCATGCCATGTTGGCAATCTACGACAGTTTTTGTTTTTGTTTTATATTTTCTTGCATTCTTCAGTATTGGTTCTCTGGAGATTGGCTATAGACAGAAGTGGGTTCCACATTGGACTATTACATTGAACTAACATGTCACTAGAACACAATGACTCGTTTATTTTTTGTGTTATATATGTATTGGAAAATTATAACAATTGAATTCGCAGTGGCATAAATTGAAAGAAGCTGAGACATATTTATAAATATATAAGTTCATCCTCTACTAGGTTAAAACAATTAAAAGGGAAAGTATATGCCTGGCTGTTGTTTGTTTGTTCATGGTTAATGCTACCTGTCCTTTAATACATCATATGTCAAAATTATAGTCTAGCAGCTTGGAACACTACCACTGTCGATAGTTCTCATTTAAAACACATCAATTTTAGAAGGGATTTCATTTTCCAAAATTATTTAGACTCTTCAAAGTCTAATTAATGCATGATTCAAAATTCACACACACACGCACACTCTTGTGTATTCTGGTTAATCTGGATTTGTTGCAAAATGCCAACTGATTAAGATACATGTATTCGGATGAACTCTTAGGTGTGGAATGCCAGCTCTTTGGAAATTTATTATCCTTAAGTCTGGCTAAATATATACTCTTGTGTTTTGAAGTTTTTTTTTTTTTTTTTAAGAAAAAATAATTAAATTATAAACTTCTCTTTATACCATTGTCTTGATTTTGTATTTACAGCGTTTTATGTCTCCTACTCCTGATTTCTTTTTCACGATATCTTTGATTAATGTTGCCATGTTAGCTTATTTATTAATTTATAATTTATTCTTAATTTTTCAAAAATGAATTGCACACGAAACTTCTAGGATGAAATCTGTCTTCAAAATAGTCCGTGTTTCATCTATATTCATTTTCCACGTCCTCGTACACTCACAACGTGTAATGGCATCAACACGGATGGCAGTTGTCCACAAACACGACAGATGTGATAGAAATTATTTCACTACACAAAGTTTATTTCGAAATTCATCGGACAGACTTGAGAATTCACCCCATTTTTCGAGACATTTCTTTTTCAATCATGCACCTGTTACACACCCTTCCACATAGATAATTTAGGAGTCAAGGTGTCAATGATAAAATATTAGGTTTCAGTTGTCTATTTCTCGTGACATTTGAAGATTGAACGTTTATGCCATTTTCTTATGTCTTTTTCGAATCAGTACTATTTCCAAAATAAAACACTCCAAATTAATTTTTCAGCCAACCCATGATGCAAAGTTTGTGTTCATATTTTCGATTTCATTCTACAAACGAATGTAAATGTAGCATTCTACAAAGATGTCGAAATTTAAAATTCAAATAAATGAATATGTTAAAAGTGTGAGTCAGTGGTGGGATATGCCATTTTTCGTGTCATAAAAAAGTTGGTCGTCTTTGAATATCAGTCGGATGCTTTTGGCTATTTTTTAAATAAAATCAATCAAGCATTCATCTAACATAAAATCATGTATGCAACCCAAAAGAATTAAACTTGTCTTAAAGAAAGGCCATAGAAATAAAGATGAGAAGCACAATTAAAACGAAAAGAATTACATTTATAAGAATATTTTTTGTTCAGTCTTATGGGATTTTTTTTTTTTTATTTATTGGATCAAAACTTCAAATGATTGAGATTCCAGCAATTATGACGCAGATTTTTTAAATATTAATAAGAGGAAAAAATCTCATTTCAAATGTCATTATCTAAAAATAATTATCCGACAAAAAATGAAAACGTTTTCTAAAGTGGTGGAAAATCTCTCATGGGCCCTTGACTAACAATTAACAAATAAATAAAATATTTTCCACAAAACTTTATTTATTTTTCCCAAGCAAGGCCAAAAAGTGAAGAAAATCATTTATTGTTTTACTCATTTTAACCCAAACTATTGTACTAACCTAGTTAATAAAAATCTAGCTGGTCAAAATTAACATCATGTAACTTAGTGCTTAACGTTTCCTTTGGACCCTGTTGAAGAAACATACAAATCATTCAAAAAGTTTAGGAAATCAATTTTGACCAACACTGTGCTATTACTATTCCTAATTTGACATTTATTGTTTGGATCATCCTTAATTAATCACACTTCAACAATATTAAGTAAACTATTTCCCCTTTTTTTGTTCCAGTTTTGTTTTCCTACCAAAAAAGAGCTCATGAAATTTGAAAAATTATAAATAAAATCTTACTTGATCAAGAGTTAGTTTTACTTCAAATAAATTGATAAATGAACTAACACTTAAAAAAATATAATTTCGAATTATTAATAGATGTATACTCTATTTTATAAGATATAAAACTATTTCCTCAACGTTGGAAACACATGTTGAATAATATTGTAGAATCTTTAACAAAGAATATTTTCCACGTGAGAAACAAAATTTCAAAAGGAAATTCTTTTAGACTTGGAGAAACTAAAAAATTTCAACATCATGATAAGTGAAAATCTCCAACGTAGAAAAAGTCTGAAGATATCCTCAATGAAAAAGAATCAGCAAGATCTTCTCCATCCTACATAGTACCAAGAAATCATTTCACATCAAAATGGGGTCATGCGTGGAAAAGGGCGAGAGTTGAAATCCACAATTCCACATTGAGCCTAAAAAAAATGATTTAAACTTTTGGAAAAGAGCATGGTTTTTAAGTAAGTAACTTGCATTAATTAACAATTATGATAATCTTGCAAATTGATCAGTGGTGAAAAAATGGGAAGAGAGAGAAAAAGAGATGCAGTAAGACATGCATGGGGTACACAATTGAATGGCCATAGGAAGCAAATCTTAAAAGGGAATCAAATGAAATTGCCGTCTCGTTGCACCTCTCCCCGCCAGCTCAAGATATGGAAAAAGCACATGATTTCACACCAGGAAAAAGGGAACCAATGTTGTCATCACCTGTATCTCTTGTGAGGATTTTAGTGGGACCCATCACCCCCCACAAAGGATCAACCAATGCATATTATTTTTTCCATGCCCATGTCGTTTTCTTGTATTTCTTTTTAGTTTTTGGTGGCCAGGCAGTGGTACTACTTTTATCAACTTGTATTGCTTGCCTTGTAATTCAGTTTCCAAGTTGGAAAATTTTGGGGAAATCTTTGGATGAGATCTGGTCAGATCTTGCTTCGTGGGTTGTGGAATTTGGTGGGATTTGTTTTCAATACATAGAGCTCATCTCCATCTCTCTTCCTCAACTGCTAGAAAAAACACAGACAGAACCAATACAAGCCCTCCATCTATAGATAAAAGAACAAAACCTTTTTCTTCCATAATACCTTTCCTTCGTTTCTTCTTCCTATCAACACTTCTACAGCTTCACAGCCTTTCCTTTGATTACATTAAGCCGGTGCAATGGGCATGGCGGCAGCAGAAGCCCAGTTTCATGTTTTGGCGGTTGATGATAGCTTGATAGACAGAAAGCTGATTGAGAGGCTTCTCAAGACCTCTTCTTATCAAGGTACTCAACACTTTCCTTGATCAGTTGGAAGAATTTCAGCAATGGGTTCTAATTTTTAATAGGATTTTTGGCTTCTTGAAATGGTGATTTAAATTTGTAGCTTGTGTCTGAATGCTGTGCATTTGCTTGTGGCAGTCACTACAGTTGATTCTGGCAGCAAAGCCCTTGAATTTCTTGGCTGGCATGGTGGTGAGAGAAGCAACCCAAATGAAGCCTTTCTTCCTCCCAAAAATCATGATGTAAATTAGCCCTCTTTGTCACTTGTTCATTGCTTGCACTTCTTGTGATTTCTTAGAATTTTTTTTCCTTTTATTTTCTCCCATTTTAATTAAAATTCCGTTTATTTTCTGATTTTTTTTTCAGGAAGTAGAAGTAAATCTTGTGATTACAGACTATTGTATGCCTGGAATGACAGGCTATGATTTGCTCAAGAAAATTAAGGTATTTCTCTATTCATTTATGACTTTTGTTCTATAATCCCTCTGCCATACCTGTTTTCTGGCATGTACTCTCTGCTGATAAAAGCCTTGGACCAGTACGATGGTAAAACAACGGCAATAACAACAAAACCCACGAATAAATATTTTTCTTTCAGGAAAATTATACGTGCCTCTGACAAAATTTCATATAGTTCAAGGTTATAGCAATACATTGGATTTGATGTAACCTGTCAAATTTGGACACCAGGGGTCCTTTTCTTCCCATTCAATGTAAGATCAACGCGAATCTTTTGCAAAATCTTTCACAATCTTTTCCCCACCTAACTTAAGCAATGATGAATTGATGGGGGGACATTTACTAAGTCCACATGCTCTGCCTGTTGGCGTCTGTTTTATTTTTTCATGATATTAGTAACCAAACCCACTTGCAATAAGTATCTTGGAAAAGAAGATAGAAACTAAAATTATTTTTTACCTAACTTAAAATCAGTTTTTGAGTGCTGATGTGTGGGCTTCCTTTCATTGACAGGAATCTTCCTTTCTGAGAAACATACCAGTTGTCGTTATGTCCTCTGAGAATGTTCCCTCTAGAATCAACAGGTAAAGCATCAAAATGATCTTGCCATTCACCATTACTAGACCACTTGGGCTCATTATATTTGCACGAGGTCAAGCCTAATAAAGAGTGGGGATCTTAATAAATCAAATTACTTTACTCGAGTTTCATCAGCTGTGAACATATTTTTGCGAATTAGAACTCAAATTTCAAAAGTTTTTTCTAGTTGAATCTGACGACCTGCTTTAATTCGGCCCGCACAAAATTGAGTTTCAAGTAGTTATCAAATTCAAATTGTTCTTGGATGGACCCGTGATCCTATGGCTATCAGACACTCTGTAAACTGATCAACATAAATAAACTAGAGATGTTTCTTGAAATCAAATATGTTTGGTGTAAAGTGGATGATGTTAAAGAGTGGTTGATAATGTTTACAACAGATGCTTGGAAGAAGGAGCAGAGGAATTCTTTCTGAAGCCAGTGAGGTTGGCAGATGTAAATAAGCTTAAGCCTCATATGATAAAAGCCAAGTGCAAGGATGTCCCAAAGCCTGAAAAACTGGAAAAGAAAGAAAACAAAGAGACAGCCGAAGCAGCATCTGAAATGGGGTTACAGACAGCAAAAACACAGCAACAGCAGGCATCACAATCCAATGGCAATAAGAACAAGAGGAAGTCCATGGATGATGGGCTTTCACCAGACAGAGCAAGGCCTCGATGAAATGGCCTCACTGTGATGTCCAGTTAATTAATCACTGCCAAATAACCCCTTTTTTGTTTGAATCACTGTGAAATTTTGTTTCTTTACTTGGTTACTGTCACTTTATCCGAGTCTTGGTTATGGTTAATGCAACAGGAGGAGATATGTACAGGCAGAAAAAGGGGGACACAGGTGTACACATTTGACATTGGAAATATCCACCCAATTTTGTATTATTAAGTTAGGACAATATATGAAAAGGAAAAAAGGGTTTCTTGTCTCTGACCAAATAAGTTTTTAGCGTGCGGCTTTAATTCCTTGCTCCCCCAACATATTCCTCCTGGTTTGCCTACCGGACACGTGTAGGTTTCCACCACCCCCCCCCTCCTCCCCCTCTCTCTCTGTCTCACACACACACACAAACACAGTCATATATGTTGTGTGGTTACAAAGAGGATTCCATCAGTTATGATCGTTCCATTTAAAACGTGAATTAAAATCTTCATTCCAATGTTAAATATCAAGTATATTAATTAGAATTTGTATGAATGGCTTGATCCAAATCGTTTTCTTTATACAAGATAAGACCGAAAAAGAAAAAGAAAAAGAAAGAAGGAAAATTGAAATTGCCGTCTTATTCTGCCAAATGATGCAAAGTCAAATTCCAATGGGCCTAAATATTGGGTCAAAAGAGCCCTATATCTTTTATTATCATTTTTCTTTTTCGATTTTTATATGCTTAGTGGGTGTTTGGATAAAATGGCGTAATAGCGTCTTTGAGACACCTAAATTTTCTGACTTATATTAAATTTATATTTAAAATATTATTATGTCATTTATCTGTACAAAACATTGAATGCCCCTCAATTTTAATCTATTATTAGTATTAGCTTTCAATCTCTTCTCCAAATTTTATTTTATTCTTTGATTTTCTCTTCTTTTAAAATTTCATTTCTCTGCTATTTTGTTTATATATAAAATGTATATATTACGAATATTTTTCTGACAGAGATTGTCCGCTAAAAAATAGACTTAAGTACGGATCCACTTCGACTTATGGTGATGGGTCAAGAAAGGCTGTCATTCGGTATAATTATGTACACGTGTTAGGTGTGCTTTCTTATCATTGGTTAAACAATCAATTGTTTATCTATAATTATTTAAATTATTATTAATATCCCATGTGTCATGCAGATGCTCCTTTCTTTTGGGCTATCGCAATTGGATGGATTGGTGGATAACTCAACCCATATGACAGCCAACTATATAGGCTATTTTTTGGGCTGGGCTTAATCGGGTCAATAATGACAATAAATATATAGCCAATTGATATTCAGATATTAAGGTTTGGGGTTATTAACTTTTGTATCTAAGGGCAGCTGTGAATTCTGTGTTATTTTATCATCACCATCTTCCGAAGAAATATATTTTTGATTGCATGACGGTAATTGAGAAATAAATTTTCGAATAGAAAAACAATTCCTAATCAAACATACATTTATGTTTTAATAGTATCTATTAAAAATGAATTTTTTAATCAAAATCAAACAAAAGAAAAAGAAAAAAGAAAAGAGAAAAAAAAAAAATATATATATATATATAGCACGTTAAATGGGAAGTTAAGTTAATATAAAAAAAAAATTTCAAAAGCAAATAAATTAATTTTTTTTAATTTTTTAAAATATATTTAGTCTCCCTAAATTAGAAACCTGGATCGGTCCCTACATATATTTTAACGGGTTGAGCTTTTTTATTTCTGAAACGAAGTTGCATGACATTTTCTTTAACTCCTTGTTATTGAAGATAATTAAGATTTGCCACCCAAATACAAAATCACATGTTTTTATCTACTGACAAAATAACCATGAAAATTCACCTACGACCACAACAGAAGACCCCGTTTTTCTATTATAAATACACAACTAATAAAAATTGGTTCCCAAAAGGGATGAACAAACTTCACTCAGAATGAGCCACAAAAGAACACAGCCCAAGAATTATATATAAAATTACACAAAGTGGCACGGCATCTGCCACATTTGAGTTGAATGTGGTCTGATATGCCGCCAAATGGTGCATCAATCTGTACATAAGCATTTCGTTTGATGAAAATAGAAGGAAAAGAGGGTAAAATGAGATGTGAAAGTCCGTACAGAGAGCTGCCCCAGACAAGAGGATTCAACACAACAGATGTAAACTACTTTTTCTATATTAAACTTCTACAGGTATTAGCAAAAGGATATTCAGAGTCCTCTGAAGCATTTTGTCCTCCATTGCTCTGGTTTGGTTACCTGCAGCTATCATTATATTTGTGTTCAGAGATTTTGTAATGAAAATGTTGAATATTGTACTCTGCCTGAGGAGAACAAACTGTGGTGAAGCTCTTGTTCCATGACCTAAGATTGCTTTCTTATGCGTTAAAGAGCAAAGACAACCACCAAATAAATTCCTGCAGTTACCTTTGCTTTGACTTTGCGTTTCTTCTGTTGGAGGTTTCAGGGTCCGCATTTTGAGACTTCATGCTGCTTTTCTTCGTTCTACTTCTGGAAGCACCTGCAAATATCGATTCTGTTAGCAAATAGTTAAGCCTCGGAGCACAAACAATTATCAGTGTCTCAAGCTGGCGCAACCTCTTTGTTGAACTAGAGGGGATTGAACTTCATCTTCTTCCAGTTTCAACTCTGTCATGGCACTAGAAATGTCCGAGTGTGCTTCTAATTTTGTTGTTTTCACTCTTGAATGCAAATTTTGAGAACTGTTCATCAACCTACTGGTTTCTTCATCTGTTCCATTTCAAATATCAGGTCATAAATCACTTACAAAGATAGAAATTAAAATTACTGTTCTCATGGGTGCAGGTCAAGCTACAAATACAAAGCTAAATCAGAATAACCAACTGCCACTACATACAAATATGAATTTTAATCATAATAATCATCTAACAGAAAGCAATTATAAATCTCAGTCATAATAACAATGAAGCACTACAAACCAACTTGATAAAAAAATAATTATCAAACAAAGAACCAAGATTGTGGATAAGAAACAGCTAGACTGATCACACATCCCAAAGCAGCATCACTGCAGCAACCACGCTATAACACTCAATGGAAAAATAATAGTGAAACAGACTCCACACAGGCATGAATATAACGGCACTTACCTTCAGTGATATCAGATTCACTACTATCACCTACAACTTTCTTGGTTGCCACAAAGCTTTCTAAGTTATCAACTTTTTGTTGATGCGCTTGTGCATTCTTTTCTGTAAGCTCTTGCTCCTTCTTCTCATTGTGGAACTTATTGATCTTCTCCTCGAACTCTTCAATTATTAACTTCAATTCCGGTTTGGCAAATTTTTTCCCCTGAGAATATGGGAAGTAAGCCAAAAGTGGACGATATATCCATATATATATATATATATATAAATACACAAATACATATATGTACACCACAGATCTTTCCAAAAATTTTAGAAAGTGAAATGTTTAATTTTGGGATAGAAAACAAGGAATACCTTGGTTATTATATTTCTAAAATGGTCCATGACTGTGTCCTCAGATAAGACATGTTCATATGTCTTAAATGACTCCATAAGTCGTCTCATACTCTTCTCGGTAAATGCTAGCTGAGAGAGGCAGTAAGAAATATACTCCCACTGCCTTGTATCTGCAACAGAGGACATAATAGGCAAAAAAACTGTTAGTTTTCATTCAGTGACATATAGTTAAACTGACAACATACAAACTTCTCTTGGTCTGACATTATTCAACAGTACTAGCCACTATGGTAGCAAATTAAAAGCTATTGATTAAATAACAGAAATCATGTCAAGTTCTTAATATAAAGGAATACAAGAATCAGTTCCTGCTTATCACAATACTGCAAACAGGATTCTTAAAATATTTATGAGAAGGCATTCTCAGAACTCCAAAAGTTGCTGTCTGATCTAGGATTCTAATAGCAAAATGGAAAGCCTTTTCAGTAGCTCTGAAGGTGCATTCGATATGCAACATCATTAGATATATGTCAATAGTAACTGATATTTGATATAATAAATTTGAGTCAAAACCAATCCCCTGGGACCAAGGGATATATAGATAAGAATCTCAGAGGTAAAATATTAAATCAATAAGCTCTATGTCAGATCAGACCGCGTCAAGTTTATTACTTCTTAGCATATTATTCAATACCTGAGACCCCAGTAAACCTATTGCATAGCTTCTCAACAAGAGCTTCCATTTGTTTATCCTGAAAAAGTCCACTAACTCAAACAATTTATAGATAGAAAGCGAATTGCATAGCAAAAGATAAGCCTGTGATACCTTCTTGATGGAACCAATTAAAAATTGCATAATGTTGCAGAAAGAATCTCTCTTCAAGTTCTGGCAGGACAATTTTCCAAGGATATCTGGAAGTAGATTATATATAGGGTTGCTTCCTACAATGAATCCAGATGCATTAATCATTTTATATTATTTTATATTACTAGCATATGGAAGAGTGAAAAAAATCCTAATCTGCAATGGGATAATTTGCTATAGGTTCACCTTTTTTCGATAGCTCATGAAAAAACAGTCTGGCTAAATTTGAAATCCTTTCATCTTCATCTTCTAGTCTCATGGCCATTTCATTTATATAGCCTTTAACCTAAATATTTGATGTTTAAGATTAAAACCAGAAAGCAAGCCAACAAGAAAAAGATTAAGGGAAGAAACCTTCAAACCTTCATCATGTCATTCAGTATAAGGTGAGAAAGAACCAGCACAGCATTCTTTCGGACAGGTACTGACTGATCCCGAAGACGAGCATACATGTTTTCTGTCCATGGTTCTAATAAGTTTGGAAAACGAACTGCCAGATCTCCAAGAGCTATAGTGCAATTTGAACGGACAGTTTCTGATGGTGCATTCTCCACGACAGTGAAAAGAAGTTGAAGATTGGACTCACTAAAAAGTGAAGAAGAAAAGATGATAAGACAGTGGGAGAACACATAAATTGAGTGTTTTGAGAGTTGTTTTTACCAGAATTCTGCATCAATTATCATCAAACAGCATAAAGCAAGCATTCCTGAAGCCTGCAGTTCAGGATTCTAAAACAGCAGAAAGTCGTGTCAGTTCACCAAGCAAATTTTGGCACGAAAGAATAGAAGCATTACTGCATTAGCAAGAGGCAACTAACAATAGCAGAAGCAGTTAATCACACTCTTTTATGAAAATTGCTCAAACAAGTTCATTTTGTAAATTAGAAGTCCCTTAAGTGATAGGTAGCAAAAGCTGATATTTCTAAGTTTTTTAAGCTAAAGGCCATTTAGATGGTTAAGTCACTAAACAATCCCTGGGGAGATTCTCCGTGGATTAATCAACAATGACGGGGAGTTACTTTCAAACATATTATTTTTAGAGTTTTGAAGATATGAAACAAGCCAGGGAAACTGTAGTAGTATGAAAACAAAAAGCAATCACCTTCTGCATTAAACTAAAGTTTCTACATAATTTAGACAAAAATGGTGCACAGTGCCCAATCAAGTTCTTCTCAGTACCACCAACAAAAACAATTTCTTTTTCTGCTCGTTCGGCTAGGCTATCAAGAATTGCATCTTCAGAGGCTGCAAGACCTAACTCTGAACTGATCCCATTATCCTGCAAGAAATAAACACAGCAAATGAAACTAAAAGTTAAAACAAGTAACAAGAAAATAGAACATGGCTACAAACATGAAACGGTATTATCAGGAACTTTATGACCTTTTGTCCATCAGATGCTGTATTCACATCAAGTTTCTTGTCCTCAGCCACCATTTTCTCTTTTTTGGCTTTCGCTTTCTGAATCTTGCGAATACAAGATTCAATATAGACCAATTGATTCATGGCAACATGACTAACAACAAATAAATATCTGCTGAGCTTTGAAACTTGAACAGTGGTAAGGACATGAGAGCTGCAATCAATGTCAGTTTGCAATTCACTTCCTTCACTGGAATCAAACACAGACTTAATAGATTTTTTCACCAAATCTGCAGCTATTGTTTCCGGAGTAGGGTGAATGGCGTAAAGGGTAGCTATTGCTCTATCTGCGGCAGCATACCATGTATCTTCTGGGAGAGAAAGACCAGAAATTAAGTCGTCTAATACGCCAAACACACGGTTTCCATTAGTTAACAGTAACTTTTCCTTATCTTCTACAGCCAACCTCTGTAATGCTATGCATGCTGTCCTAGCAAGTAGTGGTTCCACTTTTGCCCATCGACCAAATCCAATATCAATGATGTCTTGTAGGTGAGAGCTGAGAATAGTGGGTGAAGATTTTGCCGCCATGCACAACACTGATAAAGCACCACGACTTTGCTGAGCAGTAGTTCCACTTATATTGAAACAAAAGAAATCCCATAGTGCTGATAACTGAACAAGAAAAATAAGTATAATAATAATAATAATAGCAGCAGCAGCAACAATAATGAACTTTTGAGAGAATGATCAAGGTGACAATTTAGGATCAACAAAGTATAGACCTGAACTCTTCAATAATCATCAGACTCAACAATATTCAGTAGGAGGATTCAGAAGGTGGGTTTAGATGTAATCTACTAGCCCTGGATCTTGAGAATTCAATCGCAGGCAATTGCACTTCTAATATAATCCTTGAGTTCTATTGCTCATAGAATTGACAGAGACATTTCTTGTATTATTTCTAAAGCACTCTGAAACCAAAATCTCCCACAGTAAAATATGAAGATACAAAACCATTCAAATGCTAAAAATCATCAGCAATTTATCAGAAAAGTGTTTTTTAAATCAAAAGAATTATAGAGTTATTGTTAGATTATGCTTTAGAACCTAATCATTTTCTTTAGAATCAGAAACATTACTAAGCTATTATGCCTAGCTAATAAATTTGACCAGGTAGTGGTTTTTTTCTTCTCTTTTTTGGATAATTCATGCCCAGATATTCATCAGTTAAGGCTTTCAATATTTGTATGATTATGCATATACAAGTTATAACTAGCATGGACAGGGGTAACTTGTAATCAAAAGCCTCCAACAACAATCAACAAAATTACCCAAAAACATCCCCACATGGCCACACCACAACATACTTGTGGCATTGAGAAATAGGTGATAATAGAGGAAAGTCAACATTTTGTTCAATCCAGCGAAGGACTGACAACTACCTTTGCAGCATTGCAGTATATCAGATTTCCACTTTCTAATTTCTCAAATTGACAGCAAAACAATGTTTAAGTTATAATATGGGAAATAACAGGACCTTCAAATTCCCTTGGCATGCTCAAATATCAGGTCATACAAAGTTATTTAATAAACAGCCATACAGCATTTCCAGAAAATAAGATCATTTACATACAAAACTGCATGCATATTTGATAAATTACCATGACAAGAAACCCCTTACTCATATATTGCCTGGCCATAAAAGGAGATTACCGTGCTAGCAGTTATGTCTCCTTTGGATACCATGACTCCAAGGATAAATTCCAAAGCTGCAAGATCACCAATATTTGAATCTATGGCAAGATTCAAAAGATTCTTAGCAGTTTCAACTGGGTTCTTCCTTATATATATTGTGATGAAAGCATTTTCAACAGCCTCATGAATTGATTTGTCTTGAGAAAATACCTGTAGGCATCCAGGATATTTCAGTTTTATATTGTCAATCAAGGAATCAAAATAAGAAGAGAGAAGGGGATATTGTAGACAAAAAGAATATATATGACTTCATAAATCATAGTGATGATCATGATAAGGCATTACCAAAGGAAGCATCTTGCGAAGGCATGCTTCTGAACCATCAATTTGAAATTGTCTGCATCTCATGAGCAAAAGAATAGTATGCTCCACATCAGTCGAAGATGACGAAGCCATTAACTGAATAAGGGTGGGCATCATGACAGACATACATTTGGAGAATCTCAGGCCAGCCTCCAGTGAAGCAACCAAGGTCCGAGTTTGCTCCACATTCCCAACATCTGGTACAGAACTGTCCACCTGAAGTGTCCCATTTGCCTCTTGAGGTAAACAGCCATCAGTCAAACTATTCTGATCCTTGGAATCCCTGTCTAGCCTTTCATCTTCAACCCCACTATCTCCACAAGAAACTTCATTGTCTGATGGCAGCTCATCTGAGATTTTGGGGGGACTTTTTGGTGTGAGCTCATTTAACTTCTTCTTGTACTGTTCCAGGGTTGCCTCAAAAGAAGCTGATCGAAGTTGGGGTCCAAAAGGGTTGTGTTGCAGCATCATGATAAGTAAATTAAGTGCTGATTTTCTAACTATCGCACTCTTATCTTCTAGCCTCCCAGAAGCTACTGTTGCAACTTCATTCCAAAGGCCAATTGAGATAGAATGCTCCTCACATAATTCGGCCCAGACTTGAAGAACACGACTCCTAGTATAAGCTGAAACATCACGACAGCGTTCTAACAAGATTTCCAGCATGGCCTGTTTTGTCCGCAGACGCAGGGATTTAGAACTAACTTCACCTTCAACATCATTAAAGGCCTTCACAATCAACTTACCCAACACTCCAACAAGTGCATTCCTTATCTTGTAAGATTCTCCACCAAAGTGCGGGACCAATAAACCAATGTTCATTGAAATCAGCTTTGGCAATCGATCAGCTAGCTCAACAAGAAAGCGCCCAATATTTTCAGCCCCAACAGTGTCTTTAACATAGTCTTTTGGGTTTGTCCTTCCAATTTCCCTAATAAGGGATGTAGCTATACTTCCATCAGCAAATTTCTTTTCAGCTCCAGCAACAGCATCAGCCAAAGGCATAACAACAAAATCATATTTATGTATCAGGTGCAAAATGGAAGCACATGATGGTGCTATGTAATGATACTTTGTAGCACATGTCCCAATTATACGGCATAAAGCATCTTTTGTGTCAGAATCTTTTAGCAGCAGTGCATTCTCAAACATCACGAATGCATTTCTACAACAAGCCAGGTTTCAAATCAAATGTCATCATCATCATTAATAATTCCCAAGATCAATGAAAACATCTTTTCAACTTACTTCGTAATGAATGATAAGTAATTTTCATCAGGATCAGATGAACCAAACAGCAACAAGAGGTTGATCTCTAATGAATTGGCAATTAGATTCATTATTCTGCCCCTCTGAAGTTCCCAATTCCATGAATTCACAGGTTGTTTCTTCCTACTAGAACCCACCGCCTAGAATATTAAAAAAGATTAGCAATGCTTGCTCTGTTAACCAGAAATCGAAATAACTTACTTCCAAAGTGCAAAAATAAATGCCTGCATTTGTAAGGTGCAAACAACTTCAGGGACATCAGAAAAGGTAGGTGCATATTCAGTGCAAATTCATCCATGAATCTAAGTTATATGCAAAATATTCAAAAAATTTCCAGTTAGAATAAGTAAAACTAACATGCAAAAAGGAATGCATTAAACTTTATCTCTTCACCGTCAGCATTTCCAGAAGTAAATTCCTTGCATATATCATAGAGCAAATAGATGCACATTAATGCTTTGAATGACCGCCTATTAACTATTGCTACTAACTCAAAGTGCACAGGAATGTAATTAGCAATATCTACACATGACATGTGCAGTAAATTAATCTACGGTCAGTAAATCTACGTTACTTTAGTTGCATTGTTAGCAGAAGTGGAGCTTGACTCCTCGATGAGCACAATATGCACAAGAAAGAATGTGTAAATCTTAAACGCATTGCGATGCGACGCCACTCTATCGGCCACCGACTGTTCACAACGACGCTCGTCACTCTCATCATGCTCGTCATCCCGTGAAAGAGACCGCGAGCGAGAGAGTGAGTCGACATTCGGTAACAAAACACTCAAGTTAGACCTCAACGACTCCACCAAATTGAACTTGCAACCAGGAGCGAGGCTGCCAAAACCCTTCACCAAGGAATAAACGCGGTCAAAAACTTCCTGCTCTTCGACGCAGAATAACTCCTTGTCCGACAAATCAAAGGATAAACCTGTCTCCAAAAGGTCGAAAAACGTCAAAACCAGATAGAATTCGGATGGCGAATGAGGGAGAGCTGGATGGTTAAGAACTGACCTTTCACGAATTCTTCGAGCTCCGGCGGGGGGAGAGAGGAGATGGGAATTGGGTTCTGAACGGTGAGGCGTGTGTAGCCTGAGTCGTTGTCGTCTTCTAGGGAGGTGAGAGTTTGCGGAAAGATGAAAGGTGGAGCCATTTAGAGAGAGAGGCGTTTGAATTTTGCCTGAGAAAGGGGAGTGAGTTCAAAATGAAACCTGAATCTGAAACTATAAGAGCGGGAAACTTACAAATGGGCTGGATTTTTGGTCCAGAATTAAAGGCCCAAAAAGCCCATTCAGAAAATTCATTCAATTATTTATAAAGTTGGCCCGTTAGGCCTGTTTTTCGAAACTTCATTTCACTTTCTGCTTTTTTTTAGCTCTTTTAATTTTTTATTTTTTCGTCGTATTTTAATTCTTTGATATCTAATTTCTCTCTCTCTCTCTCTCTCTCTCTCTCTCTCACACACACACACACACACAAACGCACAGAACATTTGTGTGTCTCGAGATTTTTATTGCCATTGGCACAAATTTCCGTACATAAACAAGGGTTTCAGAGTATTGGAAAATAGGAATCTAATATTACGATTTCTGCATTGAATGTGATTTCATTTTGTTTGTTTATAAAATAAAAAAAATTCTTATAATCACAGTGATATTTAGATGATGATGACAATAATAATGACAGATATTTGGATGGAGAAACTTTTGTCTTTTGTTGTAACACAGGGATCTATGATGTTGGTGCTTAACAACAAATGATGGCATTGTAATATTCAACACTTGCGCATTACATGATGTTTGGATTTGTTCCACTGTTGTTTTAGTTGTCGTGGCTTTCAAAAAATAAAACCAGAATAACAAAAAATACAACTGACATTCATCTACCCATCTATATTTTACTTATGACTTGCAACTGTGTCAATTGTTTAGACCCTTCATGATTTTTTCTTTCTACCGCATGAAACTCTAAATTTGCTTGTTTTGCCAAACTTTTTATTTTTCTTTTTTTTTTTAAATGTTAATGCCCATTATACTTTTTAAGTATCATTAGAAAGCCAGGACTTGTGATGTTTCGAAAATCTATTTTTTATTGAGAGTAATTGGATCTATATAAAAAATTCAATGACAACTCCCCTAAGCCCACGAGATGTGGCTAATGACACAAAAACGATGCATGATGTAATAAAAAAATGTTATTATTTTGTCAATAACTTTTGGAAATATCAAAATTACGTGCATTTTTCAAAAAGAAAAAATCTCTATTTTCTCAAGATCCTTTATTTTGTTTTCATCATTTATCTGTCTCTCTATTTGCATCTTTTTCTAAATACACAAGTGACGTGTATTTATAGAGATAGTCACATCAAAAAAATTAATACACGTGATAATTATAAAATATCTTTTTGCTCAAACATGTTTTGAGGTGATGTTTAATAAAAAAGTTTTAGTAATAGAAATGGGAATGAATCCCATAATTTTTGTTTGAATTATGACATGGGAATTAATATATGGGATTCATATTTAAAAATTTGAAATTTGTCAAATTCTAAATATGATGGAAGGTTTTATATGAAAGTCGAGTTTGTTCCCAATCTACATATTAAAAGCATTTATGTTCAATCAACTTTATGTAATACACACACTATATATAATCAAAAATTATGTGTATTTTTTTACTTATCCAAATATAAAATTACTAAATTAACCTGATTTTTAATTTTTTTTGTTTTTCTTCCATTTTTAATGTGTTGTGTTTTTCTTCTTTCTATTTTCTATTTGCTGTCCTTTTTCATCCAAAACACCCGAATTTTTTATTATTTCTTCTTTTTTTAATTATGTGCTTTTTTTTGATATTTTTTCTTTTAACTCATTTTTATTGTGTATTATTATTATTTAATTTTCAATGTTTTTATTTTTATTGTTTAAAATATTACAATTTTATAGCATATTATAATTAACAAAAATACAAAATTTATAAATAATTTACACATGCAATATTTTATTTTCAATTGTTTATTTTTTAACTTTATACATACTAAAGTTAAAATTAAACACATCTTATTTCAAAAGAACCAACAAAGTAAACATCAATTGTAATTACAATGCACGTTCCATGTATTAAACCAAATAGAGATATTGAATTGAATGATTCTATTCCAAAACTTGAGGTGAATGATCCGGAATTCAAATTTAATTTCAACGTAATGCCACCTTAATCTTCTTAAAAGAAAATAGTGAATGTTTTTACCCATAAAAAAAAATAAGTTATGTTTGTTTTTAAATTATAGATCAAAAAATACATGCTTAATTATTACATTTTTAATATATATTTTTTTTACTTTTATATAATTTTTAAACTAAAAAATATACACAAAAATTCAAAAACAAACAAAGCAACAATAAAAATATAGGAAATTATCATCATCCAAAGGTAAGATGGATTGTCCTTCTAAGTGAAAACTTTAATTGACATGAAATGTGTACAACTATGTTTGTTTCCTCTCCCGTGCTTATCTTTAAAATCTTACAAACTAAACATTTTATCATATAAATTTTATTAAATTTTTTTCATCTCTTACATATTAATTAACTAATAATTTTTTAATTATTATACTTATTTATAATCAAATTAACATCTATTACTGTAAATTTTCTACTCACATTCATTTTTTTATTACTTTATAAATTTATATATTATTACATTATTCAATTATTATTACATATTAAATATATATATATAAATAACTTTTTTACACGTTCAAATCTTACAAGCCAAACATAGTTCTCATCTTCAATCAAATTACCAAAATTTTTATCCTATCCTAATTTGGAAACAAATATAGCTGTAATATTTTGCAAGGATGTTTCTGTAATTACAAAAAAGTCCCGGACAAGTGACAATTTGTTGGCTACGTTGGTTTTCATTTTGTATAAAAAAATAAAACGTACTTTATAATTATTATATTTTTTAAAATTTATTTTTATTTTTATTTTACAAAATTCTAAGAAAAATTTATCTAAAAAGGCATTTCCAAGTACCAAAACAAACATTGCCAACTTTTGCCGACAGGGTAATAAATCGGACTCGTGATTTTTGTCGCCGTAAATCCCAGTCGTAAACACATTGTCAAGTAGTCGTAATACATACACGAATCTAAAGCCCTCGATTTCTTTTGATTTAGCCACCTCAAAATAAATTAAAAACACTTCCTTATGGAGTCCACGATCATATGAATCTTCTTGAATTCGGTTGACGCATTTGGTGGGCCGATAAGACTTATTGAGCTGAAGAGGAAAATCTTGAAACAGGCCGTTTGTTGCGAAATCAAGATATCTGGTTCCGGGGTATCGATCCATTCTCTTCCAATAGAATCAAGAGACAAGCAGAAAAGCTGTTGCCAGGGAGATTATCCAAAACCGAACCCGGGAAAGTTGGGTTGACCTTAGGAGGTGGATGAGCTGAGTGTTTGATGATTTGCCAAGGTGGATTCAGAGTTAGGGATTTCTTGGATAAGAAGAAAACATTGGGCTATAGGTGTTTGGCCTATTTGTTCGTTGAGTCATCGTCTGTGGGAGTGGGAGATTTTGGGATTTTGGTGCCATGGCAGTGCCGTGGAGTATGACACTTTGGATGGTTAGAACGATATGGATGGCATTGGATGGCTGGGTGGTTTCTTGCTTGACAGTAGCCGATGAAATTGCCGGATCTCTGCGGACAGGAGATATGGCTCCTTTATATGTTGGCTGACTCAAGGAAATTCTGTGAATCGTAGTTCTGTACATCATGCTCTGGTTTGCACCACTCCAACCTTAACGGCTCTCTTTTTCCTTCTTGGTGTGTGTTTTTCTTTTGCCTTGTGGAAAGACTCAGTTGTTGTAGATAGAAAAGGACTGATTGATGATCTGTGGTCCTGTTTCTTGAAGAATGCATTTGATAGTTAATGAAGTGATGTGTATTTGTAATGATGATGGTTACTGATTAGATCCAAGTTAAGTGGTCACTTGTTTGAATTTGTTGCCAAGTTTCTGTTCTTCCTCCCTTTGTTCTCTAGTCAAGTACATAACCTGGCTTGAGCCCCAAATTTGACAGAACCCTCCATGTTTTGGGTTAGTTCTCCATTTGAGTAGTTGTGGTACAATTGCAGGCAAAACAGAAACGTGTCCTAACATGATTGTACTGAGTAATTGGTTTTGCAATGCTTGGAACGAGTCTCCCGAGCAACTGCTGCCCCGTTCAGCCAATTCCGGCAGGGTGTCAATAGATAGGGTATTGCACTCCCCATTACCCATACCTAATATTGGGTTTGAATCCGAAAATGGGTAATTTTTTACACGCTTAAATTCGAATGCATGACGAGCATCGTCCTTCTTCCTCTTATTGCTTGTGACAGTAAGGGGACATTGGAAGGAATCAATGAATCTTGCCACTTGGGATATGCAAGTGGTGTGTGTTTTGTTGTCTTGGTAAGCATGTAAAATTTGGGGATATTGCTACTTGAAATCTTCAAGGCTTTGAGTATTTCCTGTTCTTGAAAAAAAAGGATTAGCCTCAACTTTGTGGAGCACGCCTGGTTACGACCACTTTAAACTGAATGTCATGACTTGCAGCAAATCAGATTTATGGTGTGATGTGATACACACACACCACTGGAAGCAGATAGCACAAAAGAAAGCATGATCTCTAGCCTATGGACTGTGTCTGTAGTTAGAAGACGACTTTCTTGCTTTACAAAGACATCTCTAGAAAATAATTTCATTTTGTAGCCAATAACATGAATCACTTCATAGTATTTTCATTTCAAATTAGAATTGGAAGCTAACAACTTTTTTTTTTAATATCATGCTAATTCATTTTTTATTTTCAAAGTATCAAAATTATTTATTCGTTGCCATATATGTACACACTCATATTATGAATAAAAATATTATGTTAATTGTAATGTAACTTTAGTATTTCTACTTACACAAAAAAAAAAAAATTATGATGTAAATGTTTTATTTTTATACTAAAGGTTGAATAAATTGAGTACGATATTTATATATTCTCTATTATATATTGCTATTAAATTTCTATTATATTATAAAATAAACTTATTTTTTTGCACACTTATAGGTTGTACATTATTAATGGTATCTAATTAATGACAAACACTTGACAATATGGAATATCGTCTAAAAGAAAATTCAAAAGCAACTAATTAGACATGTTTAAAAGGAAAATTTCTTTATTTCCTTCCCGTAAATATGCAGTTATCAAACTGAATAAGAACAAATTAATCTATATTGTTAAAGTATGAAATTTATATTTGAAATTAATAATGAGGAGTTTTAAATTGAAAAACCTCTTTGTGTTCCCTTTTTAGATATTAGTTAGTCTAAAACGGAAAACAATAATTTTAAATTGAATACACGACATTCTATTTTTGTTTAAATTTTTATCTTTTCTTTCTTTTGTCTTATTCATCGTAGTCTAAGGGTGATTAAAATAATGAAACAAAATAAGTAAATTTAATATTTAAAATTGAAAGCCAATATATAATATTCTTTGTTAATCTTCAATTTTGTATTTATCTTATTTATATTATTTGTTGCTGATTGCAATACTTTTCTATTCAGTGATGGTTTAATAACGCTTACGATAAATGAATTTAAATAGGTAAATTTAATATACTAAATGAAACGTATATAGTTTCAGGAAAGAAAGAGAAACATGAGAAAGATTATTAATTCGACTTTGCATATGAATTGAGTTTAATGGGTATCTTGCTAAATTTAAGAAATTTGTATTCCCAAATGAATGAAAAAAATATATTGAAATTTTATGTAATCGAATTTTCAAACGAGATTTATGTAAATCTTGGGTTGTCCATGGCTTGTTAAAATAAAGAGATTTTATGATATAGATTTACTATTTTAAATTAATGAAATTGTATTTTCGAATGCTCAAAATGGGAACAAATCCAAAGTTTATCCTTTTCCATTTTTATTGTCTTAATTATGTTATTTTATGATAATGAGAATAGTTTAATAGTAGTTAAATTTTATAAATTTTGTTAGACTAATTTAAAACACCAAATATAACATCAATTAGTAAAATAGTTTTTAAAAATTAAAAATTAAAATTTTAAGAATTGAAATTTTGGTCAAACTTTCTTTATTTTGGTTTATACACCACCCTCAACATATTATTGAAAGTGATGAAAAATATAAGCACGAGTATAATATAAAATTAGAATCAAATTACACGCCATTAATTAAGGAAGTACAATCAAGAAAATGTAGAAAAATGACAACGCAATTTATACATAATGAAAATATATTTAGTCATGTCATAATTATAATTTTCTCCTTTGAATGTGTGGTCTTCTATGTAGTTAAATGGATACGGGTTATGAATTTAAATTTTATATTTTAAAATTTTGAAAATATTTAGTTACACTAATCTCTCTTGAAAGTTTAGGGTAATGGGTAGACCATATCTCTCTTCTTTTTTTGAATTACAAACATCCTTTTGTAGATTAAATATAGAATATAGTACAGTAACATCTTTTTATAGATTAAATATAGAATTACAAAAACATCCTTTTGAAATCGAAAATAACAACTTTAGCAAATTTTTGACCATTGCAATAAATTTTTTTAGAAGAGAGTAAATGAATCTTCTTATTTTTGACGTATATCAATTAAAGAATTATGATTAGTATTTATTTTTTGATTCTAGAAAGTATGGTGGTATTGAATTTCTTCACGTTGTAAAAGGATCTTTATCGCATTGATTTTGTAATGGGACTTGATCCTACATAAACCATCTTGACCCAATCAACTTGTCTAAGCAATTGAGTCGGGTGGTGGATTTAATGATTACAATGCAACCTGATTATTTGTATTAGTTTAATAACATGTATTTGCACATTTTATGTTTATTTTTTCTTTTGATTTGAATTAAAACTGCACTATTTTTTTAGTTATGATTGTATATATTTGGATGAAATTAATAATATATTTATCAAATTTGTTAGTTAATTCAAAATGCACTTATTACTATATTTAAGTCAATTTTTAATTTTTTATTCTTAATTATTTGATGCTTTATGTTCATTATATTTTAATATAATAACCTTTTTATATAATTTCGATATAATGTGTTTAGATTTTATTCTAATAATTTGATTTATGTATAAATATTTTAAAGAATCAAGTAGTTTTAAAATTTCTCATTATCAATGTAAATATTTGATTGAATTTATGAAATATTTTAGCATTTATATGTTGAATTGATTATAGAAAAGATATAAAATTGAATGTAAGATGGATAAAAATAAGTTGTAATATTGTTTAATTGATAAGAATTTTACTTTTGCATTATATATCAGTCGATAAAAAATTATTATATTTTACACTATTAAAATACTTTAATTTTATTTTTAAATAATAAACATAAAATTTGTAATCCATCAACCCAACTAACAACTATCATCAAACTGACTAACTAACAAAACGTGTTTGATTTGAAAAAAAATTATAATCAAAGATAGTTTAAACTTTTGTTAACCTATTTATATCAGATTGAGTAGAATTTGTATTATTAAACCATTCAAATCCGACCATGTACACACCCAAGTGCTATATTCAAAAAAGAATGATTGATTTAGACTTTGTGTGGTACCACAAGGCCTAAACTAGAGAAAAGATTGTTCAATTTTTCCCAAAGTTACCGGTAAAGTATTGCAACGTCAATCGATGGATTTTCGTTTGGTCCTTCCTAATGATTGCGAGGTGGATTATTAACAGTAACATGCTCTCTAATGTAAATATATCGAGGATACTAAAAATATTATAATTATATATGCATGTCTTTATATTAATTAATAAAGTATTAATTTATTTATATCAATATCATGATAGCTTTTTTTATATATGTAAATATTAAATGGCGTAAAATATTACATGTATTTATGTAATTAAATTAAGAAATCGTATTTATAGAGAGTTATGAATATAGATACAAAATTTATTTTAGTACTCGATTATTAAAATTAATTTGCGAGTCACAGTTACTCTAAAAATCATTCACTTTATAGTTATATTATAAATGTTGTGTTGTTTAGTATGAGATAATGAAATATATGTCTATGAATATGTTATTAAAAAATAAATATTTAGACAATGAATCATTGAATATATAATTACAAAAACATCCCTTCGTAGATTAACTATAGAATTACAAAAGCGTCATTTTGAAAATTGAATACAACATCTTAGCAAATTTTTTATCATTACAATATTTTTTTTAGTAGAGAGGGGATAAAATCTTCTTATTTTATACGTATACCAATGGAAGAATTAGATGATTAATAATTATCTTTTGATTCTAGGAAGGATGGTGATATTGAATTTCTTGATGTTCTGGAGGATCTTAATCACATTGATTTTGCAATAGGACTTGATCTGGACTATCCAAAGACTGTCCAGGATTTCAAATGAAATATTTTAAAAAAAAAAAAAAAAAACATGATTGATTTAGACCAAACTTTGTTTGGTATCACGAAGTCTAAATTAGAGAAAAGATTCTTGAACTTTGTCCTAGAGTTAATCGATGTATTTTCCCTTAGTCTTTCCAAATGATTACTAGGTGGATTATTGTTAGTTATATACTTTCTAAGACAAATAGTTAATAATAGATATTAATAATATTACAATTATATATATATATATTTATATTAATTAATAAAATATTAATTTGTTCATATCAATATTAGAACAAATTTTAAATGACATAGAATATTATATATGTTCATATAATTGAATTAAATTTTTTTATTCATAATGAATTATGAATACAGATACAATACTATCTTAATTGAGTACTAAAATTAGTTCGCGATGTACAATTATTTTAAAGGATATTAGAAAGTCAGTACTTATATGATGAATATTATATTATTTAATGTGAAATATTATGAATATATATATACGTAGATGTGTCGTTAAATAATGAGCATTTAAATAATAACTCGTAGAACATATAATTACAAAAACATCCTCTTGTAGATTAAATATATAATTACAAAAACATCCTTTTGAAAATCGAATATAACATCTTAGCTAATTGTTGATCATTACTATAAATTTGTAAGAAGATTGTGGATGAAATATTCTTATTTTTGAGGTATATCAATCAAAGAATTAGAAGATTAGTATTTATTTTTTTATTAGTATATATCATATAGATATTTGATTATCATGCCGCATTAGATTTAATTAGAATATTATATTAATTAGAGATCTAGATCTAATTATGACAATTACTATTTTAAAATTTGTTTAGATTCATTGTATCTTACCTCAATGTTAGAGACCATCTATGTGTGGAATATTATTTTTTAAAAAATTTCCAAAATGATATCGTCGTGGCACATTTATACGAAATTTTTATTCGTTCTATATTTGTATTCTGCTTTGTTTATGCCAGCACAACAAATGTTTACGATCAAAACATAAATGCATATTTTGTCAAAAAAAAAAAAAATTTTAACATGAATTTGTAACAGGAAATGCATGGTAAAAATAGAAAAAATTGAAATAAATTGGATTATAAATTTCCTAAAGTTTACATGCTAAATCTTAGCCACGTTTTTGACTTTCACGTTAATTCCATAATTCATGCATATTTTGATTTAACTATAAAATGTAGAATATTTAAGGGAAAAGAGGAAAATAAACTTTCTTTATAATTAAAATAGCAAACGTGTAATATATTTAAAAGTGAATATTTTTAATGGGATGAAAATAATGCAAAATTGGCATCCAAACATATTTTTTCCTTAATTGTCTTTTGCAAAGATGTTGTATTCTAACAATTTATATTTTTATCATCTTTACTTTAAAGAATAACTTAATACAATTAATTGAAAAAGTTATATAATATTTTCGTGTAACCGTTTTTTAATAATCATTCCGCCATTAGCATGATGCAGAAGTTTTAGGAAGCCATTTACGCTAATTAACTAGAAGGTTTTTATTGCCCTCTGTTATTTCTTTTTAATTTTTTATATAAAAAATTCAAATGATCCAATTATCACAACGACACAGCGCACACACATCTATACTAGCAAGTTCTTGAACTCCTTGCGTGTGCAAATATATACGCGCGCGCGTAAATACAGATGTAAATAAAACAATAAAAATAGTAATAATTGAATATAATTAAAGTTTTAAAAAAGAAATTAATTTTACAAATGTCCATAAAATAAATGTGTTTTGAAACTTTTGCAGTGCAAAGTGGTATTTGTGCAGAGAAAGCGCGTGGAGACCCATAAAGTTGGTAGTTTAAAGATTTTTCCTACTTTTTAGGACCTCACTCTTTATTGAGTAGTTATTTAAATTTTAAAGATTTTATAATAAATTAGTAAGAATAATTTATAAATTTATTTTTGACAATTGAAACCCTTCTCTAAAGTGCTCAACAATTATTAATAGTAATATATATATATATATATATAGATATATATTGCTCATAGAGCTATGATTGGTTTAAAATTTTATTAGGAGATATAAACTTTGTATTTTAAATGGAAAAATTTTAAAAAAAACTGTAAAAAGAAAAATAGAAAAAAGACAACTTTTTTTTTGTTGACATTAATTTTTAGAGTGTTTTTTTTAATGAGACGAAAATCCACCAAGGTCTTGAACCATTCATAAGAAATTTTAAACGCAATTTTCTAAAAAGTACAAGTCCTCGATTAATTTTATTAAATCATCAATTATTTATCTCTGTATAACAAATACAGGCTATGTTTGGTTCTTATTAAGGTGAGCAGAAAAAGTTTGGTGATTTGGATAGTTAAGAAATTATATTTGATATTAAATTATAAAAAATAGAAATATTTAAATTATATATATTTAATATGTAATAATTATTGAATAATGAAATACTATACGATTTATATAGTATAAATATTTATAAATGTGAAAATTATAAAGATAAATATTAATTTAATTATTAATATATATAATGATTGAAAAATAATTAATTAGTTATAAAATATAGAAGATAGAAAAATTTAAATTTAAGTACAATTTATATAGTAAAATGTTTGATTTATAAAATTATTAGATAGGGATGAATCATTTAAAATAAATAAGGTTATGTTTGTTTTTGTATTTTTTTAGTGTATTTTTTTTAAAAAATAAAAATAAAAAATTTAAAAAATGTAACGAGTATAATATATATTTTAATGTGGCAAAAACAAACAAACGTAGTCTAAATAAACATGGAAATACATGTCTTAAAATGTCGAATTTTTAGGGTGGATGGGAAATAAAATATTAAAAATTTGAGAAAGAAAACCCCACTTGTCCTTTCACTCTTTTTTGTGGCACAAACTTGTCCTTTGAGTAACCAATCCAAATGATGCAGAGAAGAGTACGCGTGCGCCGTCGCCCCAGGCGCATCCTAGCAAAAACCAGCGCGGACGTTAGCAGCCGGCGGAATCCGGAAGTGCCATAGCCTCCCCGCGGTCCTTACCAAATGCTTCTTGCACAAGAAAGCCTTCGCGTACTTTTTCTCCACCTTGCGGTCCACGTCGTGCACGAACACGTGAGTCGCACCTGAACTTTTCCGGTTCCTAGCCATCACCGCCGCCGAGTATATCGCCGACATCCTCCCGGGCGCGTCCGGGAAGTACCCCCTTGGCGCGTCCACCATTATCATGTCCCACTCGGTATTGTACACCTCATCCGGCAGCATATTTAGTGCTAATCTGCACCGCGATTAAAAAATTGAGGATTATTGTTGCTAATAGCAAGAATTTTGTTGATGATGCTCTTTTGTAATTTGGCTTTTTTCCCCTTTTAAGTGCAGCACTGAATAATTTAGTGAGTAGATCCAAAATTTGGTTCCGATAATACGTTTCTTCGTACCTGCACTTATCGTTGCCGCGTAAGAATGATTTCTCAGCCGCGCAATCGGGTTCGGTACGGTAGTGCCGCATCAGCTGGTCGGCCTCCGACAGACGAGTCCGGTAGCGCACGGTCTCAGCGCGGAGGTCGGGGGCGCCTTTCAACACCGTCTGGACCCACCTCGGGTCCTCCTCCAGAAACAGCGTCTTGCCGTGTGCATTGATCGCCGCCCACATCAGCGAATCGTGCCCCAGTCCGAAGACCAGGAAGTTGCCTGCGCCGCCGAGGGATTGGAGAACTTTGAAAGACACGCTGATCTCGCGGAGGGTTTGCTGCGGCACGACGCGCGACGTCGCGTAGTGGAGAACGGCTTTCAGCTGGAGCGGCGTCGTCGTCGTGTTCCCGCCGGCGCGTCTACCCCCCAACTCGCCGCTGCATACCAGGGGGGAAACGCTGGCGGTCCGTTGATATAAAGCGATGAGCAGTGCGCCGCCGATGAGACCGACGATTGCGAGGCCGAGAAACCATACATTCCCTGGCTTCAACTGATTGCAGTATTGCTTTTGGCTGTGGATTTTCTGCATTATTTTTTGAAAAAATATCCACAATTCTGTCTCTCACCCTCTCTTTCTTGTGTTAATTGATAATAATGGTATACTTAAGGAAAAATTTGGATGTTTGTTTAAAGTTAATGACGATTGGATTCTGGTTTTATATATAGATAAGAACAAAGTGATTGAAAAAGAGGGGTGACCTTCCAACTTCCAAGAATTAATTTTGCCCAAATAGATTAGAGTTGACAAAGAGAGGAGTCTTGGTTTGGAAATGGAATCCGTGTTTCCCGCACAAATTTTCACTTAGATTAGGTAAAAAATATTCACAATTAAAAAATAAAGAAAATTTAAAATTAACGAAAATTTGAGAAAAAAATATAAATTAAAATAATTAATTAAAAGATAAAAGAGAAAAAAATAATAAAAGAAAAAAAAATTTAAAATGAAAATAATTATATAATTTTAGGTTATGCAACTACAAAATTTTATTAGTTTAATATAAGATTAATTAAAAGGTCAATTCTCCCCTATTTTCAAGACAGAAAACAAATCATTTATATCAAAACTATGTTCAGTTATAAAATCTGATTGTTCTATAAAATTAAAAATTACTTTTATCAATTAAATATGTGTTAGTAATAGTAAAAATGTCAACTATATGACATACAAATTTCAAGACATGCATGCAGATTAATTCAGATCAAAGAAAACTGAGAAATGAAGACCCAATTTTGAAAGCTTGCTTAATTCCCGTGCTATGCAAAGTATTATTGGTTGCAAAAAATTATGTATCCAATAAAATATAAAATTACAAGAAGAATAGTGTATTCTAAATTTTATAGTAAAATAAGTGCTTTATTATAATTTAAATTTTTAACTATATGACATTTACATAAATAACTAAGTCAATAAACGATTATTTTAAACAACAAAGTTCAATTATCTATTACTTAAATGGAATTGAAAATTACAATACGAACATTTTCTAAATCATTTAGTCTTCCCATTTACTCAATATTAAAATTCACAAAAATAAAAACTCGTGGCACGTATCATGAACTTAATCATCTTTTAAAAACATACATTTTATGATATTCAAATTTCTTCATCTTAAAATTATATATTGTAAGATACAAAAGAAACGGTAGAAAATATATTCCCTACCAATTTAGAACCATCAAAATTTTGAATTACAAAGTTCTTTTTTTTTTTGTTTTTTGTTTTTTTGAAGAAGGATGTGTTGAAATTTCATTCAAGATGCCACGGATACACTGGCATCTATAACAGTTCTGACATGTAATGGTAATTCAGCATCTTCTAAACCAACATCATGAGCTAGCTTAGCCAGACAACGTGCCACTTTATTTCCTTCTCTTCTAATGAAATTAAACCCACTATTTTTTCACTACTTCTATCTACTTTAGAATATCAAGAATGATGGTGTCCACATCGGTCCAACCTTGTTTCATCTTAGTTTATTTAAGAGCACAGTGAAGTCACCTTCTAATATATGACGTTGGACCATTTATGTTTGATAGCTAAACTCCATGGCTTGCTAGTGACTCGACATGAAATGTTGCAACTGGTCCTTGTATAAATGTCGTCTTCTGTGCCACACATTTTGCTTGGCCATCTTTTGCGACCACGCCCAAGCCAATGACTCCACAAAAATTGCTCCATCAAAATTTACCTCGATGCATTTAGCCAGTGGTGGGTACCAACTTGATGTGGAATTCATCCTTTGCCTGGTGGCATTTCTCGTAAATGCTTGTTTATAAGCTGTTATGTAGCTTTTCATGAATGCCATCATTTCTGTCGGTTGTGACCTGGCATTATCCCACACCTTCTCATTTCTACTCCACCAAATTACCCATGCTGTTGTGAGGGAAACTTCAAATTTGTCGACTCCTAATTTACCTTTAATATTCCTTAACCAGGGGATCCCTCCTAATTTGAAATAATACACTATTGAAAATTTGACAGTGCCCATACTTCCTAGTGTACGTGCATGCGGTATATCCTCGCCTTCAAAACCGCATTCTGGGCATTTCTCCATGTCACAACCTATCCTCTTGATCGATCAGGCTATGCTTGGTTGGAAGAAAGTTTTTTTGCCATTCGCCATGCAATACATTGATTTTCCTGGGGATTTTAGCATTCCGAAGAAAATGCCAACATAACTTGGGTGATCAGCTACTTGGAAGATGCATTGTTCCCTCCCCTACCTTCCTCCATTTCTCCAGCAAGATGATAAAGCACCGCAACCACAGAGCATTCCATTCTTAGAACAGTGCCATATGTTGATATCTGGGTCCTCCATTCTTCTAATCGGGATTGCTCCAATCAAGTAAGCATCACATGGCCAAAATATTTGTTTGATCAGAGCGAGATTCCATGATCACTAACTAGTTGGTGGATAGTTGCTTGTGGGCTTAATATCTTCGGAGGGGACAACATTTGAAAATTCACAGACCGTGGCACCCAGTCATATTGCCAAACTTTCATTTTGTTTTTCCAGATCCCACTTGCCACCTCCTACCCTTCTTCCGTAATTCCCATCCACTTAAAATGCTAGTCCATGAGAAGGATGGATCAATTCCTTTTGTGGCTGCAAGAAAATCCTAATTCAAAAAATACTTAGCTTTCAAAATTTTCTTAGCATACTTTGAGGTTTAGTTAGAATCATCCCACGTTGCTTTGCAAGCATAGCTCGATTAAATGCTCGGAGATTGCGAAAGCCTAATCCTCATCTTTCGTGCTTTTTCATAGTTAGCTCCTTCAATCCCACCCAATGAATTTTGTAAGACTGCGAAAATCCCCACCAAAAAGAGGTTATTGCTAATTCCATCTCCTTCAGGAATTTCTCGGGCAACTTGAAACATTCTATAACATATGATGGAATAGCTTACAAACCTGATTCGATAAGAATCTCACGGCCAGCTTGGAGAGAAGTTGTTCACACCATCTCTTAATTTTGCTCCACATTCTATTAAACGTATCATTAAAAATGGCACTTTTCGACAGAGAAATTGTAGCTAGCATACCTGAGTATTTAACAGGTCGAGGCACAAGACGAAGCCCGAGGATCTGTGACAATGATCTCTGCCCATCTTGGTGTACATTTTGGCTGCTCACCAAGCAAGATTTCTCAAAATTTACGAATTGACTGGAAGCCTTGGCATATTTATTCAAGACTTTTCTCACAATTTGGAATTCATTTGCCTTGACTTCAAAAATTACTAGGGTGTCGTCGACAAGCAGGGGATGTGTAATTGATGGTGCATGTTCTACACCAGATGATGATCCCTTTAATTCTTCTTCCAAAATCAATAGATTGAGAGATTTAGCCCAAAGGAGAAATAGATAAGGTGAAAGTGGGTCGCCTTCTCCATCCAATCGCGTGCTTAAATTTTGTAGGACAGTTTCTTTGGGAGTTAAAAGAAAACATGATATAAAATTATACATGGTCACTTTGTTTGGATGCAAATTTCGTAAAAATTATAAATATAGCATAGAAGTAAGAGAGAAACAAATATGACTATTTAGATGAGCAATATGTTTGCAAGAATAGATTTTATGGACGAAAATACAAGAGAATGAGCATCATGCGTAAGTCATTCACTTCTAATATCATCTTATTGTGAAAAAAAGGTGTCTTGTAGAACATTTTGGTGGAGTTTTTTGAGAGCAAACACATGTTATGGTTTCGTGTAATGGTGTGATGCTAAGTTGTGTTCGGGCATCGATGACTCTCAGGCGTGCTCTTTATTTCATCAAGAAGCCTGCGGCTTCACGTATTATTTGCATGCGCATCTGCGCCGTAAACTATATCAAGTTCCAAGATGACTCTCTTTTGAAAATGTATTACTCAGCAGCTCGAGTCCAAGATATTTCAGAATTTTCGATACCAAGAGAAGATTATACAGTCAAACAAGATGTAGCTAAGGCAAATTGGATGATCACCAAGCAGTGTCAGGAGGGTGAGATTTGGAAAGCACGTGAACTGTTCGACGAAATGCCTGACCGGGATGTGATTTCATGGACAGCTTTAATTTCGGGTTACATCAAGTGTGGTCTGGTTGAAGAAGCGCGAGTATTGTTTGATAGGGTTGATGCCGAGAAAAATGTGGTTACTTGGACAGCTATGGTATCTGGGTACTTGAAAACAAAGAGAATTTCCGAGGCTGAGAGGCTTTTTAATGAAATGCCGGATAAGAATGTGGTTGCTTGGAACACTATGATAGATGGGTATGCAAAAGAGGGTAGGATTGAGCAGGCATTGGAGTTGTTCGAGAGGATGGAAGAGAGGAATGTTGTTTCTTGGAACACATTGATCTCAGGGTTGATAAACAGTGGAAGGGTTGACGAGGCTAGGGGATTTTTTGATCAGATGCCCATGAGAAATGTGATTTCGTGGACTATCATGATATCAGGCCTAGCACGGAATGGAGGGATTGATGAGGCTAGATTGCTTTTTGATATGATGCCCGAGCGGAATGTGGTCACTTGGAATGCCATGATAACTGGGTATGCACAAAACATGAGGTTGGGTGAAGCCTATGGTCTGTTTGAGATAATCCCAGAAAAGAACGTGCTGTCATGGAATGCAATGATAACTGGTTTTATTCAGAATGGCAAACTGGAGGGTGCTAGGAGGTTGTTTAATGAGATGCCGCGGAAGAATGCTGTTTCTTGGACTGCAATGATGAGTGGATGCTTGCAATATGGTGAGAGTGAAGAAGCATTGAAACTGTTCTTTACTATGAACAGGGAGAAAAGGGTAAAACCTAATGAAGCGACTTTTGTGAGTGTCTTGGGAGCTTGCAGTGACTTAGCTGGTCTTGCTGAGGGTATGCAAGTCCACCAAGTTATTAGCAAGACTGTCTATCAGGAAAGTGAATTTGTGATATCTGCACTGATAAATATGTACTCAAGAGGTGGAGAGTTGGTGATGGCCAGACAAATGTTTGATGACGGGTTAAGATGTCTCAGGGATTTGGTCTCTTGGAATTCCATGATTGCTGCATATGCTCACCATGGATGTGGAAGAGAGGCAATCATGGTTTTTGAAGAAATGCAAAGTATAGGTTTCAAGCCAAATGATGCAACCTATGTGGGACTGCTTTCTGCTTGCAGCCATGCTGGCTTGGTGCAGGAAGGTCTGCATTACTTTGAAGATCTTTTGAGAGACAAGACCATAAAATTGCGAGAAGATCATTATACATGTGTTGTTGATCTCTACAGCCGAGCGGGAAGGCTAAGGGAGGCTTTTGATCTTCTAGAGCAACTTCCATTGAAAGCATCGTCGCATGCTTGGGGTGCACTTCTCTTGGGATGTAATATTCATGGAAATGCTGACATAGGAAAACTGGCAGCAGACAAACTGTTGGGCATGGAGCCTGAAAATGCTGGCACTTATGTGCTTCTATCTAATACATATACTACCAGTGGGAAGTGGACAGAGGCTGAAATGCTGAAGTCGAAGCTGAAGGATTGGGGGTTGAAAAAACAGCCTGGTTGCAGTTGGATTGAAGTTGGGAATAAGGTTCATGTGTTTGTTGTTGGAGATGAATCACACAGAGAAATTGACTCTATACATTCCTTACTTTTGCATCTTCATAAAGAAATGAAGAAAATTGGGTTTTCAGCACTGGCCAATATTTCAATGGAAGAAAGTTTTCCAGAGCACTTTCTAATAATATAAGAATTGTATTCATGCAAGAGTGGTGGGTTTTGATGCCGGAAAATTGGACTTAATATCAAAAGCTCGTGTAAAAGAACAGCAGGGTTTTAGTGAACCCTTTTCCCTTGCTGACGTGACTTCAGAAGCTGGTCAGCTTCTGAGTACTTTCTGATATTGTCATTTTAGAGCCCGTCGCTAAATTGAAAACGTGCACATCTGTAAGTATTCTTTCTCAAGCCATAATGTTATTTGAGCTGCAGATTCTGGCATTTGAAAAATGTCCTCAAATCTCAATTGTTCCCGTCTGTTTTTTACAGTAAAGAAGCTTTGCAAAAGATAGGTGTGATTTGTGCTCTAGACGTAACGACAAACCGGATAACACTATTTACTTCAAGCTCTTATTTGCTGGTTTCGTTCAAACAGTGCAATCTATTTCCCATCCTACAACTGGTTCAAATCTTTTCATGATCACAGTGTGGGAAGTCAAGGGCTCCTCGTTACTTCAGTCATGGAGTAGACTCTGAAGCGCATTTGCTAGGCAAGGGCCGATCGATGGTACACTGTTGCTCTGCTGGATCAGTAATTCAGTCCTCTAGGTATTCACAAAATCCCATTACCTATTATTGTTGACTGTTTCACTTCAAACAAAGAACCTCCATTTTGCCCTCCTTCCACAGGTGCATGTTTTTCTGTTGACTAATGGGGTAATAGATTTACATTTTGTAGCTTACAGAATGGAGGGAGTGCAGAACACATTCAGAAAGCCCGTACCCGATTTCTATGGTTACGGTTTCCTTTTCGGGAGTAGGTTATTTGTTTTGAGTATAAAACAAGACCAAGAATCAAGATATGCATTTATGCAAGCAAGAAAATTCTGCCACCATTTCCAGTTTTTTCTTGACGAACATTTCTTGATTTTGTGGAGATCGATCATATGCTTCACATCTCATCAAATATTTTGTTTGCCTATTAATTTTGTTAAATAAAAATGGCACGTAAATCGGTATGAGAATATCTAACAGATATTTGGTAGGTATGATATTTGTGTGGCCATCCAATCCTCTTCCTGCTTTAATCAAAGAAGTTCTCGTGACTCGTTAACTTCTTCTGTAATGGCCCCAGAGGCTTTGGAGTCTAATATGATGGAACTGAATCGTTAGAAAACCAACCCCAAGAACTACATTATTGGATTCGAGTGACAGAGCTATGTTTTTACTTCTTTTTATCCAATTCTTAACAACACATCTCCAAAAGTTCATCTTTAGGAATAGATTTTATTTTAATGTTATGATTAAAGTTCTACAATGAACAATCAAGGAGGGTAGCGTGATGAATTTATGACTTTGGTACTTTAAAATTTTAAATGCGACAATTGATTAGTATTCAATAATCATTATTCATCAAACATTGCTTTAAAAAATTCTTCAAACATTTTCAGCAATGTTTCAGTATTTATTTAAAGCCATAAGCTAATAACTCACAGACCACCCTCTCAATATTTACATTTTCACACACACACGTACGCACGCACGCACATATACATAAATCTATACTACATAGCATGTAAGGAGAGCTATAATAATTGTATTTGGTACTTTTTATAGATTATCAAAAGTGTCCATTTATTTTATTACACCTATTGATAAAACTTGATAATATTCATGACATGATAAAGCTGAAATGGAGTTTTCTAATTTATCTTTATAACTCTTTCGGATTTTTTTTATTTTATGTCATTTATTTATCTTTATCTCAATTTACATAATTTTATATTTTATTGCATTAACTAATCACATGTAATTGAAATATAAGCATTGCCATAATAAGTTATAAAAAAAACACTTATACAATATAATGAATAGTATTTATATGACAAAAATAAAAATTTAAGTATAACAATAATTTACACTTTTAATTCAGATGCAGGCGCTGTGATCGTGCAGTAATTACTAGTAATTCAATAAAATCAAGGATCTCAGTAAGGAAACAACAATGTTTGCTTGAAGTTTTTCTAGAATTATCTTTTGTTTTATTATTGTGGGAATGACAATCCACCCTAATTCAATAATTCTTTTTAATAATTCAAATATAGTAAGTAACATTTATTTTGGCATTATTGTGCTAATATACAAATTTATAACTCCTTAAACCAATCACACGTTTAGATTTCCCAAAATCCACCAAGAAAATGATACATCACCATAACTAGCCATCTTCCATTTTGGTAAATTACCACCCATCTTCATTCTCTATGGAACACCATTTGCTTCTAAATCTGCATTACATAGAGCATTAAATTCTTGTTTCCCCACTCCATCCGCCCCCGCCCCACCCTTGACAACCCTCACCCACCAGACCCTCCATCCCGAAGCCTCTGTACTGCCTTTCTATCGCTTTACATTGCTGTCAAACTTTGTGAAGAAAAGGTAGCGGAGGAAAGCTTAGTCATTGTGCTTTTGCATCCGTTGTGGGGAAAGGGAGAGGGAAGACTAGAAGTGATCAACTCGCAGTCTCTTTGTCGGTAAGTTTTCATTTTTCAACTCTCATTCCTCATCATGGGTTGCTCAGCTTCTCGTCCTGCTAAGTTCGTCACTCACCAGCAAAATCCCACCTCCAATTCTTCGTCTTCCTTCTCCAATTCCCAGTTGCAGTCTCCTTACTACTCGTTTTCGGACCCTTCTTCAACGCCGGTTTCCAGAACTCTCTCTCTGCCTACCCCTTTAGTGCACCACCCGCCATTAAGGAAAGGAGACTCAAATCACTTTGTTTCTCTCACCTCCACCACCTACGGCTCGCTCGGGCTCATTGACCCCTCGAATCGCAGTTTCAACGCCCGAGATTTCGGGAATCAAACTGCCCAAATGAGAAAGGTTCAAGATTTTGTTAGTTCTGAGGATACTCTATCCCCAGACTCGGTTATCAACACTTGGGAGCTCATGGAAGGCCTAGATGAGGAGGAGTTTAATTTCCACATGGTCGACTGTCCCGAAAGGCCTTGTAAAGGAGAGATGGATGCAAGTGAGATTGTGAAATCTTATGAGTTTGTGGAGTACCAGGAGTCTAAGCCTTTGTGGAAGCACCTATCTGAGGAATCATTGCTGGCCAAAATGGACTCGAATGTGGTGTCTAGTTATCAACAGGCCTTGTTGGGTAGAACAAAAGGACGTGAAAAGCCCAAAGACGTGTTGAAACCTCAAAAGACTGAGTCTTTGGAGTCTAATAACGTCGGTTCTTTGGTGTGTGACAGTGATGAATCTTCTCGCTCGTTTGGCGCTGAGGATAGGATTGTAGTGTACTTCACTAGTTTGAGGGGCATTAGGAAGACTTATGAAGATTGCTGCACGGTGCGGGTGATTTTTAGAGGTTTCAGGGTGCGTGTGGATGAGAAAGATATTTCTATGGACAGGTCATATAGGATTGAGTTGCAGGAAGCTTTGAAGGGAAAAGCAGTGAGCTTGCCACAAGTGTTTATTAAAGGGAAATACATTGGCGGTGCTGAGGAGATTAAGCAGCTTAATGAAACGGGAGAGTTGGTAAGGCTATTGGAAGGTTTTCCGCTTATAGATTTGGGTTGTGTGTGTGAGAGTTGTGGGGATGCAAGATTCGTGCCATGCCCAAATTGCAACGGAAGTCAGAAGGTTTATGAAGAAGGGGAGCGAAAGTCGAGGAGGTGTCCTGATTGCAATGAGAATGGATTGATTCGGTGCTCTGGTTGCTGCCCTTAAGTTCATCAATGACTAAATATAATTTGGTTTGTGTTTGTGAGGTTGTTTACGGATTGTTGCTCCTAATGGGTTGCATATCTGTTTGTGTAGGCTCTTGTTTAATCTCATTTATTAGAAGTGTTTATAGTGTCAGTATTCACGGTCATGGTATTTGGAACAACCTTAATCACGGAAGAAATAGCGCAATATGCCTGTTGCTTTGTCCTGCTGGAGTTTGAACAATTTGTAAATATTCCCCAATATTTCTTCAATCATGAGTTTGAAGTCCCCGCTTTTTGATATGCACATCACTTAGTGCTTCAATCTGTAACATATACTGTATAGTTATCTAAGGGTTTTTTGTTAAGGGTTTTTTGTTACCGTTAAATTGATTCCTTTTTTGTTATTAAGAAACTTGCAACTTCTGTTGGTCGTTTTGGAGATAAATTGCTATGTGCTAAGCGTGAAATGATTATATGAACACAATACCTCATGCAACTATCAGAAAACTTCTCATAAAGCAAATGAAAGACATCTATGTAGTATAATTTGACTTTAACTTAACAATGAGTTTACAGCAACATTTTTCATGTTAGTTTTACTTGACTGTTACTTATTAAGGAGATATAAGTTCTGTAAGATATATTTAACAAACTGGCTACTGTCTTGAGAAATTGACTCAGCATGATTAAACCCCGCTCAGTTTAGTTTGCATTTGAACCTGGAACTTTGTATATATGGCAATGCTTGAGAGCTTACTGGCTGTGGATGTAGATGAAGAACTTGTCCTGGTTTCTGTTGATTGAGATCTGAATCTATGAAAATAAGTTTGTCATAGTGTTTCCATATACAGAGCTTGCTCTAGGTCGTTTGCTCTAGGTGTGTTTTCTTGAGTTTGGGCTGCATAACCATTTGATGCGCTTGGTTTTCCATCTGGAAGGATGAGTTCTTTGGTTGAATTTGATCGAATGATGGTTTGGGCCAAAAATATAACCTGCCCTGTTGACACAGTCGTCTAAGGTGTGTAGGACTGTAATATAAGCTTCTCCTGGCTGAGGAAGGAGGTAACTATGACTGATGATATTCATGCCTCCTCAGTGTTTCTTCACCTGGAAACCGATGGGGATTCTTTTTACCCTTCTTTCATGATCTTATTTTGCTATTAGTCACTTGAGAGTATTTATTCTTGTGAGGCGGTCTTTACTGATTCACACAAAATTGTGCATGTCTGATACTACTTGGGTTAGAGCTGCTACTTGGTGTAAGTGATGCTTTTGGCTGCTAGACTTTCACCATCTAGAGTGCAACATTTAAGCTGCTTTGCCTAGCAACACTACACTTGTTTTGCTCTCCCATAACCTTATTTGCACGGTTTTGGCTGCTCTTATTTTGTTCACTGCAGTCATAGGAATCTCTTTTGCTTTCTTGTCCTCTGACTATTAAGATGTTTTAGTTCTCCAGGTTGCCTCTTACCCGCTCGTGACTTAAACAACAATTTGAGAGGTTGTCCTATTCGAGGATCTTCAGATTTAAGCACATTTTCAACTCCCTTGAGCATTTAGTCAATCACTACGCTCTTCCTCGCCTCTAAGTACCTAGGCATCCACCGTAAGCATTTTGTTGGTTGAACCTCGCCCTCATTGCCCTCTATTGATTCTATAATAACAATGACAATAACTTCTCTCAAACATAGTTTGCAACTTTCATTGTACTCTGCTCTCCAAACAGCTGCTCTACTCAAAATTTCACTGAAGAGGTGTTAGTGTTGGATCAATGACTGAAATCAAGCAGCAGCCTACCAAGTTTGGGAAAATGGAGGGACAAACTGGCATGGGCCTGCAGGACGAGCACCATCTGCTTGATCCTCGTCATGCAGGTTTGTAGACCTATGAGTTTGCCTTGGTTCCACAGCAGGTCATCACATCTAAAGATCTCCCGCAGAGGGTCACCAGACTATAAACTTCTATCTAGTAAGTCAGCCACCACGGAGTTCACTTGCAGCCAGCTAAGTGGAGATCCTTCAATGCCATATTATTCACATTCCTTGCTACAAGAAGATGTCCTTCCTCACAATCTCTGCAGTTCTTGAGGTGAAGTTCATCCATCAATCTGGTGCATGATTCCATGTTCACCGATCTCATCTTGATCATCGTTTCGCCTTTTTATCTCCTGTGCAACATTCTTGAACCGTCTCTTATGCTGTCAAGGTAGGCGGACACATTTTTCTTGCACGCACGCTAATCTCATCGCCAAGCACGAGACAACCTTAAACCGCTCTGGGTTTCTTGAGCCTTGTCAGGTAGCCTAGCTGCCCAGCGTAGTTTCTGGTGAATTATAGGCAGTCGGTGATGAGAAATAGGAGGGCAATGGAGAGAACCATGAAGGGAAAACTGAAAGTCCTTCCATTGGAAAACGATGAAGCCATCGTTAGCCCGATAAGTCTGTTAGTTTTCTCCTACACGTGAGCAGCGCGACAACACGAAAACCTAAAAACACTGCACTGCTTTTTCGGAGGATGTCAATGGATCATTGTGTCGGAATCAGGGCGTCCACAACTTTTCTTAGTTATGTTAGTAAATCAACTTGAAGTGCAAAATCCATAAAGCTGATGATGTTTTAGCAACAGATATTTTGAAAATTTTGCAAGAACATGGATCTTGAGCATTCCTCCCTACACCAGAATTTTGTCGTGGAAAAGCTTGTCTCGAAATATTGCTCACAGGTCAAATATTTGAAGGAAAAAGATAATGATGCTCCAAAGCAAGTGTATACTCGTAAGGGAAGTTCTTACTACTCAGCATGCAACGAGTCTGATATTTCTCAGAACTTTTAAACAAATTTAAAATTATATATTTTTACTTAAAAGCAGATACGATAAACGTTGGTAAGAGAATTACAGAGGTGGATCTCTCCTTTATTAAGAATATCATCCATGATGTTATTAGATTGATAATTGGTGTATATTAAAAATCATCCATGTATTGGTCACATTTTGTCCATCGTTGCATTGCGTACAATTTCCGAATTTTCGCTACTTCTGTTGCTGCTCTCGCACGTGTGACTCAATAAAATTTTGTTATCGATTTAAAATATATATTTCTTACTTAATAAAAAGAGGGAAATTCACATTTAATTTGTTTAATTTATTTTTAAAGGAGATTGGACTAACTTATTCATATTTTACTTCTCTATCCATTTTTATAATTTTTCTTTTCTTTTTAATCATCCCAACTAAAATTTCATTTATTATAATTCTTCTTATTTTGTCTTCGTGCTTCCATCTCGTTTTATTATATAAATCTCTAATACATTTTTAAATTTTTATTATCAAACTTTATTAGATATATATAATAATCTTTATTTGATTGCTTGAATTTCTGCACACTCATTATGTGTGTAATTAAAAAATTATTTTTATGTATAAAATTATATATATAAACTATGTATTTAAGAAAAAATATTTATTAATAATTATATAATACTCGTAGGCTTAATATATATTATTGTTATTATTAATATTAATATATAAGCTTTATTAATAATAAATTATAAAAAAAAAATATAATTTGAAATATTCGTATAACATAAACAAACATTTGTATTCAGACAACAAATTATATTTTAAATTATGTATATAAACAGAGTACATATTCATCGACACACACACCCACACACACACAACACAGATAAATTAAACATCATTTCTCCTGAAAATAAAAATTGAACAACTGAACAAAACTTCACGGCTCTATTTGTTTTTAAATTTTAATGAATGTCTTTAAATATTTTTATTTTGATGATTACGTAAAAATTAAAAAATAAAATTTAAAAAATTATAATAATTAAAAGTATATTTTTTAGTTCAAAATCTGAAAATAAACGTTGCGAACAAAGATTGCCAACAAAATTTATCGCCATCAAATCTCTAGTTAATGGCTATCCCCAAAACACTGGATAATAATCACTGCCCTTTGCCGCAAACATTCTTGATCTCTTCCTTTCAACTTCTCATCAAAACCTCTTGAAAAACCCTTCCCCGATTCTCAAATGCTCCGAGCTAACACTCTCAGACGCTCTCTCCACTCCCTCCTCCGCCGCCACCAGCCCCTTCGACCCACTTCCGCCGTCGCCCCGCGTCCCTTCACTCCCCGCACGTTTTGCTCCGTGCCCACACCGCCGCCGTCTTCCACCACCGATGCCGAGCTCCGCAAGTACATCGGCTACACCATCCTCCTCCTCGGCTGCGGCGTCGCGACCTACTACTCCTTCCCCTTCCCCGAGGACGCGAAGCACAAAAAGGCGCAGCTCTTCCGCTACGCGCCCCTTCCTCCCGACCTCCACACTGTATCCAATTGGAGTGGCACGCACGAAGTCCAGACCCGGACCTTTATTCAGCCCGAGAGCATTGATGAGCTCGAATCGGTAGTCAAAGAATGTGCCGAGAAGAAGCAGAGGATTCGGCCTCTTGGGTCGGGCCTCTCGCCGAACGGGATTGGGTTGACGCGTGCTGGGATGGTGAATTTGGCTTTGATGGATAAGGTTTTGGAGGTGGATAAGAAAAATAAGAGGGTTAGGGTGCAGGCGGGGATAAGGGTTCAGCAACTTGTGGATGGGATTAAAGAGCATGGACTTACTCTGCAGAATTTCGCTTCGATTAGGGAGCAGCAGATTGGTGGCATTGTTCAGGTGAGTGATAATTTGAGTTCGATCTCGTAGCCCTTTTTTTCCCTTTATGATTTTTGAGGAATGCTTCTGCTTGCTTGGTAATATATTTTGCTATGAGGCATGGTTATTGTATGTGGAAGCTCACTTTTCCTTTTTGATTTTGATTCAATGCTTGGTGTCTACGATATTTTGGTGCTACAACTTTGCATTTGAATGGTTGCAATTGTATTAAAGTGAATGCAATGAAGTCTTTTCTCATTTTCTTTTGGTCTTGGTTTTTTGGTTGACAATTTGTCTTGCAAATGTAACACATTAGAATTGAGAGTACCAAAAGAAATAAATTGGCTTAGCCTTACTGATTGTTCCAGACAAACTATAATCCATGTCCTTTATCAGATGACCTTATATGTTGCTTGATCCATTTGCAAAGATCTAGCTTTGAGTTGATTCTGAGCTTTTGAGGTCCTTGGCTAACATGTATCACATATCTTCAGGTTGGGGCGCATGGTACTGGTGCAAGGTTGCCTCCTGTAGACGAGCAGGTTATCAGCATGAAACTGGTTACTCCTGCCAAGGGCATCATTGAGGTTTCCAAAGAGAAAGATCCAGAGCTCTTTTATTTAGCTCGCTGCGGTCTTGGAGGCTTTGGCGTGGTGGCTGAAGTTACTCTACAATGTGTCGAGAGGCAGGAGCTTGTAGAGCATACATATGTATCTAACATGAAGGAGATAAAGAAGAATCACAAGTAATATGCATTTTCCTGTACTCAAATATCTATTTCACCAAGTTAGTATCTTTGAAAAGCAAAAATAATTTACTTTCCTCACTTTCCATACAAAATGTAGTTTCACTTGAAAGTTTTTGAGTTTGCTTTGGATGCCACCATCTTTGTCTTTAATTCTGTTTAGAGCATTCAGAAAAATTAATATTTCTCTGATGATCTTTTGCAGAAAACTTCTGTCTGAAAACAAGCATATCAGATACCTGTATATTCCATATACAGACACAGTTGTGGTTGTGAGGTGTAATCCTCTTTCAAAGTGGAAAGGTCCGCCTAAGCATAAACCCAATTATACCCAGGAGGAAGCCATACAGCCTATGCGAGACCTTTACCAGGAATCTTTGTGGCAGTATAGGTAAACTCGGGACCTCTGAATTCTTATCACTTGAATTCTGCAAGTCAATCTGTAAACTTATGTAGCATAAATAATCGAAGAAATTGGAGAGAGCACATATATGATTCTAGGTTCACCAATCTTTTAATAGTGTTATTTAGATGCTTATCAAGTGTTTTGGTTTTTTACAGGAAAGAAGATGTCACGTCAAAGACTCCTGATGAAAACAAACCAGATATCAACCAACTGTCGTTTACAGAAATGAGAGATAAGCTACTTGCCTTGGATCCTCTCAATAAGGAACACGTTGTAAAGGTCAATCAAGCAGAGGCTGAGTTTTGGAGAAAGTCGGAGGGATATAGAGTAGGCTGGAGTGATGAAATTCTGGGCTTCGATTGTGGTGGGCAGCAATGGGTCTCAGAGACCTGCTTTCCAGCTGGAACCCTAGCACAACCTAGTATGAAAGATTTGGAATACATAGAACAATTGATGCAGCTTATTGAGAAAGAAAATATACCTGCCCCTGCACCTATCGAGCAGAGATGGACGGCATGCAGCAGAAGCCTCATGAGTCCAGCTTATAGCTCATCAAAGGATGACATATTTGCATGGGTACTCTCTCTAATGCCTAATTTTGAACCCTTAGTTTTAGGCCATAATTGATAATTTATCATGTGTGTGTGTGTGTGTATCTATATACATTATTATATGCATATACAAGTTTATACATGCATATATACATACACAACTGATGTTTTGACATACTGCTAGTTAATATCCTGTGATTTGGATGCTGCAATTTTGCAGAACTTGATTGATGAACTGATTAGATGTAATCTTCTCCCATGTTATATAAATAAATTATTCTGTAAACATGTTTCTGTAGCCCAATCTTTTAGGGAGAAATTATGTTTACTTAATTGCAGCCCTCATATTTATTAAATTGTTTATTATAATGGTTATCCATTTATTGAACAAGACTTAGATTCCCTTTTTTAATTATTATTATCATTATTTGTCAAACAGGTTGGTATTATTATGTATCTCCCTACAATGGATGCTCGGCAGAGGAAGCAAATTACTGAAGAGTTTTTCCACTATCGGCATTTGACACAAGTGAATTTGTGGGATCAATGTTCAGCTTATGAACATTGGGCTAAGATTGAGGTGCAAATCAACTTTTGTTGTGCATATCTCTTATTGTTGTTGTTATTATTGTTGTTGTTTTGTGTTTGTTGGGGGGGGGGGGTTGTCGCAAGCAGTGCTCCTAGTAAAACTAGCACATACACTGGATTATTAAGCTATAGTTAATTGTAGAAAATCTTGTGAAATAGCAAGCATGTACATCGGATTATTAAGTTCTGGTTAATTGATTGACAATCTTAACTAGTGAAATCAGGGACAAAATTAAATCATACTTCATTGCATTATAAGAATAGATTGTGTAAATGTTTTATGTTGCCACAACAAATCATTCTCTGTGTCACCCCTTTTTCCATCTTGTAGTCTTGAAAGATAAATTTGCTTTCAAATTGAAGTCCCTATAATCTCCACATATTATGACAAGATGTTTGTTAACATTGATTTTTTTTTATCACATTTAACTTTCTTGTAGGTCCCAAAGGACAAAGATGAGCTTGCTGCTCTTCATGCAAGACTAAGGAAGAAATTTCCTGTTGATTCATATAATCAAGCAAGGAAGGAGCTCGATCCCAATCGGATATTTTCTAACAATATGCTGGAGAAACTTTTCCCCTCAACTGAGACTGTGTGATGGGCATATATCCTTTATTAGTATTTCGATAACTGGTAATTTTTTTGGCTCAAGAAGGTGATTTATCGTTCAGTTGAATGAAGTTGAGATGTAGATACGGGTCACTCAGTTCAGTGTACATTCATTTTTAAAATGCTTTCAAGTTCACATTATTAGACCTTGTCTTGAAGCTCGAGCACTTAAATGGGCCCTTAAAGTATAGAAAGAAAGCGTAAACCAAGAACTCTTTACGGCAATGCCCACTTTATTCTCATGGATTGCTAACTGTTTAGATTGGTGTAACTGGGTTAAAATTTTGTCCTTCAACTGTTGTATTATTGAATGGTGTTCCCTGGTTGGTTAATAAAGTGTACTGAACTGGTTATCCCCATGAAATGTTTATGCTAGGTAGTTCTGCTGAGAATTTTTATTAGCATGCTGTGGCTGAAGCTTCATCTTTGTTTAGAGCAACATTGTTCTCTTTCAGCGCAATGTTATTGGTTGAGTGCTATATTGCTAGAAACAAATGTCAGCTAGTGACTGCCCTGTTTTTATTCCTGATCACAGGCAGCTTAACTTGGGCTATCACCAGGCAATTAGCAAAATGCTTATATTTTGATAGTTAATGCTTTACTTTTATCGTGAATCTTGGTAGAGATCATTCATTCATAAGAATTCCTACAAACAGAGTCACTTGTTGAAAGATATGTTGGTATACCTGAACAGTTTGTCTTACAACCATAGGTGGTTTGACAGGCTGAAATAATGTCAGCACATGTTCTTGTTAGGTTAAATCCTATCAAATGACATTTAACTTCGTATAATCTGGCTCAGCTTAGGTAGGGTTTCATGTCACCTCTGTTTGCATCGATACTTTGGTAGGAATGGGATACGATGTACAAAGTAAGCTTATTGCTGTATTTTGAGGTAAAGAAAGTATGAGTGTAGTTAGAATATATCCATGAAAATCTGCTCATATGAGCGGTCTGTAGGTTTGGCGTACATGAAATCATATGTATATGTTGGATGTTTGTCAGTTGATGTTAGTCAAATGAACAAACCATGTAATTTTTATGATTCTTTTTTTCTCTTCTCTTCACCAATTTATCATTTATTAAAGTTCAGAAAATTATTACAGTATACATACCAGAGCTTAAAACTAGGCATTGCAACTGGAATAAAATTACAGCAAACTATCATACATGCCCGTTGCTCCATTCTTATTTAGTCAAAGCACACTTCACAAATCCAGCAGCAACATAATGCAAAGAGGCTGCGCAAACGAAAACTTCGTAAATGATCAAAGTAGAGTAAAAAAGAAACAGAGAATACGAGGGTTAGTGAACAGGTAATTGCAGAATGCAAAAAAGCTTAAACACAGGTTGCTTTAAGTTATATATTTGAACGTTTAGGTTAAAGGTGAATAGTTACCATCCCTCCAGGAAGCCTCGATCTCCTTTCGTCCTTGTTCTAGGCCCGCACTTCGTCTTCTTCTTGCCCTCTGGAGGATTCTCTGTCGGATAACCTGCGGGCAAAAGGGTGAGTTTCTAGTCGATAAGTGCATATCAATATATGCTGATCAAGAAGGGCAACAGAGCTGCCGTTGTGTGTGTGTGTGTGCGCGTGAGTGAGAGAGAGAGAGAGACCTGGAGGAGGAGGAGGAGGAGTTTGGCTAGCTTGGTTTTGCATATTGGAAGGAAGAGTAGAAGAGAGTTCGAGGCTGAAAGTATGATGAGGGATTCTAACTTCCAAGAAGCAAGTAATTCAGGGTGCTGCGTACACACCTATCTGTTGATGCTTTCTTTGTGCCCATCACAACCTCTATATATAGATGATATGATGTGTGGATGAGTCCAGAGGAATGCATTAATTTGTGGGGTTGAGGAAACCTTCCTCAATCGCCTTTTTGGGGCAACTCAAAAGTGTACATTTCAGGCCTTTTGATTGGTTTAATTGTAATTCTGTATTGGGCCATTACTTTGCTTTAATGGCCTTTAATTATGTTCAGTTGCCGACTCTGAACTAATCTGGATTGAAATCTTTTCTGACATGTTTTTGTTTTCCCACTGCTTTTTTTGACTTTGTTGGATTCCTTACGAAATTCCCAGTCACTATTATACCACAGGATGGTTAAAAAGGAAGGAATAAGAGTGTAATAAAGCAGTGGGAAGATTTGAGTCGGCACTCCTCCACGGAACATATTCCTTTTATCTCATTGTGTTAATTGGGAAAAAGGGAAGACAAGGAAATGCAGAATTGATCAACTTTTGGAACAGTGATCTGGGGATTAAGATTACTTCTGTCTTCCAGGTACTTGGTGGGGAATTCAGGTCATCTCTGTCAATTCATCACAGCCAGTTTTAATTTCAAAAAATGTGTTTAAGTTGTTGCTGATTAATTATTTTTTCATCTTGTACTGGAAGATGAAGATAATAATAATTCATATAATATTTTTCCAAAAGAATTGAAAAGCCAAAACAATCTTTGTTTGGACACACACACACACACACTCATTGAGTTGTAGTGATTTATAGGGTGTTTATGTTTGGATCCGTGCATGCATTCAGAAGTAGTGATTTAGTATTTTTTTTAGCAAAGAAGCTTTTGAACTTCAAAAACACAATATTATGAGCTTGTAAACTCATTAAAGGAGTAAGCTATTTTGATTTTATAAAACAAAATGGTATAAAAATAATAAACTCAATCGAACACTGTCAAAATAAATAAAAGAATTTCAAAATTTTATACTATCAAAATGCCTTGATGAAGATAATGGTCAATTATCAATGAGGTTAGCAGTGGAGAACGTAGGAGAAATTAAAATTTAGAAAGTATCAGATACTGGGAACTTGCTCATAGCTAGAAACAAATAATAAATAAAATTAATAACTTAAATATATCGAACAAAGCAGCTAAATATACACTAGCATTTATACTTTTGTAAGGACCAAATACTGCCGAAGGTGATACAAACTTGAGCTATAATTATATTTTCTTTTATTAAAGCAAAAATACACACTAGCATTATGTTTTGTGTCTTTTTTTTTCCAATCCTAACACTGAATTACACATCAACCATACTAATTCTTAAGAATAAATTATTTTATTTTTATATCATTTTTAAAATTTTTCATACTTAAAACACATGTAAATTCTCAAATAATATGAATTGTTGTAGAATTGGCCGAGTTTCACTCTTAGAAGGTATAGTAGGACATTGAATTATATTATGAGTAGGAATGTTAATAAACCAATTTATTTGATTCGAGACTCGAAAATATTTTGAGTTTAGTCGAGTTTAAACTCGAGTTTTGCAATTTCTTCTTTTTCTTTTTTAACTAAAACTCACTTATTTGACTAAATTTTGAATTTGGATTCAAATTCTATAAAGTTCTTATAATTATGAAACTCAATTATTTCTCAAACTCATCATGTTACATCCCTAAATTTATAGGGCTGATGTCTTTCAGGCAGTAATGTATGACTCATCAGAGGCTTTAGTCCATGCTTTTTGGGCACGATAGTAAAAGCTGTGTCTGGCTAACTTCTGCTAACGTTTTAAGGACACACAGCAGAAAACAGCAAAGATACTGACAGAATAATAATTTTTTAAAATTCAATAACTAGAGGATTTGTTTTACATTTATAGCCTGTTATCTTCATAGCTATAATTACATAACAAATTCATAAAATTGATTAAAGATGAGTAGAGTAATTTAAGGCTCAGGTATTTAGTCCTCTAGTTCATTTTCTTAATTAATTTGAATCAAGTAGTTTGAAGAATTTCATAATCTCAATCTGATAAATCAAATTTATAAGCAAACAACAAAACTTTTGATATATCATAAGCAATTTTTTTAACGTACAAGATAGAAATTACAATTGTGAATTTTTCCATAAAAATAGATTTGTGCAAGAAGAACTGTTGATCGCAAATCAGAAATTTGGTTCCGTAGGAAGATAGCCAATTTTTCCTTTGATTCATTTTATAATTCAGAAGTTTCTTTTCTCCTAATTTCGAATGAATTATTCCTATTGTTTCAAAAGAATCCTTTATTTTAGGCTTTAGGCTTGAGGATAAAAGGGATTCCCTGACATTGAAGAACTTTTGGCTTGACATTGTTTGTCTCGACCCTTTGTTTTTTTTTGTTTTTTTTTTGGTTTTGTTTTTGTATGTTAGGTTGTGAATGGTGATGATGGAGCTCCATTAGAAAGGATCAACTCATTTCTTGGGAATAATTTTATGTCTCACATCACGACACAAGTACACAGTAGTTATTGTATCAGCCCCATTAATAGATGTTATAACTAGCAAAATCCTCACTCATACTTCAATGTACTTTCATCTCTTTTCGTTTCACGAAAATCTACACAATCCATATATTCTACATAATCAAAATTTTATTTAAATTTTAAATTCAAATCATTTCTTCTTTATATAATATAATTATTTAGAATTAAATCATTGTATCTATCTACGAATAAATCAAATATCTAAGCTCACACACTTGCATTCATATATATATATATATATATATGTATATATTTACACTTTAATAATTAATTAATCATTATTTTTTTAAATTATATCATTCAATTAATATTAGTATATGTTATATATATATATTTATATAAATCAGAAGAAAGTAAATGAGACATTTACGAAGAAATAAGGATTGAACGTACGGATTGCTATTCGTAGAAGGATACAACGAACTATCACCGTCGATTCAGCCATATCTAGATGAAGATGTAGCGTAGCCACATATACACCTGTTAACTAAAGTTTGATAGAAAAGGAAAAATAGGCTTGAATTGGCGGTTATAGTCACAGGCCTACACTCAGAAACAGCGATACAATGGAACACATGCCTATCCAAAAAGAGGGGCATAATAGTAAAAACAATGTGAAGATATTATATAAACATATATATATATATATGTTAATTTATTAAAAAAAAGGAAGTAACTTTGAGACATAAGCAAAATATATATATATATATATATAACATATTTTATTTACAAGGTATATTATCTTATTAAATAATATATTTTTACTGCTTTTCTTGCAAACTAATATGCATCCTACATGGTTATATATTAAATAAGTATTTATAATATAAATTATTATTTATTTATAGTAAAATTACTTATTCTTTTATAGTTCAACTAACCTTATTTTTACTAAATATAAGTATATAATTAAGAATAGAAATATAATTTAACAACGTGTCAAAAATATTAAGAAGAATACATACTATATATATAGTGATAGATAAATTGTTCAAATAAATTAACTTATCATCCGCATCTAAATTATATTCATTTTTATCGTCACTATCCAGTTTTCTTAAGAGCATTATCATAGTATTTTGTTGATGTTTATATATTTCATTGATGGGAGTCTCCAAACTAACCACCTAAACATTTATGTGCGTGTTATATATATTACATATTTTTTCGTTGGCCCGTCACTTCAGAATATGCTTGGCCACATTCCTAGTATGTAATCTGTAAAGTCCAGTCTAACCGAGCTAGTTTTAACAAGCATTTATCTGAAATAAATAAATCAATTATAACAATATTCCTAAACTACAACAACAGTTGTAATAAAGGAACATCGACCAATATTTTAATACTCTCTCTCTTTCTCTCCCATGAGCAGAAGAAAAACTACAAAAGCCACCAAAAGATTCCATGGACGATGACCCTACGTAGATTAACCAAAAGTCCCAAACATGTCTCACCTATGTTAATAAAAGATGAAAATTATCGAACGCCCCCTTAAATTTCTTTTAGTAAGTTTTTTCTTAGAGAAAAAGAAATGAATACTGTATATAAACATATAGATGTTTTTCTCTCTTACAATCAGAGTTTTATCTAGCCTAATTTTATAATTACTTTTACACAAAAGTTAGAATATTTCCCCCTTAAATTCTACCAATCAACCCATCTTGTGTACACTTCTAGAATTAGGTTTGATGAACAATTGCTCAACTAAGATCTTGCATTGCTCAACCGAAACCCAAAGGCAGATCCAATTCCTAATTACACTTACCACTTTTTACCTACTGTTATTATTATTATTATTATTATTATTATTATTATTATTTGCTTCTTATATAGAAATACAACACCATATTGTTTCTTATATAAAGTTGAAAAATATACACAGAGAAGAATGGGAAAATCAAAACAGAAGCTTCTGTATTCATCGTATAGAATAATGTTGAAAGATTGATGTCGTCATTGGGAGTTGTAAGAAAGCCCCTGATACCAATTGTGCAAATAGGCTAGCATTAGTGATAATACAGTTAGCATGGAACAATAATCTGTGTCCTGTGTCAACAAAAAACGATAATCAATAATAGCATGAATAGGAATCTAATTGCTTAAATTAAATAGTTATTCTAATTAAAATGACAAAAACTATCAAGGTTGGATGAAATTTACATCAAGATTAATTGATATATACGTTCAATAATTCTTTTAACATATACATAAATTGGTAAACCGTATTGCACATAATTGGACTTCTCCACACACATTATAGATATATTCTAGCATTGCATGATCCCGATTACAAATTATATTGAATTAGACAAAAATCTCAGGGTCGAATCCTTTAAGATAATTATTAATGCATTGATCTATCAATTATAAATGTTCATTACAAGAATACACATGAAATGCATATATTCTTTCACGACTGCACATGCCCTCCAAAGACATGAACTTATTCCTAAATTCAGACACCAGAAAATCATCAAGAAATAATAAAATGGATAAAAATAACAATTTGTGAATTTTCTTTTCAACAAGTAAAATAACATTGCTATCCAGCTCGTCAAAGTGAAAAAGAAAAAAGAAAAAAAAGACAGATGGTAAATTTTACTTTTGTTTCTGTGATCAGAAGATTGATGCATGTAAGCCTAGACTTTTTGTAATACAAACTTCAAAAACAGAAATGTAGGGAGAAGCTTGCACATATATATGCGTGTCTATTGCAAAAACAACTTCAAAAACCCAAAAACTTCCATGACAAAAACAAGAATTAGACAAGAATTAGAAGCAAAATGCAATGTTTCCTGATATCTTTTTACAGTATAATACATGGAAAGCTTAATATGTCACGTAAGAAATTTGAAATATTTGAATTTATTTGCGGCATGCAGATCAGAGGGGAGACTTTTATTACATAACCAAATTAAACTTCTTACACACATAAAAAGAATAGCTGATTGCAAATAATTGTGTGTGTGTGTGTGTGTGTGATGCCACTTCATCATTTACATGTAGAAATGTATGACAGTGTGCAAACTGGTGAAATTGCGAGTGCAGAGAAACTAAACAACTGGCATAAGCAGAAACAGTGATTATGAAAAAAAATTCAAATTGGAGAAGTACAATGCAATAAATTTTAGCACAGTTGCATTATTTTATGTATTGTGAAGGATTAGATAAGAAAATTAATTAATAAGTAATGTTTTCCAGGTATGGATACTATCTGTTAAAGTCGGTCCTTCCCCTCCAACCCCATCACAGAAAATCAGCTAAATAAGGTTCTCAGGAGAATAAATCACAACTCAAGAACATGTATTCCTGGAATTGAATAAGCAATAATTAGTAATAAATATAGAACTGTAATACACACACACATACATATATATTATATCTTCTGTACCAAACAAAAACTAAACAATTTTTTATTTTTTATGATGATTAAAATGATAGAAGTAAACGAAAAAAATCTTCATAGATTTGCTATACTCTGTGCAAAAGAAACAAGTCTAAGAAGCCGAGAAACGACTGCAGGCAGTGAATTATTTTTTTTAATGTAGCCAGAGCAAGTTAGAAAATTAGGGTTTTATAATTAAAGTTAGAAGCTTTAATTTTCCCTGAAGCAGGAAATGGAAACCCAAAGGCCCAAGGTGCAGATTAAATTTGGAAGGAATCCGGATTTATATGTCTGCCAATACAATAAACTGCCTATTTGGTCACACTCAAAGTTTGATTCTTGCTAACAACCAATTAATTTGTTCAAAGCCAAACGATGCCCTTCTTACATTACGCAAATTTTACACTGTTAAAACCAATCAAACTCCTTCTACTATAAGAAATTATTACTATTATTGAGATGTGAAATTATTGTTAAAATGAAGAGACAGCTCATGTCCCTCATTACAATTTTTTTCTATATTTTGTTTTAATATGTTTAAAAAGTCTAAATCTCCCAACAAATTCCCAAAGAGCAAACAAGCCCAACATACCCCACCTCAACAAGAAACCAAAACATCCAATTCTTGAAAACATTTAATATCTATGCGAATATAAATAAGCACAGACAAAAAGATATTATATATTAATAATTATAAAAAAATCATAAACTAAAAATTGATAGTAAGGTCAGGTGCAAAAAATCAATATACCGTCAATGATTGAAAAACACTGATCAAAAATAATGATAACTAAACGCATGCTCAAAGCTCAGATGGGAGATTAAAAACAATATATTAGTTAAAAAAATTATGTGCGGGCAGTAACAAACACAAAAAACAAGTTGACAAAGTCTGCAGGGGCTTGAAAAGATAGACCTGCGTCCTCTCCATCACAGCAAAAACTCAGGATACTGCTTTTGTCCCATCTCATTCACTAACCAAATTCGCTCCCCCCACACCCCGCCCGGCTGCGGCCGTTCTTATCATTATAGTTTCCAACAAAGCAAATAAATATAGATTAATTTTAGTCCGATCCGGGCGGGGGCCAGGGGGAAATAAGGGTAGAAAACCCCTCAAATGATCTAAATTAATTAACCAATCATCTCCATGAATTTTTGAACAATCATTTTGCTTATATATATGGAAATGAGAGAGAGAGAGAAGGGTGTAGTTGAGTCAATACTGATGATCATGACGACCGTACATTGACGGGTCGTGGCGACTTCTTTGGTTGCTGTGGCTGCTGCTCTCTTCTCCTTCACTCAATTTCCCAGCCATCTGTGCTCCCAGATTCAGATACACCATTCTCGAATCAAGGTTAAGGCTGCCCACGGCCACGGCAATGTTGGTCTCCGCCCCGCTGCTTGAGCTGCTCCCATGCCCCGGATCGCTCATTGGCTGATAAATGCCGGCGGACGACTGTGGATTTGCATTTCCCTCCTCCCTTGAGATCACCTGCGCTGCCGATTGAACAAGCTCCAGACAAAGCCTCAGCTTATTGGGTTCAATGTGGGTCAACCCTGGAACCGCTCCTTTGAGCAGAAAATCCGAGGTTAGGGTTCGGAGGACGTCTAACGGAGTGATCCCATCAACGGTTCGGACGTTCGGGTCCGCATGGTGGTCGAGAAGCACCGCCACCATGTCCGGCGACACCATCTCGGCGGCAATATGGAGCGGGGTCTTTCCCGCCGGCCCAGCCGGGTAGTTGATGTCTGCCGCGCCCAGTTCGAGCAAAGCTTTCAGTACCTCTCTGCTGCAGCTGTCGACTGCATAATGCAAGGCCAAGGCCTCATCAAGATTGAGGCCTTCCCCCATGACCATAAGCTTGACGAGCTCGACGTCGGACGAGTCGAGGGCTCTCTGCATGCGGCGGATTTTCTGGTCCTCGAGGTCGGCGGCAGCGACAAGGCCGTGGTGGCGCGGCACGAGGGAGCGGCGGGCGAGGGAGGACTTGAGGCGGAGCTCTTCGATTCTGGCGACAACGTCCATTGGGAGGTGTTTGGCTAAGACTTCATGGGGAAGGCCTGATTTTGCTACCAAATGAGAACAAGTAGTCCATAATTGATGCATGTCATGTTTTCTTGAAGCTTTTAGAACTTTCATTACATCCTCAATTGAGGCCTTCTCAACCATGTTGGCCAATTGTTTCTGTCAATCCAACAAATTAACAATACATAATTATATTATAATTAAATACCAAGTTTTTGTGGTTAGTGGAGGCTATTGTAGTTCTCCTGCATTAATGGTTGGATTGATTTCTACTTAAGAAACCAAAGAAGGAAAAAGTTGGGCTGTCTGTGAAAAGAGTAAATGAGATCACTGTGGAAGACAAGACTAGAGACCTGAGAAGCCAAACGCTGAAAGTTTTCAGAAAGATGGGAAAATTAAGAAAACAATGTTGCACGGAACCAAGATGAGAACTTGTCCTGTGACATGTGCAAAAACAGCACAAAGTTTCACAAAATTGCTGAAAAAGAAGACATGGTGGTTTTCCCAAGTTCCATGAGATGGAAATATGCAAAAGAAAGGAATGAAACCATTGAGGTTGCATCGGACGCAGCAACAAAATTGATGAAAACCAGCCGCAGAGAGAAGAAAGTACCAGATTTCTTTGATCATAACTCCACTGGCTCTTTTTATTTTTTTTCAAAAAAAAAAAAAGGTCAAGAAATGACTAAAACTTATTTTGCAGGTCTACGGAGAACAAGCCCACTTGCAAAAGAAACAACACACACTTGGTGCATACCGTCTTCACCAAAAAAAAAAAAAAAAAAAAAGATCCAAGTTCCAAAGCCCAGATTAACTTGTTTATTTAAATCGTTAAAATCAAAACCTGCGACAGTTATGGTATATTTATCTCTTTATTGTGTCTTATTGAGAAGAGACGGAAGACAAAGAATATCATAAACAGCGGAAAAAAGATTTAAAAAAAAAAAGAAAAAGAAGAAACGAAAAGGTGGACATGAAAACATGGAAACCTGAGTGAGCAAAGCGAGCTGCTCCACACCGAAGGATCTAGCGGCCGCGAGTGTGTCAAGAGCAAGATCAACGGCGGAGGTGCAATGCGTGTGCCAGCAACCCCTCTCCCCACAATTAGGCCGCGGCTCCTGCTTCTGGGGCACAATCGAGACCTGCCCGCTGTACAAGAACTGCAGCATCAGCAAGAACACCTCATATCCCACTGAATTCACCGGTATCACCTGGGCGCTGGGCCCTCCGGGCGAGCCGCTTCCCGGGCCCATTCTCAAAGGCTCCAGGCCCGCCTGCGAGTCGGGCCCGCAGAAGAATTTCCTGAAGAACAGGCTTCGGGCTGCGAGGATGCACTTGTGAGCATGGACCGGACGACCCTCCACGCTGAAGGTTACATCGCTGAAAGCCTGACCGTTGATCAACAGATTGAGGTAGTCGAGAGAGAGGGATCTCAAGGACTCCTCGAGAGTCATTACAGCGGACTGTTGTGAATAGAGGAAAAAGAGAAGAACGGTGCTGTGCGTTGTGCGTGCTTACTTCTGTAGTTGATAGATATGTAGATCGATGTGTGGAAGCGTGTGTCTTTGTATCTGTAGTTGAAAGCTTTCTAAGCGGTGGCAGAGAAGAAGAGAGAGTGAAGATTAAGGTTTGGTGGCGTCATTTAATCATTCTTGATCTCTTCTTCAACTCTTAGATGATAAATTATTGCTGTTGCGAGAGAGAGAGAGAGAGAGAGAGAGATTCTTCTTACTCTACTTGCATATGGTAATGTCGTGTGAGGTAAGATATTTTTCTTGACATTGAGAGATGCATCATATTAATGGCTAAGGTGGGCGGTTGAGATTACTTTTTAGTGTCACTTATGGAATATTTTTATTTATAATGATTATTACTATTATTTTAATTATGGGAAGGGGAATTGGGAAAATGGAAGTCATTAGAATTTTTCTCTTTGGATTAATTAATGTCTTGAATTTAATTTTCAGAGGGATATTAATTTCTAGCTCGGTCTTTCATTTTAGGCCTAATTATTGAAAAAAAGAAGGCCTAAACATGAGACACTAGTTAGGTTTAAGCAGGTTTTTTTGGTTAGAGTTGTTATGGTATAACTATTTCTTCGAAAATGCAGTTACATGGGACGTCACTTAAGTTCCTTTTGTCCGTGGGTATTTCAAATTTTTAATGTACCTATGAATAGGTTTTGATTGTTGGCAGATAACAAATACAATTCAGTTTGCAGTCTTTGTTTGGAGTAAGTATAATTTTTTTGTTCTAATAATAGTATAATGTTATTAAAATTTGTATAAGTACAGTAATTGCGACTTTGGATGAATCAACTATACACACCATCTACTATTTTAATTGGGCCAGGAATAGTAGTGTTCGTTACTTATACAGTGACAAATATATATACTTAATTTAGTTACAAATTTTGGACTAATTAATATAAGCTGTATAATTCATTGTTACTCAAACTTAAGACATGCTGAAGCTCATTAAGTGATGAATAGTCCTTTTTTTTTTATGAATTATCCAATATACTATTGAATTTACTACTTTTTAATACAACAATAATTTAGTCGACTTAATATTAAAAATATACTTATAATAATGATCATTTTAATAAAATATATAACAAAAAGTAGAGAACGGTAAGACCAATCTTTGAGTTTGAAGGCAGAGTGTCCGTAGCTACTGAGGTTGAAATATTGAAAATTAACTTAATATAAATAAAAAATTGAATTCATGGTGTTTTACTTTTCTGTTTTTCTTACAATAAAGAACAGGTTTGCCGGCAAAGAAGAGGACAACACCAGGAAATAGTAGAAAAACTAATAAATAAAATATTAAAAAGAAAAAATGAAAATGGCAATAAGGGAGGGTAGGAGTATAGGTCTAAGGGGGTTATCCGATTTGGACTGTTCTTAAATTTAATAATTTGAATTACATTTAATATAAATGTAAATGATTTCATTAATATATAAGGAAGGTACTTCAATCAATTGGTTAGAGAAATAAAGAATAGCGATATGTGGCATAGAGTAGGAGCAGATCTAATGCAAATTAGGGGTTCCAACACAAAACCAGTTGAGACAACTATCTCTTAAAGACGTGACCCGACCATAGTAATATTTGAATATTAATTAATAATGATGTTCAATCTTCAAACAATATTTTTATAATTAAAAAATAGTACATGTATTCAAGGATTCATGCTCGTAATCATCATAAAACCGCAACGTCTTGATGTTATAAAAAAAATTAATTAGACTTTTCTCAGTCTCATCTAAATCACAATCTAAATAATAATAGTTGTAATGAGAGAAATAATAATAATAGTAACAATAATTATAAAAATAATGAAACATAAAAGAAAAAGAAATAGAAGATACAATATAATATAGGACAACACTATGTATGACTGACTATCTTATGATTTGAAGGGTTAGGATTTGACATTTGACTTGTCATTTCAAGCCTTTATCTATTCTCTTTTCCCATCATTCACTTTTTCCTTTCCGAAGAGGCCCTTCCCATATTTCCTTAATGCCTTTAATGATTTACGCCCACCAACTTTATTTTGTGCCCTTAAAATTCTTCCAAACTGAAAATTTATGAGGGCAGTCCCATTTAATAGGAGTTTGTTTTTACCAGAATTGGAGATTTTACAAATTTTAAAGATTCAAAACAATTATTTTAAATTGGTTATATTTCTCCTTCTCGGTGCCCATTATATTTTACCTAAATTTGGCTTTGCATGTTTTTATAGTTGGTGCGTTAAATTTTTTTTGCTGTATTAAATCATTTTTGTTAAATTATCATAGAAATTGTGATTTAAAAATTCAATCAAAATTACAGCCCAAAGTAACAATTGAACTTTGAATAAATTGGACCAAAACTCCTCGTTTACATATAAATTTTTTTTACTTATTATTAGTTTTAATAGGTATTCCTTAAATTTTAAATTTAATTTAGTAATTAACTCATAATGCTCGTTAATTTCTCTTATGCAACTTTGATTTTTACACATATCAATCATTAAAACAAAAAGCTTGGGTATTTAATTTTAATTTTAAAAAGTAAACTACCTTTTTAATTTAAAGTAATAACGTATAGATAAGTTATTTTATTTTTCAAAATATTACAATGTAAAAATATTAAAGGAAGGATATTATTTCAATATAAAACTAAATATCAACACATGCATTTTATAATATGGTTAAAGTGCGATACGAGTTTTTTCTTTTTTACTATATTGTCTGCTATATGTATTCAAAAAATAATAATTTAAAAATTATAACATAAAAATTTAAGATGACTGGGATGGCAAAATCACAGCACTACCTCCAATAGTCTGGGATGGCAATAAAGAAGCCGTGCCACAATTTGAAATGCTTCTGAAACCATACTAGAGTCAACTTAAATTGCGAAGTTAATAACACCACTTCCTAATTATTGTCATTTTGTTTCCCTTAAATACAATTGCACATGTTCTCTACAGAAGGTGCTTGCCCGAAGAATTTCTTTTTAGGCAAAGAGAAATAATTGCAAGGTGTGAAATTAGGGAAGTTTTTGAACACCTAATCCACCACGGTAAATTAGTATTCTTATAAGGAGGTTGAGATCCTCTTCATGGAATGGGGTTGCCCATAGAAATTAACATTACCAAATCCTTGTCATGAAATTTCTCTGTGTTCGTTTGTAAAATGTTGCAAGGAGATTTATTATTGTAGTATTTAGTTGTTGTTGTTTTGAATGTTGTTCATTAATTGTTGTATTGTTTGATTTGGTTACATTGGTTGGCGAGATTTTGTATGTAACATATTGTCCATTTTTTTTTTTTTTATTGTATACTTGTTTTGTACAAGTTGTGTTTGAATACTTTAGGGTATTTGCTTACAAGTATCTAAGTCATTGTATGCATTTCATTTTGTAGCAAAATGTTGAGTCAGCTTACAGGATGAATGTCTAATAAGAACCTTCTAGATTATTATAGGATGAATGTCTAATAAGAACCTTCTAGATTATTAAGACCTGACAACTGAGTTTGAAACTAAAATTATTCAATTTATACAATGGGCAACTATGCCATCTGATTTCATAAACAGCAAGAAGATTAGATGCACATACTCTCAATGTAAGAGAAGTAAATTCTTAAATACTAACAAGTTGAAGGTGTACTTGTTTAGAAAAGATTTGTCAACAATTATTTTAATTAGATTAGTCGTGGTGAAAATAGTATTTCAACCTAAATGTAGGTGGGTTTGGCCATAGTGTTTTAGAGGTGAAAGTTAAAATAAGCAATGTGACCTTGCAAATGCATTGGTAGCATCAGATGATATACCATGCAATTGGTTAACCCTCGGGGGTAGGAATATCCCATGTTTAGTTGAATTCTATAGTCCTTCATGATAATAATGGCATTGCAACTACTAGAGCACTAGCTGAAAGGAGGGCATTTGCTAGTATGGATGATTAATGAGTTTTTGCTTATGCGATGTTGCCTGATTGGAGCATAAGTGGTAAGTTGGAATGCCTAATATACATGGATCATACAAGGATAAATTTTTTTCAACACAAGATGAAAGCATCCTATTTTGATTGTCATAGATAATTCATTCTTGCAAATCACCCATTTAGGAGAAATAGTAAAAATTTCATAAAAAGAAATGTACAAAGACATGTGATGGCTCCTCGAGAATTTGGGCATAAAATGTGGTAGCGTGAAAGACATACATCTTGTTGACAATCATCTTCACATTAAAGCACTAAGCTACAACACCTAATACTAGTGGATGAAGAGAAGTGTTTTCTAGGATCTTCTATACTGAAGACGATTTTGATTTGTTACAATTTGAATGTTATGCATATAGATAAGAATAATTTCAATAACATATTTGGTACAGTTTTGGACACAAAAGAAAAAAGTAAAAACACTTGAATGATAGGAAAGATATTACCCTCGTTTGTGACTGTCATGAACTTGCAGTGCCTTCTCATAGCAAAGGTCCTAAATCTAAATTTACCTACACTTTGGTTCTTAAGGTGTGGTTGTGTTTTCTAAATAGGTATGGATCTGACATTGGTAAATGCATATGAATCATTTTAGACTTCATGGAATGAAGAGTCATGATTATCATATGTTTATGGATAAACATCTTCCGATAGTATTAACAGAGATACTACTAAAATTTGTGTTAGGACAATGACTGAAACATCACTATTATTTCAACAAATATCCATGTCCATGTTGAAATTGAAGCAAATATTGAAATTAGAGGAAAAAGTCAGAGTCTTGCTATATAATTTGGAAAAGATGTTCTTTGAACATTTTTTGCTTCAATGAAACATGTATCTTGTACATTTGTCCTATGAAGCCATTATTAAAGGTCTTATCTAATATAGGTAAAAATATCCATCCAAAGGGTAAGTGTTCGTGAATATCAGTCGTTCTATTTTCAGGCAAGCTATGATGATGATGGTATGTTATGACCAAGGTTTATGCACTCTTTGATAAAGCAAGTGAAGAATAAGGGCCATATAGAGGCTTCGATTATCCAAGCATACATCATCATGGAGATGGTGACATTTGCTTTGTATTATTTCAAACTACATGCTGTGACCATAAAAAAGAGACCGTCAAGAAACAACTTGCAATCGGCATAGGGGGTGCACATCTCATTTTCCATATTCAACCACCTAGGATGTCCATTCTATAAACTTTCTCTTATTTTATTACAAATATAGAGAGGCATGCCAAAGAGATATACATGGTTTAAAATTATATTGAAGTTGAACCTTTGTATAGGTACAAAATGTCATTAGATTCATTGCCATTTTTTAGATTGCATATGATATCCATGGTGATATATCCTTACATGTGAGTAGGATATATTTTTTACAAATTTCGACAAACAAGATCCTCATATTAACGAGATCATTAATGAACACTTTTTTCCTTAGTTCAAATGATATATGAATAATTTATCATTTTGTTCATTTCAAAGTGTAGCACTCTCAAATCTAGTAACAATTATTTGAACTTAGGTTTTTGCATAAATAACACCATAGGTGACCATATCCTACCAAGTCTAGCGTGGGGTCTTAACAATTGAATGTTGTGTTTCTCTGAATACTTCACAAATAAGTACAATTTTCTCACGATGGTGTATGCTTTATGGTCACAACGAATTGTGGGAGTGTGTGTGTAAAAGTCTTGCTACAACAATGCTAAATACGACTTTCGTATTTTCATTGAAGAATATGTAGCTAGATTATATGGACCTCTTGGGCATGCATGTTGTTCTTTTTAAGTGTAGGCAGGTTGATCCAGTTTGGGGTTAGAAAATGCACCACAAATATTGGCTTGTCGATTTCAACTATTCTAAAGTCTAGAGGAAAATAAACCATCACCTTTAGCACAATAGATTTTTTAGGGCTATTATTTCGAATATCCAACAATGAAATAAGAGAAAATAAATGACTTGTTGTGTGCAAAACTAAGACACAATCTAAGTTAGGATTTGTTAAACAGACATTCTATTCCAATAGGAGTTCAAATACATCAATCCTCAGTGGAAGAGATTGTCCGATGTTTCACAATTGCACAATTCAAATGAAATATTTGCATTTGTTGATCTAGATGAGGCTATGGTATGGAGGATGAAGATCATACTAAAAATGATATCAGTAGGTCATATGTATGAGTTTGGTTTTATTTTCTCAAGCAACAATTGTTAGTGTGAACTTGAAATGTCAAACTTGTGTGATGTGTTTGCTAAAATTCATAAATGGTGCAAACAAATGAATTTGACATTCAAAAGTTTAGAATAAGGTATCTATCTAATGCACTCCAACTCTGAATCATTGTGCATATCATGAAGTCATTCAGCTGGCAAAAGTAATGTTATGCTAGCCTAGTTTTCATATTAATTTTGGCCTTTGACTTCGATACATTACCCTCTATTACTCTTATAGCTACTGTAGATGTCTCTGCAAGTCTTAAAGCTATCCATCTAGTGCCTATGTTGTCTCATTTCTTGACGCCTCTTATAGCTTGACAACATCTGCATTGATTATGTGCAGCAGCATGGCCTAAAGTGGTGGCATATCAAACCAGATTGTTGTGGGGTCATGGTTTCCTTTGCAGACTATCTTTCCACTCCAATTACTTAGAACAAATATGTGATAACATGTTGACGTCATAAGGTCTCATAGGGTGTCGTAATACGATGTGTAATGCCATCATTAATGAGACTCTCGGTGTTGAAGTAAAATCCCTCCTAAATTGCATATAGTATGATCGCTAAAGTATAAAAAAATATCACCATGTCATCAAAATGTAGTTTAAAATATCATCATATCTTCAAAATGTGGTCTAACTTGTTGAGCTTGAAAGAGGTGGACTTGCTCAATATAATGGATCTGTTCCAAATCTAGGGATCAAGGTAAAACATTGGGATCATTACTTCAAGTGCCTGATTATCTCGTAGTAGTTGCACAAAATGGACATTGTGAAGCTCATTTGAAGTGTCAACACATTGGTGGATACTCTAAAACTTGTTCGTAACGTGGTCAATTGGGCAACGTGGGAGGTTGATATAGAATTCTAGCACGATGCACATAATAGTCCTCTATGGACACCTCAAAGACTATATTCTATTTATTCGTGTTAAAAGTATGGAGTTCAAATTTTTAAAGTGGCATGCGAGCATATCTTTTATAATTTAGAGATAGAGAGTAAGTGAGTGAGAGTTTTACAAGAAGTGGTGGGAGATCATGCAATAAAGTCAAACCCAAGATAACATCCATTCTATTTATTGGAGTATCAAAAAATTTCCATTATTCCTGCCAACAAAGCCACCTCGAAGTTCCACCCTTTTGTTTTCAACAGACATCGCCCACTAAAATGGAAGATTGGCCAACTTTGACTTCTTGATATGATATGTCCGCACTAACAATATATTTTTTTTACAAGAAAGGAGAAATAAATATCATATATTGGTTTTCTTAATGTTGCTGGATTTTAGACTCATTGGATTCCGCGATCCATTGGAGTAAAACAGGATAATGCCTTTTTCTAGCCACAAATATGTCAGAGAAGATGCCAAATCAATTTATTAGAAATTTGTTGGAATTATTACGGGATTTTTTGTTTACAAAGTACTGTTTGCCCACGTTATATGTTGGTAATGACGTATTTGACTGATATATTATATATAATTAATTAATATATTATGAAAGCTGGCATTTCAATTTTTTTATTTTTAACTAACTAGCCATGCATTGTCCGGGCCGATACTAGACTAGCTAGGATGATATTCTACAGGACAAAGGGGGAAAAGAGCAGGTAGCAATTGAATGAATAGTTTTTGTTAACGAAAAGTAAAAAAATAATAATATTAGATAATTTGAAATATGCGTTTGGGATGATTTATATTATATATATACTATATATAAAGTGTATAATTCCTAAATTAATTATTTTTCAATGCCACAATGCAAATTTCCTAAAATACCCCAATTATTATATTAATTTTCTTATCTCCCTTTATTTTCCTTTTAATCTTTTACCACTTAAAAAATTATTTTCTTTATTTTTCCTTTTTTTATAAAATTTTTAATTTATGAAGCGGTTGATCCCTACAAATGTCACAATATAAATTTCTTGAAATACTCATCTTTTTCTACTATTTTCTTTCTCTCTTTTAATTATTTTAGCCTTTTATCTCTTTAGTAACCGTCCTATTTCATTTTCCTTTACATAAATTTTTTTATGTAATTTTGAAATTTAAGTATTATTGCATGGAGTTAAACGGATAATAATATGCGCATGGCTATAGTAATACTAAATATAGTGACTGAAAATCTGAAAATTTGTGGCAGCAACATCATTATTTTGAGTGAGAAAATACTTATGAAAAATAAAATTATTTAAAAAATCACTGCTGAATATTTGAGAAAGAAAACATGAATTATAAATTTGAGACGAAAGAGACAGAAAATGATTAAAATGGTGTCTTGAAGAAAACAAAGTTATACGAGTAGAAAAAAAAAAAAAAAAGGAATATCCATAAAATTACGGATTAAAATACACAGGAGGTTGACAAGTTACAATTAATGGGTTTGAAATGATTAAATAAGACATTTCGACAGTGCACGCACATATATATTGAAATGATTGAACAAAATTTTGTGGAAATGTAGGTCCATATATTTATACTATTTATTATGGATGAAATCTCTACGGACACTTTTTATCTCAAAATACAATAATGTCTTTTACATTTATTTATAATTTATTTAATTTTTATTTTTTTCTCCACGAACTTCTGTTTATTATATTTTTAAAATTCTATTAACTATCAATTTTAATGTTTATGTTTCTTCTTCTTCTTCTTCTCAAAATATAATGAACAAGGTGTTTTTAACATTTATTTAAAATTTACTTATTTTTTATTTTTTCTCCACAGACTTTTATTTATTATAACTCTTTAAATTCTATTAACCTTCAGTTTTAAATTTTATATTCCTCCTCCACTTTTTATCATCATCATCTTCTACTTCTTCTTTAATGATTTTGAAATAGATAATTTACATAAAACAATAGTTGATATTAAGACAAATATTTCAAATATTTATGAACGTGTATTAAGTGTATGAATGGATTTTGGACAACTGCCTTAATGTTCTTTGTTGTGTCATTGAATAAATAATCTTCATTTTTCCTACTGAATCTGAATATATGTTGAATGAATGAATTATTTATACTGTATTATTATTTTAATAAAGATTTAATGTTGCACAAAGTGAATTTACATAAATACTCTCATGGCAAATAATTTTATTTTTTTATTATTTTCTTCTCTCTTTCATTTAACATGTAATTTATATTTATATGTTCTATCAAATTTTTTCAATTTTTAAATTCTTTTGATCTCTTATTATCTTTTATTTTAAATATTTTTACAAAAATAAAATAATATAATTTTAATTTTTAATTTTTAACTTTTTATTTTTGTTTATCTCAAATTTTCTCTTCTTTTTTTTAAAAAAAAAATTCTTGGTATTTTCTATTTTATAATTTTAAATATTCTTTATCCTTTTAATATAAATAATTTTATTTCTATTAATTAAAATACAATAATTTTATAATTTATAAATAAATCACACATGCATAGAACATAGAACTTGCAAATTTTACTAGTTAATAATGATTAGGATAGATACACATCAAATAAATTATTTTGTATATGCATGACATTAACCTAAGTACACTATATATGTAAGTCAAATTAAGTGCCAAAATTTTTAATTCAAGTCTCGTATGTATTTGAACAATATCAATTATAACTTTATTTGATAGTGATTTCTTACTTACTTTTCTTTAAATTTTAATATGTTGAATTAGAAGTTAAAAGTCGTGAAATATTTGCTAGTACTGGACTAATTATATTTAGTGTGTGCGGGTGTTGGTGTGTGTGAGAGAGTATACTTTGAAGTCAGATGATTGCAATTCTATTTGGCATGTGTGTGTGTGTGTGTGTGGAGACAAAAAGCAAGGAACCCCATCATGTGCTACGTTAGTATATGTTACAATTTCAAGTGGATCTTCACAGCCCACAAGGTAAAAATCACCTAATCATTACCATCTTCCTTGAGCTTCATTAAAAGTCGACGATTTAACAATTAATTAGTACAGTGCCGGCCAATTAAGAGGCATGATTATGGGTTGCCTTTAGTTAAAATATGCTTGTGTCTGATCATGTGCAGGCCAGTTGATTAATAGGTTCGAGGATAATATTAATCTAGATGAAATTATTTCTAAGTTGTCATAAGTAGGGCGTAGAATCATAGGCTGATTGATAGGCATGTTTTAGTGATAGAATATTGTTGATGCTTCCACATGAATAAAGTTTTCTTTCCCAATTCTTTAATTTGGATTCAATTTGTTCCTGTCGAGGTTTCCTTATTGGTGAAAAGAAAAAAGAGTTTAAAAAATGAATGGGAGGTACCAACCATACATTATAAGTGATGAGATTATTTTGATGGGAGGTACCAATCATACATTATAAGTGATGAGATAATTTTTCAAAATAATCTCAAAGTGCCTTAACTCCATCTTGAAACTGAACAAGGCCCAGTTTGTAAGTTAATGTCGGGTCATTAACATATTAAAGGTATTGATCAAACAAAAAGAACATTTGATTAAATAATTTATCCTGTATTATTATTAACAATGCACATGGAATCACGTAATTTCATATTTTACAAACAAAAGAAAAAAAAGCCCTTTATACTCTTAATAACGTGTTGTGCATATACATTATTTAATATGCATGGGAAGAGAGTCTAAAAAATTGTGTTTAACTAAAGATTTTCCCACCATGCTACGTTATCCATTTGCAATACATATGTTAGACATTACTCAAGAAAAACGGCTTAATTAAAGATCAAACACACTCCTTTATGATATATATGGTATAGGTCATCTCTAAATTCTTTAGCTACATACTCACTCACCATATTAATTACGTCATGTATTTATGTAAACGTTCAGCAAGAAATATTGATCACTAATTGCTCATATTCTTTTTCACTTAATTTTAATTTATTACATCTTTCATTCTTCTCTATTAATTTCGGTTTATCTAATTTTTTCTGTTTTTCTTCAAATTTATTTCTCTCGCTTTTATTCTATAAACAATATAAAATTTATAGTTAAAAAATTTCGATTTGATTATGTATAATTATTCACACACTCCAAGTATGCTTATATTTACATAGATATTTTCAGGTGTACCTACCCTGTAGACAGGTTAAGAATATCAATAATTAACAAGTTTGGAGGATATGTACACACGCATAAGGGCGGAAACTAAAAGCATCGAGGCAGTTGAGGAATCCTGCTTTGCTCTAAGGAGACCATGTAACCCATTCAGCTTAAGAATAGGCTTTACTTGCAGTACTCTCAGCCCTACCATTATTTTGGGGCTCACAACAAATTAGATTCTCATCCCCATCTCTCTCTCTCTCTCTCTCTCTCACCCACACACACACACGATTAGGTAAAGTCTTTTCCTCGAAAAAAACTTGATGCTGCATTTATGTAAAGTCTATTAGACAATAAGATGATGAATGGCGGAGAGAACTAAGCCACTTGGTACTTGGTAGGCCAAATCACTGCATTAGATGCATACAGACACACACACACACACACACTCAGGTATGTAATTTGAAAGCAGATTAAATCTCAGCGTACGTTGGTTCAGTTAACATAAATGGGTTATTTCTGGGGTCACTAGTTATACAATTAATTTCTTCATTGGTGTTAGTGCAGCGATGATAGCGAACAATTAATCCAAGTAAGCAACTTATGATTTCAAGAACACATTCTGACCCAAGGTATAATGAGGATTCGAATTCATCGAAAGTTTTTTATGTTAATTTAGTACCAAAAGAAAAAATTGTAAGCAAACATCAAGAGAATTCCCGTTAAAGATGCCAAATGAAGCGAACAGCTAGGACAAGCTTTACAATAGGATTGCCTGAACATGCAAACAAATCTTACAAAATCTTGTCCGCAAAGAAGCAAGCTTTGAAGAACCCTACATCAACCTTTTACCAGCACACGTACAGTGAACTTATGTCACATCTCTCTCTCTCTCTCTCTCTCTCTATATATATATATATATATATATTAGAGTTATGTGTCAAAGTAATTTTCAGCTGTTGCGCTTGTTTTTCTGAACTATTTCTATTATATATGTGTATGTATGTGTTTGCTTGGAAGTCGTTTTACAATAGCTAAAGCCAAAATTCTGAGAATATGTCAGTGATAAACTTTACAAGCTAGTGCACGAATGTTTGGCACACATACACTCTGGTTAATCTTTGATTTGATGTGATAAATACATGACCGAGGAAGTACGCGAGACGAAAGCTTGCGTGAAGATAAGATGTTTGGTGGGCTTAAATTTATTTCCCTTTGCAAAACATTATGGCTGCTCTTTTTTGGTTTCCCTATTTTAAACCATTCTCACCCATTCAAACTTTTATCAACGGAATATCTTACAACAAAAATTTTTATTTAAATTTAAATTTAATTTTTTTTCTTACATATAACTAACCAAATGCTATTCAATCATTACATATATTTTCAATATAGATATATACACTTCCATTTCTATATATTTATATCACATAAATCTACGTATCATCGTCTCATTCAATTATTATTACATATTAAATATATGTAAAAATACTCAAATTTAAACCATTTAGGCTTTATTTGGTTCCTTATTATTCCTTATTTACCATTACTTAAAAATTTTACAAACCAAACATCTTATCATACAAATTTTATTCAATTTTAAATTCACAATTTTTTCTTCTCTTACTTTTTATAACTAACTAATAATTTTTCAATCATTATACTATTTTACAATCAAATCAACACCTATAAACCTATATATTATCAAATCATCTAATCATTAATACATATTAAATATATATAAAAATAATTTTCTACCCACTCAAATCTCACAAATCAAATATAAATTTTTCTCCCACTCAAATCACCAAATTTTTCTTACCAACCCTGATAAGAAACCTAACATACCCTTTAAGTTTTCTTTATCTCTTACATCTTACTACCAACCATACTATTCCTATACATTAAAATTTCATCTACTCTCGTCCCTACCCAAATTGGAGACCGACGTACCCTACGTGTGTCATGTATATATTGTGTGGGCACTGCGGACTAAATGGATGTTTAAATTTTGACAATGAATTGGTGATTGTCTAGTCTTCATTTGAACCACATATAAAGGAGGGATATATCAATCTATTCTTCATCTTTCACCATATGTGAGGAAATTGCTAGTGCATTTTAAGTCTTGCTTGGATATCCGTTAAGATTTGTTATCTTATAATTAATCATTTTGCCCAAAGACATTAAATTAAAAGATGAAGCAGAGCTTGCAGCTTAAGATACGAACTATATATGTGTATTTTAACTTTTAGGTGTATATTTTTAAATTTATTTTCTCAAAAATTATGCAAAAATAAAAAATAAAATTTTAAAAATTTATATTATTTTAAATCACTAGGACATAGAACTCTATCAAATTTTTCATAAATGTTATGTATGTTTGTGCAAATAATTTTTATTTTATAATTTTAACAAATAAAATAATAACATAAGTGAAAATATATAGTTCTTCACGAAAAAATTTCTAAATCCCAATAGACCCTTTGTAATTTTAACCAGCAAAATAATAACATGAGCGAAAATACTAATTACCTATTACTATTAAATTTGTGAAAAAATAAAAAACAATGAGATCATTTTATACAAACATAATTAGGGACACACTTGAACTTATCGCCAGCATTTTGTCGTTTGTGCTTGTTTTCCTTCTCATAAGAATTTTTGCCCTGTAACACTGCAAATCAAACATGCTATACTTAAAAAAATATATATCTCTTTTATATGTATAATCATTATTTAAACTCTATATATACTTACCTGCTTTTACATTTACATCCACACTATACAATCATTATATTTATAGTGTTATTATATATATAGTAAAAAACAATTAAACTAAATATACACACTTATTACTTTTATACTATTCATAAATTTCAAAGCAAAAACCATTCACTAATTTTCACTCCACAAAAAATCTTCCAAAAACAAAAACAAATATGGCCTTTATTTATCTCTCTCTCTTTTGTTTTTGATCTTGCATGGTAAGTCAACAAAATTCACGCACCTTGAACACTTCTAATTAATTAATTAAAAATTCAAGAAAAAAAACACACGTGCCTTCTTTCTTTAATTTTTTTCCTTCCTATTTTAACTCAACCTTCAACCTGCACAAACAACTTTTTGAAAAATTCTACTATAAACAAAATCAAATGGTTGTGAAATGCCAAAAATATAAAGGACTATGACTTATACAGCATTCCCTAATATCTAATATAAAAAAGTATAAGGGGTGGATGATAGCCACCTACGCCCCTCAAAATTATAATTATGATCATAATTTTAATTTTAATAATTCATGCTTATTATTAAAATTTTTAAAATAAGATTAATCTATACTTGATTAACATTAATAAAAGTTTATGTACACATATAGAATAAATCAATTTTTTTCTAAATAATCAATTATAAAATAATACATATAATATATTTTGATATATTTATATAATAAAAATAAAATATCATGAGAGATAAAAATATTATATTTTGGATCAATACACATACATTCGGCGTGCGATTTGTAAGTAGTTTAACAAATAATAGTTTTCTTAAGTCCCCAACTACATCATCACACGGGTTTCCCTGAAAAGGAACAGACTTGCAAGTAAGGTGATGGAGAGGTGCTTGCTGCAATGCCACTGCTGCTGAACTGATAGTAATGTGATGTGACAAGTCATAAATGGTGATAATGACTCTCCTTCTCAGTCTCCACTCATCTTTCTCTGTCATACTTCTTCTTTGCTGACCCTTCTCAGACTAACATACACTGACAACCGCTATCGGCCGTAAGATCACCTAAAAGGCTACTGAATCTACGCCCTAGATTGACTTGACATGTGTCGCCAACCACGATTCACCACGGCGTGTCCTACAGTACACGACGCTTGTACTCCCTCAGCCCGAGGTTTATGAGTAACAGTTTTTTCTGTAAATGTTTTATGGGAAGCCATGAGAGCCCTCACTTCCATGTACTGTTTGTAGCCAGTTGCAGACATTACTTCCACTTCAACAATAATATTTCTTGCTGCAATTTTTCGTTGAAGGTGAAGGGAAAATTAGAAGGGGGATAAATTAAATGAAATAGAACTCATGTCCGCTGATGTCAGTTCGTTCACTCCTGATGGGCTCATTCTTTTTGCCTCCCTTTCTTCATGCACATGAATCCATCTTCCCTTTTCCTTTTCTGAATTCCCTGCAAAAAAACTGACTCGTGTTACTGCTCTGAACTACATTCAAAAAGATTTTCTGCATGCAATGGCGTGATGGGCCCCTTGGATTTAAACGAGTTATTGTAGAAAATCTCTGCCTCGAAAGCATTTTTTGATGGCTTATTGAACGAGGTTGTTTAATTTTGTCAATCTGCAAAAGCGCGCAATAGCCTTTCTGTGTTGCCTCTGAAGGAGTTAAAGAAGAGCACCAGAAATTCATGAACGGACATACATGGGCTGTCTTAATCTCCTCCATGGACATTTTACTCACTTATGTAACCATCTTAACATTCACATTTGGATATCCCAAATTCTCAGCTCGTCAAATTGTACACATAAAATTGCGCATGATCTAGTCTTCCAATATTCTTAATTAATTAAAATTTCTTGTAACATAATAAAAGGGGTTTTGAACCTGTGCTTTAGGTTCAGGTGAAAGAAGGGAGACGACGACTTAGAGCAGGAAAATATCTATACCATTATAATCACTTATCTAGCACTTTTTACTCTTGAATTACGCTATTAACCAACAGCCTCTTTCTTCTACGAACTCAATTCTTCTTGAATTTTAACAGTATTTAATCAGTATATTCTTTTATTAATATAGTTATTATGTATATATTTTAATTTATGTAATTTTATTTTGTTATTGAATTACTAAAAATAAAACAGTTTTATACTTTATTATAGTTAATAAAATTATATTTTTTTTAAGCATGCATACATATAAAGTGTGTAAATATTTACTGGTGTAAAATAAGTTTACTAATTTGTTGTCTATTTTTAAAAACTCATTTCAGCTAAATATATTAACAATAATGAATAAATCAAGTTTACATGTATTCTAGTTAACGAATGGTCCACCTCAAGCTCAAGGTTTGATTGATGCACACACATTTGGACTATCATGAAATCAAAAAAATCAGTTAAGAGGTGAGGAGAAAGCGTTGCAATTTGCAAAGATAATGCTTCAAATGGTCAAATCAGTAAAACTATTCTCCAAATAGTGATGAAAAGCAATAAATGGATATGAAGAAACCTCGCTCATAAATCACATGTAAACATTGATCTGTTGTGATTCCATGGAATCAAAGATATTAGGTTAACTAACATCGAGAAAAATGCATGCAGAGCCTGATTTGGTTCAGATAATTTCTCTCATAAGTGCGGTGAATTTATAACGAGCTTTTAGGAATTTCCAGAGCCATCGTTTTGTTCAAATAATCCACGAAGGTATGAATCAGAGGTGTTGGTGATGAACGGCCATGGAAGTATCGGTGGAGCAGAGAGAAGAAAGTGATTCCACGGCCTCGGGCAGAGGGGTTGATCTTGAAGAACCACCCCCACCGCCACCGCTGCTGCAGCTACAACAGGGGGGCGGCAGACAGGGTGGGAGGTGGGGCCGCCGCCCCGACAAGCGTGGGCTTGTCTAGTCTTGTCATGTTCAATGGTTCTCTTGCCCCTTTTCGCATTAGCTGTAATAATAAATTATTAATGTTTTTTCCAATCTCCAAGAAATGCTGCTCGTTCATCCACAAGTAAATTATTGTTGGATTCCTGATGGCATGGCATTGAATATGAGACTGTTGGAATCAGAAATTCGGTTAAATTTCTTTAAATTTCTGTGTTTTCAATACTGTTTTTTTCCTCCCTTGGAACCTAGGAAATTAAATAAATTTCTTGCATAATATATTATTTCTCAACTCACAAATGTTTAGGCGATGTTTGGCTTGAAAATTTTCGCCACTTTTTATTCTATAAAAACTTACTCAATCCAAACATATAATCCAACAAAATGTTTAATTAAATTGTAAATTCAAATTATGTTTATGTCTTATGTATGTGTAAACAAATATTCAAAATACAATAATTATACTTGTTTAGAATTAATCAATACTTACAACGGGCACTCACATTTGTGCTTATATACCCCCTAAAAAATTGATTATTATTTTTATATATTACCATATCATTCAATCATTATATCTATATATATATATATATATATATTATATAATAGCACCAATTCAAAATAAATTAAAAATTGATGACCTAATGTAACCTGCATTCCAACAAAATCCCAATTGTTTTCACCCCAACCACAACCAAAATCTCAAAGGCTCAAACCAAACAAAGTCTTGTTGTTCTAACTTATGCAAAAACATTCATGCATACATGAGATGGGCCTGAAATGGGCCCAATGCAGAATTCTTTCAACACTTTTAACATGCAAGTTGCAAAAACATATTACCAACGGCCCAAACAAGAATTTTTCTCATCTCCGAAGTCATTTTTCAGTAGTTGCTGGGTCAGGCTACAGAAGTGCCGAAGCCCACGCTTCATTTCACATTTAGCAGCGTGCCTGTCTGTCTGTCTGTGATTATTCATTTCTGCAGGTCGAGCATCAACTTTTAGGGACTTGGGATTTGAATTTGATTTAATGGAAGATTTCAATTCTCTCTGAAATATTAATTTTAAACTCACTATAATGACTAAAATTAGAAATTATAGTTTAGAGCTTATAAGTTGTTTTAAAATAACTTAACTATTTTCAAATATTTTATAATCTATTTCATTTTATATATTGAAAATAGTACATTCTTAAATTACATTTTATTAATAATTTTTGAGTTATTCTCATTATTATTACATCAATAATTATAATTACAAATTTCAAAAAATTCTTATAAAATAATCTAACTAAACATATTCTAATTAAATTTTTAAAATAAAATTTATGAATTTATAAAGTCTAAAAACACCTTAACCATGTTAGTTTTTAAATTTTGAGTCTAAAAACACTCAAATTTAATCATTACATTTCTTAAATTTTCTTTCTTTTTCTTACTTTTACATAATTTTCAAAACAAAAACATTTAAAAATACATATTAAATTTTGAAAACAATTATAACCCTTATAAGCTATATAATTTTATAGACTCTTCAAAATAAACTTAGCCCAACACCCTTTGAGTGCGTACACCATCTCCATCCCATCTCCATCCAAGAACGACAACTTCAGCAAGAACAGAACAATAGTTCCGAGCATAAGTCGATAAGCCAACAAGTAGGTACAAGCATTTTGGTCTTAGCTGTGATCCCAAAGTGGCTTTTGCTCAAATTTCACACACTAAACAAAGATAACTGGAGCATTTCGGTACACTGGCAATTGTTGCTTCATGAAAAAGAACCCAGCAAAGAATTCCATTCGTTGTCTTTCCCTGTCAATTTCAATGTCACATAAAATACACATCCGTTGCTACGCACAACGCTATGTTTTTCAAATACTGCGGGTATCTGAACATTTACAAATCAAGGCCACAGACAACCCCAAACTGGCTGGAGCGGTGCTTTCTTTATGTAGCTCATTAAGGGCTTTCAATGGAGGAAGAAAATTCCATTTGCTAAACAAAAGTGGCACTTGCAGGTAGAGACCGTCAGAGCTCACCTATGTTTTCTCAAGCCTCAAAGGATAGCCCAGAACTTCTTTCTACAAACCAGGACTTGCTCCTCTTTCTTCTGATCGTTTTCCAGTAAATGTAACTTAGCTTCCCAAAGAAACTTGGGAGCAAGATCTCTAATCCCTGCAATGACATTTTCGTCTTCACCTCTAATAATGATGTATCCCTGCACATAAGCGTTCATAGAGTTGTGTCAATTAGCTACATATGAAGACAAAAACCTGGACAAGTGTTTGTATCAGAACAGTTCTTTGACATACAACCAGAAAATCTCCAGATAATATTAAATTATTGGCCTAAACAGTACATAAGTGAGAGTTACTCACCTGAGGTCGTAATATGCGGTCCATCTCGAGCATAATATCCTCAAGCAAGCAACCTGCTTCACGATTTTTGTAACGAGAGAAAAGACGGTTGGCATGCACGAGGTCATAAGAGCGCGGATATGTTGAGAATGGTTCACACCTGCAGGGACAAATTTAAATTTTGGTGTCATGTTCACAAAAGGGCACAACCACAGAATGGTTGTTTTCACATCTTACCAGTCATGAAAAGCACCGATCAAACCCCTATCATAAATGGCAGATAAGGTGTTATTCATGGTTGCAGGAACGACATTCATAACCCAAACAGGCCATGTGCTCAAGGCAACTGCAAATCCACCTAGGAAAGCATTCATGTCCATGACATTTCGTATTTCCTTCTCTTGTACATCCAGCAGTCTCCAGTAGTGACGGATTTGGTCTTGCCAGTAGATTGTATCTGATAAAAAATTTTCTCGACTGATACCTGCATCAATGCATGAAGCCATCATAGTCTAAGCTTTTACTGGACTCAATGATCAAAGAGATGTTGCAGTTATATTATTTTGCAGGAAAATCAAAATAATAAAACAATCTAAAGGGATCAATCAAGGACGCACCATTTAAACCTGACTAAGGTTAGAAGTTATACTATTTGGAATAAAAACAAAATATTTACACGAAGAAAATGAATTCAGCATACTGGACATTGCGAGCTAAAATGATAACTATAGATGAAAAGAGAGAGTAAGGTCCAGGAAAGCTTTTGCAAGTATAATAATTTTAATAAAATTTTCCTTCAAATGTAATTATGCGAAAAAGGTAAGATATGAAGTACAAAGTACATGCATATGGATTTTGTGAGGTAACCACTTTAAAATCAAAAAACTTGTAAATTATTAGCACACTAATTTCATGATTGACTGCATATTTTAAAAGATATATTCATCTGACATACCTAGCTCACCAACAGTACCAGAATACTCGGAGAGACGCTGTGGTTTGGGAGGTAGTTTGTTCATAGAACGTTCTGATACACAATTTCTCAGTGGTGTTTTCCATGACAGTTTAGCATCTTCATTCAAATCACATATACTGATAAATTTCTGCTGTGCATTTTGCTGGAGACAAGAGTTGTCCTCTGGCTTAATCCAGATTGCAGTCTGCACTTGGCGGGCAATCAGTTTCCAGCACATTGCAGAAGTCAGATTCATCAACTTATCCCAAATCAAAGGATAAACTTTATCTTTTTTGTAAGCTGGAGGGGCCGAGTATACAAAATATCCATTTGATCGAAGCAGGCGATCAACTTCTTTGATTAGAATACCATCTGCAAGCAGGGGAAAAAAGGATTAGTACACTATTTTACTTCCAAACATGATTGGGGCATGCTTCTTGTGTTAATGTTCACCTGGTCTGCTAAAGCATTGAAAAGAGATAAAAGCATAATTTCAGGTGTCTGATCTTTGTGAGTTTCATACTTCAATGAATGTCAACCTTATTAATCATAAGTTTAGAGCTATTTCTTAGAAGTTCAAAACATTCCAACAAACATTTCACATATAGTTACAGTTGTGCAGAGCATAAATGACTCAGTATTATCTCATTTGAACTGTAACAATGCCATCCGCATAAATGACTCAGTATCATCTCATTTGAACTGTAACAATGCTATCCATCTCTCACATTGAAAAAACTAACCATTCTCATGCCAATCAACCCGACATCTTGAACAATGGACCATCTCAAAAGAGTTGCTAGGATACGGTAGCTGTTTAGTGGATAGTGCAGAAATCATAGCACCAATTCCTCGTTCTAAAGCAAATTGAATTTGATTTTCATGGCCATCTTTAGGAGCAAAAGACATGGTTACGATATTTAAAGGAAGAAGATATGCAGAGAAGCTAGCAACTCCACAGCCAACATCTAAAACTTGATATACCCCAGCAGAGATTAGATCACCAGTCTCATTAGTTGCCATATTCCCTAACCTGCAGTAGCAAAGGCCACGTCAATTACGCTATTCCGGCCATAAAGGAAATGTCATCACTTCTTAAATGAGCACTCGGAATGTTCTCAAATATAGAATGAAAAATATTTTAGAATCCCATAAGTCAATAGGATATTAACTGAGCTGTCCCAAAAATAACGAAATGCCACTTGCTTCAAAATAAACATCTTGTTTCCCAGAATAATCGAAACAAGTAAACACGGGAAGTACCTCTGGATGTACTCAGGAGCTCCATGCTTGAAATGAGTACCACCACCTGGAAACCACCATAGCTGATCCTTCTCATGCACCCAGTTTTGCCCTCCTTTTACTTCTGCAAGATGGGTATGATTCACATTGCTTCGCCAGACATAATCCCTACTAGTAGGCCACCTAATTGGTATCTTATAGTCAACAGGTGGCGGCACCAAACAAAACAAGCGCCGATTGAGCGGTGGACAGTGCCTCTCCAGCTCTTCTTTCCTGGAAAGATCTAGTTTTGACTGTAACTCTTTTATGTAAGAAATGTCATGGCAAGGAATATACTCATTATACATCAAAGGGCAGACATTTATCCCTGTTTCTGGGATCCAAAGTGGTTCAGTCCGATAAGTAAGACTAACTTCGTTTGTAAACGCACCTGCAAGCACAAAAATGGCAAATTATTAACCGAAGCATTTGCATTTATGTTGTTAAGCTGCGACGCAACAACTAAAGTCATTTGTTGAACACAAAACTAGCATCTGAAAGCTCGAGCTAAATCTGAAATGGTTTACATAATTCTTGTAGACCAACACTCAACTTACATCTAAAACCAGGATACTTCTATTTTGCTTCTTGAAATTGAGAACAAGATAGTCGCTCCGAATACATAACTGAGCTCCTCTCACCATTTTACGTAAATATTATTATTTAGTAATTTCAAGCCTTGAACTTATCACAAATGTCTATTCTTAACTTACTAACTTCCCAGAAACACAATTTTCTTATAAAGATTATTATCAACTATCAGCACATGTAAAATTAAATAACAAAATGAATATGTCTTATTCCAATTATACACAATCAAAACCCCAAATTGATGGCATATCCCACAATGTGAATCCATCACAGCATTAGATAACAGAGCAGCAGAAATTAGAGAACTTCGCATTAACAATTAAAAAAATGTAGTACTGAAAACCAAGCAAAGGCTTAAGCTGAACCATTAGGTATGGAGGATTGCTTCTGCTGCGCGCCATCCTGTGGGGGCGGGTCGTATAGGGAAGAAGACTTGTTGCCGAAGAGGGTGCCGGTGTAGAAAGAAGCAATCATGACTAAAAGGGCTATCACAATAAATTGTCCCACCTTCCAATCGAAGGCTCTCGTGTTTACAAATCCCACCATTTCTTCTACCTCTCTCAGGTCGTGTGTGTGTCTCTGAGTTTGTGGATCTGCGCGTTGGGGAATTACTAAATGAGAGCTAAAATGTGAAAGCCCTTGTTGGGCAGAGGCAGATCCAGAGACCCTGCACGTCTGTGCGAGCGGGAGAAGATGGGAGTCTAGCGTCGGTGAGAGATTACACCAATAGGCTTAGTTATGAGTGTGATGCTGATTGATGCTTCTGGACTTGGTTTCATTTTACCTCGAATGAAGATCAAGATCTACACTTGCACACACACACACACACACACAGGCACCCCAAAATAAAAAATTATCGTTGCATAAATTGAAGTATATTTATTTGACTTTCATAAGATATCTTATACATAGACTGGTTATTCCTCTTTAATAATTTCAGTTCAGATACAGAAACATGAATATAGAAGTATTAAAAATATCTAAAAGATTTAAACACCATGTAAACTTAAAAAATATCTATTAAAAATAAATTTTACCAGATACTGTTGTAATAAACTTTTTTTCCGAAATAATAATAATAATGAATTATTCAGAGGATGTTCAGTGATCTTATAAACTCATATTTAAAAAATATTTTAATAAAAGAACTCATAAATTTATTAAAAAATAAGTTAATTTTTTTTTTACTTATTTTCAAATATTATAAACTATTTATATATATTAAAAATAATATATCTTTAATTATATTATATTAATTATATTTAATTTATTTTTATTATTAGTACATAAGAAAATGTAAAAAATTGTAATTAACAATAATTATGTAGTCAACAAAATATTATAAGACAATCTTATTAATTCTATTTAATTACTTTATTAATTTATTTTTAAAATAATATATATTTATAAATTTCAAAAATATCTTGTAAATTATACTATTTTATAAGTTATTTAAAATAAATTTAACCAAACACCCTCTTATTTAAATAAACAAACACGGCTGGCAACGGCAGAACAATTTAACCTTATTTTTGTCACTAGAGAATAGATGGAAGTGACTATAATTGAATATATTAAAAGAGGACTGAGAATTTTGATTAAAAAAAAAAAAAGGAATTAATCAACTTGGTCAGCACCTAATATCAAATACTATAATAATAAATTTTGTGAATATTTACTTTGCATTATTTAAAAGGGTCATCTTTATCCCATGAGGTCTGTATTATATTAATCGTAACCTCCTACAAATTTTTTCTTTGTTTAAAGTAATCTAGAAGTAGATACAGCTACACGTTGTGGGTAATTTGATGATTTATTTACTAAATGGAGAAACTTATCAACAATGGCAGTTCATTTGAAAATATTGTATTTTTTGTTACTATCTTATAAAAAATATTAATTGTTCAAATTATTTGTTCTAGTGTATACAAATAGGGAAAAGGAAATCTTGTTGTAAGATGTTACACATGATTCCTACAATATTATTAATTATTTCCAATGCAATAAATTATTTCCACCCGGTCTTTCAAAATGTACTGTGTCTAACAAGACATGATGTCAAATGAAGATTATAAATCCTCCCAATCCCACAACAAAGTTTTGATTGAATATAAGAAAATCATAACGAGGATTGAGAATTTTATTTGTCCTCTCTCACAAGCATTCTATTGAGACACGTCCTTGGGAAAAATCGTCTTCTTAGTATTGATTTTGGCAGATGAGAGAAAATGAATTTTTGAGAGTAAATTGTAATACATTATGTGATTAAATGAAATTTGTAGAGAAAAACGTATTTTATGTTATGAAAAAAATGAAAAAATGAGCCTATTTTCGTATCTAAATTCAAGCATGTACTTGTACGTATGTTATGCAACTTCTCATGTTCGTGCAAACTCATCCTTCTAAGTTGTGCACACGAGATTACACCTACAAGTACATCCTCCAAGACTAGACGTAAGATTTTTATGCTAGGCATCAACATATGGGGACTCGTTCTAAGGACACAAATGCTAAGGAGTCCAATTCATCTTTAAAAACCTAAAAAATTGACCCTTTTTTTTATAAGTTAATTAGAAAGCAAATTTCTTATATGGCATCCGCGAACAGCTTTGCCCAACCATGGAGAGCCCAGGTGCATACTTGCAACGAAGGCTGAAGCTTCTTGTTATCTTCAATCTCTGGCTGAAAGTAAATTTTCCTCACTCTCCATGCCCTGAAATGACCAGAGCAAATGTTTTGATCTATGGTTCAACTTCACTCCTCATTTGGAGGACCCAGATTTGATCACAGAGACATGAAACTGCATGCCCCACTTGAAGTCCAAGATAAATTAAATCCCTACTAAGCATTTCCACGAACTAACTTTAAAGCATTTCCGGAACGCCCACACTTCACATAAGCATCTACCCGTATGGCAGAAGTAAGTATCAGATTCAATCAAAGCCCATTTGCACTGCCACACGATGAATCATTTTTACGTACGTGTTCAAGCGAACACGCTTTTTTCTGAATCCTTAGGCCCTTCCATCGCTTTCACTCATACAGAGCTACCAATATCATCAAATTCTTAAATATATGAGGAAGTCTGCTTTCGAGCTACTAAAAAGGCCGAGCCTTGCCCATTTGAGAGCATAACTGAAGCGTGGACTCGCCTCATATTTTGGAGGCTTCTGCGGATTTAGTACTGTGGACAGAATGTGGCTATTATGAACTTCCAAGTGATGGGCATTGAGTAACCGTGAAAATTAATTGTGGGCTGACGCATAAACATTGTTTGGGGACAAGTACAGACGGCAAAAGTGTTGCAAAGGGAATCTATTTCCTTCTCTTGGCTAAACCCCCTCCAAATTTACAAACATTCTTAATTATTTACCTCCTTGTCTCTTTGAGTTCTGAGGGACAGGAAACCAAGTCTGGGCAATGAACTGTGGCCATTTCATCAGAACAATATCAACGCTCTAGGGCTTAGCTTGGAGCGGAAGAGGATCGTCCTGAAGCAGAGTTTCCCGTCTGGGATGGTGGTCATCTGGTAGTCTGACCGATAATTTATCCAATTCTTTTTCTGTTACCATTCATCAATATACCAAACATAATCTCGAGTCGGTCGTAAATTTACAATCTTTTCAACAAAGTCGGTCTTTTTCGGTGCTCTACCAATCAAATTATATCGCCATAGAGAATAAACTTCTCCGATTATTGGAATCTCTGCGTTTCCTCATAGAAACGATGCAGACCAATACCTCAACCAAGATTTTCCGGGCCCTCATGGGGGCAGCCAGAAAATCCAGATCATTCTCCACAGAACGGTACAAATCGGTGCCCAGAGAAGAGACGGACGTTGTGGTGATAGGCGGAGGCGTCGTGGGCATAGCGGTGGCGCGTGAGCTCGCCATGAAACACGGCAGAGAAGTTTTGGTGATAGAATCGGCGCCCACTTTCGGGACGGGCTCTAGTTCTCGCAACAGTGAGGTCATCCACGCTGGCATTTATTACCCTCGCAATTCTCTCAAGGTATTGTACTCTCTTTCTTCCATACCCGGACTGGAGAGTTCTTGTTATCGCTATTCGTTGAATCCTCTCTAATTTTATGAGCTTTGTTCAAGTTAGTGTGTTCTACCTTCTGTTGTTTGCACAATCTATTCATTTTGTGATTGAGGAAATAGGTATCCTTGGATATTTTTGCACTGGAGATGAGTCTTGTATTGATTAGAGGTGTTGATGAACCAATCCAGATCGATTGGATTGGAAAATGTTTTGTGTTTAACAGGGCTTGAACTTGAGTTTTGAATGTTTTTTCAAGTTTGATCTCTCGACTCAAAAATCAAGGTCTCTAAAATTGAGTCAATTTGAATTTGAGTAGCTGTCAAATTACTCAAGTTGGTATTGAAATTTGACTTGATTAAACCCCTAATCTTGATGACATTATCATGCATGAAACGGAAGTCATGGCAAAATCTCACCTTATTTTTTCGAGGACATGTAAAAGGTGGTAACCAAAGGTGTTTCCACGGTGCAAGATGCCAAGTAGTTGGTCCCGGAAGTGTAATTATCATTTGATTTGAAACATGTGTAGATACAGCCCAATGTTCAAGGACTATGAGTGAGTTCATTCTGATTTTGGAATTTTTGAAAAAGGGAGCAATGTTTGTCAATAAATTGTCTGTTTTGCTAAATTGTAGAACTCAGCTCCATATACTAATAGTTGTGAAAATTTTATATGGTTATCTCTTGAAACTATCAATGGAGCAAATGTGGTTGGTCAATTTATTTTGCAGGCACTTCTTTGCATTAGAGGGCGGCATTTACTGTACAAATATTGTAAAGGACATGAAATTCCTCATAAACGGATTGGCAAGCTAATAGTAGCTACTAGATCTTCTGAAATTCCAAAGTTGAATGCCCTTATGACTCGAGGAACAGAAAATGGAGTGGAAGGCCTAAGGATGATGGAGGGTCATGAAGCTAGGAAACTTGAGCCTGAATTACAATGCACAAAAGCTCTGCTATCACCTGTATCTGGCATAGTTGATAGCCATTCGTTTATGCTATCCCTGCTGGTACGACGTCTTGTTTGCTATGTACAAGTTACTGGGGAAAAACAGAAAAGAAAACTTTGTTCTGTAAATCATTTACAATTTTTAGAGTTATTATATGCATATTGACAGGAATATAGCATATAGGGGGAAGCTGAGAACCATGGAGCAATTTTTTCTTACAATACTACTGTAACTGGTGGTCAGTACGAAGAAGGCCGCTTCCAGCTTCACATTTCTGAGAGCCAGACTCTTCAAAACTGGGATGGAAAGTCTCCAGTGAAGCCAGATCTAATACTTAATCCCAGAGTTGTGGTGAATTCTGCAGGCTTGGGCTCAATAGCTCTTTCCAAGCGAATCAGTAGCCTTGAAAATGGAATTGTCCCTAGACCCTACTTTGCCCGTGGTTGCTATTTTACGTTATCTAATGTTAAATATCCTCCCTTCCAACATTTGATCTATCCCATTCCTGAAGATGGTGGTCTTGGAGTGCATGTTACCTTGGATTTAAATGGCCAAGTCAGGTTTGGTCCAGATGTTGAATGGATCCATGGTGTGGATGATATATCAAGCTTCCTCAACTTGTAAGTTTTTATTTAAATTGTGTCATATGGTCTTAATTCCTCTATTATATGGGATCTTGCGTGCCTTCTCCATTCTTTTCCCCCCTTCAGTAGACCTTTTCCTGAGCAGCAGGCTAGTTTTCTGCACGAAATTCCTTTCATTTGTAATTTTGATTTGATTCTCCTTTTGCTCAAAGACCTAATTTGACGTGGATACATAATTGAGTCATTTTTTAGTTATGCTTGTAGAAAACACAGTTTGGATCCTTGTAGAAGCTCAAAAATGGCTATTAAGAGACGAAGCTTTTTATAGTAGGCTTAAGGTGGTAAAAGGGTTACAAAAGAGGCAATGGTTGAAAGTTGATCTATCATCTTTTAGTCGTATAATCATAGTCCCTTTTGTCCAGACACTACATTTGCTGATGAGATGGATCATAGTTTTGCAACAAATTGTTTACATTATGTTTTATGTACTCTGTCGCAAGGTTTGATTATTCGGTGCCTGGGGAACGTGCAAATCTCTTCTACCCAGAGATAAGAAAGTACTATCCATCTCTGAAAGATGGATCATTGGAACCAGGTTATGCTGGTATTCGACCTAAACTTGCTGGGCCGAAGCAGGCTCCTACTGATTTTTTGATTCAGGTAACAGCATGTCTCTTAGTCTTGAAAACAAAGAGGAGCATGACCGACATTTAAACACAGGAATTCTGTTTAATATGCAGGGAGAGGACGTTCATGGCATACCAGGCCTCATAAACCTTTTAGGCATTGAATCACCTGGCCTTACTTCAAGTTTGGCCATTGCAGAGCATGTTGCTTCCAGGTTATCAAGATGAACTTTTTTTTCTTTAAAATTCAATTGATTATCAAGAAGATTCATGCAGGTAGTCGTTTCAAAGAATGTCAAATGTTGAATGTTCCAAGTCATGCAGGCACTTAAATTGTATTGAAAATTTATGCAAATACATTGAAGTTCTGAAATAATTTGTGTCCTTCGGGGCCATGCAAGCACACGCATCAAGTGTGTACGATTTTCTAGTTTTCAAAGTGAAGATAACCGATGACATCCTCGTTACGAGCAAGCCACGGCATTCTGAATTATATTCCGTAGAATGATATTTGTACCTGTTCCAAAATATTGATCAGAGCCATGACAGCAAAAATCTTTTGAGAATCCGAAGTTCTGTTTTTCCCCCTAACTATTGTAGCTTGAACTTTAAGAAAGTATTTTTGCCATTACCACGTTCCTGCATTCATACATTATTGATATGGCTCTCCTTACAGTCTCTTTACGACAGCTACGTGGTCGCTATAGAAATCGTGGTACTTGTTGAGAAGAGGAATGGAAAAGATATTGTGAAATTGATTTGGGTCAGGCCCAATTTGGCTGATCCTAAAGCCCATGGGCCATAATATTGGATTTGGCCCAAGTTTAGAACTCTGTTAAAGTCTGCTTTATGTATGCGTTTGTGAGAAAGTAACAAAGGCGTTCATTTTGCCTTAGTTGGCCGGTTCTGATTTAAATATGTACGAGATTAAATAAAATATATTTTCGAAAAACATATAAATATAGTTATGTACAAACTAATTTAAAATATTAACAAAATTTTGTTTAATTAATATAGATGCAAAAATAAAATTGAAATATGGTCGGACTACATAAGTTTCGTGTCCTTTGTACCTGTAAAGTCCAATTAAATTATCACTAATTTCAGATATAGAATTATGATGCAGCATACATTATCCATTCTATTAAGAATTAACAGAAAAAAAAATAATGGAATTTATATTTTTGTTGTGGGTTTAGAGGAAAATGTTCCATCAAACGTCTGATAGAGAAATTACTTTATTTTGGATTGAGCTTGATTCTATGATCATTATCAATATTCTCTTATTACCTTATTATGAATATCTTGTATTGCGAGGAATGGTTACAAACGTCAATACGGTCAAAAGCAAAATACGGATAAGTATTCATTACCATTAAAAAAATTCCAATTGATAATTTTCAGTAAATCGAACACTCTATCTTATTGATCATCCATTTTTTTTTTTCTTCAAACACTCCACTCGTATATTTACAGCCATAGTTGTTTATAGCGAGCATCACAACGTATTAATGCATTAGCATAACATTGTTGTTAGATTATGGCATTGGTCTTTATTAAGACACACGCCATCACTCTGAGCACAAGGGATGTGCTATGCGTGTCTTTGCAATTTTTGTACTATTTTTTTTTTTAACGAAATTATAAATAAAAATTGCTGCTTTAATTTCATATCCCTTTTTTGGCTATTTTTTTTAATACCTGCTTAATTTTTTTTTTCCTTTCTTTCTCTCATGTTTTAGCAAGTTTTTTCTATTGTTATTGATTATCTTCTCTAATTCTAACTCTATGTAAGATTTCTTTTATTTCGTTCATGTTTTTCTTTTTTCATTCCGAATGCCAACGCTGTCAAGACAAGAAAACATAAGTCCACCTTTGGTATAATTTTATATTTTTGTTTATGGAAACTTTAACCAGAAAACAAAAAAAATAAATAAATAAATGGAAAGGAAACTTCGTGGAAAATGATGGTGAAAAATCCACAAACCAACAAGCGAGACATCACACCACACATTCAAAGAAAAAAAAATCAAAAAAGGACCATTTTCTTCCTTTTAGCCAAACGCCACTCTCCCATGTAATTTACGTAAGGAATGAAGGTGTTTCATATGAGGATGAATTTTCAAAAGAGTAATTGATCTCTAAAAGATAAAAATGGTGTTAAAAACGACACATAAATCGGAATTTACAGCCTATGAAATTAATTCTTTCAAACATATCAATCATCAAAATAGTATAGTTTATTTCTTACTCTCTTCTTCCTTTTACACTTTTTCTAAATTTTGATTTCAAACTTTCAACCTCTAAAATTTACTTCCAAACATAACCTAAAGGTGTTTGTTATTTGTGCAGTGCAATGCCAGTGGCGCACATGCGATCTTCCGTAGTCCACACAATCTACTCTACGCCAAACTGCCATTCCAATTTTTTTTTTTTTTTTATCCTACTTTCCAGCCCACAGCCCACCAAACGCCTCCTTAGATCAATTATTTAAATTTTATTATAGGAAGAAGTAATAAGTTTGGGAAAATTAATTAATATTATGTTAGATCACAATCATTGTCTCCCTCGTCTGGATGCTTATCTCATGACAGTTGTCCAATTAAATCACTTGAAATAACATAAGATTAAAAAGCAAATGGATTAATTAGTCTAACGTAGAATATTTTTATATGATACATTTGCTTCAAGGGAGGGATCTCACATAGCTTGATATCATGGGTTTTTTTTTAATTTTAATATCAAATTCTTTTATGTATATGATCAAACAATGAGTCAACAACTTTTAAGCAAATTTATCGTCTGTGCTTAGCATGTAAATTTTTTTTTTCAAATTATTAGTGAAGAAAGAAATAAAAGGGTTGATTATGGCTTACAGGGAGGAAGGCTGTGTGAATATAGGACTTGACAATTGAGTAACCATACGGAAATTGCAAAATAAAGTAAAAATTACTGAAATATTTAATTCTGACTTCTGACAGATGACTCAGATAGAACGTGTCAGTCGACGCGGAGTAGTCCCCACTCCCCACATTGGCTTTATCTGTTAGGTGGATGCTGGTCACGAGACCACTGCACCCATAGCACAATATGTGGACAAATTTCTTCTATCACCATATGGCTTTTTGGTTCATTTTTTTTTTTAAAATTCTCTCCTTCTTATTTTTATTTTGATTTCTTTTATTTTTCATTTTTTTATGCACAATTTGAAATAAATATAATTTTTATTATTTAGAATATATATTTTTAAATTTAATTTTCTAAATATTTTATAGATTAAATTATAAAAAAAATATATCTCTGCAAAATTATTTTCATAAATTATTAAATAGTTCCCATTGATGCATTGGGAATAAATTACAAATTGATAAAATAGATATGCATAAATTGTAGATATTTTATGAATGTAATTTTTGGATGTTCTAGGTTATTTTTTATATATCAATTTGATAATTATCAAACATACGTGAAACTATAGTATAGCACATATATAGACAAAAAGACAAATATCAAATGTATTTAATTTGTTTATATATCAAATAAAATATATTTTGAAAAAGAGAAAAAAATCAAAATTAAAAAACAATAAAACTAAAAGAACAAAAACAAAACGATCAATAGGAAAAGGAAAAAGACATTTGTTAAGTGACAAAAATTGGAAACGTAAAGCAACGTCCATTTTCTGTGCGTCTCTTGAAAAAAAATAGGGAAAAAGAGACACAAATTGGAAACATAAAAAAACATGTCAATTTTTGATTGGTTATTGGCCCACTCACGTATTTACAAAAGTAACGTCCATTTTGTGTGCGTCGCTTGAAAAGTTGAATCTCATCCGTCTTTCGTGGTCAAGTAAATATTATTTACAGATAATCATGCAATATGGGGGACACTTGGGCTCTGTTTGGGAGAAGGGGTTTTTGTTTGAATTGATGTTTGCTAAGAGGAATATTGAGATAAGTAGTATTTTTTTAAAAAAAATTAATAAGATAAATAGTATAATATATTTGAATATATGTATAAAATATATAATAATGATTAAATAATGTGATAGTTTATTTAGATAATAATTCTATTATAAGGTATAAATAAAGATATTGTAAGTATATATGTATATATGTGTGTGTATAGGTATTGATTTGATTGTGAATAAGTGTAATAATTGAAAAATAATTAGTTAGTTAAATATATAAGAAAAAATTAATTTAAATTTGATTAAAATTTTGTTGAACAAAATATTTGGTAGTGAGAAGTTTGAAATATTATTTTGTGTTTATAAGTTGGGTTCCAAACACAACCTTATTTCGTTGCACTGGTCTCCCATTTAATTAACATTGTAAATTTAATACCTTAACGTGACCGTAAAGGTTATAAAAGTTTGTTCAAAATAAATTTTTATGAAAATCATTGGGTATGTTAGGTTTTTTGGTTGGATGAGAAAGTGGAGGTGATTTAGGTGAGTAAAAAAATTATGTTTGCTTAGAAGATGTAAAAAAGATGGAAATTTTAATTTGGTTTCAATTTGAATATTTTTATATATATCTTATATGCAATAGTAATTAGATTATAGATAACATGATAGTATATAAGTTCAAAAAATATAAATATATGTGTGTGTATAGAAGTAGACTCATTTGATTGTAAATAAATATAATGATTGAAAAATAAATAATTAATAAATCAATTTTCCCCAGCTCGCTCAATTAAGTTTGAAAATACCTTTTAGTTTAATCGTACTCAAATATTTTAAATTTCTTTCAAGCATTATATTACCATCAGAGTTAAGCCCAAGTTTGAGTTTGTCCTCTGTAAAATATAGTTAAATTGAATTATGTAGTTGTCGAATTGAAATTGCTTCTCAAATTTAACTTGGTATAGTGCTAATGAAGATTAATCCAAAAGATTTTGATATGAGTAGTTATTATAAAATATTTGGAAACAATGGGCGTCGTTTTTTAAAGGGGAAACTATGCAGATGATTAATCATCCATGTGAAAGGGATATGTTGCCAATTATTTCAATTTATTATTTTTTATGACAAAATAAATTTATTTAATACTGCATTAACGTGGTTAAAAAATTCTAGTGTCAATTTCAGGCACACTCAAACAGAGATAACGTCAAATTTAATTTTATAAGTCAATCATTGCATGCAACTTACGAATATATTAATATATCATGAAATTGACCCCCATTAATTGAAAATATTAAATCAAAATTGCCAACCTAATTGTTTATTAGATTAAGGAAATATACGATGAGACTTTAAATCTCAGTCTTAGTTTTTTCCCTTTCAAATAATGCTATACATTTCGTTTCATTTTTTCCACCAAAAAATACATACTTAATTATTATTTTTTATAAATTTTTTCTCTTTCACATTTTTCCTTGCAGATAGATTGAGAGAAAAATACATTTAAACACATAAAAACATGTACTTAAAATCTAAACAAATATAGGCTTTATTTTTTTAATCTGCATCACATGTATCCAACTAAGTTGGAATTATAAATTAAAAAAACTAAGTTTTAATTATCAACACCACGAAATGAAGTTTTATCTTGAAAATATTACCACAATCCCATTGATAAGACCAAATCCCTTCACCTGTCAAATTACAAATAAAAATATTTTATTATATAAATTTTATTTAAATTTAAATTTAATAATAATAATATTTTTCAACTATTATACATATTAATAATCAAATTAAAACTTATTTTTATAACGTTATTACACATATTCATTTTTTTTTATTTTATAAATTTATATATTATCAAATTATTTAATTATTATTAAATATAAAAAATATATAAATAATTCTTTTACCAATTCAGATTTGTATACAAATCAAACATAATATTTCATCCAACTCAAATCACTTAAAATTTCTTTTACATCACTTGAAATTTCTTTTACATCTTAATTTCAAAACAAAGATAGCCATTTGTTTTGTGTCGTTTTTAAGTAAATGACATCAATGTTTAGTATCTCAAAAATTATGTAAAAATGATGAATATTAATTAAAATTGTCATTTTAGCTTATCAAAAATAGATAATTGATAGATTCTTTTTGCAAATACTTCCACGATTTGATTTTGCGCTAACAACAAAAATAACCAACTCCCCTAGAAAAAAACACATCACAGTTGCCATCCACCCCATGAAGCCGCGTTTGTAGTTAAATGTTTTTAAATATTTTTATCTTTAAAGTTATGTAAAACTCAAAAACATATATAATAATTAAATATATTTTTTTTACTCCAAATTACAAAACAAACATAGCACCACTTATGGTTCTCTCTCCCCTCTCATGTCTCACCCGCTTTTCTCTCTCCCATCATATTTATACAGCTGTTTTCCAATTCTCTGGATCCCACAAACATCACCAGTAACATCAAAAATTCAATAATCCAAAGCCCAAATTGAATAAATGTTGTGCAAATTGCTTCTGATCATCACTTAGGCAGCTTCAAGCAACATTTTACTCAATCCCAGCGCTTCGTTTCATCTACCCTTTTAGTCTCCTCACCATCCAGCCATTAAGCACCCGCACAAGCACACACACAGCCTGATTAATTGATGCAAAAAGCCCGAAAAAAGAGAAATTTAAAGAGGAGGAAATAAACTTGGGCAGCGAATGATAATTTTTTCTCTGTTCTTTTATTTTTTAAAATTAAACAAGAAAAGATAAAACAATCATCTTCGCTGCTGATGGTCCATCATACGGCTGAAGTCCTCGAAGCAGACGAACCCGTCTCCGTTTCTGTCCACCCCGCTTATCATGCGCCTGCAGTCCTCTAACGTGCACTGCGCGTCCCCGATCGCTGTGAATACGCTGAAGAGCTCCTCCGCCGTTATCTTCCCGTCGCGATCTGAGTCGAAGAAGTCAAACGTGTCCCTCAACTCCGTGTCGCAGGTAGGCGGCGCGAAAGCCGAGCCGATCGAGTAGAACTCCTCCAAGGTGATGCACCCGTCGCCGTCCCGGTCCACGTCGCACAGCATCAGTTGCAGCTCTTGCGGGCTCGGCGGCTCCGCCCCCAGGCGGCAAAGCAACGCCTCCAGCTCCTCCTTCCTTATCTTCCCGTCGCCGTCTCTGTCTATCATTTCAAACGCTTGCTTCAGATCGAAGTAGACGTCCGCGGAGATCTGGGACCAATCCTCGCTCGATATCTCAGCCGACGTCGAGGGGAGGACGCTCGTCGGCGTGGACAAGCCGTTGGGCTTTTTGTAACCCTCTTCTAAGGAGGCGGACGACGACGTCGTTTGGGAGCTGAAGGAAAACGGGTCGGTTTCGGATCTGGAAACGGAGGGGGACTTCTTCGGCTTGAAGAGCTTTCGTGGTATGATCTTGATGAGTTTCATGGTGGAAATAAAAGCTACAGCGAAGATGAAGATCCGGCCCAGGAAAGAGAAGGAAGGAGAGGAGAGGAATGTGGAAGGCCAATTAGGGGTTGAGCAGAAGGGGAGGGGAAGAAACGAGCATTAAATGCATGATGGACTGGGGCAGCCATGGTGAGCTTCCGCGAAGCTTCGTAGAGAGAGGGAGCTTTGATTTTGACGGAGTATTGATATTTATTTATTGGAAAGGAGGCGTTTGGTTTTACTTTAATCAGTTTGGTGGTTTTATTCTTCGCTTTGGTAGATGAGGTCTTTGCAAATAACCTATTTTATTATGGTGCCTGAATTGAAAATATAATCGTCTTATGAACTTCCTTTTCAAAATGGAAATTTTAGTTTCTTATTATTTTATATTGAAAATTTATTTTATCACCAACTATTATCCATGAAGATATATAATTTATCTTAATTAAATTATTTATTCAAAATAATTATTTAAAGTTAACATGCTTAATGGTGTTAATTGTATTAATGCATGAGATTCGTGGCACATACTTGTTTTCTTTTACGATTTTTAAACCCTAAAAAAATATATATACAAATTAAATTCACCGTGGCTTTAAAAAGTAATATTTTCTCTTTTATATGTACATATATTTAAAATTCAATTATTACCTTTACTTATAAATTTTTCTATACCTAATATCTACATGCACTCATCTTTAAATATAATTTTATTATAAAAAGTATCTATTCCTTATGTGTACTATCATATAATTGAATCTATCATGTAATGTAATATATAAAAATAATTCTAATAGTATTCATAGAAATTTCATTAAAAATACCAAATCAAAATTTATATCCCGTGAATAGTCTAGTCCCACTATCTCACTTATATATTGTTAGTAAAATTTGCATAAATTTATTTGTAAATTATCAAATTATTATATTTTAAATTATAAATCTAAATTTATTTAATTTAAAAAATATTAAAAAATAATAAAATATAAAATTTTAAGAAAATCTGAAAAAAAGTGAAAATTTAAGTGAAAACACAAATTCAAAAAGTTAAGAGGAAAAGAAAAATTAAAGATTGAAAGAAAAAAATACATAATTTTACGTGCAACAACAAACCGCTATTGAAATAACAATATAATATAAATATCCTACTATCACACGTATTAATTCATTATTTTGTTACAGGTAACAAACGAGGTTCTTGCTAGAGAAGTCATGAAATATTTATGAAACATTGAATTTCAACTGTGCAATTACCCTATTCTTAACACCTCGAGAAAAATTATCCAAACGCGATTTTTTAGGATTTAAGCTCAATCTTCTTAAAATCTTTATGGCTTCGGACTACACTTGTTTAGATATACTTGAACTGTTAAAGTTTGACACACAAATATATATCCTTAAAACAACTATATCTTCTTAATTATATAAAATATGATTATTAACTATAATTTATAATTTTACGTATAAAAATTCATTCCAAACCAATTTAATAACACAAGAAGGAAAAACCAACCCACTTGTACCGATTTTTAGATCTATGTTCTGAGAGTTTTCTTTCATTCTTTTTAAATTTAACTTGGACAATCTATTCAAGCGTCTAGATGGAAATCCAATGCCTCTTATATGGAATGTCGAGTTGCAAGCCATTAATATATTTCTCGGAGGACGGTATAAGCTTTGAGATATCATTCCCAACTAAAGCGTAGTCTCTTTTATATCCCGAGAGGGAAAGGATGGTTTATTTTGGAAATATTTGTATTTTTGAAAAAGATATAAATATTAATTTTTTAAACAAAAAGCAGGCCAAAATGGAGAAGCCGTAGAAAATGGTTTTAAAGGTGAGAATATGTAGAAATTGAGGGGTTGCTAGAGAAAGCCTTTATTTTCCATTTTAAGACGAAATTCCAAAAGCATCAAAAAAGCGCCAATCCCCTTACGTTGTTTTAAATTTATATGATAGAATTAGAAGTCATGTTTGCTAAAAAAATATAAAAAATTTTAAATTTAATTCAACCCAAAATGGGCTCAACCTCTTATAAAATACCAACTCTCTCTCTCTCTCTCTCTCTCTGCCTCTCTCTACACACACACACATATATATAGACTAGAGCAAGAAATTTGAGTAATCCAAGATGTCAAATCTGATGGTTAAGATGCAGTAATGAAATGAACGACCTAAATCAAAAGCCGAGGTGGCACTTAGGTTGACCACGAGTTAGTAGATTAGGTTAAAATACAAATTAAAAAGTTAATTTTGGTAAAATATACTCTACCGGATAAATGAGTGGACATTTTATGATAATATTTTTATTTTTCCAAATCAAACTTTTTTAGGAAGACTTTTGACACATTATAAAATTTTAGGGATGATTACCACGAGTATATTTTGTAAGAGTTAAGTGTATTTAGCCATTGTTTTTATATACAACTTACAAAAACAATTTAAACCAAGCATAAAAATTTCCTCACCTAATCAAAAGGCTCCGCGTTGAAAATTCTTCAAATTCATTGCATGATGTTTGTTTATTTTCACAAGCGATTGAGTACAAGAATAAATCGACAACATAAGACCATTTCCTGCATAAAAATCAAAACCTTCGAGTAGCTAAAAAGCATTAGCCGCGTTCGCCACTTGAATACAGCTTTAATTTTAAGTGGGAACAATCTTTCCAGCTCATCATTCAAAAAGTTATTATAGAAAAGAACAGAATTAACTTACCCCTAACTACGGTCACTTTTGGCCGACTTGGACTCTCAGGTCACGCTCCTCGTTTGTCCATTCCAACGGTTTACTTATCAAAAGTATTTGTAACATGAATATCGAAGTTGACTTTTGTATTATTACTAGATAAACTTATGGCTGTCTGCAGAGTAAACACGGCTCTTAGCCCGTGTTTGTTTTCCAACTCCAAATCTTCTGTTTTCTTGTTAAACTTCACACAGTCAAACATCTTTCGCTGCACACGAATACATATATACACGTGGTTTTACAAAATTGAATTCAAAATTTTATTTTTTATGTGTATGATTAATTAATTATTTTTTAATTATTAAATTTTTTCATAATCAAATCAATATTTATATGTATACACACAAATACTCACAATTATTTATATTTATACTCTATAAATTAATTATTATTTATATATACTATTATATCATTCAATTATTATTATATATTTTTATAAATTTATAAATAAATTATATTATTCAACCTTTCAAATCTCAACATACAATTCATTTCAAAACAACTATCGCCAAAACAGCAATGTAACTTTAGAGTTGCTATTACAAGTCTCGAATGAATACAGAATCATCTGGTTGTCTGTTTTGAACATACAAGAGTGTAGTTTAACGCAAGATTCGATTTTCAAGATTGATGATATTGAAGAACAATAACAGAACAACAGTCCATGCATTGCCTTCTAAGATAGGGGTTCAAACAATTCCCAATTGGAGATTTGATATCGAGATTATATATTTCAAAGCAATGAATGGCTTGAAGTAATAAATTTTTGGTTAGGGTTTTGGTAAGGCAAAAGAAAATTTAAAAAAAATAAAAAATTTTAAGTTGTTTTCCTTCGAGGATTTTAACGAGAAAATGAAAATATAAAGAAAGAGAAAAAATAAACTCAAAAGAAGATAAATGTCAAGTTCGTTTGATTGTTTTAAAAAATAATGAGAAAAACTTTTGAAAAACAAACGAGATGAATGTTTTAGAGAAATGGGAGGCGATTAAATTAATTTTCTCTTGTTTTTATCAAATTTTTACGATGAAAATGAGTTTTCCTCAAATCCATCGTATCTTTTTGAAGTATTTATTTTAAGGGAAAGAATATATTTTCTAGAAAAAAAGAAATTCAACAATTTGGTTAACATTTAAAATTTTTTGTAAAATATTTTCATTGCATTTCACAATGTAGTAATAAAGGGAAAATCATTACTATGACTTGTGACGAGTCTGATAAATTAAGTTGAGAATTTAAACAAAAAGTTGAGATGAATTAGCGGCCATAGTTAATCACAATATCAATATTTTACACTTTTATTATGAGAAAAAATTAGATGAACCATAATCATTACAGAATTATATCATAACCTTAGGCATGCTACAAGGAAAAACGTATAATATGTGGGAAAAAGGAGAAGAAAAAAAATCACATGTAAACTAATCTTCATCACATGTAAACTCACATGTATATATATATGCACATATTTATATCCTATAAATTAATTATTATATCTATTTAATATGATATCATCCAATCATTATTATATATTTATAAATAAAAAATTTAAATAAATAATATTATTCATTCAATCAAATTTTCTTTCTAAACATACAATTTATCCTAAAAACCTCTCACCATACATCATTCATCGTCAAAACACTCCTTTCAAACATAGCCTTAATGAATTAATAAAAAGCTTAATTAAGAGAATGGACAACAAACGAGCCGCTGGTCACGTCGAAAACAACAAACTGGCAACTCACGGGCTAGACCATTAATTTCATCCCAAATTAAATATAAATCCTCTTTAATTTCTGAACAAATCATTAGTAAAATTTCTGAACAAACTGGCTCCTCGATGCTCCCAGCCGATGTCTTTCTGTCTGGTCGGGACTTCAAACAATTTAGGAAGGGAACTCAGACTCGTCTAGCAAAACTAGTTGCCAATTTGAAAGTTTAATACCATACACCTCTGGCATTGGTTCGCTTGACTATATTTTTATAATTTACACTATTTTATCATGGCTCATAGTTTTTATAGAAATTGTGTTTTTTGTCTTTTAATACATTTTTTAAAATAATCTTATTCGATAATTCTCTATTCCAAGTTCACATTGTACCATCAAACGTAAAGAGGGTTTGTACATATATTTTGCACACCAACATATATAAATATATTTTATCATTTCTGAACAAACAACAAGTGTGCCCTTATTATTAAGTGTAAATTAATTATGTATTTTCAATCAAATTAAATTCAAAGTTTGCTTAACTTAAGTGTTGGGCAGGAATTCGAATATTTTGAGTTACAATATGGTACGATATTATTCGGTGATAAATTTTCAGTCAAACTTTACAAATCTATTCACAAAGTGTAACGTGAATCCCGAATCTTGAAACCAGAGCCGATATAAAAGTCATCGATCCCTGCTGTGGAAAATAATTTTCTAATTATCACTTTTCAATCCCATTAATATTATTTAGTTTTATTGTAACAGTAGTTGATTACCGACAATGCTTAGTAAAATTAAGTTGGAAAATTTATTATTCAACAGTTACCTGTTTTATTCCCCATATATTAGGGGGCGCGAGCACACACACATTTATATACTTCAAGGATTAAATACTGCTATTCCTATCCAAGATTCTTCTCAGAATATTTTTTCACAGTTGTATGTATTCTTTCAATGTATTTGTAGATTGGAATATCTAACATGCAGATGTCTACCAGCCTTAATCATTGGACAATTGGCAGAATCCTTGGTTGTTAATTATATTCAATCATCGGTAATAATATATTTTCTGTTTTTCTTTCGAAAAGTCTGGTGTACATTATTCTGATAAAAACAACTATTCAGGAATCAAACTTTGATTATAAATCAGATCGAATGCGAGTGTGTTCGGTTTTTAAAATTTAGAGTGGAAAAAAAATAAAGGGTAAAGAAAAAGAAAATGAAAGAAAATCAAGTTTCTATGTTATGTTTGGTTGAAAGGATTTTAATAAGGAAAAATTAACAAAAAAGATATCAAATCAAACAAAAATTTAAACTTGAAATTTTTTATAATTTGAAAAAATTATGAAGAAATAGAATTGATGTAATTTTTGGAGGAAGAATAAGAGTTAAAATAATTTTCTTTCTATTTTCTTTATTATTTTGTGAGAAAAATAAATTTTTCTTTCTTGAACTATAATTTCTCTCTACTTTTCTTCTTAACTAAATAACTAAAATCATTTTTCTTAATATTTTTCTTTTCTTTTAGTCTTTGAATTCCAAGAACCAAACACATAGTCTAAACCTCTAGACATGGGATTGTGTGTTTTTTTTTTTTTTTTGGAAAATTCCCACACGGCTTGTGCTATTTATTTTGCTCTCTAGGTTTTCCCCCCATTTTGCAGTGTATGAAATTAATTTTTTTGTTATTTAAAATTCCATTTCCTTGGTTCTGCCTTAATTGTAGGAGATATCATTAATTATTTTGTTTAAAAAATTTGATGTTTAAACTTTAATGTCTTAAGAGCATAAATATAGAATTCATTATGGAATATTGAAGGGGAATCTTCGTTATTAACCTAGTAAGGTTTTCCCGAAGAAGCACTTTGTCCGCAAAAAAATATAGAGTAGTGACGTAATTATTATGCTAGATGTATATTATTTATGTTTGGGTGAATAGTATAGTTTATAGTATAATTTATTTAAAAATATCTATAAACTATATCATAATAATAATTAAAAGATACGAAATATATGTATGATATATATATATATATATTAATTTAATTATTAATATACGTAATATTTGATATTATGCTCAAAAATATTTTTGAATTTTGATACAGATCCGAACTTGAAATTAAAGCTTACAAAATTAAGTGGAGTCAAGTTTAAATAGTTAGTGAACTCAAATTAGTGTTTGATCTTGACTCGACCACAACCCTTCCTACCTGAAACAATAAGCAATAATAGAAGCGCTAAAAATAATCTTGAAAAATTCTCGTTAAAAGCCCCACTGTAAAAATAAGATCTACTTTACGAAACAGATTTGATGACACCCCATGGGAACCTAGATCAGGCACTCAAACGTGCCAAGAACAAAGGGTGTTGGACCACTAACAAATCAACAAGGCAGACAAGCTCGAGACATCATGAAAGGCATCTTGATTGATGGCTTGACTGCTTTAAAGGCCAAGATTTTCCCTCGTGGCTTCATTTTCTAGAATTTGTCCTCGAGCCCTTCCAGCGAAGTCATGTGGAGGTGAATAAGGACAAGTCTTCATTTATTATTGATTAATACCAGAAGATGACTCCAATTTTTCCATTGAAATTTGCTATGGGCCAATGCAGTTTTCCAACATCAGCCAACTTGCTTTTGTCTCATACCCCACTTGCAGTTGTCATTCCGCTTTGGTTGCTTTTGCTTCAGTCAAATATGTAATTTTCTCGAAAACTTCTGGCGTTGCGCATTTTGCGGGAGCTGCACGTTGAACATGGTTCACAAAACTGATTGCATTATTAACTAATCTTTCGTCGAATGTAGCTAAATGAAGATTGCATTAATTAATATCTTACAGAAAAGAATTTCCTGCGGTTCAATCCAGTTAGCAGAAAACTGACATTCACTTTTCCAGTTTGCCCATGAACTACATGAGCAACTGTCTGTGTATACATTCTTTCCGCTTAATTACAACTGCCTTTCTAAACACTGACCCGAGCCACGAGTGTTCGTGCATCTTCGCGTCTTGAAGCGCGCTTCTAACAACGGGAACAAAGTCGCGTGATCTTACACCTCTTGCACGTACAAGTGAATTGTTCACCTGACTATCAGCCATCCACTGTAACGTGCTTATCGCATACATCACGCCCAGAACGATTCTCCCGGCCATGACCCGAGTCAGCTTCATACATGTAATCGTCTCCTTCGACATCTTCGCCACTTTCTGAGACTGAGGTGACATCCGTTTCTTTTTCGGGACAGTCGAGCCGAACGCACTCAGCGACTGAATCGCGAGGAGAGCCACTGTGTTCCGAATCATGACTCCTGCAGGATGGCGTCAGGGCTTCCCTCTTCAAGACATTGAACAGTATGCCGTTGTGCATTTGTTCGGGCTGCAAAAAGTCACCTTCGGCCACGATAATCCTTGAACTGCTGGCGGGAACTCTGTTACCGAAATCTTGTTCAGTGTCTGATGTTCTGTCTGGGGTTGCAGCGCTGGAGTCTCGATGAGCTTGATCCCTTCCGGCCATCGGGGTCGCAACGTTGTTCCAGTGCCCCATTATTCCTCGGTTCATTTTGGAATCAGCCTCCAAATTCTGTACAAAGTCGATGAATTTATCAGCTGAGGTCGTCCTCATTAAGGGACCACCAGACCTCGTCCACGAGGTGACATCGATACTCTCTGGCTCGCTCTCGCTTCCATCGTGTGTGGATCTCTGTGCACGCGTATTTTTAGCTGCTTGTCCCACAGAACCACTGATACCTTGGTGAAGAGACGGTGCAGCGTCTCCAAGAAGGTCTTCCTCAAGAGATCCGGTTGAGTTCTCTCGGGCAATGACATTCCAAGAAGGGATTCTCTTGGATGCATTGAATCTGACAGTGCTGGCCAGACCCTGAGAGGCAGCGGCAGCTCTCTCGGCACTTCTCTTCAATCTGCGCATGTGGTTGAGTATAGCAACACACTCGTCAAGAGCGAGTTCAATTCCACAATTGGCTTTTATGGTCGAGAGCTTTACCCACGTGCATCTCCTGCCCTGGTTTGCTGCCTTCTGAAGTTCCACATAAGATGGATTCTGTATCATCTTCGATATCTGAGATCACCAAAACAACGAGTCAAAGAAAAACTCAGTTTATCAATCTATTAAACTTTGTCCCCAATATATACATAGTAAATCCCATTAAGCAGCTAAAATTAGAGAATGGTCCAAGATAATGATTAAATTTGATACAAGTTAACAACACTACACAAAATGCAAGAATGAGTTTGAAGTTGATGTTGAAACAATCACATAGGAGAATAATCTAGTTCACGGTGCTTTTGTTAGTCTTCTAAAAAGTCCAGGATTAACTTATGGATTTGAAACTTTGAACTATCGGACAATTTTGATCATCGATTCGGTGAAAAGAAGCCCTACTAATTTAGAAGAGCTTCAGCAGACACATAGAGTCCAAGGAATAAGCAAACTTCTTTTTAACTAAACTTTGGAGTTGGGGGACAATGCCGTCTATTCATTAGAATTTCAGGTTATAATCTATCCACAGATTACAGGTTCATATGTGGTCACCAGAGTTCAAGCCACAAGGCCAGACTTGTTCGTTGCTTATTTCCTCATTCAATGTGATGTGTGTGGTTTAGAAGAGTCCCAGTGCTTAATTTTAAATTGCCTTTCCATTTACAGAGTTATCTTTTGCTAAGATGAAAAAAAAGGGTAAATGAGACAATAGTTTTATAAATTATGCATACCTGAGCTAAAGTAGCAGGCATTACAACAGTCACATCACCCTCCCAGTCCTGAGCAAAAAGCTTGGCATATCTCCCCATTGGAAAACCAAGCTCCAATATCTGATTGCATCTGTGTTTCACCTCCATTTCAATTAGGTGAGCAAGCTGCATGGTAAGAGAATTTATCAGTTTCTTCATCCATGTAAATAATAACGCAAAAAGGAGAATTCTTGTGTAAAACTTTGAGTTAATTCCAGCAGCACAGTCAGCTTGTTTCTGTCACAGAACAAAGATAAATGTAGATTTGAGACTATTTTGAACGTCAAGAAAAAAAAGGCACTCAGAGTTAGGAAAACAAAAAAGACATTTTTTAGAGATGGAACTCTACAACTCACCAAAACATCTTTTACCTATTCTTTTTCTTAAAGAATAAAAGCAACTATAGACCAGTGAAGTTCAAAAACCTGGCCCAGGTTGGAATCTGTTTAACGCTGGCATGTTGAATAAATGCAAGCTCATGCATCTAATAAACAAACATACTTAGAGAAGTCCTGCGCATGTCCTCAACCAGAAAACACGAAAAAAAAAATTCTCAACTATATGTTTACTTCCACATCCGAGCATCAAGTCCAGCTAATTATGAAATACAGTTTGTAAATAATGGAACAAAAGCACAAAACTTCAAAATGGACAACAACAAAACGTACCTTTGCAGCGAAGTTACCTCCATAAGCTCTAACAATCTGCTTCACTCTCAGTAAAGGTGCAATATGAGGATTTGCCTGACTAACTATGAAATGATTTACGTTGAAGAGTTCTTTCAACTGCATCATGGGCAAGTCAATCTCCAAGCTACCATCTCTCCAACGACGTGCTGAAGCGCTTGCGACCTCTTCAGGTCCCAAATGAAATGGTGGATGGTAAGGTACAATTTCTCCACTCCTATTCTTTGCCATCAGCTCTTGAGCTTCAAATAGACCAGGAAAAGCACAAGAGGCAGTCACAGCACTCCAAATGACAACATGAGGTGAAGTCAAGTAGTTCAGGCATCGAGGAGGTTCATGCTTCCTTGGGGAACAAACTGTAATCCCCAAGATCCTCCCTGTCATATCATAAGCTTCCTGGAAAGTCAGATTATTTGTAAGATGTCTCAACATCATCTGCAGTTGTCTAATATCATGAACTGCTCCGTGTGTCATGACCCTCTTAAAAACAGTAAAAATTCCACCCGTCTGGTCAAAAAATTGAATAGAATGCCAGGAATCCTCGAAGAAACTTTGTAGCTCAGGCCACGATCTAGTAGCAATAATAGAACACATTATTGAACCCACACTAGATCCAGCAATTATCCGGGGCAAAAGCTTATGCTCTACCAATGTTTTCACCACTCCCACATGAAAAGCTCCCAAAGAAGCACCCCCGCTTAAAAGTAAAGCTGTTCTACCGAATGCGTGCCTTGTTTCATGCATAAAAGCAAGCTTCTCCTCCAATAGAAGCTCCTCCGAGTCAGAGTCACAAACGATTCTCAGTTGAGTTGTGACCTCATCTATGTACTCCTTAATGAGTTTGGGCACCTGGAGTCTCCCCTTGTGGAGCTCTGGATTGCACATATTACCTAGATTTCTAACAAGGTCGGCCCTCATACAGAATATGATATCTCTAAGACAACACTCTTGACGCCGATTGCGAAGCTCTTGAAGTTTATTTCTCACGAGTTCCACATCATAAAGGTCTGCTTCATTCATTTTAAGCGTCTCCTTCTCAAGCATTTTAGCAGCATGAGCCCACTCTTCATAGGTTAGTGCAGCTCTCATCATATTCCTCCAAAACTTCCTCCTATACGCCATCTCCGCCCTCGTTTTCACATTAGTGTATCGATTCAGCAAGAAAGCAATCACCGACACCACTACCAATATCCCTTGCGGGTTACGTGGATGAAACCATGAGATTACAGGTGATAAGTAGTCCATTAAACAGTTCTTGAATTTGTACAAGTAAACTAGCAAAATTCCAAAGATTTGGTGCCTCAAATGTGACATAGACTTGCAGAACAAGATTCTAAATGCAGTGGTCCGGCCAAAAAGCGTAGAAGGCCCAATTGAGAAAGAATCAACACTAGCCTCATTGCTTATATCCATGACCTTAGCGAAATACAGGAGTTAAATCCTAACCCTAAAGGTTCGATGTGTCTATCTAAATAACTCTAGTTTTCTACTCGCTGAAACAATCAATAGACACCAAGATGCAGAAACATAAGCTAATGACTTTTCCAGGAATTCAGTGTAGAGATTAATTGGTGAACGGATAAAGAACAATGAAGAATCAAAAGTCGATTGTTTAAATCTGAAAGGAGAACGGAGAAAAGAAAGTTCCAAACCTCTCAATTCGATATTTTGAATGAAAAATTCCACAAAAGATCAGCTCTTAACCAGATATCGGACGGAGAAATAACACAAATTTCGCCTCAAGATTGAATTTTTTGACAATTCCCCATTGGTCAACCTCCAGAAGGCTCCTCAAATCAACCCCCAATAAGTAATTTCAGGAACTACTTTACTCTCAGACAAAATCTTTCTTCCAAGAGAAAGGAAAACAAGAAGGCGGTTGCTTCAAGACACTGCAGCTAAATGCGTACGCCTGAACTATAAATAAATGATATGTCAATGAGTCCCGCCTCTGTTCAAACATAAAAAAAAATTCAACGCCATACGCATGGGCTTGCGGAACCAGGAAGTTTGGATCAGATGACATGAACATGTCGTGTCGCGGTTAGAGTGTGACGTGTGATACAATCAGCTGCGGATGACACCGGTGATTAACGTTATAAAATATATATATAATAAATAAAACTACACATACTGACACGGATTCCCATAAATAAACATTGGAAAAATGTTTTTTAAGAAGAGAAAAGTGCACCACATTGTTGCCACGTTTTCCTCATGGATGGGCTCTCCTAAGTTTGAAAGGCCTCTGGGGACAATCTAAGATGTTGAATTTTAAACTTGAGGGATTGAAACTCCAAAGCAGAAAGGCTATGCCGGCAAGAAAATTGCCCCAGGGAGTTGAAAGGTGTTAGATTGAAATTACTTCATTCCAATGGGCCATCCATTTTGTGAGCCCTTTACAGAAATCCAACCATGTTGGGTCTCTTCTCTTGAAACGAACTTCTTAGCCCTTATATGGAAAAGAACCCATTGGGCTGGGGTTAACGATGATAAAAGGCCCAACTCATTGAATGGATTTAAAAAAATCTTCGCCACAGTGCAAGGGATGACAATAATGTTGAATTATGAATTAATGGTTGAGTTGAAACACATGTATTTTCAACAAGTTATTAACTTAAACCTAATCTATCTATTTTTTGAATCCATCAAATTCAACCCAATTTTAATCGAAACTTGCACTTGGTACTTTTTTTATTTCATTATTATTGCTTCCAAAATAGCCTCATATTGCCAAAATAAATAACTTGATTGGCAGAGATTTGGGATCCAAGATTTGGAAAAATAAAAAAGGGTTATAAAGTATGTTTGAAATCATTCTGGACACAAGAAAGGAGTAAGGAGGTTATGGCCCACACGTCTTAGACCTGTAAACTAGACTTTTCGCACCACATGAATTTGCATTGCACCCCATCTGACATCCACTAGCTGTAATCCAAATCAATTTTAAATTAAAAATTGGAGAAAATATTTTTTTCTCTGTCTTCTTTCAGAATTTTGATAGCGTGAAAGTCAATTTTCAATTCCAAAACCACATTTCAAACCTCACGATGTTAAACATACAATTTAATAATATTTTTATTTAAATTTAAATTTAAAATTTTCTTCTCTTTTTTTATATAATTAACTAATTATTTTTAAAACATTATATTTACTTTTAATTTAATTAATATATATCACATATATTATTACATTTATTTTTATTTATACTTTGTAATATAATTATTATTCTTGTAAATTATCATATTATCTAATTATTATTATATAATTTATACATATATTCAAATAAATTATCATATTTATCCAACTAAAACATTCCTTCTAAACATCCAATAAACCTAAATATAATTTTTACCAAACATTACTGTGCACACAAAATCTCATCTCCCAAACATCTTGTTGGGCAGAGTCATTGTTAATAAAAAAACAGAAAAAGGAAAAAGAATAATGAACCCTTTTGTTTTCTATTAGTCGGTGCCCCGACAATGACAGTTTGCATTGATATATACAGTCAATGACCATAATTTAAAAGAGAACTCAGTTCCGTTATGGCAGTACTATTTCTCATACCTAATCCCATTTATTATTATTATTATTAGTGGATTAATGAACAACTAATTAAATACAATGAGTAATTACCATTACAAATTTACAATTCAATCCATGTTGATAACAGAATTTATGAGTGAGAGGTGAAATTCCTCGTCATTATCAAATGTTCCACTTGAATCATAACTAAAAGGTGAAGTTGGAAAGCACCGTCCATTGTGATCACTATCATCATAATGTCAACTATTTTGTTAATATCCAAATCCTGGCTTTATTTGGCTATTTATTTATTTATCACCTAGTTTATGTATTAGTTCAATATATATATGTGTGTGTGTGTGTGTGTGTGTGTGTGTGCGCACTTATTAAATATGTACTCCACCCTTTCGCACATTTCACTTCTTTTATTTGTTTAATATTTTTATTTGGCATCATACGTCTATGAATTCGTGTTAAAACTTAGGTGGATAAAAAATAAAATAAAGAAAAATAATTATAAAGAGCATACAGGTGGGCTTCCTCAACAAATCATAAATTTTGCATACAAATTTTGAAAAGCACACAAGGCACCATAAATCAGCAATATTGCCAGCATAGATACACAGTCACAGACGGGACCCACTGTTTGAATATAAACTTTGTATTCTCAACAAATTATGTAGGTCAAACAAAAAAGTTACTTACACATATTATATATCTATATATTGCACAAAATCGTATTGTTCAACTACTCTTATTCAAAATCCTTTTCATTTTATTTTTCACTTTTCTTTTTAACTTACTTTATTTGCACTTTCTCTCAAATTTTTTTCTCTCTTCAAAATTTTAAAGTCTTTCTCTATTTTTTATTTTAAACATTTTATACTTTTTTGTTTTGTATATTTTTATTTTTTATTTAAAATAAAACATACACGGGCAAGTGGCTACCCGCAATTAAATAAAGCATTTTATTATTCAACCGGTCAAGTCAAAAGGAATACCACGACACCAACATTGTACGGGTCAGAGCATCAGAAAGAGCCCCAATTCAGAAGTGGTGTTTGGAGTTGCTGCTGACATTTGTTTGGAAGGAGGAAATGTAAATTGTCTTGATTGGAACAGCCAACAAACCAAACCATTGCATTAAAACAAACAAATTCCCTCTTTGAAATATACACTGTATTTTCCATTGCTCGCACGAAGAGCCTTCTGCCAGGCAAGAAAATTTCATTTTTTATTTTATTCGGAAACCTGGAAATTTTGTCGCCAACTCATTCATGTTCAGCAGATTCCGCCACCAGCCGCTCCGTTTCTTGATTCCGTGAGAGCTGATTCAGGCTTTTTACTAGTGTAAGGATTCTAGGAAAAGTAATTTCAGATGTTGCGATAATGATGAGAATTAATGTAATATGCAATCTGATGAGGCTGTGATTGCAGTTGACTCTTCTCTTTCTCTGAAGCAGAAAGCTGTGTATTAGAGGCAGAGAAAGGGGGGGAGAAAGCTGAAGTCGATCCGGCTTTACGAAATTCCAGGTTGACGCTATCATCGAGTTGTTGGATATCCTACTTCGATCGGCGTTTCGATCCAGCAACGCAGTCTCAATGGCGTCTGTTGATTCATCGCAAAATTATATGAGGGCAACGAGCACTTTGGACGCGAAGAAGGCAAATTCTTCGGTACGTTTCCATTTTCTTCTCGTTCAAATCGATTTGAGTTCATTCCGAGTGTTTCGCAGTAGTAGAGGCTTGGAAAGTGACTTGTATTTTTTGGATTTTTAATTACTTGCTAATTTAGGGTTTCAAAAGTTGTATTAAATCTGTTGGTTGGTTTTGGCCTTTGGAGAAGAGGAGGTGAGGGTTGGGATATTGGTGTATGGGGAAAAAACACACGCGCACACGCACACACACATATTTGAGAAGTAGCTGAGGTATGTAGATTAAGGGTAAAATCCGAAGTTTGGGGTTTGATGTGTTTTTTTATCTGCAGGGAGGAAGTGAATGTGATGACACTCTTTCTGTTAGTTCTTCAACTTGTGGATCAGCAATGAATGAACGTTATGCTCCAAAACTTAGCAATCATGGAATCAAGTACAGAAGCAACAACAAGAAGACAGTGAAGAATTTTGGGAGTGTTAGGTCTTTCCGGAGAAGAGCAAAGACAAGACTTGTTCAGTCTCCTGCTGCAAGATCTGATGATGCGGCGGCCTCTCACTCTGATTCTTTAGTCGATTCTTCTGAGGCGTCGCCCAACTATTTGAAGGGAACGAGCTGTTCCAAGGGCAAGAAAACGCCTACTCATTCAAGTCCTAGGCGTTCCGAATCTCCCTTTGATAGCAGCGATAGAAACGGTTCGCCTATTTTGCGGTCAACGTTGGCTTATCCCAATAGTAAACCTTTGCAGACTCTAGGAAGAACATCTAGCTTTAGAAATGTGGGGTTTCTAGTAAGGAAGGCTAGTTTCAAGCCCAAAAGACCTGCAGTGAATTATCCTAAGGTCTCTGAGGATGTTGCTGTTGGTAGAGCAACATATTCTTCTGCTATAAAGGATTCAAAGTTTGCTGGTCCAGCCGAACTTCGTCCTGGGGAAACAGAAACCGAAGACATTTCAGCCATGAAAATCTGTCGATACCATCACTGCTCTCTCCATGGGCATGGCCACGGAGCTCATGATCCTGCTCCCCAGCCAAGGCGTTTTCTGTACAAAAAAAGGCGGTCCCTGAAGAAGCAAAGGAACATGAAGCCTAAGACTGAGTCGTGGCCTGGAGCAAAGCACTCTAGTGATAAAAAGAAGAATCTCTCAAAAAGCCAAATATACGCCACTGTAGAACCAGTGCATCAAGAGGGCATCGGTGATTGTGGAGTAGAAAATCAGAGTGCTGTGAATTCTTATTCAGAAATCCGTGGCAAACCAGAAGCTCAGTGCTACAAGGATGACAACGACAGCGTTCCAGAATCAGCTCTTATTGAAGTTGCATTTGGTGAAACATCATATCCCGAGAGAAGTTACCAGGAAAGTCTTAACATTATGAGAAAATTTTCTTTAGAGGAGGAAGATTTTGGCGGTACATCTTTCAGGCTGAATGGCCGTTGTTTAAGCTGTTCTTGTCACAACCAAGAACAAGTTACGTCCACCACCAGAAGAACTGATCCAGACTTGCCCAGACATAAATCCTTGGGCAAGGAGAACGGCTACAAGGATGAGATCCCTCTGAATGGATTTGCTGATGTTTTGGGTACAAGTTCATCAGACCTCTTCAAGAAGCCAAAAGAACAAGCCAGCAACTTTGTGGAGGATAATTCAACTTTTAGTTATGTGAGTGAAGCACCCAACAAAGATTGTCCAGAAACTCTAGTCATAGGTGATGATGAAGTAACCAAAAAGAGTGGTGTGCTGTCTTCACCTTTGGATAGCCAAACTTCAAGTTGTATCAATTCTGATGAAGCAGGAGTTAAACCCAACTCCACCCTTGCTGGAGATTCCAAAGTTGATGTAGTTATGCAGGTTAAGAATTCTGTAACTAGTTCTCCTACTCACAATCGAGGCAAGCTTCAGTTCAGCAAGCAAAGGCATATCAGCATGTGGCACCTGATACATCAGCACATGTCATCAAATTTGGCTGCTGAACCTGCAGAAAAGCCACTTCAAGGTGCTGATGGTGAAAACCCACTGGATGGTGCCCATGCACCGCCTGCAATGGAAAGTTCATCTTCATGCGGGGACTCATCTGGTTCACATGTAGGAACGATGAGCAATGAACCTGAAATTCAAGAGATTGAACTCCGCAAATTATTTGCAATCAAGCTTGTCCGAGAGGCAATCGAGAAGATTCTTCTTCCAGAGGTTCAAGACCAGGCTTCTGATGACCAGTCAATTACGAGTGAGAGTACTGCCCAAGTAGAACTCATTGAAAAGAATCAAAACCTTGGTAAGGAATAAATAATATTTGTGTTTTCTTATCCCCATATAGCATTGCTTAATACAGGATGAAAATTGATCATTCATTTTTTACAGTGTTAATGCGTGAAAATTGTGGAGATCCTGATGATGATATAGGGCAAGGCAACATGTCATCTAATCCGAAGGGGGGAAGTCATATGACAGATGACACTTCAGGTCCAAATATTAAGGAAACTGAGAATGAAACAGGTCCTGAGATCAAGGAAACTAATGATGCTTCAGGTCCAGAGATTAAGGTAGTTGATGATGCTTCAGGTCCAGAGATTAAGGGAACTGATGATGCTTCAGGTCCGGAGATCAAGAAAAATGAGAAAAAGGTTGTGAACAAATCTGAGAAGAAAGCACCAAAGCACTGGAGTAATCTTAAAAAGTGGATTCTGCTTCAAAGATTCATCAGAGCATTGGAGAAAGTGAGAAAATTTAACCCCAGGAAGCCACAGCATCTGCCACTAAATCCTGATCCTGAAGCAGAAAAAGTCAATCTGCGACCTCAAACGGTTGATGAGAGGAAGAATGCAGAAGAGTGGATGCTTGATTATGCACTTCGCCAGGCAGTCAGTCAGCTTGCCCCAACTCAGAAGAAAAAAGTAGCGTTGCTTGTAACAGCATTTGAAACAGTGGTTCCACCACAGGAGGAATCTCAAGTACAGTTCAGAATCCCCAGGCTCAACGATGACAGTCGAGACGTCAGTAGCAATGGCTACAAAGTGAATGAGTCTGTTTCAGAAGGACATGGAAATGACAAAGTGGAGGCACCTGTCAATGGAAAAGCAATGCGAGCAAGTGATGCCAAAGCTTCAGTCTTCGACTCTACAAACCAAGAAAATGGCTTCAGAATGACCAGGAAAATGGAGAAGCTTTATCATTTGAATGGTGACTCCGGTGACTCATCAGTGAAGTTTCAGTGCTCAACTGGTGAAAGATTTGGGGAGTTAACCTCAACCAAGAAGTCTGTATTTTCATCAACAATTGGTACCTCCATGGATGGCTCACCTGAATCCAAAGAAGAGAATCCAGTAAATACTGCAGGACATCATCTGAAAGGGGTTAATAAAGATGAAAAGATAAGTTTGAAATCTAAGTATTGGGGCTCTGGTATCATACCAGGAAATGGAGAGAGAAAGCCAGAAGATCCGGACTCTGAAAATGGTGATCCATCTTCAACAACCCAAAGCATGATCCTTGATGTAAATGGAAAATCAGGGACACCAGAGAACATTCTTGGTCTAGCTTCTCATTCTGATGCAATGAACCTGGAAAAGAATACTTCAGATGAGACGGAAAGAGAGGATATGGTCATAATGCAAGGTCTTCAAGAAGATGCAGCATCTAATTTTATAGAGGGAAAGGTGGAAGACAGTGGCCAAAGCAATACCCAATCGGACAGGAAAAACCATATCAAGATGTGGCATATGATATATCGGCATGTTGTATCAGGAATTGCTGAAAAAGTTGGAAGCCAACTTCTAGATGGAGCAGATGATGATGAAATGGAAGATAATAAATCACCTGCAATAAACAATGACAACCATTCCAACGATTTTTCAAAGCCTACTGATGACTTGAACAATCAGAGGAGTGGTTTCACCAAGTCTGATGCTCTCAAGCTTGTAAAAGATGCAGTTGATGAAATTCTCCTTCCAGACATTCAAGATGATTCATCAGATACTCAATCAGTCATAGGTGAATCTATTTCAGAACAAGACATCTCAGAAAGAAATTTCAGTGAAGTTGGAGGGCAAAACATGTCTGGTGAAGGTGAAATTTTGATGAATGAAGAAGGAAAAAGGTCAAGTCTTGGCATAATCAGTCAAAAGGAAGACGGGAAAAAAGAATTGCAAGCCAACAAAAAACCTGAGCTGCCAAAACCCAAGAACTGGAGCAAACTGAAAAAACTCATACTCCTCAAGAGATTCGTTAAAGCCTTGGAAAAAGCTAGGAATCTCAAGACACAACCACATCAATTGCTTCGTCGGATGCCTGATCCCAAACCAGAGAAGATTGACTTGAGGAGCCAAATGATGGACGAAAGGAAAAAGGCTGAGCAGTGGATGCTAGATTATGCAGTTCAACATATTGTCACTACACTAACTCCAACTCGGAAGAGAAGAGTGTCTATGCTTGTTGAAGCTTTTGAAGCAGTTGTTCCGTTTCCTGAGTCATGATCACACTAAAGGTGGAACCATAGAATGTATCTGTCATATTATCTGATGGTGTTTATTAAGGTAAACCGCTATGCTATCTTTAGTCATTAATGTATGAAGTTTACACATACAAGGCCCTTTTTCATTTGGGAAGAAAGTTTGGTGGTCTATTGAACCTGCCATTCCTCTAACTTCGCAGTTGCTAATTCGTCATTGCAGATTCTCCAAGTTTGACGTCTTGCAACTTTGGAAGCAGGTATTGGAACATATTTTGTCAATAAGCATATTTACACAGGTCACTGTATGAGTCACCTCAGGATTTTGCTAGGGAATAAAGAACATGTGTCTATAATTCTTTCAGGTATGGATGCATTATCTGTGCACAATTTTGAAGCAATAATGCTACCCGTCGGTAATCCTTATGTTTGCATATGAGTTTTGAATTTATGTCATCATGTATCAGGTTTGGTGTAGTTATTTGATCTTTGGTTTGAGGTACATACTGAAGCATTGCTTTATCACTTCAATTTTCAATGGCTTTGTGTAAACTCATTGCAACATTTGTGATTATATAACTTGTTTCCTATTCTTCCAACACTAACGGATTTTGGTGGCACCATTTTGAAGCATACTTCCTCCAACATATAGTTTTAAGTATTTTTCCGTGTAAAAGATTGAAATAAAATTTAAATAGTAGAATAATTATATTGTGTGTTTTGATGAGACCAAAAAAAACAGAGAGAGAGAGAGAGAGAGAGAGAACAAACAATCACTGATTCCACGCAAACCTGAAAGCTTTCGGTCCAGTTCATCTAGCAACAATTCAGGCCCATACTACGAGTTGAGTGGGTGAGTGCAGTCGAAGCGAAAAATATACATTTCCTAGGTTTAATAGAAAACTTTTGAAATAAAAAAAATTGATGATTTATAAAATCAAGTAAAATACTATTTTAATTTCATGTGCTTTTAGAAATAAAGGACAAAAAACACAGATATTTCAGCCTTTCCACTTACTAACCGTTTCTAATATATTGAGATTTGTATCTATACTGTAATTTGAAACTATGTTTGGTCACTTAATAGATTTTGTAAAACACCATTTTCAATAAATTCAACTGTAATCACTTCTCTCTATTTTTCAATATAAAATAAATTATGGGTTGTTTTTGCTATAAAACATAGTTTTTCTTGAAAAAAAAAAACTAACTCATATTTATGATTGTGTAAAAACAAAAAAGGGAAGAAAAAGAAAATTTATTATTGGTTTTTTTGAAAGAGGGCTAAGCATGAATTCATATGCTAAAACAGCTAACCTCGAATCCCACCGATAGTTGGCCACATATTAAAAGGACAAAGTAGTATATTACATTATTATGTTCTCGATTATTGTACAATTGTTGATATAATAGTCATGTGAGCTTTATCATGGGATCACGTGATTGACCGCGGACTTTTTAACACAACAATGGAAACTTCTATTTTCTCTAGAATTTGGGCCCAACATGGAACGTCTGAATTCAATCCCAGGTCAAGTCTTTGTGCCATAAATCATACCTTCGCGTGCACTCCATCCCATTCAAAACTCTTGAAACCCCATCTGGATTCCTCAAATCTATCAAAATTCTTCCTTCGCTTCTCTTCTTTTCTGCATAGATAAATACCAAAAAGACAGGAGACTTCGTGCACCCAAACAAACCTCCCGAAATTGATTCTCTGTTTCTTTTCCTCCAAATTGTGTTCAAAGCTTTGGTTGGAAGACATGGCTGGCATGCAGTATTATTTCTTCCCCACCGATTTCTTTTATCCCAAGCCACAGCCCGTCGACAAAGAAGCCACTCACGATCAAAAAGTTCCATTCAAGAAAACAGATGAGACCGGTTATGATGGCCACCCCAGAAGTGGAGATGAGCCAAAAAAGATGGTGGTGGCCGATAAGAACTCGTGCAGTTACAAGACCGATGTCAAGGTTCCAGCCCTGACGACGAGCCAGCTTCCCGATCAGACGCCAGCTAGTCCAAGGAACGTATTCGACGAGTGACTCCGATTTATATAAATACGGTCAAGACTTCACGCGTGGCAAGGTTTTGAGATGAGTAATTCACGTATATGCATTAAAGTTAGAGAATAACTTTTGTTTTTTTATTGTTTTTGATTATTATGCTTTGAGTCATTGATTTGTTTGATAGTAATTAATGGCAGTAACGTATATACTTGAAAATCAAGAACCCTAAATTATGCTGTGCTTCTTCCCTCAGATGCCTATGATCATGGTGCGATTTTAATTTGTTTTTTTTCTCTATATTTTAGTAGGAATTAATTTCTATCAAAATTTCAGAAGGGATTTTTCCACGGTCATAGGCGAAGCAATGAAACATCGTGGAGACATCAATATAATCAACTCCAAGGGTGATATAATAATGATTAGATGATTTGATAATATATAAAGAAAATAATAAGAATAATTAGTTATATATATATATATATGTAGGAGAAAGAAATTTTAAATATAAATTTGAATGAAAATTTTACCGATTAATTGGATAAAATTTGATGGAATGAGAAGAGATTGGAAAGGAAAAACAAAAATAAAAGATTGCCTAATTTTGAATTTCAAGACATGAATCATGCACTGTAATAAGATGATCACAATCAAATAAAATAATTATTTATACTAAAACCTAATAGATCCTAATTTCTAATCACAAATGGGCCAATATATATTGAAACCCTAAAACCAATGAAAAATAAAAGTTCAATCTCAAATCACACCATTCCTCTCATCTTAAGGCAAAGTTTTCACAATTTGAGTTCATATCCACTTTAGATCAAACACAAATCTACAAAAGTCTATAATTCTTTATCACTTCTCTTAAACTTCAATTTTATTCCTTCATAAATCTAGCATTGACATGCCAATAACAAACCATGCAATAGAATATGAGAAATCAGTGCTGCCGAATATACATATGCAATCTCCTTTGCTAGAATTTTTTTTAACTTTTGTGAAATACAATTAGGTAAAGAATACATTATACACTCTGATCAACCACTCAATTTCTCTTCCTCGCTCCCATGCTCTTTCTCAACTTTGCCTTCAATTTAGTTCATCTTTCTCCTCTTCGATCTCTAAATGGTCTCTAAGACAAATGTCATCCTCATTTAGTGTGTTCTCAAATGGAATATCTCCTTTAGTTTTGTCGATCAAATGTAGTATCTTCATGAATGAGTTTTTTTTTTTACTCTTTGGAGTTTGTAAAAACTAAGGTGAACTTCAACTCCCTTATTTAGATACTTATTTATGGAGTGTCTCTTTAAACACAATTGAAGCACAAATATTTACGGAGTGTCTCTTTAAACACAATTGAAGCACAAATAGGCAGTGGCCATACCTTTGGCTTTCTTGGCCTTCTTAATCTTTCTTGCATGTTATCTATGGTCTTGGAAATCCTCTTCAACTTCACGAGGAGAGCCTCAAGCACAAACTACGTGTCCACAGGATTCTCATCTTGTCCAGTATGATAATTAGTCATCTATAGATTACTAGCAAAACAAATAATAATAATAACCCTATAACATTCTATTTTTTTTCTCAATTTTTTCCTTTCTGTTTTTTTTTTTTTCATTATCTTTTTCACTTCTTCGTTTTTTCCCTACCTTTCTCCCTTTTTTTCACCTTTTTCCTCGTCTTTATTCTTTTTCTATTGCGCTCTCTTTTTTCTATATATATTTACCTCTTTTATCCTTTTTTTTGGCAAACAAAGAACTAATACAAGAGCAGCCCAACAAAGATAAAACCTTTACCTGGAGTGGCCCAACATCGAACCCACAACGATCAACAAAACACTTCTTAGCCCGGCCTTTCTTTCTTTTTTTTTGTCCATTCTGGCCCACTACGGCCCTGGCCCAAGAATAATTTCTGTTGGGCCAACAGATTGCCCAGTAATCAATTATTTTGTCCTTTTTTTCTCAAATCCCAGTGCGCAACCTGAAATTACAGCACGGCTCAGCCCAGCAAACACTAATTGCGCTGCGCTGGGGAGACGGCGGCGCTTGTGGAAACGGTGACGTTGGCGCTCGCCGGCGTCGGCTCTGGGTTAGATGGTAGCTTCGGTGCTTGAGACGACCAGCGGCGGTTTGATTGCGCATTGGCCGCGGCAGTGGAAGAACCATGGTGGCGGCGCCCGTGATGTTTTGAAATGGAAATCTCCAAAATCCTTACGTCCTGGGACTAATCGACGGTAACACCGGTGATGGATGGGGCTTCGACGTGTTGGAAGAAGGTCCTGGGCTTCGCCGGTGGCTGAAGACGGCGGGTCGAAAGAACTGCTAAATGCCCGTTCGCTTCGTTTTCCCATCCCCTTTTCAACTACACACTAAAATCCTGCGGACTGGTCATGGAATTAAAATTTAGCTTTATTTAAGAATAAAATTTTAAAAATATAATAAATAAACGTATATTTTTAAAGTTTATAATTTAAAAATAAGCATAGTTTATGTATTTGTTTTCAAATTTTACCCTTAAAAACATATAATAATTTTTTTAAATTTTATTTGTTTTTCTATTTTACATCTAAAAACCTATTGGTTTCCGAGTGGACATGTTCATGCTTTTCATTTGAATTTATTTCTTTCAGTGAGCCACAAATTATCACATCCAAATTTAGTAAAAAAAAAAAGATATAAATAATTTATATAAATATAGTCAATTTGATTAAATAATATAAAGTATTCCATTGGATTTCGAATTTGTCAATTTCAAGTCGAGCAATTTCCTAGGAGTACATTTTCCTTCTTAATCCCAAAAGTTTTCAAACATTAACCAAGACTAAATATTTTTATGGGTAGAGTTCTTCAAAATTACAATTCGGACCAAACATATTTAAGACCAATTACACGATTAAACCTAAACACGAAGAGGCAACAGCTTAGTTGTATAACGTCAATACCAAACCGTCACTCTCAACTGATCATAGCATCAAACAAGCGAACACCTTACAAAGTAGAAACATAAATACAAAAGGACAATTAATTAAATTAAAGAGGGCATTGAACAAAATAATTAATCAAGGGCATTTAGGTCCTCCTCTCTTGGTCTTCCAGTTATTGTAGCAAGGGCAGAACTGCTTGTTCCCATACGTGCCTGGAGGCACACACAGGCACTTTGCACAACATTTTTGACAGAAGAACATGCATGGCTTCTTGAATGCTGTCTTCGAGCATCTCACCGTGCACCGTGGCCCACACTCTACCCTCACAACACACACACAAACCCATTAAAAACACTTCATGCTTTCCACAAGAATGAACGATAATTTTTGCTCACCCACACACCCACACACACACACACACACATATATGATCATCTTGGAATGACAAAGTAAATTTATATCTTGTTTGGGATATGTAGTCACAATTAATTACCTTTATATGGTAACTTGTACACAGGGTGTAGCATATAAATGTATATCTGTGGTTATTCCCATGTCCTGATGTCCAAATCAGTCATGGAAGTGGTGATAGTGTGGTGGCTATTAATTCTTACCCTGAGGTTGAAGGCTGCCTGGAGTTGCACCATGCTGTTCCAGAAAAAAAGGGGGGAAATTATACAGGATTAGTAAACAAATTGATGGAAAATGAAATTGATCTTTGTTTCCGCTTTAAGCCTTTACCATGGGGGAAGTGCCTGTAGGTGGTGGTGGCTGAGGAGCTGGAGTTTCTATCATTGTTGCCTGCAAAATTAGCCCAAAGTATGTAATTAAAACCTATAAGTAGTAGTATAATTTCAATTATTTTATATGCACGTCTTTTGAATTAGCTAACAGGCATGCATCTCATATCATCATCATCTGTCACAATGATTGCTTACATGGTTTTTGTGTAGCAGAAGAAACACGAGCAAGACACAAAGGATCAGATCTCTCATCGCAGAATGCATGTTGGCCTTGTTTATGATCAGTTATGTATATCCTCAGGTCACCAGCGGAAAGGACCCGATGAGTGGAAAATGAAGGGAGAAACTTAAGTGTGAAGTGGATGAGAACAATGCTGTGTTGGAGGTATAATGTAAGTGCTTTACCATATATAAAGGGCAAAACTAAGTGGGCTGCTGCTGCGTTCGTGATTTTGTGCGATAATTTAGGGAGGATTTGGGTTGTATTTTGCATGGAGAAACGGCCAAAGGGAACATCCCTGATGATAATAATTTTGTCTTCGTCTATATTCTTGCTATTGCTGATTCATCTCTTTCTCTAACGATCGTGAAATTATGATTGCAAGCCACGTGGAATCTGGTAACTGATTATAACTTGTGACTAAAGCTTGTTGCAATTATTAATTATGACAAATAGGATTGATTGCAGCTTTGTGGATCTTTTTCCTGATACAGATTTCAGACAATCATTGGAGCAACAATTAAGTAGGAGTAATTAATAGGTAAAATAGTACTATTTACAACATAAACCGTGTGTAATGGAGAATACTATGTGGCATGCGAAGATTGGAGAAGAATTCCAGTAGCATATCGATTGACAACGTCGTCGTATCCGCCATGCATGTGAATGAATACTCCCTTCACGAAAACGATGGCAGACTAGTGGGCTTAACTATTCACATGCATGTGATGGGTTCACATGTCTTCTCTAACCTTCCATTTGCAGGTGTCCTCTCCATATTTTATCAATTCCAACCACACACACACGAACACCCCACAGCAACTCTATGTGTGTGCTGAGGGGAAAATCACTTGCGGCCGCATACTTGAAGGGTTCTCATCTCTTTTGTCTTTATTAATCTCGTGAACCCATGTGGCGGTCGTCGAATTTTTGTTCGCTATGGATGTTAATTTGTCAACGAACAATTCGCGTATGTCCTACTCAACGTTGTGTTTCTGTATTTGACGTTGATTTACTGATTTTTGTGAACTTGTTACAATGTTGGATTTGGGATGAGTTTGGATAAACTCGAGCTTCAGATCATCTCATGGGATCACCCATAAAGCTATAGTTCAGATAAAATTTGATCGGATTGTCAACTCCAACACCCAAACAATCCCTATTTGGCCAGCCGAGTTTGAGAAACACCAACACCGAGTGGATCTGTGCAAATGTACATGTAAGCTTTAGAGCGGACATGGGTGATACACTTCACGTTGAAAATATCAAGAATGTAATAAAAAACAGTATTTTAGCTTAAAAAATACAAAAATAAAAAATAAACCGTTTTTAAGTGAAAAAAATTGACTCATAACACATAAACTTAAAATTTTGGGTCATGATATGGTGTGAACTAAGTTCACGAATATGTTTGCTCTCCCGCATGCTCATAACAGTTTCTCCTAAGATGGGCCCTCAGCAAGACTAAATAAAGTAGTATTAAAGCCAGTGATTTGGTTGTGAGAAGTATGGAGAAATGTTCATGAGATGAGCTTGTATAACAAACTTAAAAGGAAATTGGGCATACACCGCTTGCAAAGACATTCCTTAAAAAAAGTGAAGTCTAAAGGAAAATGAGACCCACGTGCTTGGGAAGACGAGTCCAATGCAGTGAGATGAGCCTGTAAATGGTCCAGTAAGGAATGAGACTCAAATTCTTTCAAGAACAAATCTAAGGAGGAGTGAGATCCACATGCTCATAAAGAGGAGCCTAATATGAAGTGAGGCTCGTTACTTCAACTAGTCCCATGTTCTTCGAATGGATCTCCTAGTTATTGAGAATACTATTAAATCAAATGACAGGGGCGTTGTTAAAAAAAAAAGATGGCTTCTCCCGGCCCTTATGCCTTGGGCGATGCACATGCTACAATAGGGGAAACAAAGGGTCACGCGAAAATGAGCAAATGAGTTGTAATTAAGGGAGGACAATGCCTACTGTGGTTCAATATGAAAGAAGTTGATATTTGGGAGAGTGTTGGAGATATTAAGTGTGAGTTAAAAAAAAGGTTGTAGGGACAAGAACATGTATGCTACATGAATGTTATGAGTAAATTTAATAATTGAAAAATAATTAGTTAGTTATAGAAAAATTAAAATTTAAATTTAAATAAGAATTTTATTAAATAATATGTTTGTTAGTGTGAATTTGAGATGATTTGTTGGGATTGAAAGTCCGAGTTACAAACATATGAGGACCAAATCGTTGGCCATTTCACCAGCAATGTTCTATCCAAGATGGAAATTAAAACTTTGATTGGATATCAGTCTTTTTCCCATTTTTCATATCTCTGTTCCATTTTTTTCCACAATTTAAACCATATCTCTAGAAAATTGTTTCGTTTTTTAAATTTTCTCTTATTCCAATATTCCACATTTATTATACGTTCACATAATCTCACTCTTTCCAATGCTGTCTTCTAGCTCTTTCCCTTATATATATATATATATATAATGTTATAATAATATTAATATATATTATATAATATATTTTATAATACATATATAAGAAAACTTTCAATAATATATATTCATTTATTATATTAACTAAATTTATTCTTACATAAACAATTAATTGTTACATCAACATAAATTTCTATTAAGATTTGCTTGTCGAATTACTATAACTATTACATTATTTCTCAAATATCATTCATTTACATATAATATCTCATTTTTTATATCTTATATCTTATATCTTGTAAGGAATTTATCCCTTTTTTTTTTCTCTTTAATTTAAGAATATGTTATTCTTAAAATGGAACATATATCCAATCGCAGTTTAAAAAGCTATATCCCAGTTATAAATGTCTAATAAGCTGCAATTCTAAACATGAATGTTGTTTCAAAATGGAGTGGGGACATCCACGTGACTTGCCACATCCTAAATTTATGTAATTAATGGACAACTAGACCAACGTACATGCTGGGCCCAAAAATATAAAATAAAATGAAGAGAAAGAAAATTGTAGCCTAAATTTTTCTCAAGAGAAATTGTGGATATTCTAATTGATATTGAGGGCTAAGGCAATTTAACCCATGCGAAAGCCAGAATCGTTTACCTTCGTTACGATAAAATGGATGGATTAGACATATCATTATCGTAAATTTAGATTATCGAGGGCTTCAATTATTGCCAAGCAACTTTTTTATCAATTAGTAAAAATATAATTAATCCATAATGACTAGTATAAGAAGGACCCAAAATTTGAATTTGATATTTTATAGTCACTTCTCTAATGACTATGACTGTGGTACTACAGAGACATATTAAATTATATTAACTAATTTTTGTATTTAGATACTGTGTTAAATTTAACTAATATATTGGAATCTACATAAAATATATACACATACATATAAAAAATGATATAGATATAAAGAGAGGTAGGTACTTTTGTAGTGGGGAGAGGCAAGTGTGGGACGGGGGGTTGGGAGGGAGAAGGCGGACGTGGAATCTTAAGTGGTGGGATAAAAAAAATAATATTAATGAATTGTAATTTTAAATAGTTTTTTGTTAATATATTTTATTATATTTCTAATATAAATTTTTGTAATTACGTACTTTATCAATGTAGCAATATGGAACTATATGATAACAATAAAGACGAGTGGTTGTAGACACCTACCTCACAATGGGTGCAGAGATGGCAGGTCAGGGCGTGCGTGGATTTTTCTTCTTCGATTTAAATGGGGTAGACCCGCACACCATCATTTTCAATTTCTAAAAACTATTACATATTTTACAAAAAAAATATTGCATAAAATTTTGATAACGATTTTGAGGTGCTGTTAAAAGTATCGTTACTTTGGATGTTATATAATACTTTTTAAAATTAATTACAACATTTATAATCAATAATTTTTTAATTTTACAATATTTATTTTTTAATATGACAAAGTTTAGATAACACTTTTAATACTTTATGCTATATTTTGGCCAATTTTGCAATACTCTTTTAAACCATTAATGACAATTTTTAGAATTTACGTAATACTTTTGATAAGTTTATGTTATTTCCGTTGTAACATTACATAATAGTTTTAATTTTTAAAGTATTGGTTTATAGCCATTGTAGTTTTAAGAAATAGTTTTAATACTTTTGGCTAAGAGTGTGTCCAATTAATTTATCCATTTAATCATATTGAATTGAAAAGTTTGATACAAATCGAATAGATACATCAGAAGCCCCACATCAAAAACACACGGACATACGCAAATGACAGAACTCGCAAATTTACGTCTATTACAAAACAAATAGTTAGGGGGCAGGCTATCGACAGCAATTGGGCGAAAAGGAACTCACTCGTTTGCCCACTTTCGTCAAACAAATTCATTTATCAAAAACTAATGAAGAAACATAATTTATAACGAAACGATTTAACACAATTTAGCTTAAGTAATTCAATGCAAATTTTATACATTTCTTGGCTCAACGTAATATATTATTACAAATCTTATAGAATTTTTGACAAATTGCGACATGCTATTAATCTAAAGCGATGCGTTTTAGGTTTCAGTTTTGCTCCAAGTTCAATTCCTTATTCCGCAATCAAGAAATCAAAATTAAAATGAAATCTAAAATCACAAGAAAAAATCAAACACAATTTCGAACAATACTCAAACTAATTCAAATACTCTTAATAATACATGGTTTAACCCTGGTAAGGCAAAGAACACATTTGTTTGTTTTTATTTTTATTATCACAAATACACGCTATAATTGTTTATTTTCTTAATTTTTTTTTGAAAATTTTTTACTTTTACACTATTTAAAAAAAACCATCTAAAAATACACGTTCAAAAAATAAAAACAAACATAACCAACTTCTATCAATTTTTTTTCCTAAAGCAAATGTATTAAAGTTACTCAATTATTAAAGCCCCACTTGACAAAAGCCAAAATATCCCTCGTCGTCTAATCTAATCATAAACAAATGCATTTGTGAGCTACTTTCATACTCTCTAGTTCGACAACTAATACATATAAATAATGAACCATCAGTGAGACACATGTCTTTTTTCTTGATAAGAAAATTCATTAACATTTATGTATGATTCAGTGAATCATACATCAACTATTCTTTTATTTTATAATTATATGATTCATTCATTATGAAGGTTCCAATTAGTCAGATATGATCTTATCCTAAGTACCACAACTGGGACATGGTATTAAATTAATAATATTCTTGGTGGTCTACCCACTAACCCCGCCATGTTCTGACGCGGATTTGCTTTGATTTCAGATATTTATCCGGTCCCACTGTCAACATTAATTAATCTCTCCAATCGTCACCGTCCGATCATCTTGTCCTGTAATAAAACGACAATTATGGGAATTTTAAAAGCGCCATGTGATTGGGCCCACCCAACGGCCCGCGACTGCAATTCCAACGCCGGTCCGTTTCCGCGCTTGTTCTTTTTCAGTGACCGGCTGCCCACCGGCTATGTCCGGTCTATCTCATTCCATATGTACAATATTCCTTGCGCATCGTACAGATCTGGTCCTGCCAACGGAGGGACCGTTTGGTTCGTCGCCAGTTGGATTTCAAAAATAATAATTTTAAATTTATATTGCCTAATGTTTTTGTAAGATAGAAACTACAAGCTCAGAATTGATCATTAGAGATTTAATCAATATATTAAACTTAATTCAAATTAAATTTAAAATTTGATAGAGATTAATTGTTCATCCTAGTTATGCTTTAGAATTTAGTGAATGTGACATTTGGCAAATTTTAAAAGAATTATTATGGAAAAAAGTAATGTAAATTAATGCCATTCAGTTTTGGAAATTATTTCTATATAAAAGAAGGCATTTCCTAACATTAGACATGTTTATGAACAAATTTCTTTGTAAATAGTAAAGGTCGTTACAATTGAATATATTTCCCGAGGATTTAAACTATGACCAATTTTTTGTCAATATATACACATATTAATATATATATATATATATATATTATTAAATGAAAATATAAATCTGTTGATATATTGATATGTTAAACAATGTAAATGTAAATATTAAGTCATTTTGAAAATAAATAATTCTAAGCATAATGTATTATAATTTATCTCAAATTATGATTAATTATACCTTTGTGATATCAAGTTTGAAGTTTTCAGTTAACTTTTTTCCCGAATTGATAGCAATTATAGACAAAAGAAGAAAAAAGGGTGGACTCTGTGCAATAAAGCAAAAAAAAATTGTTAAAATATAAAGGGAGAGAGAAATTGCAGTAGAAAGGTAGTTGATTTCCCAAACAAGACCTTGTTTTGTGTACGCCTTTTTAGGTTGTCTTCTGGGAAGTCAATCAGTGGGCAGGCTCGGTCAGTAACCGAATCTAAGGCTCGTTTTGAAACCTCTAGGTTTGGATGGTCTGGCCCTATTAAATATCGTCCCCTCTGACGAAGATTGAGTCCTTGCTCTTTACGTGCAAATTGGAATTGGAGGTTTGGGCTCGGGGAAAAGAAAAATCTTTCCTGCAAGGTACTGTTCATGGACTAAGTCTTCGCAGTATCTCGTTTCAATTTTAAGTTGATTTCATTATTAATGTTATAAATCAACTCGTATGCTGTTTTAAACAGATGGATCTGAGTATACTTAACCAGATGATGAACTTTCGATGTGAAAAATTTGAACCTATTAAACCGAAATTTGCTGAGCTTCTGCTGATATTTGTTCGATGGCTGGCGAAATAGTTTTTGATTGATATAGTTATTCAATCTGCTATTTTACCGAATTGGAATTCTTTTTTCAGGTGGATTCGCAAACAGACATAATTTTTTTTTCTAAAGTATATTCGGAGTGCTTTTTCTGAGAGATCAATTTTGAAAAAAGTATTTTCTATTGAGGAAAATCAAAATATAGGGCGGAAGGATATTCGCGAAATTTGGATTATTCAGATTGTTTTCATACTTGATAAATATGTGTTCAATTTTAAATAAAAAATTCTTTATTTGTAATTTCGGCTTGCGGATCATTTATTGATTCAAGAGAAACTAAATTCATTCTTCGATCTCAGGTGACTTTGATTGAACAGGAAACCTATCATGGCTCTAGTATCTGGTGGAAGGTCCACGCTCAATCCAAACGCTCCCCTGTTCATTCCGGCAGCCGTGAGACAAGTGGAGGACTTCTCGCCGGAGTGGTGGGACCTCGTGACAACTGCCACCTGGTTCCGAGAGTACTGGCTCAGCCTGCACCAGGGAGAAAATATCTTTGGTGAGGACGAATATGGTTTTTACGGAAACGATGTTGTTGAAGCGTTGCCAGATGACATCGATCTTGATATGGATGAGGATATTTTGTACATGGAGGCCCAGTTTGAGGAATTTCTTCAGTCATCTGAGGCAGAATATGGGCGTAAGGCGCCAACAAGAGTGATGGAAAATGGTACAGAAGTGAAATTTTACCTGATTACATTTTCCTAGTATTAACTGAATTTTTCTCAAAGGGACGCCATTATTCAACAAGGTGGTGTTGGCATTATTATAGATCTTTATACCAGGTTTTACTTTTCTTGGTTGGGTTAAAGTCTCAAAAAATTGTTCGAATTGATTTAGGAATTTGATGGGTGCTGGATCATATTGTTTGGTAGTGCTGTTAAAAGAAAAGGAAACAATGACCATTACGGTAGTTGACACTTGATAGAGTATACTGTTTAGTTAGAACTGCTGTGGTCTGGATGCAGGCAATTTGTGGTAAATTGATGTTAGAGATTCTCTTAACTGAACTGATTTTGCACATAGTTTTTTCGTAGTAAAGGTTTCGTTTTGTGCTGGTTCCCTGGCTTAGGTAAGAATGCTGATGCACTAATGAAGAGTCTGCACATGCCAAAGGACAAAGGTCAAAAGTCTCCTAGGGAGGGGAAGAAGTACTGGGAGAAGCCAGCTAAGCATGTTGCTCCCAAACACAGCCCCCGGTTCATCCAGCAGCCACGTTGAAGGTTTAGTAGTGAGTGTTTACCGTCTACATCCTACCTAGCAGTTTGTCTCAGCTAAGCAGCACACTTGCGTTCATTGCAACTTTTCTGTATCTAGCCTTGTTCATAGTCTAATGTCCAGTTTAAGATTTAACACAAAATGTGGCCTGAAGGCAAAAAGTTAAAAAAAAAAAAAAAAGAAATATTGTAGAACTCATTTACAGAAAATGAAAAAGAGGTCCTTTCAGTTGATTATACTATTGTGTAGATCATTTATAATTGGAGATCGCTTCCGTCAAGCGAGTTTAGGGTGTTTAGTATGACGACAATATTATGAGCTTATATGTGTGTAATACTTGGAGTGTCCTTTTGCTATTGAGATGCCTCGGGGATGACCTCTCAAGTATTGACCCTTTGTCCGTGACACAGGAAATTTGGGTTTTGTTTGGACGTAAAATGTGTTGAATATGAAATTTTGTATAAAATTTTTAAAATAGTGTAAAAGTAAGGACATGTTTTTTTTTTTAAATACTATGTTTATAATAATGTGGTAATTTGCATCCAAACCTACGTTAGGAAGTTCCGAATGTACAACATAGGGACGGGATGTCTTCCAGTGTATATGCGTGAATGGAGGATTGAGGCGCCTATTATATTGCGTTATGAATGACAAAAAATGTAAAAGAAGTTGTAATACAAAAATCTAAAATTTCTTTACTGAATTTGAATTGCAACTAATCTGATCTTAAAAGAGAATATATATACAAATATCTCTGTGTGTGTGTGTGTGTTTTTTTTTTTTTTTTTAATATTAGATAGTGGTATTTTTATTTGAATAAACTTTTATTTATTTTTTATATTAACAAATTAAGTTAATTGTAATTCTATTTTTAAATTTCTTTGAGGAGCTTATTCATTTTATATAGTATAAATATATAGTTTGTAACTCGCGAATTCGACAATTTGATCGCTGGATGAGGACAAATCAATCGATCTAAACCTTTTGGATTGAAAAAGTTTACAATCCTATGCAATTTCTAATTTTTGTAAATCTCGGATAGAATTTTTATTATTAAAGCGACTGAACTGGTTGTGAACACCCCCCCTCACTGTAAGAGTAAAGCCTTTATTGTGAGTCCGTCTGTATCGAATTGAGAAGGATTTTTATTATTTAAGCGTGCGAACCCGACTTTCGAAATTTAAGCATGCTTGGTATATTCCTAAAAAGTTCTCTAAAACCCATTTTCATACATTTTCACATGCTAGAAATAGACAGGTATGTATTTTGCGGTAAATATTATATTTTTTAATTATATACTATTATTATTTATGGACCGTTGCATACAATTAAAATTCTATTGGGGAAAAAAATTGAGATTCATTGCTATAATTTTGAATCTAGTAAATTAATGTACTCTTTAGAGTCTCTTTACATATTTTCTGAAAAAATGGTCATTTTTTACTTCAAAATATATTATAGGCCTAAAAATTAACTTTTATCCTTGTTTTCAATTAATAACAGTGGACTTTTATTTTTTTATTATTTTTCAAATTGTAGTTATTAAATATTGAGTTAGATATTTATTTTATTGTATTTATCAAATCGCAGTTAATATTAGTTTCTTATTTCAAAAATATTAATTAGTTAAATAAAAAATTGTAATTTTAAGTTTTATTATTAGGATTGGTTCAAATTGCAATACTTTTATTAATAAATTAATTTTTGATGGTGCCTTTTAACTAAGTAAAAATAATGTATAAATAAAAAACTATTTAAACTTTTATTTATATAAATAAATTTTGATTAACAAAAAGATTTACTTGATCACAAATATTTATCTCGAAGCAATTCGGTGAAGTGAAAAAATTTAATGTAAAATATTATATAAATAGTGATTTATCCAAATTACTGAGAAAAAAATTATACTTATTGAAGAAATTCACATTCAAGAAACAATTACCCAAATTGAAAATAATTAGAAGGAATTTATATCGATCTAATTATCTTTTAGTTTTTAAATTTTATATTACATTGTTGTATGCAAATTAAAGGTCACTCCATTTTCATTAACATAACGTTTATAATATTCTTTGTATACAACATTCGTAGTTCATATTGTTAAAAACCTTAAATGATAATTTAGACAAATAAATCCAATTAAAATTATCTTTTATTTCAAAAATTATTGAACTTTTATTCGGATTATATGCATTCTATTCATTATTTATTCTGCACCTTTAAAACATAATAAAAATAATTTGTATAACTTTAAAACTAATAATGTGTCAAGACCATTCTATATTTATATAAATACAATTAGTCAATTTGTTTTCTATTAGTTTCATACGAAGTTCAACATAAAGGTTTAGAACTAATTTAATACTCTCATTATTACGTTATATTCCTTATTTTATCATTTTATTTTTCAATATCTACGATTTTCAAATTGGTTGATCTTCGACTAAATTTTTAAATAATTATAATATCAAATTAATCTAAATAAAAATGTTTGTACAAATAAAATAAATTTACTTTATCTTTTTAGGTTCTATAATAATATTATTCATATTAATTTAATTGTTTTAACTTTTATATAGATTTTAATTATACTTATTTTTTTGTTTTTATATATATATACACACACACACATATATATATATATATATCTGTGTGTGTGTATAATTTTTTCTGATCTAACACCCATACATTGACTTAGAATTTTGAAAATACCTTATTTATAAGTTGTTTGGTGCCAAATCACTAAAATGTCTCTAAAGAACTTACTTACCAAACAGAGCGCATTTTAATTAGCTTATGATGTCGTCACATCCATGGTAGATATATATAAGTATATATTATTACTAGGGGTTTGTTAGCCCCATTAATGATTTTGACCAAACTTTTAAATTCCCAAAAATTTGTACTTTCTTAAAATTATTTTATAATTGTTTAATTATATAACTATATAACTTGCTGTCAAATTGTTAGATATCAATATTCATGTAATTCAAAGTTTAAATTGTTCTATAGATCAAGCAATTATGTATTTAGTATTTTAAACAAAAATGTTGTATAATAATTGATTATATAAATTGTTAACAAAAATATTGTATAATAATTGATTGTATAAATTGTATTTAAATTATTTAATTGGACAATTATATTTTAATAACTTGTTATCAAATTTTTGAATACAACAATTCATATAACTCAAAGTTTAAAATATTTTATGAACCAATAAATTATATATATTCAAAAATTTCAATAAAAATATTCTATAATGATTAATCATATAAAGTCTTTTTATTCTTAAATTTTAGTAAAATTACCTTCTATTCATATTAAGTAGACAAGTTTCATAAACGAAGAAATCATGTTTTATTTACGTTTGTTTTCCCTCCTAGAATTTTTAATGCATTTTCTTCATTATTTCAATTGTTATATTCTTTATTCTGCATTAACAATTCTTAATTTAAGACTGGTACATTATGATAACTTGCAAAAATACATTCCAAAAATCAATAAAATATGCCACTAAATATTTGGGCTAAAAGATGATTCATAATATAATTTTTATCCTTAAATTTAAGTATAATTAATTTTTCACTCTTGCAAAAAATAAAATGCTAAAAACTATTTTATTAGAAGGTATATATTTGAATTTTTTAATAAAAAATTTTAATTTGAAAAATTTATGATATTTTATCACTAAGGGTTTTATGTTGATTATTCACTATTTATTTGATAAAATTTATTTATTTTTATAATTGGCATGCAATTGTTATGTAGTTTATGTTTTGTGAATTGGTATGCATATATGCTTACCATCACATATTATTCTTTAATATCCATTTGCTAGTTTTAAGTTTTATTTGTTCTTATAACATTAATCTTACTGTACCATATTTGTATTATATTGTGTTTAATGGAGTATATATGTAATATATTAAAAATTAATCACTTAAATATTATCCTTTTTAACATGCCATTTTCTCTCTTATATGACATTTTAATTTTATATTTTTTAGCATACTTTTATTGCTATGATATTATATTCCAACTGATCTATTGGAACTTTTTTTTATCAAATAAAATATTTTATCTTTACAACTCAAAGGTTTATGTTGACAATGTTTTGTTGCTGATAATTAAATTTTAAAATAAAATAATATTTTATACAAAATGTGGATTAGATTGTCAAAATTTAGCTCATTTTTAAATATTTTATAACATAATCATATTTTATAAACTTAGTGATATTACATACAGAATGTTTTCGTTTTATTTGGTTCTTTAACTCATTATTGTAGCTTTGCATATATATTCCGTTATTTGTTTTATTGTCTGAGATATTATTTATCTAATGTTTATATTTATAAATTTTTAATTAATTGATTGATTTTTCTATTTATCATCCCGTGAATTTATTTTTAGCCTTAGATATATATAGTCACGAAGTTATAGTTTGATTATCTATATTTAATTATGAAATTTTTATACTTTATAAATAATTTATAATTATAATAAATAATGTAACTAATTTATATCATTAATTTTTTAATTTCCATGATATTACTTAATTTATGGATAGCTACATAAGTGTTTTAGGTAACTTAGAATTCCGTTGATTTACTATTACTGAGGATTCCTATTTTAATTAAAATTTAATTTTTAACTAATTAACTTTATTTGTTAATAAATATATATATATATTTAATTAAGGACATAATTTTCTTTTCACAATTGGTGAAAACATACATACTTTTTAATATAGTAGAGATATTAAAAACCACAACCTATGATTGATCAAAATTTTTAATTTTCTTTCTTCTACATATTCAAAACCTACTTAATAAGTCCTAAAAACATACCTAATTATGAGTAATCATTAAATTTTTTCTTTTCAAATCAACTCCATCTAAACACATATCCCTAATTACTTCATATTTCTAAAAATTTACTTTTTTTTTTCAATTTTTTCTTTGAAAAATCCTTTTTTTTTTTAAAAAAAAAATAGATATCCATTCAATCGCCACTGTGTAGTTTATTATTAAAGTGGTTATTTACTTGTATCCGTTCCTACATTGAAAATGAAGTATTTTTTCAAACGTTGAGGAGAATATTATGCATGATAATGCTTTCAAACTAAGCAACAGCAGGAATTACAAGACTTCCTAGGGGACATTATAGTAGAAATGTGTCCTACGCAACGCATATGTAAGAATATTGAAGTGATCACATTGAGACTTGATCAATCTGAATGAAGGCAGGCTGCATGAAGAGCGCTAGTCAGGCTGTCAGCTAGTTATATGTGTTCTATGGTTTTTCTTGTTTCTTCTCTGGATTTTTCTTCTCTCTACAACTCATAAATCTTTATCTTCGCTTTTTCGAGGCTATCCAATTTGTCCCTTACTGCTATTTGGTGTTCTTGTTTCCAAAATTTTTCCTCAGGTAAGGCGAGCATGTTGTCTGGACCAACATTGTAATAATTCCTTCTTCTACACGGAGGATAATGGATCTGACTATCCTTGCTCGTGCTCTCACCAGACAACATTCTTTTCAACATCTCAAATTCTCCATTTTACTATCATTGGAACAGCATCACGGGATGAGTAAGATGAGATATATTCAAGAAAATCTCATCAAGAAAAACTGGCAAGCTTTTAAACTCCTGGAAATTAAAGTTTAAGAATGGGGAACTATAAATTAATCGTGGTATTCCACCCCGTTAACCCCCTCCTGTGGATGATATGCTCACCTTAGCTCGATGAACAAACAATAGGACAATATCTTTCATTTTGAAGTTTCATTAAATAGAGTTATACAGATGAATGCCACGTATACACCCCACGTCGGTCTGTAATTTCATGCCCTTCCACTATGTTACGTCCTAACAGGAGAGAATTAAAACAGTAAGAATTATGGAAAGATTTCCTGGAAAGACGTACCAGATCACCATCGAGCCACTTCCATGGTGAAGAGTTGATTACTAGCAAATTAAAATTCCAGGAGTTCAACTCCAGACCAATGCCCGAAAGATCGAAAGGAAAAGCAAAAAGATTGCGGAACACTCGGGCACATGATCGCGACCACTGTCTCCGCCAGAGAATTGCTGGCCTTCCGCGTTCTCTCCCACCGAGATTTGCTCACCCTTTACCACCTCCACGGGGAATATACAGTCTGCTGTAGATGGGTCCTCGGTGACCAACTTCCCCAACCCTCCGAAATTGCATTCACTCTCGTTTTGAAACTTGGACTGAAAGTACACGTTGAAGGCGTAGGAAACGTTCTGCGCGTGGGTGAGTTTACTGCAGGACCCCCCTGGCGCCAGGTTGGTGCAGTCAGCATTCTTACAGGCGTAATCAAATTTGTCCTTCACCTTTATGACATCGGTTACGTCCTCATTGAACACGCACCAGCGTTTGGGCATTCGCATGATTCCCCTGGCCATGGTGGGGTAAACGTCGCGCCCCTGACCCGTGAGGTCGATCTTGTACTTGGGCTCCCCGTTGGAGGTGTAAATACCCCAATGCCTGGTGAACGGGTGCGAGAAGGGCATTCCGTTTTCATCGGCCAGGGAATGTACGTAGACGTCAATCGGCCCCGGGCGCATCGGTGTCCCCCTGTCGCTAGCCACCCACGGCAGGAAGCTCTTGTAGAACCTCTCCGCCGACGAGGCGTTCGCCCCATGGTAGCCGTCGGTGGGCCAGCCGACGTGGCCGACAACTATTTCCAGGTCGGACGCACCCGCCTTCTTCAGCGCCCAAGCGAAGGAATCGATCAGGAACTCGATCACGTTGGTGTAGACCCCTTTCACGTCCTTCACGACGTGCTTGGATTTATTGTCCATGAAGGCGAAGTCAGGATCCAGGCTGTGCTCGCTAACGTACGAAATGGGGAACATTTCAATCACAAACGGAGATCTGTGCTTCCGGAGAACACGGATGAGTCTGGCGAGTTCGTCCCCGACGTCGTCCCTGAATTCAGCTTGGGATGGTCTGGTCCAGTTGCCCTTCAAAACCGTGTCAAGGTGTGTAACGGTTACCTTCATTTGGCTTCCTTTTCCAGCTTCGTTTAGGGCTTTTTGAACCCTCTCCATTGCGTCTATTGCGGTATTAATGGAGTCTTTGGACTCCATTCCAGGATGGAGGACGCCACTTCCAATATAAACATACCTGCAGCCACATGATCGTATATACATGTATAGATCTTTCTCCAGTCAACAAAAATGTTTGTTTTTAGGCACAAAAATGCATATTGTATATATGTACTACCTTACATTACAAGACGAGAAATATGGTCCTCTATCTTTGACCCACTTCTGGGCACTCTGGTCGGACCCCATTGTTCGGAAATCATACACCTGGATGTTGAGCCTAATCCCACTTCCGGAAAAGGCTTTCAGGATATCCTCCTCACCAGAATAGACTCTGGCCGCTCGAATCTTGTTCTGCAAAAGCAAGTCAACCACCGTTGATGGGAGCAATCTCTGAGCACTGGTCCTTCCCCAGTTGATACCTATTGTGGCGGCTCTGGTGGCGCCGCGGCTTGACAACAAAGCCACCAAAACGTACGCAAGAATCATCATGTGGAAGGGCACGCAGGAAAGAATGTAGATTAGCCAGAATTGAGATGATTTCCCAATTCTGCGGGACTAACATGGATCTACGTACGGGGAGTTAGATCATGGCTGGAAGGGAATGGGAAGAGTGAATTGTGGAGTTGGTGGGAGAGACGGGTTTTTGTAGGTAAGGAGAAAAACACGAGTGATAGCTATTCATTTTAACTACTCTTCCTTTCAATATCAGGCATCCATATTTAGTATATCTGAGGACGTCTTATTTTAAACCTGAAACCATATTCCCTCCGTTCTAAATTTAGTAAATTAAGCACTTCAATTATAACCAAAACTCAGACAATCTTTTACATGAATCAACACAAGAAATCGGAAGTAGCCGCTTTGAATTTTGTCCCAGAGAAGAAAGAAGAGATGATAAACATATAATCTAAATGCCAAAGCAAGCATGAGTATGCTCCAAAATTAGGGGCAGTAATTGAAAAGTTAAGACATAGTTACAGAAGCTGCTTTTGGATTAATTAGCCAGATAAAACTCAGAATTTTCACTGTGGATAAATTATTTATTCTTTCTTTTGAAAATTATCAATTTCTCACATTGGAAATGCTATTAATTAATAGTAATATCGTTAAGAAACCATTATGCTTGATAAACATTTGTTTTGATGCATCAAGGAAAAAACGGTTTGTTATAACATGGTGATTGTATTGTTTTTTTTTTTTTATTGATTGTCAATTGAAATCTTATTTATACGTTTGACACTAACAAACCAAGAATACTCTTCCAATAAGAAATTATTTAATAAAGAGTAATATTTTTAGGGAAGATTTAGTTCATAATGCGTCCCGTATGCATCACGAAGAAAAAATGAAATAGAAGCAAAGACAAAATAAACATCACTCTAATTTAAGAAGATGATGAAACTTTTTCTTGATTCTAAACATGGGGAAGGTGGACAGATTGTTTTCTGCTAAGGGGGTAGATTGTTTTAGGGTTTAAACAATGTGTATAAGTTGAATTCAATCAGGTTAAAAAATCTACATAAGGTAGATAAAATAAAATATGTATAAGGTAAATAAAATATCTAACGAAAAATTAATTTGGTATGCAATTTTTTTAAAATTTTATTGACTTATTTTTCTCCGAATATTGATTGAAAATATTCCTTATATAATGTATAACTAAAAATAACGGACAAGTAAAAAAATTTCAACAGGTAGAATGGGGAAAAAATATTGATTAAAGTAGGAAATTTAATAATTTTCATTCTAATTTTTTTGTGATGGATTACTTTTTGTCACATTTTACATATTTTATTGTGAGGAACAATGCCAATTTTTGGGAGAAATTCGTATTTTATCACATTAATTTTATTTTTAGTGAGGAAACAAAAATCTTGTCGCATTAAGTGAAAAAATTTCAAGGAAAACTATATTGGTCGTATTAGTATATTTAATACCGAAAGATTTAATTTCATTGAAGAAATGGTCATAGAAAGAGCATTTTTGTTGAAGTAAGCCATTAGTAGAATTATGATTGTCGAAGATCACATGGTTTATGAGAAGGATCATTTGGAGATAATATCGGGATTGACATCCATTTTACCTAATAGTCTTTATGTAACATTGGTACTTTTTTATTTTGGAGGTTACAGAGTAGACACTGTTCTCTAGAATAATTCCTCAGAATAGGTTCTGTGCATACACGTTTTATAAACATCCTTTTGTAGTCAAAACTTTTATGGAAAAAGAAATACAACTTTTATCATGACATCTGGGCCAAGTTTCTAAAGTCCTTACATATATGTCACTGGAGAGAGTGAAAAAATGGATGTCTAAACTTCTGCCAGTTCTTGTGGACCTCGTGATCTTCTAGCAAAGAGAGACAAGCAGTTGAGGACATGGCAGAAGTGGATTTTGTGGCAGAGGTTGAGGTAACATGCAACACAAAGAACGACGAGCAACTGATAAACAAAGAAATTGGTGTGTAATGTTAATTATTGGGCATGGTTTGGGCATGTAAAAGTTGATTGCTGACGAGGGGAAAAACAAGAGAACAAGAGGAGAAGGAGCTCAAGTTATTCATCGCCTATCACGAAAAACAAAGCCACTGTCGAAAATATTTCGTTTCTGGGCAACGACTGCTCTAATCACACGACAGAAATACAATCGTTGTTTAAGGAGGTTGACGAGTGTTACAAAATGAAAGTGAGGCCTGGCAATGACAAACAAATGCAAGTAGAAGACAAAGGTACCATTGCATTCAACAATTGGTCATGGTAATATAAAGATTCATTATGGTTTCTATTTCGTTCCTAGCTACTCTATATCAGAATCTATATATTGAGTGTTGGCAACTTATGCTTAGTAGATATTCAATTTTATTTGATAATGTCACTTATTTGATTAGAGATAAAAAGATAGAACAAGCTATAGTTGATGTTATCATGACATCAAAATTATTTTCACTTAGATTATGGCATCTATGGTATGGTCGTTTAAATGTAAAATGTTTGAAATTGTTGAGTCAAAAAGAAATGGTTTTTGGGGTGCCTAAGATTGATTCTTTAGATGCACGTGATTGGTGTGTGTGTGTATATATATATATGGGAAACAATGCAGAAATCGTTTCCTAATTTCGGTCGGAATCTTTTGAGCTTGTACATGCTGAATTGGTCCTCTGAAAAAACAATTACTTGGAGGGACTAGAGATTTTATGTTATTTGTAGATGACTACAGTGGAACGAGTTATAAGGTGTAATTCTAGTAATCTAAATCAGCAACATATGAAAACTTTAAAAAGTTCAACACACATGTGAGGAACCCGTTTAGAAAGAAGAATCCGTATATGGAATGAAGAAGTTGCAGCAACTAATGAGAATGAGACATGGGATATAATTAGTAGACCTTCCTAAAGGCAAGTACTGGGATAGCATGCTTATTTCAGAACCCAACTTAGTGTTTCCAACTTTGAGTCAAGGAGAAGTGTTGGAAAGTCTAAATTATTAATGCCTTTGATTTGATATTTTAGAAATCTGGTTGTTATCTGATTCTGGATTAGTGCACAAATTTCTTCCCTAATTGAATTAATTATATGGTGGTTAAAGCGCACTTAAAGGCATGAAATAATGAGAAAAACAACTAGCAATTATCTGTCAAGAAATTCTTCTCAGTCCTTTGTTCTTTTACACTTGTTCTGCACTTCAACCAACGTGTGGAACTCGAGATATGGTCAAGGAAGATAGGCGACCCGAAGCAAGCAAGAAACTTGACACGTGCATATAGATCGAGATTTCAATGAGTTGAGGGTTGCATAGATGAACACTACAATACGCAGCCCATTTCCATGCAAGATTATATATGCACTTGCATGCACGTTACCTGTAATTCAATGCCAAACCAAGCCCAGAAGACTGAAAGAGACTACAAAGAGATCGCAGAATATTCAGGCGTCTTATATATAGTGAAGCGTGCTTCCGTCCGGCACCGTCTGAGCTTTCACCACCTCCGCCGGGAATACACACTCTCCTGTAGATGGGTCCTCCGTGAGACAGGCAGGTGTAATCAGCCACGAGACAGGCTTCATCAAAATGAATTTGTAAATTTTTTTTTATAATACAATTATTGCGGACAAAAATTATATATTAATTTCTAAAGCAGTGTCCTCGTTTCATAATTTTAAAACTTTTTAGTTCAACCTATATAAGTTTACTAACTTTTTGATATATAATAATACTTTATTTATCAAGAAATTGATTTATAATCATTAATTTCTTTGTATTTCATTTTATACATTAAATACAGTTATAATTTATTGTTTTGTATTTATTAGTTCTGCGCTGTAATTTACTTGAAAACAATAGTCAATTCTATATAATTGTCAGTTCAAGTAAAATTTAATTATTAAAAAATGCATATAAATTATCATTTCAAAAATATAATTTATGCTTGCATGCACATAGCACTGTTAGACTCTAGTATATATACATAAATATGCACTAATATTTTAAAATCTAATTATTAAATAAAATAATATATGAATTAAATCATTGCACTTCTAAGACATAATGATATTAATTTTTGAACGAATATACGCCATTATAGCAACGTATAAGTCAATATTGTTGACTGTCCATTGATGGTCTTGATTTTCCTTCTTTAGAGTATGGAAAGATGGAAATACCCTCTAAATTTCTCTACAAATGGGATGCTAAATTACACTCCAAAAATGTAAAAAATAACCGCCCATATCCCTTTTTTTTTTTTTGGGGCTCTTTATTATTTCTTTTTCTTCTATTTTGATTATGCTGCTTTCCCCTTTCGATCCACCTCTTCTCGAACAGCACTATCTGCAAATGTCCCTCACCTCAAACCAGCGTTGTAAACATTACGCTCGGTGAAAATATTTTAACGTGCATTCCAACATTACAAGACCCTCAAATCAGAACATTCTCACAGCTCTTCGGTTTGTTTTCATTGTTAAATGTATCTTTTTAAAAAAAATAAGAGAGGAAATTTAAAAAATATAATATTTAGTTTTTGTTTTTTATCCAAAAATGAAAACACACGTGGCCTTCAAGTTTTGTAAGTACTCACGACCTTCTTAAGGTGGACTCGCTCCTACTCCTATGCTGTTCCTTTGGAACATCTGCCAACGGTCAGAACTCTTGTCGTCCAATGAGCAGATTTATATTTGTACTGCCATACAAAACATCAAAAATACCAATGCAGCATTTGTATTGGAGTTGCTATTCAATACTAGAAATCCCTGTTAGTGTTAACCCATGAATAAAGGTTCCTTTTTTAGTCCTTGTCCATTCTTCTATTTTCTCTTTCTATTTTTTTTTTTTTTTTGCATTTTATTTCCTATTTTTTTATTTCCTATTTTTGCTTATTTAAATAATTTATTAATTTTATCCTGAAGGATTTAAGTTCATTTTTTGATATTCTCTCCCATTTTTTCGCCTCTTTTTTCATTTTCTATCTATGCACAATTTCTTTACTTCTTCGAATTATTTTTTTAATCAAGTTTCAAATTGGTTTCAAAAAAAATCGAAATTGAAGTAACCATAAAAGAAGTAATAAAATCCAAAAACTATGTACACATATATTTGTATTAACTTTTCAATTACAAAAAAATTACCTAACAGAGAAAAATGTAAAAGAAAATTAAGATATAAATTAAATCTCAGAACAAGAGAAAAATAATCAATAATTTGAATGAAAAGAATTGTTCAAACAAAGGACAAGAAGGTAAAAAAGAAGAAAGAAAACATGAAATAAGAAGGGAGGAATGAAGAAAAGTAAAACTGTGAGAGATAGAGAGCAATAAAGCAAAAAATATAAAATGGAAAAAAGCAAAAATAAATAAAAATAATAAAAATTGGCGAGAAAATCAAGAAACAACTGAAATTGTAAGGAAGAGAAAATTAGGAAATTATTTAAATAAGAGAAAAAATATTCAAACAAAAATAAAAAGTAAAAAAACATAAAATAATGGAAAAAAATTTTTAAGGAAAGACACAAAAACATGACACTTGTCACGTAGAAGTCGTACACTCAGATTGCGATAACATTAATTACGATTTTATTTTTACACATTTTTCATTGTGTTTTGTTCTCAATAATTTTTAAATATCTTATAAATTAACCAATAGAAAATTCAATTTACTTAAAAAATAAAAATTCTCACACATTTTAAGTTGCAGTCTAGACAAAATAAAGAGCGATGCAAAAGGTGTCGATGAGCAAACAAATAAAATGCACTTAAAAGCATAAAGAGACGTCATTGGCTCAACAATCTTTTAATTAATATTTAAAAGATTCTACAAAGTAAATTGACTAAGACATTTCTCAAAGCATTTTGAGTACTGTCGGACGCCATTGTCTACAACTATACATTTTAATTGAGTAATTATTAAAAGAATTTAATATTCATCAACCAATTAAATAATTTTCATAAAGATTAAAGAAATTGTAAATTTTTGGGAAAAAAAAAAAAAAGAATCGAGTCGAATGCTGTCCAATTTGGTCAACGGACCAACCGACTGTCTCTATTGGTAGAATATAAGACGTTTCACAAAATACCCTTAAAATGAAAACAAAAATATGTCCATATCTATTATGCTTATATATTAAGGCTAAATTTCTAAATTTGGTTGCATAAAATTTTATAATAGCCTTATTTTAATAGTTCACAAATTTTCTTCTTTTTATTATATTTTAATATAATTTTGTATTTCTTCTTATCTACTATGTATTTCGATTAACTTCTTATACAGATAATTTTTAAAATTACTATATACTTTTTTAAAATTTTAATCTTTATCATAATTTATAATAATAAATAAAATTTTATAAATTATAACATTTTTAGATAGTGTACTATTATTACTAATTATATATTGAACAACACAAGATATATTCCATTTAGCTCTGAATTTACAAACATAAACCCCATTTCTTTTCGGGAACAACTAGTGATGGGGTAGGGGTGGGACAGGGATGCTTCATCCTTGGTTTTCGCTTTCTCCGCCCCGTCTCTCACCTGTCCTGATCCCTCGGTGCTTCTTTGAGACTAAAAAATTTTAAATTTAAATTTATTAATAATATTACAATTAAAAATATTATTTTATACTTATAATAATTAATTAACTACTTTAATGTAAACCTTTGTATAGATTAAAATGAAACTTTTTGTATTTTTATTTATTATAATTAATTTGATTTTTCATTTTTTATTATAAGAAAAATATATTAATTTTTTAAAAAATACATATTTCATTACAATTTAAATGTATATTTGTTCAAAATTAATTTTTTTTGTAAGATTTTTTTTCTTTTAATTATAAATAGAGTGATCTAATTTTTAAATTAACTAAATTTTAAATTATGTATAAATTTATGTAATCCCGGGACGGTGACGTGTGCACCCGCCCTATTCCTATCCTAGATCACCTAATGCTTCACTATCCGAGAACAAATAACGCTTCTTCAATTCCTGTACTTTGAGCACCTTTTTGCCTTTTCTCGTCTTCTCCGCAAAAGTCCACCAAAAATCCCATGCCAACGTTAATCTACCTCTTCCTGATCCTGGCCCACCGTTCATCTGGCTTCCATGGGGCTGGGCAGAGTGCCTCTCTGCGCAGCACGCCGGAAGACTGTATTCTTCGGATGCGGGGTGGCGTTCCTTACAGGATCGCACTATTTGCAGACCTGCACTTTGGCGAGGACGCGTGGACGGAGTGGGCGCCCCGGCAGGATTTCAATTCTGAGAGGGTTATGTCGACTGTACTGGATAAGGAGCAGCCAGGTGAGTGATGATAAAAGTTTTGATGCTTCATAATTGTTTGTTGAATGATCTCGTGTTACGTCTTGAAGATAAACGGTTGTATGCTTCAGAGAAACGTAGTTTATTGTTTCATTAGACAATAGGATATTCAGGGTGAATTTTATTTCCCACCCCAGAATGTGCCTTTAATTTCATCCTCAATACAATGATGGAACTGCCTAGGAGAGCTCCTAGGCTATATTGTCTCGCGGGATCTCACACATGTAACTTGTGTGTAAGTATTTGGGACCAATTCCTGAAACAGTCAACAAGCATACAGGGGAAAGAAGGATGAATTCTTGATTTATTTGTTCTAGTTGCTCTTGTTTTGGATGTCGAATTTGGTATCGTATTTTTATATGTATTCATAGAATTGGGTTATAGAATTATTTCAGGTTCATAGAAACTTACCAGATGGTCGAATTCTTGTGTAAAATCAGTTTATGGCAATATGTTCTGATAGTAGTCTGTGAAATGTACTGTCAATTACAAGACAGATTTTGTAATTTACCTCGGAGACGTCATCACGGCCAACAATATAATGATAAAGAATGCAAGCTCGTATTGGGATCAAGCGTTATCTCCCACAAGACTCAGGGGAATACCGTGGTCCAGTGTTTTTGGGAACCATGATGATGCGCCATTTGAGTGGCCGATGGAGTGGTTTTCAGAAACCGGAATTCCTGGAATTCATTGCCCGGTTGCAAATGTCTCGTCTGCAGGTGAGTATTGGGTCTGAAATTTATTGAGCAAAAGATATCCTCTATTCTAGACATTACCTGTTTGACAAAGCTAAGACTGACACTTGAAGTTGAGCTTTCAAATGAAAGTAAGTCTTTGATTGCCTATAGTTTGCTTTTCTTGAACTTGTACATCAGGTGGTGAGGAATGCAGCTTTAGAGGTACGACGCGTTCGGAGTTGATGAAAAGTGAGATTGAGCGGAACGCATTGTCTTACTCTAAGAACGGTCCCCAAACTCTGTGGCCCAGTGTTTCGAATTATGTCCTTAAACTGTCATCGCGAAACAATAATCAAGAAGCTGTAGTTTACATGTACTTCTTCGACTCTGGTGGCGGGTCATATCCCGAAGTTATATCCAATGCCCAAGTAAAATGGTTTCGGCAGAAATCTCAAGAGGTCAATCCTGACTCAAGGTAGTAGAAAGATCGAATTTTAATTTCAAAATCGTTCTACTTCCTCAATTGTTGACCCATGCATACTACTCTATGGTGCATAGAGAAGTTTTGAGTCTCTTCAAAATCTTTTTCATGCTACAGCTATGGATCAATGAGAGATAAGGAAAGATTTGTTTTGTCCTTAGCATGTTTTATCTGTCTGGTCCCTGTATAGGAGCATGGAATGGTTACTTGAGGCAATTGGATGCTTGGTTGTTCACGTCGAGATCGATCAACAAAGAGACAAAAAATGTGTAATATTTCTGGATTCTTATGTAAAACTTTTGCAGGGTTCCTGAAGTAATATTCTGGCACATTCCTAGCAAAGCATATGAAGTAGCTCCAAAGCTCAAGACTAGTGGGCATTGTGTCGGCTCAATTTTCTTGGAGAACGTTGCTGCTCAAGAAGCTGATATGGGAATAATGAAAATTCTTGAACAAAGGCCTTCTGTTAAGGTAATGGCTCCTTGAGGATAAATATAATATTCTGTTACAAATTTGTAAATATTGGACAGACACGCTTACAAAATTCTCAAGAACTAGGACGTATTGGATACAGTTGTCTCATGCAAATTGGTCCTTTTTGATTTATGTTGTTTCTACTGTGGCCAGGCTGTGTTTGTAGGCCACAACCATGGATTGGACTGGTGTTGTCCTTATAGGAAGATCTGGCTATGCTTTGCTCGCCATACAGGATATGGTGGGTACGGAAACTGGCCCAGAGGGGCAAGAATCCTGGAAATCAGTCACCAGCCATTCTCTCTCAAGTCATGGATAAGGATGGAAGATGGACAATTGCACAGTGAAGTCATCTTGAGCTCTTGATGTTTCTTCTCGTGGTATTTCTTTTCATTTCCTCATTGTTAAGTGGAAGCTTTAATTTGTGTTGTATGTATTATTGAAAAACTTGGATCCCACACTTGTAACATGAGATTGGATTTATAGAGACGTGAACTATAAAAATCCTACTCTTAACATAAAATCCTTTTAACTCTTATTATGTAGATTCTCAAAATCAATTATATGGAGTATTATAGTCGTGTTGTCCTCAGAAAAAGAATAAAATAATAATCTGCATAAATTTGCATTCAGCAAACGACACACCCATATACGTTCCTCAAAAAAAACTCCTGTTTTATGGTTCAGGCCTTAACTAGGTCCGTTCTTTGAACGTTGTTGCAATGCCAGTTATCAAGATCATGAACATGTTCATGCTTCAAGGTGTTACTTTAATTACTATTAGTTTTGGCTATATTTGTTTGAATTGTTAGAGAGATGTATCATTTAATATTTAATTACTATATATATATATATATATATTTTTTTTTTGGCTATGTTTGGTTTTACATTTTTTTTCAAAGAATACACACACTTCAATCACTCCCTCTTATATATATTTTTCTTTTTATTTTTTATTTTTACTCAAATTTTGAGAAAAATATATAAAAAAAACATATTTCCAAAAATCAAAACAAACATAGCCTTTCATTTTTAGGTGCGGTTTTTACTTGGAAATTTTGTAACATTAAGAAAAGGAAAGAAATTTAAAACTGCATCGGTTAAAGTGTGTTTTATATTTACTAAAAATAAAAACGAATGGTGCTTTACAAGACATGGTACATGCAGTATTAAGTGTATCTAAACCTCATTTTATGGAGAAGAAAGTCAAATGATTTTCACATTACCAATTTTCTTAAGCCAAAAACAGTTGCAAATAAATTTTAGATCCATACAAAGGTTCAGAAACTCATTTTCTTCCATTTGGCTGGGCGTGGGACATGCAAGTCATGATGCTCTCCCACAAGACTGTACTTGCTGCACTTAAAATTTCATGCTTAACTAAATGTTGATGATATTCCTTTCTTGCTTTTGCTGATGCTATTATATGGTCCCCTTTAGATCTGAAATGTTGGGTGCTTCCAAGTATTAAATGTTCAGAATATGTTTGCTGAATTTTAGAGATACTATACTTCACTAAAGTTTTAACATTAATCAAGATTTGCTGAAAGCAAAGGTTGGTAATCTTGAGTCAATCTAAGGGAATCTGCTTCAATTTAATGATGGTTACCAGAAGACAGAAAGCAAAGAATGAATATTCTAAAAGCAGAATGTTTGACAGTGGGTGGGTTGCATCATTTTCTTGGGCTCAGTACATTATTGCTGTTGGCAATCATAAGAAGACCCTTTTAATCAATGAACAGATTTAATGTGCTTGATCTGGTTTGTAGTCAATTTTTTTTCAAACGTTCTCATGCTGTTTTGATCTCGTACAGGTTGGAATGATTCAAACAATTCCTTCTTCTTCCCCACATTTGGCCAAAGAATGTTGGCCACTGCTGTATCTTCACAATGAATTCTTCATTTTCAAGTCCATAAATAGAAAAGGAAATTAATAGTTGGACTTTGTGGAAATTTAATGACTTTCTCATGGGCTCAATGCGAAACAGAGAGATGTATTGATAATTTCTGCTTTTAATTTTAGAAAGGGGTAAGTGTTAACTAGTTCAAGCGGCTACATGAATTCAATAATTATTCAAGTTCAACTCAACTAAATTTTTTATTACTCAAATTCAACTTCAAACTTAAGTAGTGAGATTAATTTTGAAAACAATTTTAAAGTTAAAACTTGACAAGATTATAAGATATTTTCAAGGCTAATCGAGTTGAGTAACTTGATTCATCAAACCCCGCCTAAGACGATCAAACCCCGCCTAAGACGATCAAACCCCACCTAAGACAATCAAACGCTTCTTTCCGTTGTTTAACGATTATGTTAGATCCCATAAAACAACATGATTAAAGGAACCTGCCCTCGGATTAAGGTTGAAGCATAGTTTCCCAAACCCACATCATTTTCCAAGCCAAACTTTCATATTTGATGATTGTTTATGGACCATTTGAACAGCTAGAAAGTCGAGGACACTTTCTGCTCTTTCTTGTTTTTCTTTCTTTCTTTATTTTTGTGTCGGTGGATGTGCCCTGACAGGGAGCTGGGAGCCGAAAGACACAGTCTACCATTTCTCCATGAGCTGCAGCCGCCTGGCCCTTAAGAGAAAGCATAGGAGATAATGGAAAAATGGAAAATGGGAAAGGCAGGCGGTCCAAATTGTATATTCATTACAGAAAACAGTCTAGTATGGCTCTGGTAAAGGGTAAGTTTGCCTTAGTTGTCATAGAAAACTTCTGTGGGACTGAAACCTGGCATGACACATTACCGAGTCAACCGTTGGTTCTAAGATCAATGGGCTCCCTGGAAAGAAGAATATGCAACAAAGAGGGATAAGAAGAGTCTATCTCTTGAATTGTGAATTGTGAATTAATGGTCATATTTGAAGTCTGGGGTCTCTTGGAGTCGATGGTCTACAAGAGGAATACTTTTGGGATAAGAAGAATATGCAACAAAGAGCCACAAAGCATAGTAAGTAGAAGGAAGTTGTGAAATGCAAGAGATTCTAGAAGTAGCAGGCTAATTGAAGCAATAGTTTTCAGTATACGGACTACCTGTGGATGGATCAAACACACAAAAATTTTGGCCCAAGTACTTCGAAATTAGCGAAGCCAAGGATTTAACGAGGTTAAACAATTTTGGCTTAGGCACTCGGACTAGGCTTCAAAGTCTTTTATTCACTTGATTAGGGTTACAATACGAAGTTTTTCACATATTATCCAGCTGGTACAATTTTACAAAATTAACCCTATAGCGGACCACACGGCGAAAAGAGCATAGCGGAGCAACAGCAAAACTTAACCCACTTACTGGTTTTATCGTGAACCACATACAACAACATACGCAAAGTTTGATAATTTTTTTGGAATATTAATAAATATTAAATTCAGTTACATATTTAATTGACACTAGACCTAAATCATGATTGGTGAATCTAACAAAGTTTTTGGCCCCTACAGATTCGCAATTCACTGAAAGGAAATATAGATATATAATATTCGCCCATCACAATCACTGTATATAGCATAAAAGGTACATTGCAAATATTCAGAGCACAAAATGTAAAAATACGAGTGTATATTATTCCCATACATGAATTGTAAAGAGTCATAAGATTTTCTACCAGAAAACAATTTCTGAAGGCTTATTTGGTCATGCTTGCCTGTATTTGGAATTGGCCAGTGGCAGGCAGTTCTGAGGCCAGTTTGAGAAGAAAGGGTGGAGGGCCATATGATGGATATGTTCAAGACACATCCTCACGAGTCACCCCAACAAAGTACTGGTAAAGACTTGATAATTGAAGGTCAATTGTTAAGCCACCCCTACCCCACGCCACCCCACTCCATCACCCACCGTCCCTTCCTTTTTTTATTTTCCCTCCCAAAAGTTGCTTTCACAATCAATATCATTCTGCACATGATATGCTCTTGAAACCATAGCTAAGCAAATTTCTGTACTTGAAACTTTCAACAGGGAAACAGGATAAGCAGAAGCCATTTTCAATTTGTACCACCATCAGCTTTCTGGAAAGACATCCAAGAAAAAAAGCCTTGGATATTTAATCAACATGCATGGCTTTATAAATTGATGTTGCCCTTTGTCCCGCTGCAAGCTCCAAGTCAATTTCTTTGAGGTATGTTTCTTTTTTCATTATTTTCCATTGAGATGTCTCTCATCCCTTATTTGGTTAATTGTTTTCCATTCTCAATCAATGTTGTTATTCATGTTATGTCCGTGCAAGAGACTCCCCCTGAAATTACAGCAGAACGAACAAATAATCCTTTGTTTCTCTGATGGCTTTTGTTTGTTTGTTTGTTTCTTTATTTTTTTCCACCAATTTCCTTTACAACGAGGAGTTGAAACAGATTAATCAGAAGAAATATGCTGTGCGTGAATTGATTTGATTAAATTATCCATATGGGAAAGAAAAAAAGCTGGTTCACTTACCTTAAAAGGCTTTTCATTCCCGAGTCTAGACCAAAATTTGAAGAGGTAAAAAATTCTACCACCACTTTCACAATCTTGTTAATCAACGGAATGCACTTTGTACTCTTGATATGCATTTTTGTGGCTTTTGGGGTACTCAGAAACCAAAAAAATGGAGATGGTTCTTTAAGAAGTTCAAGTACAGACAGTATCCCGCAATAGAAGCACCTCAGAATGCGCTAAATGAGGTGACAGAGGAGCAGAGAAAGCATGTGTTGGCTGTCGCCATAGCGACAGCAGCTGCAGCAGAAGCCGCTGTGGCTGCTGCAAATGCTGCGGCTGAGATTGTCCGCCTCACTAACACCCCATACGAAAGGAGAAATCAGTCCTTTGCCGCTATCAAGATTCAATGTGCTTACAGGGGATATCTTGTGAGTTTCCCTCTAGTATTTGCTCAAATTATCAAATAGCAGTCAGTTCAAATCAATTATTCTGCCGCAGGTGCTGCCTTCAATGCCCATGATAATAACCAAAATCAGCATTGGTGTAACTGTAAAAGCTAAAAGTGTTGTAAAGGGACAATATCAGTTAATTCTATTGGAGGTCTAATTTTGTCCTTGTTGAGTTTCTTACTGACTTAGATAAAACTTAATCATTAATCAACGGAACAGCATCCTTTTGAAGAAATAGCCATGCAATTTAACAAGATTTTTACAACTGTAGTTTGAACTTTCAGTTGGACTTGTGCAGGCTAGGAAAGCACTGAATGCACTAAAAGGAGTGGTGAAGCTTCAGGCGGTGGTTCGAGGCCAGCTAGTGAGGCGAAGCATCGTTAAAGCGTTGCCAGCGAAGACTCTGTTGTCAAATTCACAGCCACAAGTGCACAAACAGAGAGTTCCAACTCTGCTTGATTATCTTAATCATGGCGAAAGGAGACATAGTCGTGGCCAAAAGGAGGGGAGCAAATCTCAAGAACTGAGGGTAAGTGAAGGGATACATTTATGAGACATTTTTCGATGATTTAGTTCTTGCAAACTACAAACTTTGGCTTTACTACTTCAACCTGAGCTTCTTTGATGTGTATGTTTGAGAAAGCAGGACCACAGGAAGTTGAACGCAAAGAAAGTAAATCAGTCAACTTCATAAATAATCATTCAACTTAATGAATAATAATCAGATGGTTTGAGTTGGATTTCTGCTTAATAGAACTGTCGTCGATTTCTCTGTTTGTTGGCAGCCTCTGTGCAGCAACCACAGGACTTGGGATCTGAGCTTGGCTTCAAAGGAAGAGATGGAGGCTTTGTTTCTACAAAAGCAGGAAGCCATTGCTAAACGGGAGCGCATGAAACAATATTCGTCTTCACAGCGGGTAATCTTGATAGGCTCCTAGGCGTTAAATGGGATGGAACAGATCAGAAACTACGATCAAATTAACCTCATATTGAGATAAATGCCTAATGTGGGATTAAGTTTCCCTATTCTTTGTTTCATCTGAGAGAGTGATCATTTCTTGCCAGGAAAGTAGAAGTGAACAAAGCCCAGAATCAACAAACCACAAAGAAAGCAGGGAAACCGCCCCATTCGATCAATTCGTTGAGGTAAATCAACCAGACCAACAAAAGTCGAAACCTTTGTCTCACTCAAATGCTATAGCATTTGATGCAAGTCGGCTGCCGCATCTGAAGCTGAGAACCACATTCAAACATGGAAGGGTAGAGGAATTGAAGCCACCATTTTCACTACCAAGGAGATCCTTCTGTCACGTGAAACAGAAATCAATTGGAGATGAAGGATCCTTACCCAACTCTCCTGTTTTCCCCACTTACATGGCTGCAACAGAATCTGCCAAGGCCAAGTCTAGGCCACTAAGCACACCTAAACAAAGGCTGAGATTATACGACACGTACTCGGGTGAACATTCCCCATACAAACTCAAGCTCTCTTCTTGGAGTTCATTTAACGGAGAAATAACCAAAGGTGGCAGGAACAGCATCTCTCAGCACATATTTTCTGGACACTAAACTGAGTCCAAGATCTTGATGCCTCTTTTGCATATGTGCATGTCACCCAAATATTTATACTGTTCCTGTTTGAACCTGTGAGCTCGAGATTGTTCTAGTGTTTTAAAGGAGTTGCAGCAGCCAGCAGCTGCCTGCTTTTCTGTCCTTTGTTGTTTGGAAAGAGTTAGATTTTCAAAGCTGAATAGCAGTTGTCTTGTAATTTTCCTTCTGTGACAGAGGACTCATATAGCCAAATGGAGGCAACTCACGGATTTTGAGATTCCAACTTGTGGGCAAACATACTGAAAAATATTTTCATGTTTACTTTCCATTTCTCTAACATTGTCAATACTCCTTAACATTTGGATCCGCTACATTTTTCCCTTCCAAATTTATCTCAGAACCGTACATTTGTAAGTGGTTGACATTAATACACTGTTAGCAAGCTATCCTACACTGGCAGTTTTTTAAGTTTTTTTTCCCCTAAGATATCACACTTCTATGTAAGATTTAGAAGAATACTAAGAAAAAAGAATGGCTAAGCCCTTCTTGCATCTACTAATCAAATAATAATCTATCAGTAAATGAAGAACAGGTTGACTGACTCATGCAATACAGAATTTTACAATCTCGAATTTACCCTTCTGCCCGCAGATGTTTGAGACACTATGACAAGTTCATTGTAGTTTAGAGAAGTCCAAGAATTTACAGAGCCTTCAGGATGGAGGCTGTTGCAGGAAGCATCTATAGAATATTTGAATTGAGGTTTTGAGCAATCAATCAATGATATCCTCGAACCATATGTCTCCCAAACAAATGACGCCTTAAGGTTCCGGTGGTAATGCTCCAAAGCTCCATCATTTGCTTCCATATACCTCAACACTTCATATCTACCGTGAAAGATTTTTCCCTTTAAGAAGTAGCTGCTCTTATCTCAATATGACACCATGTTCAATGGAAACACATTGAAATGGAGCAGGAAATTCAACAAACATGATTGAATGCACCAATGAAGATGAGGAAGAGAGTCTGAAGGTAAGCTGATTCTCTCTAGCTATCAGCTGTACATAACTGTTAAATGAATATGTTCGTTACACTCTAATCCTTCATAATCAGTTATATTCTACCATCTACAAGGGACTAACTACAGCTACTACTACCAATTTATCCGCTTATCTAACAATATATCAATCACTACAGCAACCAGCTTAGTTAACCTCCTCATCCAGCTGGCTTGCCGCTGCTGACTTGTGTTTTCCATCATTAGCTCAGATCCACATCATCCCCATCAGCTATGTATCTGCAGCCAAGTCCTCACTTTGAACATGGCCAAATCGATGGCCTCTGATTCGCGGAAGATTCACCTTTCCCGAATCTTATGCTTAACTCGGCTTTTGCCATTGAACTTGCAAGCTTATTTTAAACTACTTGCACACACATCACAAGACCAGTAGCCTGGATCAAAGATGTCACTTAGATATGATGCTATCCCAAACTTGTATTAGTTGTTGGGGAAAAACAGAAAAATCCAATAGGAGGCTCACTGGAGACTGCCTTGACTCTTCTTCAATATACAAAAGCTTGAATAAAACCCCTAATTCAGCTGCAATTTTTTTGATATATGCGTAAACTGAGAAACCAAACATTAAGATTTGCAAATTTATTAGGAGGTGTTTGGTTGATTTTTAGGTGCTCTGGTTATGAGATATATAGCTGAATTGGTTTTATTTTTGGTGGGACAACAATTACTCTAGACATCAAATAATGTATGTCTAGTGAGATATTTGTACTTGTATGTTAATCTTATGTTTGAATGATTGATGTGTTGGTTATTATCTATGTATTTTTATGCAAATAATAATTTAATGTTGAATATGTATATTAATATAACGAGTTACTAATTTATATAATAATAAATATAGTGATTATCTTTAGAGCAATTTTGGAAATCGTATTACCAATACTTTTTGACAATTACACACGCACACACACACGCACAACTATTGTTGAATATTCTCTGTATCTTTGCCACAATTGTAAATTAACTAATTTTGCATGATTTAAATAGATCAACTATGATTAAGTAAAATCAAAACAAGCAAAACAAGTAATACTTTGCACCCAACAATTGCTTTAGGACATGCTCACTTTTAAGGATTAGACTTAATAAATTAATTTATCAAAACTAATCAAATGTTTAATTTAAGCTATAAAACCTATGATAAAATATGAATTCTATATTATTTAATAAAATGTTGGATCAAGATATTCAACCCAAGAAGTGTAAAAAATAATTCAAACATATTGGTCCATTTGATATATTCATTATAAATTTATCACATATTCTAATCTATATTAGTGAATGCAATATTAAATTATCATGTGATTAATTTATAATCCTAGATACCTTAATTTTTTCCTTTAAAATGAATAAATCCTTTGGATCTTACATGCGGGGAATCTTTTAAAAATGGCTTTGCAATAGGCAGATCAAACTATCCTTTCCTCCTTTTCCACGTGACAAAAGAACAGTAAAAAACAGCACAAAAATGTAACTGTCATACCGTGTTAGCCATTTTTATACTGTGTAGTGCTCACTCGGAAGCGGTAACATTATAGCAAAAGATGGGAAATGTATTTATTCATGTTTTTAGGTGAATGGTTTTTTAGTGTATTTTTGTTGAAAAGTGTGCAAAAAAAAAAGAGAGAAAGACATAAAAATTTAAAATGTGTAATAATTATATAAAGCAAAACAAATATGTTCATAGTTTTTTGTTACCTGTTAATTGAAATTGATGATAAATTTATGCTGCTCAATCTAATATATATAATGCAATGTGTTAATTGCTTCACTTTAAAAAAAAAAAAAAAAAAACGTTATTTATAGCTGTCAAATTAAATGTGCACAATTTTTATATATGAAATTCATACTTGGAGTGAAACTTTATAAAAAGAAAATTGGAGTTTCTCATGCCAATAAATTGCCAACCTTTGGCATATACGTGCAATCTTTAGACTATATGATATTATCTTGAGGAAAAATGTTCATAAATAAACTTCATAAGATAAAAATGCGTTTGAATAATTGGCACATCAATTTGAAAGCAAGAATTAAATGAATGCAGCTTCTTTGATGTTTCGTAGTCATATTCTCCGATTGGTCCATAACAATTTAGATTCACATCAAATATGCCGAGCCACAACTTCAAACTCCAAATTTGGAAAAGGAGTTGAAGTTGAGTAGCTTGTACAATTGGTGTAGGTTCAAATTCAACATGAGTAATATGAAACACAAATTAATATTTTAGCTCATCTTTTAAAAAGTTCTTCAAATACTTTGTAGGAGCCCAAATGCATTATTTAACTAGAATTTTGTTGGTTTGGGATGAATTTTACTTGAAAAGTTATCTCGAAAAAGCCCATTTTAAAATGATTTGAGATAGTTTTTAGAAAACTGTCCCAATATTAGGGATGACTTTGATATGATGTTTCAACAATGTTCTAAAAGGCATTTGACCTCTGTAACTGGGATGAATATTGGTACCTTTAGGATGGTTTTAAGACTGAAATTTAAAAGGAATTTGAAACGGATATATCTGGGACAGTTGTTGATAGGAGTGGACTTGGGGCAACTTAGCAGAGGGATGAAATTGAGACGATCAATATTAAGGAAGGATTTGGAATGACTTTTTGTTAAGATAGATTTGAGATGGCTTTTTGTTAGGATATATTTGAAATGGCAATGTCTAGGGATGGCTCATATGGCTTATTGAGGAACAATTTGTTTTTGGCATGGATTTAGGACGACTTTTTTTAGATAAATTTAATTTGAGAAGAATTTGGAACGGCGTGATATGGCTTTTTCTAGAATAATTAGATTATTGCCATGGATTTTGACGGTTGTGGAACAGCTTTGAGATAATTTTGAGACGTTTTTTTAATTTATTTTTATTTTTTTTATATCTATAACAAATTATTTCCTAATTTATCAAATTGCACAATGTAAAATAAAATTCGTTTGGATCAAAATAGTAAATACTTAATGCAAATAATCAATTTACAATTTGATTCATTGTTTAAAAATGCATATAGAAATATAAGCCATCGTTAAAAAATACATATAAAATGTTTTCAAATGAAAATAAATGTTTATAGCATGAGAGTATATAAGCTAAATCAGTCATTGATGTCTAGCCTAACATTAGCATTCTCTTCCTCATCATCTCTAAGATGTGATGTGCTAATTAAACTTATGTTGAAGCCACTCTTAATGTTAATTAGTTTTATAAATTTATTTAACGTAACCTCTATGCGTTCTAATTTGGACCTCAGGTGTTGTAACTTAAACCTCATGTCTTGTAACTCTGTTTGATTTTGATATAGCTTCTTATGTAGCAAGTTTATTTTAGGGTGCATGGATGATGAAAAGGAAGTAAATGATGAGTGTGACAAACTTTTAAATGATTTGGCTCCATAACTCATACTTGGAAATCTTCTCTTTTTGAACTACTGAATGCAACTAGGATAAGGCTGTTGTTGCTGAAGCTAGATGCACTCTTGCTTCTAGATCCAATTCCCTCATCAGAGTTGGTTTCTTAAATTTTATGTCTCATCTCTTGAAACATACGAAATGCAATCGGATGTATAATATTTATTTAGGTTATTTAATATGTAACAATGTAAAATTTGGACTTACACCTTAGGTTTGGCATGTGGACCTGTTCATTTTCTAGATGCATTTTTCCTAACTTTAAAATATAGCACTAAGGGGGTGGGAGGTCTGCCCAAAATAGTTTCTATTTTTTTGTTAAAGTATGTTCAATTATAACACATATATGTAATGTAAACAAAAGAATACGAAAAGATATAGATCATGAATTCATCAATTGATGTCCATGGGTTGTTATCAATATAGATCTCCCTCAATAGATTGTTAAAGTTGATGCAAAGTCAAAAACACAGTTGGCATTGGCTTTTTCACATATCACCCTGTACATGTTCTGTCTCTACTGGGCTAATATCTCTTCTCATTTCTCCATGGAAATCTATATGACCTTTTTATTAAAAGTCCTTGTTCAATGTAAGTGCTTCCTCAATAATTCATTTGCTTTTTTCTTGACAGCCTTCTCCACTATTGTTATGTCACCCTAATCCCAAATGAATTATTCTGAAACAACAAAATTGGATAACGTAGTAGTACTTCACACAAATAAAACAAATGAGGCAGTTTTATTGCACAAGAATATACAATTAAAGTTTCAAAACATTACTAAAACATTTTGCACTACATGGAAATTAACTTCTAAGTCATCCCTTACATTCGAAGAACTATGCTACAAAAAGAATATTATATGGATGCCAAACAATTTTGTAACTTTATAAAAAAGTAAGCGAAATAAAACTTTAAAAAAACAAGCTAAGTGTGTTGTTTAGAGAAATATCTTGAATTTTCTAAATCAAAATTCGTGCGGGTTCATGGCCACATTGAAGTATTGAAGTCTAGATCCATTGTAATTATTAAATATAATGTATGTAATGGTGTCCATCACCTCTCGCAAGGCACTACACACAATCAATAATGCCATTACGTATATATTTGAAGTATATGTGCACTATAAACATGGAACATGCATTTAGTGTATGAACATAATGTTGTGGAAAAGCTTTTAATTTACTTAAATGAATGAGAAATCAGCTGGATAGGACCTTTAGTTTACCAATGTGACTTTTGTAATATAGGCACATCTAATAAGGTGTGCACCAATTGATGCAATCCAGGGATCCGTCGAAATTTATTTTAATATTTATTAATTTTAGCTTTATTGTAAATGAGCTTTCTTAATAAATTGAATTATATGGGCTTTTAAGTTAGAGTTTAATAGTATTTAGTATAAATAGTAGTTTGAGATTCAGACACAGATCAATGTAAATAGAGAGTTTTCAATTAATTCATATTTCTTCTCAATTCCTTGAAATTGAGCTTTTTCAATTTCTTGTGAATTCTCATCCCAAATCGAGTCATTTCAGAGTGGTCCATGTGATTCGTAATGTATCAATTAGCAATCAGTGTGCTGATTGTGGTCGTTCCATCGGGTTCAATCTAATCCTACCATGTTGGGTGGGCGTTTTTCGTTCGGTTTACGTATCTAGGATTACAAGATTCGGGTTCGATTACACCGCTATTTTCCGACACGATTTGATCACGTTAGTTTGGTATCAGAGTGAGCCTGTGTCGAATTCTAATTCGATACACGATTTGAGTTTTAAAAAAAAGTCAAAAAAATAAAATAAATAAAAAAGGAAAATCTGTAGAATCTGCCGCCGCCGCATCGACCAAAATTTGCCGCCGCAATCCGCCGTCTCCAACTGATCTCAGGTCGGGATTCAGCCACCCAAGGACCGCTGCCTGAAGCCCATTCCATCGCCATCATCAATTGAAGCCAACGTTGCCGGAATCAGGAGAAATCTGGCCGTGAACTGCCGCGACGCGGCATGAATTTTCGCTTGAAATCCGCACCACCATGGTCTGAATCGCCGCCTGTCGCCACCGCCGAAGCTCTCCTAGGACTTCCCCAGGCCAGGCCGACCGTTTGCGGCCACCGCCGTGGACATACGCCGGCGAAATCAGCCGATCGAGATTTCGTCGCCGCCACCATCCGCTTTCTTTAAAAAAAAAATGTCGGTTGGGCCAGAGAAAATTTTGGGCCGATGGTTGATTTGAGCCAAATTCGGGCAGAAGAAAAAAAAAAAGAAGAAAAGAAAAGTTGGGCCAGGCCTAGTTGGGCTGTAAGGTTCTGGGTCAGAGATTTTGGGATAAACATTTCAGTTATTTATTTCCATTGTAATTTTGAATTTAATTTATTTTGGAATGATAACTTTTATGGGTTTTTAGTTATGTCTTGAATTTAGGGTGTGATAGAAGTGGTGTTAGAACTTAAGTTATGATCTTAGATGATTATTGATCGAAACTTGAGTTATCATCTTAGAGGCTTAAATTGTAGAAGTTATGACATTAGAAATCTCTTTAAAAACATAAAAAGGATATAATGGAATAAATAAGTTTCAATCCACTAAGTAAATAATATGGTGGATGAGTTAGTAGACTTAAAGGAGCAGAAAAACATGAAACAAGTGTAGGACCTTGAAGAAAACCTTGTGGATGATATATATGTGGATGACATCCTGCCAGTAGCGATGTAGAGCTTCTTCGAGAAACCAAGAGATTTTTTTCAAATTGTTAGAGAATATTTACAAATATTTGAGTTGATTTGATTTTATTGTGTTACCTAATTTAAGATTAAGAGAATATTTGATTTTCTAATTTATTATGTCAAATTATCTTTTAGTTTTGGTATGGTTGTAATTGTTCCTACTATAAATTGGAACTTCCACTCAGTAGTGAAATATAACAACAGTTATTGCAATTTTCTCTTCTAACATAATATCAGTGTAAGTTCTTTTTTAGAGACTTAGTTTGATAGTAAGCCTCGTGTCAAATTGATGTCGACATTGCCGCATGTGGTGGCAACCCCTTTGTCAAAAGGATCTTGCTAAAATAATCATGTGCTTGTTCCAAAAAAAGAGGAAAAACAAACTCTATTGCCCAAATGTGCGCTTCCTTAATATCCAAACAAGCCCTAAAGCTTAGTCGACCTCATGCCCAAGCCATGTTTTATCTGCTCCTCTACCGCTACACATTGCCTTCCCAACTTATGCACCACTGTTAAGTGGCTCCTTAGGCTGTGCGCCATCTTCCCTTTGCTACTTTACCCTTAGAATGTGTGTACCATTATGCTGTAAGACTAAAAATAGGGAAAGGGAAAAGGGCTCCAAACAGTGCTGCCACCGCGAGTGATGCTCTACCCCAACGAGCCAGCGCCACTACTCGTTTCTCCCAAACCCTAGTTGCTACCCTAGAGCCTCAAACTCTAGCTGTGTCGTCACATGTCTCATAGCCCAAGTGCCTCTCAATGCCCCTAAACTTGTTCAAGCAAGCTTAGCAACCAACACCTTGTGCACTGTCGTAAGCTGTGCTCCTCTTTGCCCCATCATCATCAACCACATGCCGTTGTGAGCGGTTGAGAAGAATGTCTAGACTCCCAACGAGTGCCATTCCTTTACCACTTCCGTTGTTGTGTGCAGCTAAAGGAAAGAAAAGGGTGCCTTTTCTGTGTTTGGATTTGGGTCACCTTGTGTTGGGTCTTGTGTGCTTTAGGGCTAAATTTGGGCTGGTTTTTAGAGTTAAGTGATGTGTGTAAGGGCTAAAGTTGTAGGCTTTATTTGTGAGTTTGTTATTTGTGTTTTAGAATTGGGTTTACATTTGTGTAAGTTACTTTGCCGATTGTAGACTGAAGCTATTATTAGGCTTTGGTTTTGTGGGCTAATTTGTGTCTGCTAGGTTAATATGAGTTAGTTTTTGAGTGTGTTTAGTTTGCGTTCTTTTGTGTGTAAAACATAAAGTGGTAATAAGTTATTCCATTATAGGCATGTGGACGCACACGTGGCATGTTATTGACAGCACATTTATTATTATAATAAGATTATGGATTTTAGTGAAATGATCAAATAAGGTTATATTGTTAATAAGGTCCAATCATTTAAAATAATGTGTAAGTATTTAAATAAATATGTGTGGAAGCCCACGAGCTCACTTGCCAACTCGATGATAGGCCAAGCCGTAGTCAGGCCCATTACAATTCCTATAAATAGAGTTTGGCCCTTAACTAGTATATAACAACAATAATAACAATATAAATAAATTCATTCAAAAAATTTCCATCTTCTTACTATTTGTACCATCATTCAAAAAAAAAAAGGAACACGCTTCAAAAGAGAAACATGGAGAAAGACGTTAGGGTTGCCCATTTGAAATGCGTAGAAGACGTTAGGGAAGCCCATTTTATAATGTTTAGAGTTCTAAAGATGAAAGAAATATGTCTTGTACTTTGTTAATGTTGATAGGGATATATCAACTGCACATGAGCATGAGGTGTGTTTTAACCCAACTTTAAATTTCAAAATATCATTTCAAACTTCACATTATCAAATGTATTATTAAATAAAATTTTCATACAAATTTAAATTTAAATTTTCTTTTATACATATAAAATTAATTAACTATTTTTCAATCGTTATACATATTCACAATCAAATCAATATATATATATATATATATCACACATATACTTATATTTATTTTTATTAATATCTTAAAACCTTATCATTATCTCTATATATTATTATATTATCCAAATATTATTATATATTTTACACAAAAATTCAAATAAATCATACTATTCGTCTCATCAAAACTTTCCTTCCAAATATATAACTCTTTCCAAATCAACTTCTACCAAACATGATCTCCAACAAAAATCCCTCTCCCAAACTTTTCTTCAACAGAACTAGAAGAGGTTACACCTTCTATTTTAATTTAAAATTTTTTATTGTTGATAATAAATAAGCATATGATAATTGCTTATTCAATTGCATAGGCACACAAAATTTACTAACAGATGTGGAGGCAATTTCATCTTCTATTTTTGCTTAATGGCTTCATCGTTATGCATCAATAATTGAATTATGTGGAGGTTTTAATTTACTTGGGTAGCATACATTTCCCTTGTGTATTATATTTAAAAGCCTTTTCCTAACTAATAAGACTATTGTGATATTATCCATAGAGAAAATACTAAAACAACCGAAACATATATACGCTCAATATTTTTGCAGTTTTCTTACACATTTTCTGCAATAAAAAGCTTCCCAACAACACGGCCCCAGCCTTTTGTAGTCCCAAAGTAGTCGTGACTAACAGCCCAAAGCAAGGCCCAACTTTCAAAATAAATAAATAAATCCATTTCCTATAAACATAAACATATGCCCTTTTCTCGACTTTAACTTAATTGTTCCAGTTTAATTTATACGTTGATCTCACCCTTTTCTATGTATTTTGTTGTTTTGAGTTTCCACATGTTTGTGGATGCAGCATTGTCCTTATATCATATTTATCTTTCAAGTATGATGGATTTGTGATACTTTCATCTTAATCATCGGATTTTGTAAAGTAAAATTGATCACCTGAATTTGGAAACAACTCATCATATCTTCCCTTTTTCTTCTTCTTCTTCTGGGTTGAAAGGCTCTTCTTCGCACAAGTGAGAAAGTTCTCTGTAAATTTTTTTAAAATAATAGGTTGATAAATAATTAAAAAAGTTGCAGCTTGGAGCCGTAAAAAAAATAAAATAAACTAAATCATCAAATATATGGTTTAAAACCTACCCATAAGAAATTAGTTTTGAAACATATCTTAATAATGTGTAAATAACCGCGCGCATTTTTCTACGATTATTGTTAACTACAAAATAAAAGTGCATTCGGTAAAAAATAATATGATTTAAATAAATTAAATATCTTTTACATTTTTCATTAATTTAATTCTACTTTAATAATATATTGATAAGCCAGATCTTTAAAAATTACTAATAAATATTTAAAGTACTAGTAATTTTCAATATATGTTGGTATTATATCTAAAACTTGGTTGATCAATATTTTCATTCAATAATTTCACATATAGTTCAAAATTATTTTATCGAATAAATGAATATAATCTTTAATAGTATAACAAAACTAATTATCTCATATGATTAGGAATTGTCAATAAATTTATTTTAAAACCTCACAAAAATTATATTTTATATGATATAATTAATTTACACAACTATAACGTATCCAAAATGAAATATCAATGACAAAAATATCTAGAATTATAAAAAAACATATTTCAAGAATGTATGAATAATTACATGCCCCCTTTGTACAATTATTGTTAACTACAAAACAATATTCATCTACCAAAAAAATAATCTGAATTTAATAAGTTAAAATATTCTTTATAATATTAATTAATTCAATTCAATTTTAGAAATTTTAAATGTAATGCTATTTATATGGTAATTTTTAAAAATAATAAAGCAAAAAATACAAAATTTATAAAAACAAATTATATCAACTTGCCTGGAGCCTGCTTGTCAGGAAGACTAATTTATATAATATTAAAAAAATAAAAGTGAAGCTATCTTTAAATAATAGGTTCTGAAGCCTAGCTTTGAAAGAGACAACTATATATTTTTTTTGAACAGGAGAAATCCAAATTTAGATGTAAATTTTAACGAGAGAAAAATTAATTCAAAATTTAAAAATAGTAAAATACCGAAAAGGAAATAAATAAAAAGTGTTAACATGTTTGAAATTGAGTACTTTAATGGGTTAAAAATTGAGTAAAATGTGAATCCGAACATAGCTAATTACAATTTATGCAACTTCTTTTTCCACGAGGGTGTTTCATAACATATTCTTCAAATTTAATTATTTTTATAGTGAAAATTTAATTTTTTTAATCATTTATAATTTTTAAAACAATTAAATTTCTATAATATTTATATATAAAAAAAAGGGGTCAAAACACGTCCCTTTTTTCGCTAAAAATGTTATTTCTAAATGTAAAAACATAGTACTATTAATAATAATAGTAACAACAGTAATTATCTGTGATGGACTCACATGACAGGACAAGAAACCATCACTTGTTGAGTGGGAAGAGGTTGCCATCCATATTAAGTCCGATCTCACTCAATGGCGGTGCTAGCGACATGTGTTTTGCACTGGTGATTGGACATATTTTGAACAAAGGGAGACTTGAAATAATTTGCTATTGTGGACAAGATGGATTTCCACTTTGCTATTTATCTTCGCAAACTCGAAGACTCTTTGCTGCAGTGGTACTGCATGCACTCCAGAATGAATCAATATTCTTTGCAGGACTGTTCATCAAAATTTAGTCCATTCAAATATGTAATTTAATAAAATCTTCATTTAAATTTTAGATCCGAATTATTCTTTTTTTTTTTTTTTTATGTCAATCATGTTTCTAATCCTAGTTAAATTAATACCTACGTGTGTACACAAACACACACACACATTATTTATATATGTTAAATCATAAAAATTAATCATTATTTTTTCCTATATATATACTATCATGCCCATTTAATTATTATTATTATTGTGTATATATATATATAAATTCACAAAATAAAAATTTTTGTCTCATTAAAAATTTTCGACCGAGCATAATTTTCATTTGTAATAAAACTTCAATCATTTTCATCCCCAACAAATATCAAATCAATTATTGCCCTTAAACTTGGTTTGTTTAGTCCTTTTCCCCGTACTTTTCAAGGAAAATATCAAATTGGATCTTAAATTGACGGGTATAATTATCTTAAAGATTGATTTAAACAAGGATTGAAAAACTTCTAAATCATAGTGTCTAAAAGAAAATGGTACAAGGATGGAAGACAACTCGAGTGCGATGATGATACCATACCTTTGAAATTCTAGTTCCTTCAATAATGTACAAGTAAATTATGGCATTTATATAATTAATGTGTAGTGCATTGTGAGGTGCTTATCTCAAAAATAAAATTAGATTGTTCTTAGTTTTACTTTAAAGAAAATTTTATAGAAGCCTAACATTTTAATTATTCCATTTTTTGTAAACCCTCTTCTAAAATTTTGATAGGATATTTTATGTTGTTTATTAAGTTCATCAATTCGTAATTTTTTTTTTCTTTAATTCATAAGATAGTTTTCAGAATTTGCTCACCTAAACAACCTTTGGAATAATCGTCACAGAAAAAAATACAACATTATGATCCACAATCAATTTTTTAATCTCCTGAAATCTTTGCGTATGGTTGATATAACCCCCAACGACAACAATAATTCAATACCACGAAACTTGACATGGGCAGGAAAAATGTAAAATTAAAACTTGAAGGCTATGTTGGTTTGCTTATTTGAACGGAGATGAAAATAATGGAGATTTTTATAAATATATAAAATCGTGAGTATTTATATATGTATTGATTTAATTATTGATAGATTGTATGTCCTGAATTTTCAATATTTGTATATTTATATAAGAGAAAAAAATTTAATTATTTTTGAATAAAAAAATTGTTTTATTGTATTCTTACTTGTTACTATTTAAATAAATTCCAACTCTATCAAAATTTACTTTCAAGGGTTGTGATGGAAATGGGTATGTTTGTTTTCATTTTCTGATCAAAAAATATACACTATAATTATTATACTTTTTAAAAAATTTTCTCTACTTTTTATTATTTTTACACAATTTTTTTTTTAAAAAATACTTCAAAAAATGCGCGCCATAATAAAAAGAAACATAATGTTTTTCTGAGGGAAGGAAGATGGAATGTATCATCATTGGTCAAACGCATGTCCCATTCCCAACCACACAATCCCTAAGTGAAATGATTTCCAAATTCTGATAACGAGCCTAATCTTGATAGTGACAAATTATTATTAATGCTGGGATTTTGTGATTTCTTTTATATGGGCAAGGATTTTTTAGGATAAAATAACAAAAGAGGTCCAAACTTTGGGAACTAATCCACGTGGCGACGTTTCAAGCAATCGTTGGTAGCCCCTCTGGACCAAACAAACTGGGTTTGACGTGTACGTTGTTGTGGTCATGACTAAAGTTGTCGATAAGAGCACTAACGGGCCTCAACCAACTTGTAGATGTCCCTTCGGGTTCTCTCTCTCTCTCTCTCTCTCTCTCTCTCTCTCTCTCTCTCTCTCTCTCTCTCTCTCTCATATATTTGTATGTGTATATATATATATATATATCATATTTATATAATTGTGATAAATACACACTTTATGAATATATATATATATATATAGATATAGATATACACACACATATAATTTAAAATATAATTTATTGATGTGAATACGTTGTTCTATTTATATTATATAAATATTTGGAACTGGATATACTTTTTATTTTATAATTTATTATCTAATTAGAATGATACATGAGTGATAATAAAATATAGATTGTTATATATCTAATTGATAATCAAAATAAATTATTCAAAATTTGAAAAAATATATTAAAATTTTATATAATAAAATGAGATAGAAAGAAAGAATTTTATTAAAAATAAAAAAGTATTATAGTAAATCGAGCTTAAGTTTGAAAGGATAAAAATAGGGATAGTAGCTAATCAAATAACTCAATTAATGCTTGTAGGAAGTCACAAGTTTAATCCCTAGCCTTCACGCGTTACAGCGTCTTTTTGCATGAAATCTGCCGCTCAAGCTCACCATAAATATACTTGACTATTCGAGCCCGATTATGCTCGAGCACAGCTTTAAATAAAAAGAAAAAGAAAGGTAAAGAAGTAAAATACAAGTAGGAACAATGTAGTTCAACCCCATATAGGTTCAATGATAATTTTCGAGCTCGAGTACAGTCTTAGATAGAAAGAAAAACAAAAGTAAAGAAGTAAAATATAAGTAGGAACAGTGTAGTTCAACCACATATAAGACCAAATGGTAATTTTTATGTGGTTTGATATCAAAGTCAATATCTCATTTCAATGATCAACAATATTTAATAGAAAATTGAGTTAAGTGATGGATGACAAAATTAATCACCAATGTGAATTGGAAAGGTATTCCCTTCCAATTTGGATGTCACTAAATAAAAAATTCAAAAAGAAAATCAATTGTTAGGGATTAGTCATGACGTATTATCTAGGCTATCAAGCTCGACCTCACTTTAAATATGCCTGACTACTCGAGTGTAGTCTTAGTTGAGAAAAACTAAAAGAATTAAAATACAAGTAGGAACAATGGAGTTCAATCACATAAATGTAATACTTGAATTTTTGGGGCATAATAATAATAATTATGAAATACTATAAGAGGAATTTTGATGGGTAAAATATTAATTGTATTATTATTTCGTCTAAATAAAGTAGAGTAATATTAAATGTATATGAAAGGTAATCTACACACTATTATAATGATAGTCAAACTTCACCAAATTTTAATGAATTAATGAGGAAGCCTTGCCATGCATTAAAGAGAGTAAATTAAGGAGATTTTGGCTGGCTTGGGTTTGGACATATTCCAAGAAATTCGTACAAAATTTTGGCCTGGATATGATATATGAATGGTAAAGGGTAAGCATGAGTGATACTAGTCAAATGTTATCAAAAATTAGCACATTGGTGGAGGTTTGTTACCATGTTAAATAAGGCTAATTTGAGGAGAAATATTGATTTAAAAATTTTGAAAAATTCTTGTGAAAATTCCAGGGGAATATTAAGGTGTGTATGGAAGGAAATGTTTGCATTTAAGTGCTAGAAAACTTTACCAAAATTAGTGCATTAATTAGAGGCACTTACCATGCTAAAACAGAGACTAAATAGGCAGGTTGAGGCTAAGAATTTGGCTAGAAATTCGTGTGAATTTTTATGCCAAAATTATGAAAGGCCAAAATTTCAAAATTGGCCTAGTTATATCCTAATATATATACCCTACCTCAAACCCTAGGAGAAAATTTATTCTCCACATTAGAAGAACACCTAGCAACAGCCAAGAGAAGGGAGAGGAGGAAGAAACGAGTTTTGAGTGCCAAACTCAAGGTAATCTTTCAGTTCAAATCCTGTAGAATTCATGCATAGTTTAAAAATTTATTTTACACATGTTTAGGTTTCAAAAGCATGATAAACCATAGGTAACACATGAACAAAAATTAGTACATGATATTGGGAGTGTATGGGTTTAATTATGTGTAGGAAACTTGAACATAATCGCATGTAAGGAAAAACGTATGAGGTTAAGTGAAGTCTTATGTTTTCTTGAATAAAATGGGAGATACTTTTCAAGACTAAATTTTTATACTAAAAACATGAATTTGGGTAGCCTATACATGGATTGGTTCATGAATATATTGATGTAAGCATAGGAAATTATAGAAAGTGAGTATGAATAAAGTACATAAATTTTTGAAACTTGTCTTAAATTATTTACAAAATTAGTTACCGCAATGAAGGTGAATTTTCATGATAGGATTAATAAAAATATGCCTAAAGACCATAAAATGTTGAGAGAATTGAATTTTGGTAATTGGAATAGTATAGAATATTAAACTCGACCAACAAATGCGTTGTACTGCTACGTCACGATTACTATTGCAATCACGGGGTGTAGTGGCGTGAGTGGCAAGAACTGTCTTGCGGAGGCAGGTCAGTTGCTTGCAGTCACAAGCTGAGTGTGAACACTAAACAGAACTTGATTTCTATGAAATTAAGGTCAAATTATTTGATTGAGGCTAAAATAGACTTAAAAATATTATTCAAAGTTAATAGGATATATGTGATGTTAATTGAATAAATTTTGGATAGAAAAATTTACTCAATAGGTAATCGATAATCTAAAAGGAGCATTAAATTGGACACATATGATACACATGAAAGCAACTAAAAGATGGCATGATCTTGATTTTAAATTGTTTTATCTTAAAATATTTTAGATGTGAAGAAGTATCCACTTATTTAAATTTTTAAACTACTATGAATGTATTAATTGTGTATATTGAGATATTGTAATATAATGTCCACCAAGACTAACTGAGATAATGTAAGAATTAGTTCTATCGAGTAATAAGTGAAATATGTGTCCCTCTTAATAGGGATATTAGATTAAAATCATGTAACCCACTCAACTAAAATTATAGGTTGAGCACGTAACTCTCTCATTTTGATTTATAAAATGAAACAACTATGAAAGTTGCACGTGGTTCTCCTTAACAAAGATTATAAACTAAGATCCTGATAATTTGAAACAGTACATGAATAAGTCCCTGGATATATCAAGAAGTAATACACTAAAACGAATTGTGGTACATTGCATGTGAAGCTTTAATTGCTTACTTTCTTGCAAGTCCAAATGAATATTTTGACTTTGAAAATGTTTTATTGTGTTCACATCCCAAAAATAAAAAGGGGGTGACCTCTTATTGGGCAATTAGTCGCTCATGTTTTCGAAAACACTTTTTCAGAGAATCTTAATGAGGAAGAGCATACATGTGAATTGTAAAAAGGCATGAGGAAGAAAGACTCTAGTTATAGCTTGCTTACGAATAAATTCTATGAATGTAATATCATAGGTACTTTATATTTTTTGCCACAGAAAAATATATTGATTTGTATCATTTTCCACTGCGAGAAGTGTTATGGATCTTATTTTGCAATAAATGCAATTTATGGATTAGTTTGTATCTAACATATTAGCTTTAGTATCCGTTAAAATTGTTCGTAAATACTACTGCCATGTTGTATTTCGAAATTGAGAGCATGACAATATAGGTCCAAATGACAGTTTTTATGTGGTTAGATATAAAAGTCGATATCTCATTTCAATGATTAATAATATTTAATAGAAAAATTAAGTGATGGATGACAAAATTAATCACCAATGTAAATTCAAATAGTACTCTCTTCAACTTTTGGGAATCACTAAATAAAAAATTCAATAGAAAATCATTTCTTAGGGACTAGTCATGATATATTATCTACGCATTTCAATTTAAGCAATGATTGTAAGTGTTTGGATTTCTAAATAAGAAATTGATAGTAGTAATTAAATTAGATCTGAGGGTGAAAGCTTTAAATGCATGGATGCATACAAAAAGTTTTAATGCTGTTGGTTTGTTAGCATCTTAATTTTGTAACAAATGTTGTAAGAGATATTGGAATATCCATTTTATAACAAATGCGGCAAGAAATGTTGGAACATATATATACTACAACATGCAATAGAACATGCGGTGGATAAATAAGGAGTGAGACATTAAAAGTCGTTGGTACAGTTCGAAGATTACCCTCTTACATTTACAAGGCCTTTTAACCAATCACAAGTTCGATTCTCTACTTAAAATTATACTCACTAAATCAAATCCTTTGGCTTTAGCTTCATCGATGCATTTTTAGTCTAACTTTAGTAGACAATAGGATTTCCTTGCTTTCATTAAGATTAAGACTCTTTCTTAACCTCAATTCAAACTTTGATACGAATCTCTTCTCTTGAATTGTATGGAGTGGCTGGATGATCTGGTTCAAAGTATTCACCAAAAAAATGATTTTTCTACTAAGAATACGGTGCAATGACATTTTCTCAACTCTTCTTGGTATTTTCCACAAGTTTGATTTGTCCAATATCGTCCATATTTAAAGGTCTTGTGGAGAGACATAATTTTTAAGTAAATATGGATGAACATCTCCGAAAAATCCTGTTGTGTGACTATGCATGTTGGAACACGTGTTGCCATAGATTTTAAACATCCACTCCCCCAGAATTTCCATGGTATCATTTAGATAAGAAAAATCAAACTACGTATCTTCATTAATTAGAAAATAATCCTTATCCAAACTAACCATAAAAAATGTCCAGAAAATCATCATCAAATCTTGAGAAACTCTGTATATTTGATAAGTCCTTCCATAATCTCAATAAGACAAGAGTTCATACAACATATGCTGCAACACTCATTTGCAGAATATTTCCATATTTTACAAAAATTTTATAGAGAATAAAATATGTCCAAGTTATGTGCCTAGTAAGCATACATGAGTGAGAGTAAGGTTGTGCCAAATAATAGTAACTGAGATGTATACCGTACCAACAAATACATTCCTTTAAATGCTATTAATGATTCATTATTACATCTCAATCAGGTCCTATCGTTTCCACTGAAGTAATCGCCATTGTTTTCCTTTCGTTTTTTGGTTCCTGTTTGTTTTATAAGGGTTTCTGTGAACCCTCAAAATAGAGCGTTCAGATGTACTTTTAGGGGGTCATGTCATGTTGTCCACTCAAAATCATCTTTCTGTGGTGAAGAGAATTGGAGGATGAAGGCGTGGAAAATTAGAAACATTCTTATCATGATTTGGAATTGTATCAGAGGGGGCCCACCAGCTCACAACTTCTTAATTTCTCCATTTGATTTGCTTATGATTAACTAACTATATTATAATATTTGAAATGCAGTCCACTTCTAAACAAAGACTATCTAAAAATTGATTAAAATGAGTATTTCAAATTATAGTTTTTGTGGATGTGTATGGATCATTTTGTACCATCCGTTTATTACCTCAAAACCACTTATCTTTATAAAAATTGACTTTCTACTGACCATATATATCGCCAAGAAGTCTACCAAACAGTAATTCTTCATTAGGATTGAATATATTTCACATAATTCCTCAGCACACTAAATGAACATAACGGACAACAACTACATGAATAATTTGCAAACTTTTATGATCCTATCGGCCTATTGGGATGAAAAGATTTGAATTTAGAGAAAGGATTTAAATAAAAACACAATTTCAAATTATTCCAAATGAAATGAATTCCAAATCCATTTCAATTACTAAAATTATAATTTAAAAAAAGAATTTAAAATTTTAAATTTCATTATTATCAAAAACAAGTACGATGAATTTATTGTTATAAATTTAAAATGCATTCCTTCCAATTCATCAATTCGAGCGCACCTTCAGATTAATTGGATAATTTATTCAATTGTAAAAATTTCATGAACGTTGGAAGATTTTCCTCCACACGAAATCTGAAACTAGTTGGATAAATGCATGCACCATAGTGATGTGTTAATTCAGGCTTATGCATTCAAGAAACAATTAATTGATCGTCCACAATCAAATTCACTTGTTCCTAATGCATGCATAGAGTCAGTTGGCATATATATCAGCCAAAACCCTTCTACCCGACATATTTATGGCAGTAACTGACTGCAACGAGCCCATCATTCAGCAGTCGAATTCATTAATTGCATGTGAATCTAAATCCTAGTTGCCATATCTATATATGCTCCATTAATATACGAAATTCAGTTAATGTGGCAACAAAATGACTCTTCATTATCACCAAATTAAATCAATACGCACACACACACACACTCACACTCGTATGCATCTATGCTTGTCTGTGCGTGTGACTGCACGTGTGAGAGAGAGAGAGAGAGAGAGAGAGAGAGAGTCATGAAGTGTGCATTTCAATCTATCAACATCAAGCGTGCCCTAAAAGCCGGTTTTCTAGGAGCTTTTATGCAGTGGATATGTGTACAGTCATAATGTTCTGTATATATATTTATATCATCAAACTCACTACCAAAATGAGGTGCGGTCAGTTTAACAAAAAGAAATTCTATTCGACATGACATAGAAAGATTTACAAAAAAATTGAATTGCAGCAGATAATAAATCTTTTTAAAACAAATGGTTTAAATCGATCGATCTGTCCATGTTGTTCTCAAGTGAAGTTAAAATTCAAGTTTAATGGTTTAAAACTTTTAAAATCCTTATTGAATAATATATCATGCCAAAAAAATTAACTCTAATTAAATTTAAATAATATTCATTTTTATCTTGCTTGATTTCTACGTAATATTGCTCTTATAATCAAATCCACATATATATATATATATATATTTTTTTTTTTTCAATTATGTATACTAAATTCTATTTAAATATGTAAGTCATAATAATAAATAAAAGAATTATTCATAGTCTAAACCTAAAAGAAAAATAAAGATAACAAAAATAAATAAATATTATCTAATAAAATAAATCTTGTTATAAAATAGATATGCTTGAATTAAAAAGAACTGAATGCTCTCGCAATATTTGTATGTAGCGGTAGGGTTGTGATTTTGACAAATTAAAATGGTTAAATCCACCATTTAACATAACGAGTTTCAATATTTACGAACTATTATTACTTTTTTAAAAAAATCAAATCAACTATTTAAAACCGAGTTTGTGGGTTTAACCCCACTGAAAATGATGAGTGCAATCGGTCCAAATTTTGTTGAAAACAACCATCAAGAATGTCGATTTTCCGTATTATTCCCTGTTTCTTAATCTATTGTTGATTAAGTGGGATCGCCACTACTTAGTACAATGTTACATTCTTGAAGGGTTTTTTTTAAAGTTATTTTGGAATGTCAATTAATTCAAGATGATAATTATAAATGTCTTAGAAAAACCAATAAACATTAACAGCTTTAAAGGCTTGTGCGTGTGTGGTCCATAATCCCCTTTATTAAGAAAACAAAGAAAAGTGCATGGCCAGCCTTATGCGAATATATATATATATATATAGACACACACACACACATACATATTTATGGCTTAATAATTTTTAAACCAAAATTCATCAAAATGAGGCGTAGTAAAATTACATTTGTCACAAATGCAAGTTTGAATTATTGATTCGGTCATGTCAATTGTTCTTATGTTAAAAGTCTTGCTCATGAAGTATCCCTTTCACCAACACGCTCACGTGAACATGGACTTAGTTTAAAGTTGCAAATCAAAAGGCCCTAAAGGGACATGACTTGATATATACCTTTCTAGGTCTCCAAGTTGCACATGTTCCAAGAATCATTTGTCTAAGTTTAGGGTCGATGGTTGTGTGTGTATCTTTATATGTATGGCACTACCCACAGCCCTATAAAGTAGCACCAAGAGAGACTAGCTAGCCAGACTTTGTTTGGAGAGGAGTTTTGTTGGGAAACGATGTTCGGTTGCAGTTTTGTTATAACGTGTAATATATTTTATTGTAAGAATTTGATAAAGTGAAAATTTTAATTTATTTGAATATATGTCTAAAGTATATATTAAATATTTTTGTTGGAGAAATAATATATAGAAAAATATTATTTTCAAATATAAATATATATATATATATGTGAGTGTATGCGTTTATATATACATGTATGTATTGATTTGATTGCAACTAAGTATTATAATTACAAAATAGAATTAGTTGATTACAGATATAAAAGCAAAAATATTTGAATTTGAATGTAGATTAAAATTTTGTTAAATAAAATGTTTGACCGTATAAAGTTTGATGAGATAATAAGAGATTGAAAATATAGAAACAAACATAGCCTAGATTCTACAACTATATGTACCACAACTCACACAATAAGTAGAGCACTTGGCCATGTTCTTGACTAACTAGTTACATGAAGTATAGCGACATGGTGGTGGGACAAAAGCCAGTTACAATTGCACATGGGGGAGACAATCGGTGGATGTCATTTTTGTTGACTAACTTTGCAAAGAAAGAAATTGACAAGTTCTGGGAAGAATTTCAATATAGGGTTACATATGTAGCATAGGTAGCCAGCTCGGCTGTGGATTATCAATGCTATATTTGGATGCCACTTTTTATGAGGATGAAAAATGTGTGTTTTACATATGGAGAATTTAGTATAATATAAAAACAAAAGGCGGCAAAAATTATTTTAATGAATAGTGTATTTGGCATCTATACGTTGTTAATACTTATCTCTTTCTATTCAAGTTTTGATTTTATGCAATTTAATATTTTTGCATAATTATTTTATTTATTCAAATGCACCTCTATATTTGAAAAGTTAAATGAAGAAATAAGTCTTAAGCATTTCAACTTCATTTAAACCATAAAGATTAATAGTGATCGATGAAATATATGCCATATCTTTTTTAATTTTTTATTTTCTATAAAATTAATTTTAGCTAATTATAAAATTATTGAAAAACATAGCTACGTTGCAACTAGTATTGCAATAATACAACTTGTTTTAAGACACAAACACAAGCACACGTGCGCGTGCGCGCGCACACACACCAACAATAATGATGATAAATATAAAATACTACTATTTGTTAACGCTGTTTGGAGTTTTACTCTTACGTCTGCAAGTACCAAGTCAGGATCACTTTACTAATTTAACTAAAGAATAGTGAAAATAAGATGAATAACACATACATTTCTCACGAAAACCCTACAGCTTCTTCCAATGTGGCCAAATAGTTGAATACATTAAAATACTTTAATTTTTCATTTAACTCTCACTTCACATAGCTAATTTGTGCTACAATTAGGTTATTCACTCACACCAATACTCACTAAAATAAGAGTAATGTTCAAGAAAGCTAGTATTCTCACGACTAGTATTTTGAAATCTTCTCAGATTACTCTCTATATCTAAAATAGTGTGATTTTATAGTTGTGAAGTGTAAGTTTTTCATTGTAGTTGTAGATAGCTACAAACCCTTTCAAAGTCGGCTAGACCTTAGTTTCTAAGTAATATTACAATGTCTATCAGAACATTGTAATTGAAATCGGGGGTAATCCAGTTGTTGATGTATATCTAATAAAAATTTGAATCAATCCATTCTCTGCTCATCATATCAGCATCAAGACTCCAATTTTTCCACAAATTTCATCACTTCTAAATATTTTTAGCCAGATACAAACCATAATAATTAGTTAGACTTTAAGCATTATCCATTAAATCCGTGCAATTCAAAGTCAATCATCAATATTTTAAAAATGTGCCAATATAATTTTAGTAATAATTACAAATTACTTACTAATATTTACAGAAGAACTAAAACAAAAAGGAAGAAAGATCCCATGGTATCAAATTCCTTTTATCAAGCCGAACACGGACCATCCCGTAAATTTTGTGAAGAATATTGAAATGAATTAAAAGTAAGTAGTTTTCAATATTTTTATCTGAATTAAAATCGTTTCAAGTTTATGAATGTAAAATTGATCAAATATTCCCCCAAGTCTCCGTTTCTAAGCTCGTCCAAAAAATATTTTAAAACTAAACCTCATATGAAAATTACCATAAATAATTATTTTCAATTCTTATGAATTAATATGTTGAAAAATGGGGACAAATATCATAAATCATGGTTTTAGTAGAACTAGTAAATACAAACGTGTTAGGCATTAAAAAAATCTAAATTTGTTTCAATTATTTATAATATGAAAACGACGTACATAACTATAACATAAATGGTTAAATTCATTAAACCAAATACATTTAATAATTTATAGGCACTATTCCCTATAAATTTTCTTATGAACCACTTTGTTTTGCTACAGTTGTTAACAATATAAAATAAAATATAATTGAAATGTTAATATACTGAACTAACATTCATTATTTTAATTTTCTATGGTAATACGATCTTAGTTCTGCGTATGCAATAAACTTTGTAGATAAATACTTTCAATGTTGACTTTATTTTCATTACAAAAATATATAATTATTATATAGCTATAATAATGTAAGGAAAACATAGTAAAATAATTAATATCTATTATTTTTTTAGAACTTGTTTTCTTAATATCACTTATTTAATTAGAAAATTAAATAAAGCCTAGCACTAACTCCGATCCTGACGGAAAATAAAATAAACCTTCATAATGATAGTTGTGGACGGCTAGTTTTTTATTTTAATATTTTTAATTACTAGACTTGACCTAAGCACTAACTAGCTAGTAATTAGAGGTAAGCTCCGTGCATGTGCACAATTATATGAATAAATTAATAATATTTTTAATTATAAATTTTAGATTCTTAATTAAATAAAAGAAAAGGAAAGAGCCTTAATTTAACAAATGAGAAATAGAATAAATGAAATTTGAGAGATAAAAAACAATAAATTAAAAATAAATGAGGAGGATGACCTAAGTTAAATTTTTGGGGAAGAAAGTAGAAAGAAAATATATGCCTTATAAAAGATGGTACAGTAGATTAATATTATGCAACCAAAAAGAGGCATATGGTCTTAGTGTATGGTATACATGGATGGTTCCAATGACATGTTCTCATTGGCTAGCTAGCTCCCTGGCCACATTTCTTAGCCAACCAAAATTTTTGGCTGTAATTGAATGGGATGTCCTGCCCTAGAAATTAATAATGAGGGATTTGGTGAAATTTAATTTTTAGCATAAATGGTAGAATGTTTGGTACAATTAAATGAATTTTGTAGAAAAAACATAATGACGGTATTTTTATAGGATAGTGAATGGAGTTGTTTGATGTGATAAGTTTTATAAGTATTTGTAATAATGATGAAATACAATTGTAAATAAAATATTTCTAAAATGATATTTTGTAATAATGATGCGATATGTTGGTTAAATAAATTGTTATTATGATATACTTATATGAATAATGTAATCTATTCGTTGAATAAAATATTGTTAGTAATTGGAAGATAGAGAGGGATAGCCCAATCCAAAATTAGTGTAAAAATCTCTTAAAAATTTTCTTAAGAAACCAAGCAAGTAGATAATTTTGATCAGTCGATTGTGCCAAATATGTTTAATGTTCATCTAGGAAGTCTAACAACCACAGCCTCTACTTTTTCCCTTCCCATTTAATCCAGTTGATATGAATCTCTTGTGGTATGAATTTGCGTATGCAAATAATCAGACAAGTATCTATGGATGACGTAATAATATAAGGTCAATTAGAATGCTTCTGGATACTGCCAACTCACCACAACACCCTCCCCAAACCATTGTGCACAGTATATGCAAACCAATCATAACCTAATCGTAAGAATGGGTAAAAAAATAAGAAACTTCCTGAGAGAGAAGGTATAGAGGTAATGATATTCTTCAAAACTTGCAGAAGTCCGTTTCTTGTAAGAAATAATGAAAATAATATGTAAATTAAGGTGGAAGGCACTAGTCAATTTGGTCTTCTTTTTCGGAAGAACGGCTTTACAACATTTGAGATTGAGGAGGAAACTTTCCAACATAGGACGTAGGAAAAAAGAAAAGGTTATTTTTAGATCCAAATTTTGAAAGATGAAAAATTGACCTGGGAACTTAGAAATATTATAAAAAATAGGAGAGAGAGAAAGAGATAATGGTGATGTTTTGACATATGATATGTTTATGAGAAATAGTTTGAATGGATATAAATGTGAATCCAAACATAACCTATATGTGTGTGTGTGTTGAAAAAAAGGATACTAGTTATAGGGAATGGAACGAATAAGTTGAAAGAGATAGGTGTATTCACTAAAAATAAGATGGATATCAGTCTTCACACACACACGCACGCACACACACACATTAGTGCTTAAGACACATTTGTTTTATTTGTACCAGAAATTAATTCTGTTTTCTCAAATATGGTTTGTCATGCTGATGATTATTAATTAAACCTATGGAAACACAATAGTTGGCGAGCAACATTGTCAAATTTCCTCGTAGCAATATATTAACAATAGTTGCGGCAACGATTCATCCATTTTGAGAGCTTATAATTTTGCGATTTAAAATTTTGAGAGCTTATAATTTTGCAATATATTAAACCTATGCAATTTTGCGATTTAGAATTTGATTTTACTGAAGATAGATAAAAGCATTGCACGGGCTCTTAAATATCATGAAGCATACTGATTATCGTTGATAGTTATAATTCAATTTCCAGCTATATACATACTGTTTTTCAATCTTCTATCCGGTACCAATAATTTAACAAAATTATTAGAATGAGACCCAAAAAATCATGAAAGGCTAGAGATTGTTCCACTTAGAGAAAAGGATAGCGTGAATAGATGGTATGCAAAACCACCGATTTATGAATCAGAGAGTCAGTTCTTTAGTTTTGGTAGGCAATTTCTTTTCCGTAGGTTATAATTTTTTCTCAATTAATGAGGATGTTTTTTTAAAAATCTATTAAATGATCAAAAGAAGTTACTCTAATACCTTTGAACGTAATAAACTGTATATATATGTGTGTGTGTGTGTGTGTGTTTGTTTATATTTTTGTTGAATTAGACGATAAAAATTAGGTTAATACATGCAGCTGAAAAAAAATGATCTTATATCCAGGTAGAAGTGAGCCAAAAAAAAAAAAATGTTAATATTTTCATCGTATAGGGCCAAAATGCCTAAACTTTCTATTTATTTGATGCAGTAATTGAAATGTCTAGCAGTAACGCTGCATTCCCAAGTGTGGGAAAAAAAAAAAAAAAAGACTTTCTCTTGCACATGAAAATATTGTGATAAATGAAGCTTTATGTAAAACATATTAGAGAATAATAATCTCTTATGAGATTATTGATTTGTTATGCATTTCCTTCAATTGTGCAATACCTTTTCTGATGTATTAGTTGATATTTCTGGTGGGAACCATAAAGGTCCATTATTGGTGCGGTTGGTGTATCATAGCTTGTTGATTTTGTGGTTTAATTTCTTTGCTGGACTAGCCTTTTAGAAATGTTGTTATTATTGGTGTGATCCTGGTCCCAAATTAATTTTCTCAATCTAAGCGAAAAATACTGATCAAGTTGAATTGAGACACATTGTTTTAAAAGCGATAAATATCATGACATTGATAGATAATGTTGGTTCCTAGACTCACAAGTATCGCACAGTAACTTGGCTTTCATTCAACTATACACATGATTTCACTTTGCAATATAATAATTTTAAAGACATTGTATATTTCATCATTCAACTTATTTTTTCATTTTTGTTTATTAATTACAATTTAAATAAATATCTGTCACTAGGACTCCTCATTAAATTAATTGATCTAAATATATATATATATATATATATTTATAGAGAGAGAGAGTGAGAGAGAGAGTGAGAGAGAGAGAGAACTAATGCGTAAATATATATATATATATATATATGTGTGTGTGTGTGTGTGTCCGTAAAATTGCACAATTTGTACGGGTGCAAATTTATTTATAAAATATAAAATTATTTTGTATATATAATAGAAATATAGTTAGTAAGAATTGAAAACAAAAGTATTTCAAAATCAGTAAAATTGCACTATTTATTCGGGTGCAAATTTAATTATGAAACATAAAATTATTTTGTATATATAATAGAAATATAGTCATTTAGAATTGAAAACAAAAATATTTCAAAATCACCAAAAATAAAGAATGACCAAATAGAATTTGAAAAGAAAGAATATTTGATAGAGAATGCATATAAAAACAAGAAGTTTAAAAGAAAGTGAGGAAGGATATGATTAAGAAAATGAAAAATTAAAGTGAAAAAAATTGTATAATTCCACATTGTGTAACAACAAATCTCTTTTGAATAATAAGACAATATATATAGATATAACATAGAAAAAAGTAATGGCATATTAATAATTATGTGTAAGAGAGTATGTTTAATCTTTTTAATTAAAGATAATATTGTAAATACATAGATTAAAGGTGATGATATAAATTTATAATGTTCAATCAAATTAACTACAAAGTCTTAATTATACAGTACAGGTATATGACAATCATTTCATATTTTCAAATCTTTGGAATCAAACATGATATGACTAAGAAAATGGTGGCAAGATTTTCAAAGACTGTGAGGTGCTGTTGTACCTTAACCAATATGGCAAACAGTATCATCCCATGGCACAAGGATCTGCTTATCTCACATCTTACATCTCTCCCTCAACCAAAAAGATAATATATCCACTCATTCAGCATCGGCATAACTGAGGTAATGGGGACTATATTATTTTTCCCAAAAATTAACAATTAGGCTATGATCACAGATAGATTATATTAGTTTAGTGATTAGGGAATAGTAAAGATAGGTTACTTGCTTAGATGTAAAATAACAATTATCTGTCTAAAACGGACAATAATGGTGGTGAATAAGATCATGATAATAATATAATTTGTCACGGTGAATCAACTGTAACTTATATTTTACTAAGAGAATTTTTTTTTTTTTTGAGTAAATGGACAAAGCAATAGTTATTAGTATAAATAATATCTTTTATACTTTCACAATAATCCAAATTTCATGTTTCAATGATGGCTCACAATTGTATTTTAGTCAATTATTGTCGAGTAAATACCAGTCACATGTCAAACCAACTCACAAACCAAACCCTTTCCCTAAGATAGTTTCTTTTTCGAAGAAAAGAAAATTCAAACTTCCCACCACTCACACATTTACTTAATATTTGAACTCAAAATCTCATGGATAAGATATTAAGCTCAAAACCACTAGAGTGTCTCCTTAGAACCTCGCCCTAAGATTAGGTGTCATATATGCCAACAAATGTTATGCACGTTATGTACACACACACACACACACACAAATGCACAAGTAATAAACCAATGCACGTACATGCATAGAAATGCATGCTACGCCCTTGAATTGAAGTACGTACATGTGTGCCCTTTACATACGTCTGGAATATTAGCCTTTTTATACATCTTGCAAGTACCCTTAGTTACTACTTCACTAACAATCGTGCTGAAGTTCTCGTTTCACACTGTTAGCATCATTTCAAAGATTTAACGCAATCAGAAGAGATTGTGTATATATGAAGGCGTAATTTCAGAGATCATACAGAATCTTAGGAGATATAATATGTAGAATCCCTTTCACACTTTTCATTAGGCTAATATGAGAACGACCTTACCGCAGTTGGGGAAATGATTTAGAGTTGTCATAGTGCTCGGATCCAAATTAGTCCAACAACCAGATGAAATTGATAGGTAGTGTCTCCCTCATTCGGACTGTCATCTCCACCACTTTCCCATTATATTCTGTGCCACTTCCCACCCTCTCCCCAGGCCCCTACATCAACAATGCCAAACAAACCTCTAAGCTGCACACCTCAAAATGTGCCTAACTGAGGAAGCATCATCCCGACAGCCAGATGTGAGATATACATCAAGATAAGGCAGATCTCGATGTTTTCACGTCGTTGTCAGGGTGTCCACAGTCATTTCTTGAGTGACTTTGGGAGGAGATCATTAGTCTCCCAGGCACCCCCAGCTCATCCCCCGGTAACGCCTTCATGTCTTCAGCATATGTAATTGGTGTTGATGAACTTTCTTGTATACAAGTTGGGAGTCACGTCTTAACCCTCCCCTCATAGTGGAGTTAAGGAAAACGGTGTTGGACTTATCATGGGAGTAGCTATGTGAGCAGTCCTTGTTTGGAAGCCATTCTCACCCACTGTATTTTTCCAGGTCAAGTGCAGAGCACTGTACTATCACGGTTCATACTCGAGCATCCCCAAATGGGAGAATCATATAAAGCAGCCTTGAGCCGCATGACATCCCATATTTCTTTTATGTGGACAATTATGCAGTTCCAAAGCAATTAGGTTGATGTATAATGCCCGGCACGGATCATCCATCGAACAAGGTCTGATTATGCTAGATCGAGTCAGATGTAAATGCACCACAAGTAAACTAATTGATCAAATTTTTTTATGTTCAACTCAGTACAGAAACAATTGTTCGGTCTTTCCGGTCACCTTTCAGGGTAACAGAAGTAACAAATATTAGGCAGCTTAGGTTGGCCAAAACTTGCATTGGCAAAAGAAGATGAGAACTAAAAATGGAAACTGAATTTTCTGCTTCACACATCTCTGTAACAGATTGGCATCAGGTAGGGGGCCATTCAGAGATTTCACTGTCCAACAAATTCCAAGTGCTCTTTCCTTAGAATCTGAAGTAATTTTGTCTCTTTTTTGGTTGGGGTTGGGAGAAACGCATCAACTCTATAATAGAATGCCGCATGCAGAGTAGCAATCACAGAAAAGTGAAGACTGATAAAGAATAGAGAAGTGTTTGCCACTGCTTGTTAACAAATTATCTGTATCGACCAAGAAGAAATTAACACATGGTGCACGTATCACTACCTAACGAATCATCTTGCACTAAAAATGAAGTCACAGAGTTCCCAAAGTGTCAACTGCCTGGTGATTGATCCAAGTGTACTAATATATTTGCTCAGAATAGCCCAAGAAAAGAGTGACATAATAAATAAAAGGGTGATGGAAAAATGAGAAGTATGTTGTGACAGTGCGATGGAAAGAGATGAGTGAATCTTCCTTTCCTTGTCTATATATATATGTCTTCACTTGGAAATTGAAGGGTAAGAGAAAGCCTCACAAGACCTACTGCAAGCAAAGTACCATCATATGCAGTATCAAGCATCTCTTGACAGCCCATTTCATCCTATTCTTCACCCCTCCATTTGGTAGATTCACAGAGAAAGTGAAACAAGCATACATAAAAAGGAAGAGCTCTTAACATTGTCCTTTAGAACTTGCAAGAGATGTTTCGTGCAGACTCTCGCAGCTTCTTCAGACTTAAAACACTTGCCCTCCTTGTATTAGCTTTCTTACTTGTGTTTATCATCTACAGAGAGAACCCTTGTTCTAACCAACCTTTTGCCACCCCTACAGTCTCCCGTCGTACTATTCAGTCGATCACACGTTCATCCATAGCGAACATGACATTTGATGGGAACGTAAGCTTTACAAACATTGATTATGCAGCAAAGGACTTTGGCAACAGATACCATATCCTGCCATCAGCAGTTTTGCACCCAAAATCAGTCTCTGATATCTCCTCCATCATAAGATATATTTCTGATTTGGGGGTAACTTCAGAGCTCACTGTTGCCGCTAGAGGCCATGGACACTCCCTACAAGGCCAAGCACAGGCACACGAAGGTGTTGTTATCAGTATGGAATCACTTAAGGTACCAGAAATGAGCTTTCACAACGGAAAAGACCCCTACGTCGATGTGTCAGCTGGAGAACTTTGGATAACTATTCTGCATGAGAGTCTTAAACATGGTCTGGCACCAAAATCATGGACTGACTATCTGCATCTTACGGTTGGAGGCACTCTATCAAACGGGGGAATCAGCGGGCAAGCCTTCCGACATGGACCACAGATCAACAATGTCCACCAGTTACAAGTTGTCACAGGTAGCCTCATTCAAGGATAACTACCTCTCTAATCTGATACCAAGAGAAGTTTAGAACACTTAAACAGTTTTACAGAGATACGAGAATCACCACTATTAGTTATTATGTGCAGGCACAGGAGATGTGGTGACTTGCTCAGATCAGCAGAACGCTGATCTCTTCCATGCTGTACTTGGTGGACTAGGACAGTTTGGCATCATCACCCAGGCCAGAATTGCCCTAGAACCAGCCCCCAAAGCGGTGATTACATTGACAATTTGTTATCAGTATACATATTACTGCATTAGAATCACTTTATGTAACCTTTTGTCTTTTTACAGGTTAAATGGATTAGAGCACTTTATTCAGACTTCTCCAAGTTCACCAAAGACCAAGAGTACCTAATTTCCTCTCGAAGTTCATTTGATTATGTAGAAGGGTTTGTCATTATAAACAGGACTGGCTTGTTAAACAACTGGAGAACATCTTTCAATCCCAATGATCCAGTTCAGGCAAACCAGTTCACTTCTGAAGGTAAGATCCTGTTTTGCCTAGAAGTCGCAAGATACTACAATCCTGAGGAGTCCACAGATCACATCAATCAGGCGAGATTTTGTTTTTTCGTTTTTTTTTAATCGGTTCTTTATGTGAAACCACTCAAAATTTATCAGAAGGTGCTAACATCCTAAACCTTGGCATGCAGGACATACGTGCCGTCTTGTCAGAGTTGAATTATATCAAGTCCACTCTGTTCCAGTCAGAGGTATCTTATGTGGATTTTCTGGACAGAGTGCATGTCTCCGAAGCCAAACTGAGGGCCAAAGGCTTGTGGGAGTTGCCACATCCATGGCTGAATCTTCTTATTCCAAGAAGCAGGATTCATGAGTTTGCCCACGAAGTCTTCGGCAATATTCTCAAAGACACCAGCAATGGTCCTGTCCTTATCTACCCAGTCAACAAATCAAGGTATTATTCCCTCTGTGCAGACATGGTAGGCTATTCTGATTCACCATCTGATTTTATCTCATTCTTGAATCACAGGTGGAAAAATGGGACATCATTCATTACACCTAAGGAGAATGTTTTCTACCTAGTTGCGTTCCTTTCTTCTGCAATGCCATCTTCCGCAGACAAAGATGGCCTGGAACATATTTTAACACAGAACAAGAGAATCCTTAATTTCTGTCGATGGCTCGGATTCAAGCAGTACTTACCCCATTACGACACTCAAGAAGAGTGGAAAGCTCATTTTGGGACTCACTGGGAAGTTTTCTACCAGAGGAAATTGAGTTATGATCCCCTGGCTGTCCTGGCTCCTGGACATAGAATATTCCGAAGAAAAAGGGCCTCGGGATTACAGTGATCAGGAGGTTGATATATCAGTTAATGTTAGAGCTCTAAGATGATGGGCAATGCCACTTAAATGTACACATGCACTTTCTTGTCTGTGATGGAGAGCAACCGTGCACTTTACCTAATTTGAGATTTCCTATTTTACCTTCTGGTGTCAGAGACTCAGCTAAAAGTGAGCTTTATAAGGCCTTCAGTTAAGAAATTATATGAAAATATTGTTGCCCAAGACCAACTCTTACTTTGTGCTCGTTTTTGTTATTAACCAAACACGCCCTTAACTAGGAACAGCAACGTTCTAGCTTCTTGTCTTCAAATCAAATCGTTATTTTCAAAAAAATATTATAAAAACCCACCAAAACCTGAAGTCTCCGCAAATCGCAAACACACAAAAAATCCAAGCTTGGCCCTTTTTGGACTGCCATTTCGTATGTTTTGTGGCTCACAGAGTACAGTGGACTCCTTATATTCCCCTAGCCGAGAATCCTAATTTCACTAGCTCATCGTCGCGCCGGAACCTTGTTTCGAAATGTCACCTCTGGTTGCTAGCGCGTACCCTAATTTCGAAACCCCCAAATCCGATTGCCATTTAGCTAACAATTTGAACTCTTCGGAAAGTTTTAATTTTTCTCTGAGTTCAGCCGATGCTGCTGGATTAAATTACTTGAAAACCCGTCCGAGAAGATCATCTCTGTCAAGGCGATCGAAACCGAGGCGGTCGAAGATAAGGAGGAAACAAATGGAGGCTGATCAAGTTGAAAATTCTGTAAAAGCTGATTTGGGGTTTAATGGGTCTAGTGACTTTGAATTCGGGAATGTGCCTGGGGGTGAAAATACAAATTTAGGGTCAAATTGGAGTCCAAAGAGTGGAGTTTTGAATGGAAGTATGGGACAATTGAATTTTGGTAGTGATGGACTAGGTTATGGTGTTAGTTCGAATGATTCTTTATTTAGCGTAGGCTGGGGAAATGGGAAATCCTTGCTTGATCCTGGCACGAAGAGCTCAACAAGTACTTTGCATTCGAAAGAGAGCAATTCTTCGTTTGCCTCTAAAAAAGGTGGCTCATTTTTGGATGCGCAGAAGGAAACTGGGACTTTTGTGTTTGGAGTTCATCAGCCAGGCTTCAAGATAAATCAGAATTTGCCAGGTGGGCAGTTTGTCTTTGGTATTGATGAATATGAGTCTAGTAGGAATTCAAATTTTAGTGCTAAAGAGTCTTGTGGAAATCTGGGGCAACCAAAAGTTGGTGAGTTGCATAAATTGGATAAAATCAATGGTGAGTTTGCTTCAAATAATTATGCATCTGCTTCACGTGTGAAGTTAGACAAGCCAGATTCAAAAAAGTCCAATTTGCAATTTGGAGTTGGTGAGTTTGGGAAAGATAATTATACGAGTTTTGTATTTGGTGCTAGTATGAATACATCTGCTGAGATTAGTTCAGAATCAGAAAAGCAAGAATGTGGGAAGAATATGGACAAGAGTGAATCTGTTAAAGATCCTGGAAACACTGTACCTGATATGAGGGGTAAAGTTAAATTGGATGCTACTGGAGGTTTTGAAAAGGTCTGTCGTTCTTCCTTCCAGTTTCCATTTACGTGGGGGGATAGCAGTAGCAAACATCATGTGAATTTTGTGTTTGGTTCTAATAAGAGTGATTCTAACTTAGACATGAATTTGGAACATAATCGTACCAGTAAATATAAGGATATGTTTAATAGCGCAAATAGTGGTGAAAAAAATGCTGAGAATGAAATTCAGTTTCAGAATGCTTGTTTCAATGGTGTCTTTGTTTTTGGAGGATTGAAAGGCAAGGGGGGAGGGGGTCTCCGTTCTGGTGGTACTACAAAGGCTGTTAATGATACAATTCAATTGAATGGGGTAATGCCTGAAGAATGCAACAGTCATGGGCAGCATATTAACAACACTGGCTTAGATATTGAGTTTAAATTTCGAAGTAGTGGTAGTTCAAGTGGCTTTTTTGAGGAAGGCCATGCATTTAACATATCAAATGGGATGAAGAAATTGAATATTGATGATTTTGAAGTAGATGGCCACAAGACTAGAAGTTCCTGTGGCAATTTTCTAGTGAATGCTGATAATGTGTTTGTGTTTGGAAGTAACCAGAAAAATTCTGGTTTTATAAAGGAAAACCGTCCAAGAAATATGAATAAGAAGACTCCAAATGCAAATCACTTGTCACACGATAATTCAGAATCAAATAGAAGTTCTTCATCTTGCTTCTCATCTGTTGGAATTGGAATCCAACAAAATGGTGGTTTTTGTGATACGCCATCTGGTAATAAAGATGAGAAATACAGCAGAAGGTTTACAAGCAAACTGGCTGGATTGGATTCATCAGATGCAGATTATAGCACACCAAATATGAAATTTACCTTTTCAAGCAACAATTTATTCCCTGGCATGGATAATGCAAATACTAAATTGCAAGGGGGCAAAACATTGAAGAAGAGGAATGGAAAGTTAAGACAAGGAACCGTGGCCCAATGCTTATCTAGCCAGAACCCTGTGTCTAAGGAAGGCAGTTCTCATCAAAATCACAAGTCTCCTGGATGTGGTTCACCCATGGATTTTTCACCTTATCAAGATAGTAAAGCTAGCAATGCACCAGAAACAGATACTTGTATTGGAGTAAAAGAAGAATCTGCTGCAAGTGAAAAAGATACTTTGAAGCATTCTGAAAAACCTCATGATGAAGAAAGCAATTCTAATTTCTCTTCTTCATTACTTTCACAGGATGGTCTATCAGCAGTAAGACGTCAATACAAGAAAAAGTACAAGTTGAGAGTTGGTTCAAATAACATAGTCCAAGGCAATCAATCTGACAAAGAAAATGCTAAGCAGGAACCTATAGGGGCAGCAGCTCACAAAGTGTGTGAGCATTGGCGAATAAGGTACAGTTATGTGCACTCCCTTTGCTTCAAACTTTTAATCATCATTTCATAAAATAACTTGTAGCTCCGGTGTACTTGCAATTTAATTCTGAGGCTGGTTTTGTTGTCTATCTTGTTTTGATGTAGTTACATGATCGTCATTCTTGTGCACCAGTATTTAATGATGAATAATTTAATTTGATCCAGGGGAAACCAAGCTTATCATGATGGAAAACTTTCTAAAGCTGAGGAGTTTTACTCGACGGGCATTGATTCTGTCGCACATGCCAGAACCCTAGGGCACTCCATGGAACCACTTTTACTTTGCTATAGCAACCGTGCTGCGACACGAATGTCGCTTGGAAGGATGAGGGAAGCCATAGAAGATTGTACAGAAGCAGCTGCGCTAGACCCAAACTTTCTGAAAGTTTCATTAAGAGCTGGAAAGTAAGTGCTTCATCCTGGTTTCAGAATAGGTGCAACAATTATGAAAGTCTTCGCCTATTAATTCACTGTTCTCTCATGCCATTTGCGATAGCAAACAAATAAATATTATCTGAACTTTGTGCATTTCATTTTTAAAAATACTTTTGCAGTTGTTATCTAGTACTGGGAGAGGTTGAAGGTGCAATTCAGTGTTACAGTAAATGCTTGAGTTTAAGAACTGACGTGTGCTTAGATAGGAGAGTAACAATTGAAGCTGCTGATGGCCTGCAAAAGGCAGAGGTGAGGCATTACAAATATTTGTAGGTTTCAACTGTCCACTTTGTTCTTATAATTAATTTATTCTGTTTAATATGTGTTCGCATATTGTTTGATGTTTTAGAAAGTTGTTCATCTGTTTGATTCTAACAGTTATGTTGTATACATCAAAAGACAAGCCAGAAGCATGTTGAGGACATGTGGAGGTGTAGTACTAGACTTTGTATCTAGAGCTTAACTTATGTTAAGACTTTCATGGATGCCTCTTTGAGCCTTGAATCTATCCATTTCAATTCTATCTTCTGAGAGATGAGAAAGTGCTTTTCTCAGAAATCTTTGTTGAACGAAGTTAACAACCAGAGCAACAGAGTGGAACGTGATGTCTTATTCTTTACCTTTTACTGAAACACTATAGTAAGTGTTTTTCAAGTGGATGAATTAAATATATATTAATCGTATGTGCTGTCCCATGTTCCTCGTAATTTCTTGTTTCATCTTTCCCTTGTCTAAACTGCTTTTCTGCATGGATCTTGGTTTGGTTAAGACATTGATGGGTACCTTTTTGAGCTGTGAATCTAATATTCCAGTTGTATCTTTTTATGAAAAAGAAGCTTTCCCCAGTATTCTTGAGTGAATGAAGTTGACAACCAGCCTACAAATTGGAACATGACACCTTTTTCTTTGCTTTTCACTGACGTTAAATTATAATCTTGCAATGCATATGTAGGTTTTTACATGTATTTGAAGATATGTTGTAGTAGTTGGTTGGCTTATTCTGTCTTCTCCTTTTCTCCATATAGGAATCAAAGTATGAACTACTATTTAAAAGCTACCTGCCTTCAATGGTTATCAGATCCCTATAAACTCAACTTTAGAAAAGGCTAAAGTCGAATTGTGATTTTGTTGCTAGTATCCAATATGCTTTCTGCCTTTAAATTCTCTTTTTTAGAGGGTTGATACTGGATTACTGGGCTGTTGAACAAGTTCATTCTTTCTTCTGTTCCATATAGATGCTACAAACAAGGAATATCTTATTTCAAGTGGGTCCTGCTTTACTCTAATTTCATGCTTCCTAAAGTTGTACCAACAATGTATACCTCACATATCCTCCTTATTATCTTCATATTGTTATCTGGCTTGCAGCTTAGGCCTTTGTCAAAACAACGTGGCTAATAGGGCAAAAGGCAAACCCTATAATGCAATTGAGTCATGCTACTCCATGAACATTTTTTGTGCTAATCCTGTATCTGTGCTTGTAGGAGTATTTTTAGAGAGTTTATGAGAATATTTGATACATATTCTGTTATTATAATCTAGAAATATTTGGTTTTCTGTTTTATAGGACTCGTGTTATCTCGAGTTTATAATTATATTTGATATCTTTGTACTTATTCTACGCTATAAATTGGGACAATTCATTGGCAAAAAAGAATGCATATGATTCTTCATCCATGTATTTTTTCCTCTTATAAAAAAAAAAGTTAAAAATAAAAGTCAGACTATCCGAAGTTAGCTTGCCCCTCTTTGTGCCTCCACAAGCCGAAACCCTAGGTAATGCACTGCCATTGTCCATCTAAAATCTGGTTAGTTCAACCCCCACCTCTGTGTTTTGCTGCAACTCTGTCTTTCCTCTGTGCAAGTGCAACCCATACCAAAGAATGCTGTCAAGATTTCTGCCTCTTTCTTTGTTGCATGTATCACCGCTGAAGGGGAAATCAGACTGCCCACCAGAAATCTCAAAATCACTAGCCTTCCCTACCATAAACCTCGATTCTCCAACATCCTAAATATTTAACTGGCATTGCCAATTAGCATTCTGGTCCTTCCTTGCCACAAAGGCACTTGACTTCAGCCCACACCCTAATGCTGCTATGTCAACAGTGTCTCTGTCTCTACAGGACTGCTTCCCACCACTCTCAGCACAACCACACACCTATTCATGCTGCTGCCTTCTTGTGCTGTTCTTTTAGATGGGTACCTTAGAAGAAGTAAATAGGGAATAGACCAAGAGTAATGCGATTGGGCTCTCCAAAGTTGGCCTAGGCTTCTTTAAAATGGTGAGGGTTAGAATTATAATTGGGCTGCCCCTTGTTGCACTGAGTGTGAGTATTCTTGGACTACTTTTTTAATGGTCTCTTGGGTGTTCTTATTTTAGGTTGATCATGTTTGATTTGTCCTTAAGGGTTTTTTATTTTATGATGTTCACTGACTATGGACAGCCTTTTGTCAACTTTTAGTGTAAACTCTTGCTGCCCAATGGTTTTTATTGCCTTACAAAAAACTACTTAACTATTGCAAGGCCGCAATCTATCTTATGTTGCCTTACGATACATATCTTCAACTGTGTGTGTCACATTACATCTGTACCAGGATCACTTTACTACTTCCGTCTTCAACTATTGCCTTACAACATCTCTCTTCAAATGTCGCTTTAAAATATATTTCCAAATGTTGCCTTATGACAACTACTACTGCTTGCCTTTCACCTTACAAAAGTTATATGCGTGTTGCCTTATGACAATTCACTTTTTTCAAATTATAATTAGTCTAAGTTGAACACTTCATTCATGTTCAACTTCATGGGGAACGTCAGTATATGTGTGTGTGTGTGTGTGTGTTAGAGAATATTAGATACATATTTTGTTTTCTAGATTGTGGGATGCTTTGTTTCTTGTTTTATAAGACTAATGTTGTGTCAAGTCTAGAATTGTCTTCGATATTTTATACTAGCCTCATACTATAAATTGGGGCAATTCTTAAATAATAGCGAATGCTTTAATCTTACAATAATTCTAACTGTGCTTTTTATTTTTCTCCTATCTGCCTGTTCCTAATTTGTTTCATGTTTAGACTTTCGAGGTTCAAAATCTGATTGGCAATTTTGTGATTGACAGAAAGTGGCTGAGTACATGCATTTGTCTGCCAAACTCTTGCAAGAAGGAACTGACAATGCCGCAAGCAATGCCCTAGAGAAAATTGCAGAGGCCTTATCAATAAGCCGTTACTCAGAGAGATTACTTGAGATGAAAGGAGAGGCTCTATGCATCGTATGTGAAAAATTCTTGTCCATTTTGCATTCGGTTTGCTGATATTGTTGTATAATGCAATTTCATAGTTGAGTGGCATAATTTAATTATGTTACTGAATTCAGATGCACATGTATGACGAGGTGATTCAACTTTGTGAGCAAACCCTTGATATTGCAAGAAAGAATCATGATGCTGTTCATTTGGATGATTCCAAAAGTTCTCACATGAAATTGTGGAGGTGGCACCTGCAAACTAAGTCATACTATCATCTGGGAAGGCTTGATTTGGCTCTTGAATTGATTGAAGAACAAGAAAAAATGTCTTTCAGCTTCAAGTAAACCTTATTGATCATGTACCCAGAGTTTTATTGTGATTACGAGTATTTATTGAGATATTAATTGCATATTTTATTATGTAGGTCTGGAGACCTGGCTCAGGAATCTTCAGTTGCTTTAGCAGCCACTATACGTGAACTTTTGTGTTTGAAAGTATGTTAAATACTTACATGTTGATTTTAAGTCACAATATAGATATATTATATTTTATTAGCTGTTGCTGTTGTTGGTTTGCAGTTTATGAATATAAACTCCGTTTTCTTTGCTCTTTAGTTGTACAAACACAAAGATTTTATTTATTGTTTATTCTTCTTTTTTTAAAGTAATTTAGAGCACATAATTAGAAACTTTCTTGCATGTTTACTACAGAAATTAGGAAATGAAGCTTTTAATTCTGGACGATATACAGAAGCTATAGAGAATTATACTGCTGCTATATCAAAGAGTTCTGAATCACGCACTTTTATGGCTATCTGCTTCTGCAATCGGGCTGCTGCACACCAATCAGTCAACCAAATCATTGATGCCATTGCAGATTGTAGTCTGGCCATTGCTCTGGATAAAAATTACCAAAAGGTTGGCTGCCTGATACATTAGTTATTATAATGTTTCGTAGACCATATAATTATCGTTTTCAACTTGTTCCACTACTTCCATCATCTTCATATCGAGATATGCTTTATGTAACTGCCTTACAGAGCACATAATATTTGCCTATTATATGTGTACCATATTGTCAAATCTTATAGATGTTTCTTTCTGCTTTTTCTCTGGGACGGCCCTTTGAATTTATGGATGAGATTGGATCATGTGACTCTGTTCAATGTTAGATGACGGCTTATGTAGAGAAATCTAAATGAAGGTCATCTTAACGTACATCTATCTATAAAGAACAGAGACATCATTGATAATACTAGCCTACTCTCCTGGCTTGATATTGGTGGTCTATATTCCTAATCGCAATTGAATTTTACTAAGTTTATTTTTACAAGCTAAATTATGTGCTGAATGAGCTGCATCGTTTCTTTGCAGCCTTAACATATTGTATGTTGCTTGGCTTTGGATACTTGACGTTTGCGAATCTCTTGAAAAGAGGCTATTTGGACTTTTATGTCCACATTGCGAAAGGACTAGGGCTGCTATATTGACTAATGAGCTTATACACTTGTTTTGGAAGATGAATTCTTTTTCCTTCTTTTTTTTTTGAAAGTGTTAATGCTATCCTGTTTATCTGTGAATGTTGTTTGGTGTCAGTGGTGCTGAATTCTTTAAGAATTTTAGATTTGTTAAGGTCGAGAGAAATTTTAGGCTGGGTGTGACGTGTGAGCATATGTTGCACCTCAATATGGTGAGAATAGTGTTAATTTCTTCAAAGTTGGCAGCATATCATGAATTTTTGTTGGACATTATTGAAGTGGGAAAGAAAATGTATTATAGCAAGTTTGGTGCATGCATTACGAGTAAGGTTCCTGATATATTCCTGACAATTGGAGCAAAAAATTCTTGAAGTGTTACTACTGTTCATTACCCCACTTCACTTTCATGGATGTTCATATATAGTCATTTAACCACCACTTGGCCTTTGTGGAATTTTTTCTTCTATGTAGGCAATTTCCCGGAGAGCAACTTTATATGAGATGATTAGAGATTATAAGCAAGCGGTTAATGATGTTCAGAGACTGATCGTTCTTCTTGAAAGTCAATCACAAGCCAAGAATCAACAGTATGACTCTCAAAATAAATCAAGTAGAGGCAGTGTGAGGGATTTGAGAAGAGCTCGTCGTCGTCTTTCCTTAATTGAAGAGAAGTCTAAAAATGAGATTTCCCTGGATCTTTACCTCATTTTGTATGTGCAATTGTCATATAGTTTTCATTCTATGTTTTTTTCAATTATGATGTTTAAATTCTAAATTAAGATGAAATTCAATTCATGAAATTGTCATGCTTTGCTTCCGTTATGGTACTCATCGGCTGAATGCCTGTAGAAGTTTGAACTGATCTTAAAGTATGACTGGCAGGGGAATCAAAGCATCTGTTGCAGAATCAGAGATTAAGAAGGCATATAGGAAGGCTGCTCTTAGGCATCACCCAGACAAGGTATTGAGGTTTTTCTCTTAAATGGTCAAAAATGGGTGGATATTCTGTTTGTGATACACTTGTTTATGTTGTAGGCTGGTCAGGTATTGGTAAGGAGTGATCTTGGGGATGATGGAACCCTGTGGAAGGAAGTTAGTGAGAAAATCCACAAGGATGCTGACAGGCTATTCAAAATGATTGGGGAGGCATATGCTGTTCTTTCAGATCCCTCCAAGGTATGCTTGAAGCATCAAGAATATAGTGGTGAACACATGACCGATTTTGTTTTTCCAGTTTTGGTAGCTCACCCTCGCCCAAAAAATAAGAGAAGGACCTTGGAGTTAACGGGAAGCTGTATAACATTTATGTTTGTTTTCAAAATTTGGTACGTGTTTTAAATGTTTTTGTTTTGAAAATTATATAAAAATAAAATAAAGAAAATTTAAGAAGTATATGATTAAATGTGTGTTTTGGGGGCCCAAAATTTGAAAACAAACATAGGCAAGACAATTTTAGGGTTCGGGAGGGAGAGAGAGAGAGAGAGAGAGAGAGAGAGCGCATTATTACATTTTTCTTCATCGTCAGATTCAAGGAGATATCATCTAGTTGGGCACTGAAATATCCTTGGTAGCTATGTTCTTGTAGACAGTTCATAGCCAAAGCTGGCATGCGTTTCATGTGACTCTCTAGAAGAATTGTTGGAAGAGCTGCTGGAATATTTCAACATCGTAATAAATGGATGTCTCTCCTTGGAAGTCCATTTTGGAAGTTTATACAATGTGAATCATGTCTAAATAAATTTACTACCTCTTCTCTCTCTTGTGTGCATGTTCTTTTGCCAAAGGTTTATAATTCATTTATTATTAGGATCTGTTTGTTTCTGGAAAATTTGAATTCTGGAAGTAGCTTGAAGTCCAGTAGAGTTGCTCTCATTTCCATCTATGGTGACACTCGATGTTAATAAACGACCATCTTGCTTGTTTCATTCTCAGGTAAGATCTCTAATGTTGTAAATTGGTCTTTCTGCAGCGGTCTCAATATGATAACGAAGAGGAGCTGAGGAATATATATAGGGACAGCAGCAGAAATGGTAATTCTAGTCACCCCTCGACTTCTTACAGTTCTCCATATGAAAGAGGAAGTTGGTTTGGAAGACAAGCAGGTTTTGGTACTTCATTTGAAAGAAACAATAGCAGGCGACATGGCTATTCACATTCACGATGGTAGAAGGCAAACGAGGTTGTACGTTTGAATGAGGCAATGCTGGGAAGGTCTTTAGCTTTGTTCATACCCAGCCACTGTAAATCCCGATCACCCTCCTGTACAATGGAAGGAAAGCGCATCGAATGAAAACTGTGTTGAGACAACAAAGGGAATGTTACATTTCGTCAAAAAGCTTTTGGGTGTCGAAGGCCTGCTGCTATAGGCAATGGTGGATTAAGCCCAGGCTTGGTAAATTAAGTATACGAACCCCACCATTACATTTTTTCGAACCCTGGTTGGGGATATGCATACCATTTAAAATCCAATGGACATTTTTTTGAAACCCTCTGGTGTTAGATGGTCCATGCTTTGATTGTTTGGTGGTTGTTTGTTAAACCATGTAATTGTCAACTTTGATGTAGGAGGTAATTACGGGCATATGAGTTTTTGCCCATGCCCACGTATCGTCACCATTATATCATTATAAGTCAATGCTTTTAGCATGCGTAAAAATATACAAGGAATCATATACCCATATGTTTTCAGCCCGCAAACTGATTCAAAACTTTTTTTAATGCTGCAATAAGATTCTAATATATTAGCGCATATTATCAACGTAAAATTTATAAACTGACACTCCTCTGCCGTAAAACAAAAACAAAATTCTTTAACATACTGTATTCATCTTTAATCCACTATTAGCTAAAGTATAAAAACAATGTATCAATATAAAAAACAAGAAGCCATGTCTATCGGGCAGCCTGCGCCTGTGCATGTTCCAGTAGCTGGTTGACTAATTTATTGGTGCGGCCAGAAATTGCCTTGGTGTGGTCAATGAGTTGTTCATAGCTGCAAAGGAGAACAATTCCTCACATGAGGCCTATAGAAAGTCGAATAGTAAACATTCCTCATCTGAAATTGAGTGTAAATCTGCAGAACTTACACCTAGATGTGGTGAGGTTCCATGACAATTGTGCCCGTCTTTGAATCTATCTTAGCTTCTGGCTTGGAGGTCCTTATAAGATTCACTATCCATCTTTCTGCCTCCTCATAATTCAAATTCAGTTTCTCAGCAAGCACGCTGCCAAGAACACCCCAAATGAAAAATTACAAAACACAGTGGAACAAACACAAATTATAATTCTGTACTTTGTGCCAGCCAAATAAGCCCATACAGGATAAAGTTCCGAAATAATATTTTATTCTTAAGGATCAAGAAACAGTAAGGAATGCATACAAAAACTGGCATCAATCGCAATTATTAGTTAAAAAGACGAGCATTAACGAAGAAAAAGTTAAATAGAGTTGGGGAATCTGCACATTTGGCTCGGACAATAGGAACAGGTCCAAGCAGAAAAGGCAAATTGGCATTAAGGAACAATTTCAGGGACATACACCATGTCAATTCTTTGGTGAATGCGACAGTAGGTCTCAAAGAAAAAAAGACAGGCATTTTCAAGGAATTCATCTCTCAAAGGCACAGTCATAAAGTTTCCTTCTTCAACTCCTTGCCAAGAAATGGGTCATTCAATATAACCTGCATCAGAATGACAAGGTTAAGAAAAATCTATCGATAAGGATAATTAGATAAAGGAACACCTTTTTTAATACTATCACTTACAAGTTAAAAAACCAAAAAGCATTCATATCAACCACACCTGACTCTGAGAAACTAACAGAACTGGAAGTAACAAATATAAGAAACCGCAGAGAAAGAGAAAGAGAATGTCTGTGTACATCAAAGGATAAGAAATATATCACTGTTGTATTCCCAGTTTAGTCAAATTGCCAATTATAGGAAGGAATTGGGAAAGATTTTGAAATCAAATGGCTTATGTCACTTAGCTTATCAACACAATATATCTCAAAGCAAAGATGAATCACATCACGATCCTAAGATAAACAGTTCAGACATTATCGGGAAGCCTTCAGAAATTTACAATAGAGGCATTGCAGAACTATTCGGGACTTGTTTAAATTTGATGCCAAATGCATAGTAACTAAGAGAAATGAAATTGTTAGATATCAACACTAATACTAAAGAGCTTATAAGGAAAAAAGCCCAAAAACATATGACACGCATAGGTAATTATTTACCAAAATCTTATGCATGTCATGTTATAATTCAGAGTCAATACATAGATTACTAGTTTAGTGGAAACAATCTCGGTTTATTTACCCAATACACCCATTTACTAACTGTACAAAAGCGGGAATGGGGTACGTTCAGGTGTGGAAGAAAGCACGAAAACCATCTTGGGTTAGGAAGCTTACTTCTTCAGACTCTTTTATCTTATTTTGCGCCCCATCAAAGTCATAGTTGACATACACGCACGCCAAGAACTCTACAACAGGATCTTTGTAAGAGTATTGCTCTTGCTGAATCACCTTTATAAATTCTTTCAATAGAGGTCACCTCCTTTTGTTGACAATGAATGCAGTTGCCAGGTAACGCAATAGATGGGGAGCATTTGTTTGAATGGCATTCAGATACCTGTAAGACGATTTAACTTTCAAGAGAGGAGCATAAAGCACAATGCAATATAAGCAAGCTTAATGGTTAGAAAGTGCGATATTCATAAAAACTATCATAATTTTTTTCTCTTGATCAGATGCACTGGTAAAAACTAGACCGCAGCACCCCCCACCGCGCCCCCACCCCAACCCAAGGGCACAAGAAAGGGGAAAAGAAATACAAAAGAGAAATATATTAAAAAAAGCATTGGACTTAATGCCTGCACTCTAATACAACTAAAAAGAGCCAGGAGCCAACTAATATAAACCGACATAAAATATGATCCACTTCATCATGAGACTAACAAATAAAGGAAAGGGTAAAAGAAATGAATTGATTCAACAGCCATACTTGTCCTGATTAAACAAGTCAATAATCTGCGTTCTTCCATTGTCATGGTTAAAGAAGATGAAAAGACCCCAATGCATCAGCCATATTCTACTTTGCACTTGATTCAATGGAGAAGAGAAATTCTGCAAAGCGGCATACATCATTAGAAATCTAATTCAGCTGTAGGGAACAGGAAAAGGGCATACAAAAATTCAAAATGATTCAAGCAACCTTAGAGTCAATGATTTCCTTCAAGCGGTTAAGCTCGTCCAAAGCAATGTCCCAATTTTGCATCAAAATTTCTGCAGCTAGTTTTTCCCATACTGCACTCAAACTTCTCTCACTGTTGATGCGCAAGGCCCGGTACTGATACAAATAATCAGCAGCTCCTGAGTAGTTTCCACATTCAAATTGGAATTTGGCTTCTATCTGGTCTGGACCAATCTGGACAACATAGCATGAGTCTAATCAGTAAAACAATAAAGAGAGCCTTCAAAGCCTGGATAATTCACTATAATATAATCACCGAGAAGTTAACCACCAAACCAAGATAAGTGAGAGGAACAAGTGCGACTTTCAACCACATTGGAATATAGAAGTTAATGCATTCACAATTAATAACTTGAAGGTAAAATACGATACAGAAGTAACACAAATCCAACCCAATATCTAATTTCGTTTACGTTTAGCTTACTTCCTGTCCTGACTTGTGCCAACTAACATATGCATGTTGCTAAATGCAACAAACTTCTGAATGCAAAGATGATAATGAGCAATATAATTTAGACAACATTCAACCTGATAGCGATCATTAAGCATCTGCAGGTTGTGCTGTTTGTCAGCCCTCAGTTCCTGAACTGCATTTGGATTCTGCAGAAAGGCGATCAAAGGAGCTGCCCCCTCCTCTAATGCCTTCAGCCTACCCACCACTTCGACTCTCCTCTCAACCATGCCTACAGCATTCAGAAAACCAGAAGCAGATTAAAAAACCTCAAACACATACAACACAAAACGCCATCTTTAAGTCGTAAAAACGTTAAAAAAAGATAATAACAATTATAATAATAATAATAATATAAAAAGGCTTCGCATGATCAAAATTTTCCCACAGCCAACGATCAGCGTGCAACGCTAACCGAACCACCAGATGAACATATGTGAATAAAATTTTAACTACGTAAAACGACAAAATATAAACACCAGCATCACACACAGAAGACCAATGACGCATCCAAAAACCAAAAAACCTACATCCAATACCAATCCGCATTCTATTCACCAAAAAAGCCACTCGAAACGAAAAGGCAGACTGCCTCCTCTCTAAACACGCGTACTTACATATCTTGCGGAACATTGTCGGTGCGGTATAGGGACTTATGAATGTCCATGGCATAATCGACCATGTTAGTGCAATTAAGCAGCTCGATTTTAGCCTTCAAAATATCCTCCTCTGGTTACGCTGCTTTTCACTTCCTTCATCTTTCCTCGCTACGGACTGCTATCGACCTGTCTCTTGCAAGAATTCAAGCAGTGGGAACAGTAGATGTCGGTCCAGGTGCGGCGCTATCGGCTGCGTCAGGTCGTACTTTGCCGCCATTGTTTCTCCTTTTCTAGCCGGACGAACAGATTGACCGATCGCAATGTGAGGGGAGACGTTAACGCTGTTGAATGAATAATAGAAATTCTTACTGTATCTATGCTATAAAGTCATGTTTTTGGTTTTTGGTTGCCAGTGAATTTGCACCTTAACCTATGTGTACTATATTTTCTATATTCTATATTATTTTATTTTATCAAGAATTTAAAATTAATTTAATTATCCGTTATAAATTTGCAACCATTTCTTTATTTAAAAAGAGTTAATATATACTTAAATATAATTATTAAGATACTATTATTACTTTTTCTATACTATAAATAAACTACATTATCATTGAAATCTGATTTTTTTAAATTTTAAAATATAAAATTACGTGTATTTCTTCATTTTTCTTTTTCCTTTTCTTTTAATTTTTTTAATTTTTATGTATTTTTTTCTCAAATTTCTGTCGTTTCAAATTCTTTTCGTTTGTTCTTTATTTTTCTTATATTAAATATTGTCGTACATTCAATTCTTTGTAATTGTAATTCTATTCTATGAAATAGAATAGTTTTTAATTTATAAATAAATTTGTACAGAGTTTGAAATTTACTAGTTTTATATTATTTTTTAGCTTTTATTTTTTATCTCTCTTTTCGTCTAATTTATAATTTAGAATTATTTTTTGTCAAATTTTTTATGTTTTAATTTTTATAATTTTTTATTTTCTTATTTTAAATGTATTTGTGCAATGTAAAACATCACGATTTCTTCACATAATTTTTTTATTTTTTCTTTTAATTTATAATTTTTATTTGTCATTACTATTTTATTCGAATGATACTCTTAATCCAACCTTACTCAACAGAACTACAAAGATTAGGTTTGCTCATATGCTTAGAACATGCAACACGTTCTTAAAGATTAGGATTTTTCCAAATTTTAATTTTAACACAACTTTATCCTTTTATAGAACTTTAAATGTTTTGAAGTCTTTAAAACAGGCCATTTCTTTATCATCTCTTTATCATCTCCTAATGGAATGTAAGAGTAAAATGCTTTTCAATTAGAACAAATGTGCTAAATAGTCCCAAAGTTTATTACTCATTTTTTGACTGTAACTGTAACATTTATTTGAGAGATGACTGCAGCAATAACTTCATCTCCAATGGTCGAATTGGCCATAGAAGTGTTATTATTGCATGTCGCGTTAGCTTTCATTTTGAACTAGCACTAATGAGTATAATGACTTGGTTTTTCATAAGAGAAATAAAAACCTTTCCCTTTCTTAATGTTGGATTGAGTGGGCATGTAATTTTAAGACTTGTTAGCATCATTGACATCATTTTGCACCAAATTGGCTTTGCCCATCATTTCTTTTGCATTTTGCTGCTTTTGCCTTTCTCTAATTGACATTTTTGATGAGTATACGTTGAACAAGTTCCTTAATATTGAATGTTTTTTGCTTATGTCTAAAGCTATGCTTGTATTCAGACTTCAAGTATGGCAGCTTTTCAATAAGGATACTCTAGCATAAAGTTTCTTGACTAAGATTACTTCTTTATTTTTCAAATCTTCAAGAATTTTTTGATATTGAGAATTTGAAATTACGAATCCTTGTCATCCACCATTTGCGTATTTTTCAGTGATGAATTTTTGTTTTGTGGCATCTTAGACAATGGATTTGGAGATCAGTGCTTCCCAAATGGCCTTTGCCTTCTTGTAGTTGTAGTAAACATCGAATTAATCGTTGGGCAAGGATCGTAGAATTGTGTGTCTACAAAGGCTTCAACAGCAACATGGTGTGTAGGCTGTTGTGTGTCTATAAAGGCTTCAACAGCAACATGGTGTGTGGGCTGTGGTGTGGTGAGTACAATAGGCAACTCCATGTCCAACAGAGACTGCACACATTTTCGGCTTGGCACACCTTACAAAAGAAATTCATTTGGGTTGAAAATAAAATAAAATAGACAAGGTCCAAAAAGTAAAATTCAAGATGGGTTGGACCATACTTGTGGTACTCAAGCCCATTCCTTAGTCCATTTTATCTTAAAGATCAATGCGAACTGTAAAATAATATAAAAGGTCTAAGGTTGGGTTTGTTTTCCAACGTTGGACAATTAACCTTTTGAAATATTCCTTTTACACTACAGGTATTATTTTTATTATAAAACACTTCGTGTAGAAAAATATATTAATTTAATATTTATTGCAAAACTTGGACACTAATAAGAGGGGATAACAGTGTTTGTAAAATCTCGAGTATCATTTAATAACAACAACAGTAATTTGAGTATCGATTAGAATACATGTAAAAATTTAAAATAAATGGTGAAACTCTATACCAAACAATTTCTACTCTCAACTACTAAATTTCAAATTAACAAAATGAATTTCGTTTTCAGAATAGAAAAACACCTATAAAAAAATTTATGAGTGTAGAGCATGTAGACATAGATTGAAACATACCAGGTACTAAATTGCTTTTCGAAATACCACATGCGGTCCTGCCTCATCTTCATGTCCATGTCGATGCAGATAATATATATCCAATGCAGAAGCAAACCAAGCAAGGTTCACTTAAGGGTTATTTACTTTGTTCTTCTAGATAACACACACACACACACACACACACACACACACACACACACACATATATATATTTTTTAAATTTAATTCTTAGAAATTCGATTGTTTAAGGGAGAAAAATACTCCTCACAATTCACGCACTATTTGACCTGACTCATTGTGAACATTCACATATTTAGGTCCCATTCATTTGTTATGTGAACGTTGAACCCCTTCCCGATATGCACTTGAGCAGACACATGTTGCCGTCACATTTTACAACTATATCGCAAATTTAGGGTCTAGTTTTTGTTTTTTTTTTTGAAATCCCGATTTAATATTAATTTATCACGAACATAGTTCAATTCTTAAAAAATTTAACTTAAATCAAACAAACACATAATGAATATAAGATACTAAGTAACAAATTACCATAAATTTTACTGCAATTCAAGAATACTGAATTGAACTGTTCTCGTCACAAGCGTAAAAAATTTTCTTTGATGAGAAAATTTTACGTGTGGTAAGGAAGTATACATCAATTTACAATCGTGCCACAAATATTGTGTGGGGAAGTCATTTTTTAGATATTCTTAGTAAATCGAAGAAGATATTTTTATTAAATTGGACATCAGCTTCGCGTGTTGCCCCTTTATTTATTTACATCACTGTGTTTGGGGATAGGTAATACTTGGTTATAAGATTTTGATGTATTTAAAAAATTTTAATATATTTGTAGATATGTATAAAATTTTTTACATGTGGTAAAAAAGTATAAGTCAATTTAACATGATGCCATACATTTTGTATGGGGAAGATATTTTAGTAAATTGAACGTGAGTTTCGCATGTTGTCCCTTTTTTTTGATTTACATCACTGTTTTTCGACGAAGGATCTGGCTGAAAAATAATGTTCTATGTAAACTCTCTTAGAATAAATAATATATTTATTTATAAAATTTAAATATATTTTTTAAAAATTTAATTTATTTAAAAATATATATAATATATAATAATAATTAAATGATGTAATATTATACAAAAAATAATAATTTATATATAAATATTAATTTAATTATAAATAAATATAATTAAAAATAATATTTAATTATATATAAAAGAGAGATATGAAAACTTGAATTAAAGTTTACTGAGGAGTTGTTCATTTGAATAATATTTAAGAAGTTGGAAAGTAGAACCTATGTTCCAAACGTAGCCGTGAATTAATTATGAACAATGGTACGCACTGACTTTATTTGGGAACAGGTGTCACATGAAAATCACACCTCTAAGCCCACTCCCCAAAGCCGCCCTTGGTAGGTACGCCTACCTCGTCAGGTAATCAAATAAATTAATAGACATGGATTAATCGTGTGTGTTGTAGTATATCAAAAGATGAAAGTCCATAATTGCATACAAAGGCTATGTTTGGTAAAAGGGTTTTTTTTTTTTTTTATAAGAATTATATTGAAATGAGTAGTATGTTTGAAAAGAATATTTTAATAATATAATTTATTTGAATATATATATAATAATAATTGGATGATGTGATAATTTATAAGAATAATAATTAAATTATATGAAATAAATAAAAATAAAAGTGAGTATATATGTGATATATATAGATGTTGATTTGATTGCGAATAAGTATAATAATTGAAAAATAATGAATTAGTTATATATATAAGAGTGAAAGTTTTGAATTTGAATTTGAACGAAAATATTGTTGAATAATATGTTAGTTAGTGTGAAGCTCGAAATATTATTTTATAGTTTAAAGTTGAGTTCCAAACATAATCAAATGATTACAATTTTTGTTAAGTAATTCATCAAAATAATTTCCTTCCCATAAAGAATTAGTCACTTTCTTATATGAGAATATCATAATATAACAGATTATTTTGAAGAATAAAAATTTTGATTAATTAATTAATGAATATTATGTTAATAAGTGCAACTATTTAGAATAATTAGATGTATTTTTCCACTACAATTCCTTAATATGCAAATTATAAAATTAATCATACAAGATTAATCCGACATTTTAAAGGATATGTATTTAAAAATCATGGCACATTGATTATTGTAGCATAACTTCTAAGTATTATTTTTTATTTATAATCTTGTAATTTTATGGTGGGTTTTCTTTATCATATCTACAACTTTAATAAATAAAAAATAATATTTGATTAAGATAAATAAATCAATCCATTGGACATTATTATTCGAAGTAATTGGGGCCTAAAGCGAACCCATATTTAATTATTCTCGACTTTCATCGTTATTGGTTGGAAGTCGGGCCAATAGGTCATGACAGACTTCCAAACCATAGCAATAAGACAAAATTTCAAATAATAAATAATTTTAGTTAACATCATAGCGGTATGTGTATTGAGCCAACATAATTTGACTAAATTTTATATTATTGGATAAACCACAAAATCATCAACGTGTGCCGCATCACGTTTTAAATGCACTGCTTTTCTTGAACAAATACAATGAATATACTGAAAAATCAATTATAAAAAATTTGCTCAAACAAATATCTCCAGAATAAAAAAAATCACATCCCTTTTAGAACAAACACACACACACACACACACAAAACTCAAAAACAAGGTACATGGGCAGACAACAATAACAACAACAATAGATTAGGATTTTTTATTTATAAACTTTTTGTATCCGACACGAGTACTTATCAAGTATCATTGATAAAACTCAAGCACCGAAACAATTTTCATTCAACAAAACATCGTACCTGTTTCAAAATAAAACAATTTCAACAACAAAACATACTTATATTTAACAATGAAAGAAAAACTAAATCTTGTCTTTAGTTATAAGCAATTGTTGTCCAATCTCTGCGTGTCATTTCCGTTGTCGATTTGCATACAGAAATACTCATCGATATACCTGTGCATAATGGCTAAGCACACATGAACAAGTGTAATCGGAATAGGACTTGTGGGGTCTCACTATACGTGTCTTGTGGAGTATATATATGGCTGCAGGCGGCATTCATTTTATCAAAACACCCAAGGCATCTTTTTCTCCCACACTATAGTACTGCTAACTTCACAACGACAACATGGGCTTCAACAGCTTTTACTCTACTCCCATTTTCTTTTACTGTCTCCTCTTATCATCGTTTCTCTTTACTGTAAATGCCGACCACAAGCTTGAAGCAGGTAAGGTGACTGACGTGCGTGTGTGTGAAACTGTATTCATTGAAGATATTGAACTTAAGTGATTATGGTGGGAATATAACAGAGGCGGAGCCCTCATTTTCTTATGTGATGGGAGCATGGAATGGACCACAGAATTGGGGCAGGCTCAGTCCTGATTGGGCACTCTGTGGGACTGGAAAAAGCCAGTCTCCAATTGATATTCATGATCGCAGAGTGGTGTTTTCACCTTCACTTGGAGATCTGGATAAAAGATATAAGCCAGCTCCAGCTATACTCAGAAGCAAGGGCCATGAAGTTGTGGTAATTATTAAGCTTCTCTAAGTACATTCTTGGTATGGAAGAAATTCAGCCATTGTGACAAACCAGCTATTTCATTTAAATTTATGCCTGTTCACCACTATTTTAATATAAATGTATGAATATGGTATTAGGTATCATTCTTTTATGTCTAGTTAATTTGATGTTAAGATATAAAAAGGATGGATGGTTAGAGTTATGGCTGATACAAGTGCGAATCCGAAAACCGAAATTTGAGGGGGCAAAATTATATATCTATATATATATATAAATATATTTACATGAACGATCCATCAAAATATTTTTAGGGGTGCAATTTCATTTGAGGTTGATTTATCCCATTTACTAATTTCTCTTATAATTTTTAATAATCATAAAAGATAGATGATCATAGTTAGGGTTGAAATAAAGTCGGATTCGAGCTCGAGTATCGACATACTTGACTTAATTTTTTTTTCAGTGTTTGAAATTGAGATCCAACTTTTTTAATTACAAGCGCGAGCTCGATAAGCTCAAGTAATTTTCAAATCTTACTGAAATTGAGTACTCTAACTTGGTTATAATGCTTGAAATTACAATCTATAGACTACAAACTATCACTGAAAAGTACTCATCATCAGTTTTCGAAAATTAATCACATACATCTTTTACATATCAATATATATACTTTTTCTTACATCATTCCATCTTAATTTTTCAAAATTTATATAACTAGCACTATCACATTCCTTGTAATTAAGTCCAATATTCTTAATTACACACACACACACACACATATAACTTAACAAGCATTTTTTTTCCCTCAGGTGGAATGGACAGGAGATGCAGGTGGCATCATAATAAATGGCAATGAGTACGAACTGCTACAATGCCATTGGCACACTCCTGCAGAACACAAATTTAACGGAAAGGGGTTAGCTCATTCATTTTTAAAAAACATAGCAAAATATGAAAATTTCCACCTATTTATCTTCCCCAGTTAGTCACTCAAGGACACTACTGTTTGCAGATATTGTGCGGAGCTGCATGCTGTTCACAGTAACTCTCATGGAGACATTGCCGTTGTTGGCATCTTGTACGAGTTAGGGTTGTCTGATCCTTTCCTCTCACTGGTAACCTACCAGCCTTCATTCATCACTAGCTACATTAATTATCAAAAAACTAGTGATCAAAGGCACACTCAATGGGCGCGCATAATTATATAAATAAATTAGTAATTTTAAATATAAATTTTATGTCATTTACAAAATAAGAGAAAAGGGAAATTTAAAAAATAAGTAGAATAATTTAAATTTGAGATAGGAAATTGAAAAAGTAAATAAATTAAAATTGACGGAAAGAAATTCAAAGGAGAATATATAAAGTAATAAGGATATTTCTGTAAATTTGTTTTCCGTAAGTGAAAAGTGGCACTTATCATTAACATACTGAATGGAATAGATGGATAAGAAAAATTTTTAAAAATCAAAAGAATTTAAAAAGAGAGAAAATTGAGAGGAAACACAAATAAAAGCAATAAGTTGAAAGAAAAGACAAACAAATTTAAATAAGGACAATTATGTAATAATACAATGTGTATGTATCATACTAAGTTTGAAATTCTTGCCATTGAAACAAACAAATTTGCTTTTCCGATCGCAGATTCTACCATATGTTCCATCAGCTGGTTATGAAGGAACTGATTTGGGAGTTGTTAATCCTTTCTGGATCAATTTTGAAGACAGGGAATATTACAGATATAATGGTTCTCTTACAACTCCTCCATGCACAGAAAATGTCACTTGGACTGTGTTTAAAACGGTGAGCTTGGCTGCAGTTTTTCCTTGTAATATATATATATATATCTATCGTTCCATGCCCGGAAAATATTTATTAGTTTGCACATACGTTAATTTTATGCATTCAAGTTCTTAAAGTTATCATCACTTAATTTAGCAAGAAATAATGTATATTCACTTTATTACATTTATGATCTAACTTTCTCCATTACCATAATTGTTGCATGGGGCAAAATTTAAAAAAATAAAAAATAAAAAAAACCTTTCCTGACTTTATCTGTTTTTTTATTGTTTTATTCCTTTCATAGGTGAGAACAGTCTCGAAAAATCAAGTGAGCGCACTCAGGAAAGCCATTCAGGATGTAAGTGTATATATTTATTAAAATTTGCTTGATATTTATTCAATTCATAAATCAAGGTATCTTCTTTAATCCAAACAAGAAAGGAAAATAGAATATAATAAAATATAGAGGACATCATGCATCAGAATAGTTTTTCTTTTTTTTTTTCGATCTTGTCCTCTTTCTAAGACTATTATCAATGTCAATTTTATTAAGGTGATGACATCGTAAATATTTAATACGAACCCATTTCTTAAACGGATATAATTGATTATGCACAATTACATTATAACAATCAATTGACCAGTCAAATGTAATAATAGTGACCCAGGGCTCTTGCAACCTTTGCATAAACCAAGCATTGGGGAATACCATCTATAGTCTATACTATAATATTAAGGATTTGACATTACTTTGCTTGCAAAGTATAAATTTATACTATCACGCTTGATTAAATAATATGAATCCACTTAACTGATTAAATATATACAAAATTATCAAGTGTGAGGGTCACAGTAATTAACTTTCGGTCTTCAATGTTAAATTATCAAATTGTCCTTCTTTTCTTTTTAAATATAATTTTTAAAAAATTTTGATTTCATTTCTTCTTCTTTACTCTCCCCTTTATTTTCTTTTTACTCTCTCTTAAAAAAATATAACATAATTTTAATTACAAATAATTTATTTTCATTAGTAAAATTTTAATATATATATATATATATATAGTAATTTTATTTTGATTACAATCAATAAAGTTAATAATGATGTTTATTTCACTGAAAAGTATGATTTATACAATGTCAGGGACACGTAGGAAATGCAAGGCCAGCACAACCATTGAATGGAAGAACTGTGTACTCATTTAGACCAAGCTCCTCTATCTAAATGTTTGGAATTGACAGAAAATAAAGATGATGCTTTGTGTAAAAACTTGTGTACGGAAGTATGTTAATATTTTGTTGTCTTATAGTGCACCGTTTGTGTAATAAACAGCAAGGCATCACTTGTTCTCTAGACCATGCAGTTTATATGAACAAGAAAACCCAAGATAATTTAACTTCGCTTGAAGACTAACAAGACGATGAGAAAAATGCTAACAGTTTTAAAAGAGAAAAATAGGATACAGGAAAGGATAATAATTATGGATGTGTTGATTGATAGTCAATTTCGTGAAGATGGAGTGGTTGGGGACAATCCAGGTGTAGGTTAAAGCGGTTTGGATGTTGTACCCGAGATGGCGAAGGTCTAATTAACAAAACATTGTTGTTGTTCCTTGTTAGTTTTATTGTTATTGTTTTACATTTTTATTAAGCTTATCAATTTTTTAAAAATAAATAATGGACTTCAAAAGGAAATGTTTTTGAATGTATCACAATTTACTTTTGGAGATATATTCAACCAAGAAATAAAAATTTCACAAAGCCTTTATCACTTCAAGTCCAGGGAAGATGTTCAAATAGGAATGTCTATATCCGGGCCCAATAAACTATGCATACGAAAGTGTGAAGGGTTTAACCAATTTAATCAATCCATCTAATAAGTGAAAGATTCGAAATTAAAAAAAAAAAAAAAAAAAGGAAGAAGAAGAAGAAGAAGAAAAAAAAGAATAATGAGGTTGTCACACATTTTTAATTTTTTGGTAATTAATGTCGCATGCAACGCCTAATCCTCCGTTGAGACAAGCGAAGAGGTTTATTGCAAACATCAAACTTGGGTTAGCTAGCTAAGGTCATTTATATTAGCCAATAACAATTAAAAACATTACACATCTATTATTTATAGAATTAAATGTGGAGTTAGTAGACAGGACAACTAGGTTTGGCATGGATATAAGTACTTATTAGTTATTTATTTTTCACTTAATTACCAATTTGAACCTTTAATCTTTTTTTTTAATGTCAAGAGATTCAAACCATCAACCTGTACACACGTATCATTGTAATTTGATAGGTCTATACTAAGTCATTCAGGCGTTAAATTCCATGTCATTCATAATATTTTCTGACAAACATGCACATCACATTATTTTTAATCCTAAAAAAAGCCTATCAAATGTCAATAATGCAACATTGAGTTCCATTTTTTAATAATTAATAATTTTGTTTTATGATTTTCTTGTTTTTGAGAAACAACAATAATTGTTAATGTCCAGCCAATTGTTTCAAGTGAAAAGACATTAGAAGCGATTTGAATTAATGGAAGCTTTTAATTGGCTCAGTTTTTTTTTATAAAAAATATTTATAAATTTGACGATCGATTGTTCCACTTAGTTTTAAAGGTTCACAGTAAACAAGCTATTGTTTATAGAGAGTTATTGAAGTATATGGAACGTACAATTTTGGCACTAAATATTGATTATAATGAAAATTTCCAATTTCTTATCAAAATTTTACAAATCCGAGTTCCATTTACAGGATGTGAAAGTAATGGAGCCACCAATGAGATCTTTTCCTGATTTTTCTTATTAATTCGAGTTCAATTTATATATGTATTTTTATATTCTAATGGCAATTTATTTAATTTAAACATATATTTTATTTTATAAAGAAACTAACTCAACATAAAATAAATGTCACAACAAGTTGAGACCATGAAGAATAAGCAGTCAACTATTGCTTGAATGTAAGGAAATATCTCATCTTCCAACAATCATTTTCATTACTCTCAGAGTAAATGCTAAAGAAGGTACAAATTCAAGAGTTGACTTGCAGATCTAGAGTAAATCAAAGTCCAAGTTCTCCCATAATTAAGATAGGATTTGGCAACTCTGATTTGAGAGTTCATCCGTGATTCCTTGCCACTTTCAACTGCTTTACCATAATTCTAATCCTTTTTTTTTTTTTTCTGCTGCATTAATAATTCTAATCTCTCCTTAACAGCTACTCGTTAGAATTCACAACTAAGAGGTGTTTTGGTGATCCCTTTAAAACATTTTAGAAGGTATTTGAAAATTTAGAAGCTCGAGTGTTTGATAAAATTTTGAATGAAAAAATTTATAAGTTTAAACGAAAATATTTGAAATTTATAAACTTTTTAAATATAAATTAACTTTTTCCAATTTATTTCTAAAATTTTATAAGTTACTTCTTTATATATACTAAAAAGTGTACAAATATATTGAATTATATTATATTGATAACATTTAGTTTATTTTTATCATTATTATATCAAAAAATTATAATTAACTATAATTATAAATTTTGACAAAATATTATAAAATATCTATATCCAAACATTTTATTAATAAAAGCAAGACGAATGAACTTATAAGCTCTAAGAATATATTATAAACTACCTGCTCTTTTAAGCTATTTAAAGTAATCTTAGCCAAATATCTTTATAAGTTCTTTAAAACATCTTATAATATGTTTGAGAGTTTATAAATTTTTAAAATATGTTTAATAAATTTTTTAAAAAAATGTTTATGAGCTTAAAAAATAAGACTTTTAAAGCTCATAAGATCTTTAAAAATCAGTTAGATTTTCCTAACTTTTTAAAGTTATTTTATAAGCTACTTCATTTCGCATATAAAAATTGACATAAATATTCTTAATTATATTATATTAATGATATTTAGTTCAATTTTATCATTGTTAAACCAAAAAAAATTATAATACACTATAATTATAATTTCAATAAAATATTATAAGATGATCTTATTACTTTTCTCTAAACATTTTTTAACTTATTTTTAAAATAAGATCTATAAGTTTACAAGTTTTAAAAATATTTTATAAGTTACTTGATCTTATAAGCTATTGAAAATAAGCTTCATTAAGCTTATTTTAAATAGCTTATAGATTTTTTTAACTTTTAAAATACTTTAGAAGATTATAGTTTTGTATATTTTATTTTTAAAATAAACTCATAAAATGTTTGGATAATATATCTAATAAGATTTTTGGTAAAATTTATAATTATAATTAATTATAATTTTTTGTGTAAAAATGATAAAAATAAATCAAATACTATTAATATATTGTAATAGAAGATATTTATACTATTTTTAATATATATGATAAAGCAACTTATAATATATTTGAAAATAAGTCGAAAAAATATAATTTATTTTTAAAAAACTTATAAGTTTCAAGCATCTTATTTTGATAGTTTATAAGTTCTTTTATTAAAAAAAATTATTAGACAATTTTAAAAACTTATAAGTTTCCAAAAATTTTATAAAATATTTTTAAAAGTTTATAAATTCAGCAAAATGCCCTCTAAGTTTGCTACATCGTTTTAATTACTATGGTTATAGCTACGTAACACATTCTTGCACAATCTTATTTATGTGCAAGGACGACACAATTACCATTGACATTTTAGTTTTTAGGAGAAAAAATTAAAGTCAAAGGGACATAATGCATGCATGCATACACATTTATAATTCAATTTTTATACTACTTGTAGGTTCTCATCGTGTTTGTTCTTACGCTATTTATAGTGTTTTCATGTTGCTCTTAATTTGATCATACAAAAACAGTTCATTCTCTCACATCGAGTGCTCGCAATTCAAAAACACACATAGCAACCTCCTTACAAGATCATGGGTTTCGACAACATCAACTTCACTGCCATTTTGCTCAATTGCATCCTTTTGACGTCGTCGTTTCTCTTCACTGTGAAGGCTATCAACAACCCTGAAATTGGTGAGATAGCGACATGTATATATTTCTTATTGAATGATGAAACTCTCTTTATTAACCCCCTTTTCTCTTGAAATTTACTTTGCTTCCTTTTTATGCATTAGCTAAGGTGTTTTAGGGCTTTTGTTTCTGATATATCGGATTTTGTATAGTTTATAGATATTTTAATGATTTCATGCCTTCTTCTATCAAAAAGATTTTTGTGCTTAACAGCTTTGGCACAAGTTCTTTCACTTCAAATATTATCAATACCAAATTCAGTTCACTCAAATTTTCCAATTGGTTGAACTTACGAGGCAAGTCATTCGTCGATCTGAAACAAATAATTGAAAATAATAAGAAAATGAATAGCAGTTTTCTTAATTTCTTGACTAAAAATGATAATTTAAGATAAAAGGGGATATTTTGAGGATCAAGAAGGGACATTTCCATGAGTAGGTTCCAAAACCTTGTTAGACCAAACTGACGGTGAGATTATGACAGAGGACGAATCTTCATTTTCCTATGTTGTTGGAGCTAAAGATGGACCCGAGAATTGGGGCAACCTCAATCCAAACTGGACACTGTGCCAAACGGGTGAAAAGCAGTCTCCAATCGATATTCCCAGCCAGTCTGTGGTGGTTAAGCCTTCACTTGGGCCTTTGAATACACAGTATAAGCCAGCACCAGCTGCCATGAAAAATAGGGGACATGATATTCAGGTAATTAAGCCTGCCTTATTCTCACTTTTTTTTTTTTGTTTATTTATCTTTTTTCACAAATTAACAATAGTTTTTAGATATTGAGACATACCTGTTTCATTCTTACATTTGCATAGGTGAAGTAAAACCCTTTTTTTCTTTTCATTTTTTTGGAAAAGATTGATGAAATTTCAGTAAATACGTATAGGTAAAATTTGCCGTCGGTAATAGAAAGGATCTTCATGTCGATCAACATAAACAAGCAAACAAAGTAAATCCATATATGCACATTCAAATTATTTTGCATACAAGCACACAGTCAATAACTTTGTTTATAATTGTTGTTGTTACTTTATTTTTTTTTAACAGTTTGTAAATTAGTTGTCCATTACCAACCTTGCTTCTCTAAGACATTCAAAGGTTCTTATAACTTATAAAAAATTCTTCTATTTTCTTTCTTTTTTTTTAAATCAGGTGGAATGGACAGGAGATGCTGGCGGTATCATAATAAAAGGTTCCGAGTATAAATTGGTGCAATGCCATTGGCATATTCCTTCTGAACATAAAGTAAATGGAGTTAGGTTTGTATTTAAGTCTCATTTATTGCTAAATATTCAAGAACGTGTTTAGTCTACAAATTGCATTAGGCATATTATAATAGAGTGATAATTTCATCTAGATAATTATTAAGACTATAGATTGCCCCCCTCCTATTCCTACTTATTTAGAACCGTACATTAAGCTACCTAACGTCTCCCTAGTGCTACCTCTTATTGAATATAAAAAACATAAAGAAATATATATTGCTTTATATACTAACCCTAATCCAATCTATCCACAAACCCAAATGTCCCAAAATGCTTGAAACTTTTAGATAAGTGCAATTTGTGTAGAGACGTGTATGAACTACTAACTTTCTTCGTCAAAATAAGATTTTGCTTGCTTGTTAGTGACAAATCAAAGAAATTATATATCTTTACAGATATGATATGGAGCTGCATATTGTTCATCAGAACTGTCAAGAAGATGTTGCTGTCGTTGGCATCTTGTACAGGTTAGGAAAGCCCGATTCTTTCCTTGCACAGGTGAGCAATCTTGTATTCTATATGAACTGCTGCACATTTTAAAGCGATTTTTTTTTTTTTTTAATTGTGATTGAAGAACATAGATACATGAAATTTTGCACCTTGTTATTTCATGAAGTGTGATGTGAATTGTAGGTATAACAAATAAACTAACTCTTTACACCTTCTAGATATAAATTATTACTTGAAAACTCACTCATGATATTACAAATCCTTTTTTTTTTCTAGAAAGTCATGATAATAAAATGAATTGAATAAAATTCATGTTTTCAAGACGATTATTTTTTCTACTTTTAATCTAGATCAATCAAATCGAACAAGATATTGAACTCAATTGAAATGTGCTTAACCAGTTATAGCTGCATTTGAATTTGGATCCATATATTTGTTAATCAAATAAGAGGAATAAATTCAAACAATTTTCCAAACAACTCGTTGAAAAATATAACTCATTGACTGTAACTGCCTTAATTAATGCACGTGATGGAATTTTCTTTTTAATCCTTAGCATTTCGTAGATTAACATAATGCTAAACCTTTTCACTAGTGTCTCAACTCAGGTTTTGGCTAAATGACGCAGTTAATTCTGTCAATTCTTATCTTTGTGAACCCTATACATGATAGTTTAATGATGTTCTTTTCCATAGGTTTCACCATGTCTGAAATCTGCTGATGAAGGAGTTGATTTGGGAGTTATTGATCCCTCGCATATCAAGTTTGGAGGCACAGCATATTATAGATACAACGGTTCTCTCACAACTCCTCCATGCTCAGAAAATGTTACTTGGACAGTATTTAGGGGGGTGAGTTGGTTTTGAGTGATCTTTGCTACATTTTTTTCACCATTTTTAAATAGAACTATTTATGAAGCTTTGATGATAAGCTGCCATTCCATCGACAGGTAGGACTTAAGAAGAGAAAAGAGCTAAATCAATGTTTATCTGCATTTAGTTTCAATGAAGAGTCTGCATATGCATTTATTTGAAAGAGGGAGTTCTTTTATTATAAGTTTGTATATCGATTTTTATTACTTTTTTGTTATAATTATTCATAATCTAAATTAAATTTCTCAAATTATCAATTTTTGGGTAAAAGTGTGTATTTATTTCACTTCATTTTTATGCTATTTAATTATCCTTCAAAATTTACTTATTTTGTCAAAAAGGTAAAATTATGTTGAGTAATATGAATTTCTTTTTCCCTTTTTGTAGGTGAATACTGTCTCCAAACAGCAAATAAAAGCACTAAGGGATGCTGTTCATGATGTAAGTACTTACCATACACGTAATTTTCATCAAAGTTTATGATTGGTTGATGAAAGGAATTTAGCCAATCAAAAAATTGAAAAATCAGGCAAGGAGAGGAATATATTATGATAATTTTTAGTATTTTAAAGATAAAGAATATATTATCAAACTCTATCCCATCCCTACCTTGTGGGTTTGTGTGTGTAAATTTGGCTATAAAAATCAATATATTATAACGAGACAGACTTTTTAAAAGTTTGAATAATTCTTAAATATAATAAAGCAGTATGATTTGTCAACCCACTAAACTGCCGAAATTATTACGTCCTATATATTCAAATACATTTTAAATAAATTCTGATAAACTAACAAATAGCCGATTTTTTTTTTTTTTGTAATCTTGATAATTTAACCAAATAACAAAGTTAACAATTATGATAAAGACCATTTGATGTATGTGACACGAATTGGCTATTGTGTGAATTAAGATATGCATGTTTATACTGACCATACAATAAAACATTGCCAAATTAATTGTTTAACTAGTAATTAGAGGCACTCAATTGACGTGTATAATTGTGTAAATAAATTAATAATACTATTTAAACATAAAGTCTATACTATTTTCTAGATAATAAGAGAAAAAAATAAAAAAGAGACATATAAAATAAATTAATTGTAAGAGAAGAAGCAGACAAAAGAATACAACCATTAATTTTGAGGGAAATAAATTCGAATTAAGGTAAACAAAGTAAAATGAAAATAAATAAAAAATAATGAGTATTGTACTAATTCAACATTGTACAATTAAAAGAGGATTATATACTTAAGATATATAGTATCGACGCATCACTTTGGTAACATGGCAGTATTATGTTGCCATGTTAATTTTATTCCCTCGTGTACAGTTATCAATGTATTATATATATCAACTTACATAAGATCCTACGACATCATATACAACTACGAATCATGATTTTATGAGAATGTGAAAGGTATTCGGGAAAGAAATTCATTATTTAATTAAAGTTTTCTTGCTGTAGCAATTTCTCACTGAAAAGCTCATTTGACTGTTTCAGGGAGATACTGGAAATGCAAGGCCAATTCAGGCATTGAATGGAAGAGAAGTATACTTGTTCCCATCATGCGGGAAGCAGGTTTAATTAAAATTTGGTTGCTAATTAATTAGCCAACGAAGGAAATTAAAAAAATTATAAACACGTTGCTACTTGTTTCCTGAAACCCGTAATAATCCTGTGGAACAAACACAAAGGCCCGATCTGTTTCTTTCAACTAATAAAGAGTGTACCATTTTATAAGCATGATATAATAGAAATGGCAAATATTGCAAAATTATGTTCCATCGAATATGATTTGTTGTTTAGTTACCATAAATTTAAGTTGAAAAACACACATAATATAGTTAAAGAATTTGAATTCTTCATGATTGTTTCTCAACCCAAGTGAGCATGCATATGTAAATATAATAAAACTGTGTTTTCATACATATATCCATCTAAACTTATAGATTAAAGGGACGAAGATAGATAGAACAAATAACATTGAATACATTTTTTTTTTCGCAAACCCTGAATTTCAAACCCAATAGAAATAAATCAAGTGTATATTTAATTAAAGTAAATTTCCTGATAATCAAAGTGCTATATCCTTTCTGGCATAAAAAATAAGGATAGTTAAATACAAGTTTATAACTGCAGCGCGATGGACATATACAAGGAAAACATTATGTAAATAAAATGAAGAAATCATATATCATATCCGTCGATTCCAATTACCAATTTTGATGTAATTCTAAATTCTTAAAATTTTTCGATTTTTTATAAAAATTGATTTGTTGATTAAATTTGTAGCAACCTCTCATTTAATCAGTACATATATCACAATTAAGTCAATTCCAAGAACAGAGAAGGACTTAAAACGTAAATTGATAAATAGTGTTTTCAACTATTCTAAGAAAAAAAAATACTATATTAATTTTAAATATAATCTTTGTTCTTAAATTCAACTAATATTAAAGGTAAAAACTATTTACCTATTGTCTAATTATCATACCCATAATTAATGCTATTTTTGGGAATTTTTATATTTTGAAAAATTGATTAGTCAGTTAGTTTTTAGTAAATGTTGATAAATTGTGTGTTCAACAATTATAACAAAAATATTATATCAGTATTAAATATAAAATTTCTCCCCAAAAAGTTCGTGAATTTTGGAAACTTTCCACAAATCCTAGGCATAAAAATTTTAAATTTACAATTTACCAAAAAATTCAAAAGGAATCGCAAAAATTCACATGTTTCGCCTATACTGCGTCTTTTATCAGGATTCTTACGTATAACTTTCACATAATTTCGTTGATATTCTACCAATCCAAACTACGTGTAGCCTATAAAAATTCACATATCATGTGCCTTCGTGACTTAAAATTTTCTAGGATCATGTGTTAATTCCACAAGTTTGGACTAGTAAATCAGCTCAAGTTCTCGCGTTCGGTGCGGAAATTCATCCTTTTGCTCTCTGTCCTTTCTGAACGGCGTTGGGTTCTCTTGTGGTGGGAGAATGATTTTTATTTTTCTTTCACCCTTATGAATTGTTTATACTAGAGAATATTATAGGCGTTTAAGGAAGACTGGATTTTTTTTATTATTATTATTTTGAAATGTGATAGCTCCAAATTTGATGCAGGATTTGCCAGCCCCTATCCCTTATTTCAGCCCCCTTGTGGATATAGAAATTGTTTTCTTATTAATATACTAAATTTTGGTAGGATGTGACCTACACAGTTACGTGTATATCAGTTTCGATGCACACCTAAGATTAGCCCATTTATTTTACACGAGAATAATTAAACAATTGTACAATTTAATAAATGAATGCTTCACCTAGATTTGACGATGATGACAACAACAACAATAATAATATTAGTCTAAAAATTTCGTTATTAAAATATAGGTAATATTATAATTTTTATAATAAAAATTTAATAATAAAAATAATTGAAAATGATAAAATAATGTTTACCCAACGTTACAACATGGACCCCAACAATATTCCTTTGTTTTGTTGTGGTTGCAACATAGTTTACAGCAACTGTGTTGCTTTCAACCATCTCTTGAGATTTATATCTTTCCACACTATTGTCTATATTAACCTGATCGTTTCACACATTCTTGTTCCAATGTTGGACAAGCAATGTATTTTTGCTCCTTTTTAAATACAACTCTTTTGGCCATCTTTAAAATTCATATGCTTACATGAATAGTTTTTATAATTTGAAAAATTATTTCCATTATCAACATATCTTGTGTCCTTTGAATCATATTCTGGAGATGCATGTGAAATATGACATTAAAAGTGAGATTTTCTTATACAAAATTTTTTGAATGGACCTTTGTTGCCAACATTATTTGCAACATATCATTTATATAGCACATACTTTAAGAGTGAGAAGCACCTTGTAATAGGAAGTCTATATTTTTAGCAAAAATGACAGAATGTTTTAACTATTTGCTTTTTCCTCTTTTTGAATCTGGCTATTGTTGCAATTGTATTGGAACAATAGATATTTTTTTTTTCGTCAAACTGTACCTTTTTGCATGTAGATTGACTTGTACTTTTGTTGCTAACTTCTGTTGCAATATTCACATCGTCACGCCTTTCTTGTATGGTGTGCTTTAATAGAGTGTAGCATTGTGATAGAAAGTGCCTAATTTTGGAGCAATAATTACATATTGGTCTGAACTTACATTTCTTTTTAGTTGTTATTTTGCTCAATGTTGCAACTATGTTAACAATAATAGGAGCAGTTTCCTTTATAAACTTAATTTCTTTCTTTTCAACATGGTTGCTACAAAAATCCCAATTTAGTTCAATCCTATGTTGATTTTTCCATGGATAATACATCTTTCAACTAAAACTTTCCACAATTCAATTGGTTAAGTGTCGCTTTTGCTTGCTCAACTCTACTTTCAACTTCATGAGACAACACTTCAAGCCTTTTACATTTTTCTTTTAGATTGTTAAAGGCATGTTCTAGCTTCTCCTTATCTTCTTTCAAGGATCTTACTTCATCTTTCAATATTTTATTTTTCAAGTGCAAGACCATCAATTTATCACTTGCCAATTGATATGTGGATAGCAACTCTTCTTTAGTGTCACTGTTATTGTTGTATTCAGACTGGTCATCTTTTGTTGTGACTAATATTGTAACAGTAAGTACAACATTTTTTTCCTTGTTGCCTACAGAATTGAAAGCCACATAATTGTTTCTTTGGTTGTTCTTATCTAATTCGTCTGAATCATGTTTACTTTCACTCATGCTCATTGAGTTTCTTGTCTTTTTGAGAGTATTGTTACACCTCACTTGAATATGACCAAAACCTTTGCATTAATGACACTACACACCCTGTTTTTCAAGTTCACCTTTCTCTCACTTTTTAATTTTCTTCTTTTGCTCTACAGAGGATTGTTTAGAAGTTTTACCTAATTTTTTGTTAAAATGTGACTTCCTTTTGCTTAGATGTATCTTCAACTTCTTTGTTAGGTAAACTATGTTATCACCATAGTTGCAATAACATCATCACTTTCATCATTACTCTGTACTTTGCTTGGAAAGGCAACTTTTCTCTTCTTGTTGACTACATTGAAGTTTATTTCATAGGTTTGAAGTAAGCTTGTAAGTTCATTTAAATGCAAATGGTCCATATCTCGGGCTTCCTTAATTGCAACTACTTTTAGAGTGAATCATTCAAGTAGGGATTTTAAGGTTTTTCCTCAAAAGTTTTCCCTCTAAATACTTTTTGCCCAACTGATTAGTTTGATTGGCAATATGTTTTAAGCTACCATTGAATTTTACTATGGTTTCATTCTTACCCATCCTTAGTATTTTGAATAGAGTTGCCAACATTTGGAATTTTAATGACTCGACAGCACTAGTTCCTTCATGGTCATTTTGTAGGATGTCCCTAGCATCTTTAGTTGTCTTATATGTGCATATGAGCTTAAATTGTTCTTTATCTACACTTGTAAATATAATATTAATAGCATTAGAATTGCCTAGTGTTGCCCTTTCTTCGGTTGTCCAAATCTTCACATCCTTTGGAATTTCAAGTCTTTCATCAGTTATGATAGTGGGAGGTTTCCAGCCATGTTCAATTGCATACCACCACTTCTCATCTTGGATTTTGATTAATGCCTTCATTTATGCCTTCCAATAAGGATAATTGCTTCTATCAAAAATTGGTGGACATACTCTAGATGTTTCTTCCTCTGCGCTCATGTTTCAACCCTTTAGGATCTCACCTACTTTGGCAAACTAAGCAACCTAGTAAACCAGGCTCTAATACCACTTGTTGGATTAGGGTTGGAACATGTAAGTTGTAAAACATATTGGGAACACACACACACACAACACAACCATGTAGTAAAAAAGTAAATGCACGAAATTGTTAATGTAGTTTTAAATTCCACTCCCATATTTGCAAGATCTAGCCCAATAAAAATGTTCCACTAAGCAAATGAAGTAAAGAGATAAACCAAAAAATCTCTCACTTGCTCTACTACCTCAATTATAATGTTTCAATTAGTTGATAATTCACTGTCCTAATAGCGTATATCTAAAATCTTTTTAGGGTTAACTTTCCGTCATAGTAAGCTCACTTAAAATTTTGTTTTCTCTCACTCTTTATTCTCTCAGCACATCAAATCAATACTCATTTAGCTCTTATACAAAATGACTCATTTACTTAAGAAAGAACTTTAGGCTCTTTGCACTCTAACTCTTTTAGTTGTTTTCCCCTCTTGTCATCTAAGCATCAATAGACTTCCTTGTATAGATTATCTTTCAAAAGTTCTATTGCAACAGGCTTTTTTGTTGCATGAAACTAGCTTTCTAACATTTAGGCTAAATCTTCTCTATTAATTTGAGTTAGTTGCTAACAAGTTGTCGTGACACAGCCAAACTCTTATCCACATTTTTTTCAAGTCTATCAAGACTCTTCAACTACAATCCCTTGATACCATCAACTCTTTGTTATACTTTATCCATATAAGTGACTTTCTATTGCTATGAGATTGTTGTCAAGTGCTTTGAGATATCAAGATTGAATAAGTTTGGATAAGCATAGACTCTTCACGAAACTTATCTTCTTAATCTCCAAAATTGGAAGAACTCTTTAGCAGTAACATTCTAATAGCTTCAAATACTTTAGAAGCCTAATCCATTTGTACGATTATGATAGAATTCTTGAAAAGTTAGAATTTTTCAAATTCGTTTATATGTACAATTTGCCAATACATAGCCAACCTACTAATAATAATTATATAAATAAATCAATAATACTATTTAAACATAAATTCTATATTATTTGTTGATAATAAGAGGAAAAAAAAAGAGATAGATAAAAAATACAATAAAAGAAATTTGAGGGAAATAAATGAAAATTAAGGTAAAGAAAGTATAATGAAAATGAAAAAAGAACAATAAGTATTGTAAAGTTGACATTGTGCAATTAAAAGAGATTATATACTTAACATATTGAGTATCGACGCATCATTTTGGTAACATGGTAGTATTATGTTGCCATGTTAATTTTATCCCTCATCCATAGTCATGAATGTATTATATCAACGTACATAAGATCCTACGACATCATATATATACAATTACGAATCATTTTGTGAGAAAATAAAAAATATTTGGAAATGAAATTCATTATTTAATTAATATTGTTTTTGCTGTAGCAATTTCACTCAAAAGCTCACTTGACTATTTTCAGGGAGATACTGGAAATGCAAGGCCAATTCAGGAATTGAATGGAAGGGATGTATACTTGTTCCGACCAAGCTGGTTAATTAAAATTTTGGTAGTAATTAATTAGCCGATGAAGGAATTAAAAAAATATATATATTAAACACATTGCTGATTGTTTTCTGAAACACTTAATAATCTCGTAGAACAAACACGAAGGCACGATTTGTTCTCTAGAATCAGCACCACAGGGAAAAGAAAATGTTTGTTTCGACTAATAACGTGTGTTCCATTTTAGAAGCACGATATAATAGAAACAAATCTAAAAATAAAAGAAAATTTTCATAAATGGATCAACAATTTAGGAAAAAAAAATTCTTAAATAATTAATATCTTTTTTTTTGTGTGTGTGTGTGTGTGTTTTATCAAACAAAAACAAAAACACATATCATTGCACCAAAAGAATAAAAAGTCAAATACATGGACCATTGCGACTCCTAGCTAACTCGTGCGCTTCCAAGTTACGATCTCGCCTAACAAATTGGTAGACCACACTAGTAAAACATTGATATCTTCGATTAAGACACAGCCCAGCCATGTAACTCAGCCAGATCTAACGCGGCTCCAGCGGCCAAGCATTCAGCGACAAACGGATCCACTACAGATGTATTGGACATACTCGGCCATTCTTGCAAGAAGTGCCCCCTCCTTCCTCCACGTCATTACCCCGATTCCCGCACCACCATTCTCCTTAAACGTAGCCCCGTCACAAGAGATTTCCACCGTACCTGCGCCATGTAACTACTGGCAAATTTCCTCCAGACAACGAGTTACATATAATATAATACCTAAGTCTGGATCGCCAAATTCTATGCTGTACAGTCATCGCTGACTGACCTTTTACCTATCTAGTCTATGAGCCGTTGCCTATTTACCGTTATCTTTGTCAAATATCTGACACAAACGGAGAGTGGCAACCCTAATTTATAAAAGTTCCTTAAGTCACGTGAAGGAAGTAAGAAGCTGTGTCAGAGTGGGAGTTTGTTTGGATGTTGAGTAAGACTTTATGTTTCGAGTAATAATGACAACATTGCTGTAATGGTCATTGTTAATTAGACTACTTTGTTGAGGGCATCTTATGCAATTCTGTTTTTTGTTATCTTAATTTGAGTGTCTATTGTGCCATAAATGTGGGGGAGACGGTCAAAATTATATTCTTACATTTTAGTACATGCGAATCATTCATTAAAAAAAAAGGGAGATACGACGATTATCCTATCATTCAGAGCCAGACTTTCTAATAATCAGAAAGTCCGGACTCTCTAATTTCAGATTGCGAGGCTTATTGGAAATGAAGAAGTCTAGACTCTCTAATTTCAGGAACCTAAGGATGGACCTAACTGAGAGAGTCCTCCTTATCCAGACCCTGCATGCTGCAGTTAATCCATCATTCAATGTGACAGGTGTCTCGCCGAGGATGGTGCTGCCCTTTTTTTTATTTATTTTGCTGAAATCCCTCGTTGCCATTGATTTTAACCAGCCTTACTGACTTATCTTTCAGCTAAATTTACTCAGCCACTCGTTTCTTGATATAGTCAGTCTTAATCTCCCTTCATTAGGATTTTATGCACCTTAATCTCTCGTTACATTGTAGCTATTGTCCAGCTGCCAGAAAATTTATTCCCTTCCATCAGCTCATAATTTCCACAATGATCAGCCACAAATCCCTCGTCGGTTAAGTTTGAAATTTGACCTTCTTTACAGCTTTATTTCCAATTTAGATGAGCTGGCACCACAGCCTTCGTTCAACCATAATATCCGTCCTTAATTTTGTCATAAATTTTATTGACAGTATGGTGTTGATGCTTTCTTGATTTTCGGCTGTTACAGGATATTAATAATAACATGTAGTTTAAGGGAAACAAATAAAAGAACAATTCTTGAAAATTAAAAGGACCGTTTTGCCCATCGCCCTTGGCATTACGAACGCATTCGTGCATGCACATGTCGCGCGTCTTCAGAGTCGATCTTTTTTGTACTCTTTCATGCATAATCTCTTGCAATATCTATATATATATAGTGCACGAAAGCAGAGACAGCACCGTCTCCGTGTAGCGGGAAGAGGAGCGCCACCTTGCAGACACCCCCTGACGGCGGCCCTAACAGCCATGCGCTGTGCAGTTGTCTTCGTCTCAAGTCTAGTATTGCACTCCCTTGTCATCGCCGGCGTCAAAGCCGAAGACGGAGAAGTGGGTAAGTGGATGAAATTTGGGGTTTGCTATCCGTTGGATTTCCTCTGTGTTTCATGTTTTGTTTAGTTTTTGGTATTCTCTTACTTGAGACAGATGATGATGATGACGTCTGTGTGTGTGTGTTTGTGTGTGTGTGTGTATGAAGTTAATTCATTCTGGGAGATAGTCAACAAGTATCTAATACATATGCATATACATATCACATATTTGTTGGACATGCAAGCATACATTCATTTGACAGACAAGTCATATGCATATTAAAACCCAAAAATGTGATTGATGAGCGCATGTGTGCAAGTTGACAATTGCAGTTATGATTCTCAATACCATAATGTGAGTATCTAAGATGTAAATATCATTAATTTCATATTGACCCTTAATCTGCATGTATGATGCATAGTTTACAGCGAATCATCTGCTACGTTTTGATCTGATTGACAATTAGGGGAGCTTTGTCTCTCTCTGTCCTATATTCAACGAGTAATTAGCACACTGTTTTTCATGGCCAAATCATGAATGAAAAGATTCCTAAGATTTTCTGAGCTATAAAAGCATGCGACAGCATCTGACCATAAATTTCCATAATATTGTTGCTTCTCATGTTTTACTTGGACATGAAATAAGGTATTTTCACTTACTTTTGTCAGCTTTGAATTAATATATACTAGTCAAAAATAGCACACTCCATGGGTATGCAAATATATTTGAGATAAATTAAAAGAAAAGTGATGAATAAAAAGATAGGAGTGTAATTATATAATTTGATTTTATGCAACCAAAAAGTCACATTGACTTAATAATATAATATAGATATCAGCCTCAATTTTATCTTCTCTCATCGGTCTTGGATTGAGATCTTTCAACTCCTATGTTGCGTTTATAGACTGTAAATCCGAGGCAAGTCTTCTTTTCTTTATTAACCAATCAATCGTAAATCCAATGGCGTTTATCTCTCTCTAGCATGTTAAGTAATTGGTTATAACCTAATTTAGTATGAATGATTGCATATCTAACAAGGGTAATTTCTTTCTATAAATATTGTAACTTTTCCCTTCCCAGCTTGAGAATTAATTAAAGAACAATCACCACTTTTCCTGCTTTTAATAAAAAAAATTTCATCTTCTGTACCACCTCATGCTTTCAGGAGTTAGTGCATTGTTTATTGCATTTTACATTTTGATTATATCAGAGCTAATAATACAAATCCTTGACCAGGTTGGAAGAAGACATCTGTTTAATAGTGGAACATGAAAATGTAGAAGTACAGAGAATTACCTTTCAGTTAAAAACAGAATGTAACATCTGAATTCGGTTGAACCATTCCCAAAATCTAACTGATGATTGTGTGAAAACAGATAATGAACCTCCATTTAACTATGATCTGCATAGTGAAAAAGGACCAGAGCATTGGGGAAACCTCAAACCAGAATGGAGGGCCTGTGAAAAGGGAAAATATCAGTCTCCAATTGACCTTGTTGATGACAGAATCGTGGTTTCGCCAGCCTTGAGGCTCTTGAAAAGAACCTACAAGCCAACTCCGGCTTCAATCAGAAGCAGGGGCCACGATATCATGGTATCGCGACCACAATCTACCATGGAACCTCCTATGAGTTCATTTGTCTGATCCTTAACATGTTACTTGTGATCTTCGCGCATAGTTTATGATAGCGTATTTCTTAAGTACTATAGCATGAGAAGACAGTTGTAAATTATTAACAGATGAATTTATACAGCTCTACAAACAAGCTAAGGTCACTATTACAGGAACTTATGCTGTAATTTTTGAGGATTTCTATCAGGTGGAATGGCATGGAGATGCTGGAGGTGTTAAAATAAATGGCACTGAATTCAAATTACTACAATGCCATTGGCACTCTCCTTCTGAGCACGCTGTGAATGGGAAAAGTTTCATACGGAAAATTATTTCATCGCTAATAGGAAAGGCTTTCTTTAGAGCTAACTGAGACTCTCTCTGCAGATTCAAGATGGAGATTCATATGGTTCACAACAACTCCCAAGGACATATTTCTGTTATCGGCATCATGTACAAATTGGGACGCCCAGATACATTTCTTGCAAAGGTTAGTGGTGTGGTTTCAAGCTGCTGCTTAATGCATGAACATCTTTAAAGCTATATTTCAGCTCTTAAGTAACCAGAGTTTCCAGTACTCGTTCTCAATACAGTTCTCCACAGTTTCTGAATTAATGACATGCTATCAAGATTATGATACTAACATCTTTATGCTGATGTCCTTGATTGGATTATGCTAGTTCCACATCTTTCACTAGTACATTGTATTGTGTTGTGTTGTCCTACTTTCTTCTACAGCTTCTACATAACCTCAAAAATATTAGCCATGAACCAATACCTTTGGGGATTGTCGATCCATGGGACATCAAATTTGAAGCAGAAAGTATCTCAGATATTCCGGCTCTCTTACTGTTCCCCCCTGCACTGAGGGTGTCCTCTGGACAATACTAAAGAAGGTGAGGACAGTGTCAAGGGAGCAAATAAGAGCACTACGTGATGCCGTTTATGATGTAAGTGCATCTAACTAGGATATCACTACAATGTCCACAACTACCTAAATTATCCTCGGAATTGATCAAGAAAACTACCAACTACCAGTCTACCACATGATTTGCACATAGTTACATATAACTTGTCTGGTCAATCACATACATTTAGTTGCGCAGAAATGACATCTTTAATGTGGCCATATTTCAGTTGTGAAAAGCTGAATTATTTCCACCGCAGGAATTCGAGAACAATGCAAGGCCAATTCAGGATTCAGACAAGATATCCGTTCACCTGTTTCACCCTCACCCACGTGACAGAAGTTCAGCCACGGAATAAGGGCATTGAACAATGGAGAATAAACAATGATCTCATTGCTACTATTTTCTGAAATGACACTATTGTTTGGCTTGATGAACTTCGTAATAACATATCATTCAGCATTACGTGCTTTACAATATGTATTTGAATCATCATGGTTATATATCTTATATTTCCTTGTGAATTAGCCTAAGGATGTGTGAAAGATCAGCTATTAGCAGCATTTACCATGACAGTAATCCTGACTTTTGGTAAAGAATCATTTTTAAGTAAAACCATGTCTGGATAAAATTTCTGTATAATAATAATAAAAAATGTACAAGATTAAGTAATTCGTTCAAAATGAATTTGTTGGTTTTGATTTTCTAAATTCAATATTTTAATTTTTCCTTCAAGAACAAAACATAATATTTGGATAATTTCCAAAAAAGGGGTTCATGCTTAATCCTGAGTCTTCAATTAACGTTATCTTTTAACTTAACACCACAAAAGTCCAAATTTGGAGACTTTTTGAGCTTTATCTCTTTGAGTCTTCAACTCTGTGTTCTCCGTAAAATTTGACTCTCATTAATAATTGTAAGAAAGATGATTTGATTACATGATTTTACACCATATTTTTCAGATAACACAATTTAATTGAATATAAAATTTTTGTTTACAAATATCTACTTCAGACTTGTTTATGAAAACTTGTTTTTGAAAGAATAAATCAAAAATCATTCTCTTCTTTCGGCCTCGTTTTTTTTGATCTTACAAACTAGTTTGGCTCCCCTTTTTGCTTGCCCAAGCCCATTAACTTTGCTTTCAGCACAACTTCAACCCAATCCCTCTATTTGTTCAGGCCCACAAAATTTAGAGATTCTCACAATCTCGAGCCCCCGCTTGTTTAATGTTGAACCGAAGTCCCAAACAAATCAGTTTTAAGTCACTCAGATTTGAAGCTTTGGCTTTATCCAGCAACGTCAATCCGTTTTAGCAACAAGTTTAGAGTTTGATTTACACCCAAACTAATTCTCTTTATCCGGAAACACACGGTGCAGATAAACATTCGCCCCATTGATCTTGATCAAGGAAAACCACACCTGAGAGAAACTCTATTGTCAACCATGTATTCTCGCCACCTTACCGTTTAAGGACGACAGCAACAACAGTCACCATACAAGACAATTATAGAAGTTCTTCCCTGCATATGGATTTGCTGCCTCTTTTCTTCTCCTTTTTTCCTGTCTCATGTCATGTTGAGTTTACGGCTCACACCTGAAGTTATGCCCGGTTGCCAGCGCCATCACCACTCGCTGCCCGTAGGGTTGTTTCCGACGCTGCCCCATCCTTTTCCTTTTAATTCTCTTCCTCGCCGGCCAAGCTTATGACAGAGCAGTGGCGGCGATGATGGCGTGCGGTGGTGACTGATGATGCGGCTTGGTTTGTGTTCTGGCAGCGGCGGCGCGAGAACCAGACGCGGTGGGTGTTCGAGGTGGCGCGGGGCTTCCTCCCGCCGTGGCGACGTCTGTTCGACGGTGGTCCAGGGGAGAAGGTGGTGGCGGCATTTGGTCTTCCAGGAGGGGCGACGCAGGCAGCGGCGGCGGCGCAACTCCAGGCGGTTGGACGAGAAGAACTGCGTCGGCCTTGACCAGATAGCCTTCCAAACGGCAGCGGCGTTGAGCGAGGATGGTGTCGGGTTCAACTGCGTTGGTGGCGATGGCGATGAAGATGACGACCGTTGTGTCGATGTGAAGAAGACAAACGTTTGGATAAACCTTCGTAGGGCATTATTTGGGAGAGTCAGCACTTGGAGAAAAGAAAGAAGGCGAGAGGGCCGTGGGGCAGGTTTTTTTTATTTTTTTAGTCTGATTTAAGGCTGCGTTTGGGGCACCTTTTTGGGTTGGAAACAAAGCCACAGTTGAAAGCCAGCATTTTCAATATTTGATCCTTTTTCTTTGGAGTTCTCACCAGCCCAGGCCACGGGTATCAAGTTTGACTTAACTTACGAATATCAAATTTAAATTTGGCACATGACTATCTTGCATTTGAATTTAGTCTATGAGTATCAAGTTTGAATTTGAATTTAAATTTGATGGACTTAATGCTCAAAGTTTCATTTTGTTTGGAGTTTTAAACTTGAAATTTATAACTTTATTATGATTTAAATTTGAGAGAGAACTTATTAAGATATCTATAAGGACCAACTTAAAGATGTCCACGTTAGAAGCCAATTCCACCATGAATCCATTAAAGAGTTATTAGAAACCAAATTTAATTTAGAATCAATGAGAAGCTTATTAAAGTAACTTTAACTTAGAGCCAATGACAATTCTATGAACGCCACTTTGAAATGAAGCAATTGAAGAGCCTATGCAGGTAGTTCAACATGGAGCTAATGATGTCTCTGAAGTGGCTTAAGGTAGTTAGCAAGAATTCAAGGAAGGACCAACTTCAAGATAGGACCAACACGAAAGACCAACTTCAAGTTAGAGTCAACATGAAAGGTTAACTTTAAGTTAGAGCTAACATGAAGTCCATTGAAGTCACTTTGAGATGGTGTTGACGAAGAGCTCATGGAGGTGACCTTATGATGAACAGGACAGAGTCTACATAAGCCAACTTTGAAATGAGATCACCAAGTAGTCCTTTGAGGTCACTTCAAGATGGAAAGTCACTAAGGAGTTTATGAAGGCTGGCTTCAACCACTTTGTCGATTACTGACGTTGTTTTTTACCATGGATGTAGCTGAGACGTGCTTAGGAGGTTTTACTAATGGCCAAGTGACATTAAAAGTTACCTTTAAGAAGCTTGAAGTTGAGTAGGTTCAACATTTGAGGCAAAGCTAAAGAGAATTGAGAATTAGCTTAATACTTTGAGAGAGTAGCTCAAAACCTTGATTAAGCAACAGAAGGAGTTGTCTCCATCTCTAACACAGCAGAAGGGGTTTCCTCATAAGGCCAAAGTGGAGGTTGGCGAGATCGAAGAAGAGGTTGCTACTACAGAGTCTACTGAGCCTCTAGATGTAGCAACTTTTAAGATCTTACAAACTTTTAAAGATGATTTAGTAGTTGTTAGGGACAAGCTAGAGAGCTTGAATCATTTTATTTAACTTTGTTTAGGATTTTTTTTTACATCTTAATCATTGACATTATCTTTATGGCGAGCCTTTGATTTCATTAATAAAACACTCTCATTTTCTCTTTTACTACATCACTACTTACCTCTTTTATCTAGTTGACGAATGTCCATAGCAATTGTCATTTCAGGTGATGAATTAAAATATAATTTGTCACAAATTTGCGATTAAACTTAGAAAATATCTATATTGTCCACGCACTTGAAAAATAGGATCAAGTCATAACGTAGGTTAAACACTTTAAATTTTATGAAAGGTATGGTTATTTATAGTTTATGTTCTTGCATATTATGAGTAACAGACAATTTAGATTCGTGTGTCAAGGAGCAGTTTAATTTGTTTTGGTTTGGTTTAACAGCTTAAATTTGTGTTAAGAAACCTTTAAATTTAGTTTGATTTGACAGTTTATACTCATGTTAATGAGCATTTCATTTTTTTCCTTTTCTTCCTTTTTTGTTACTTTTTTTTTCTTCTTTTTCTTTAATTCTTTGTTTTTTTGGTGTTTGTTTTCTTTTTTTTTTTCTTGTTTTTGGTTTTTTTAAGGATAATGCCTCTTCAAAAACTTCCTATTGATTAGGCCAATTTGCAATCCGTCTTCTGCCACCAAATATGTGCCATTTGTGTGAGCCTCTTTAACAACATAAAGGTCATCCCACTTTAGCGCAAACTTGTTTCCACACAATAGGTGATAACAATGGGCATCATCACGACGAGCACTAAGTCACCTACTTAAAAAGATCAATTACACACGTTTTTGTTATATGCTTTTAATAGGTAAGCTTGATAGTATTTAAACTTTTGTTATGCATCTAAACTCTTCCTATCCTGTCCCTCCAATTCCTCAAGGCACAAGCGAGCATTCTCCTCTTCTATCAATCTTACTAGTATGGCGATTTGTAGGAATGGAATTTGCTGCTCAAGTGAGACAACAACCTTGACGCCATATAATAGTGTATTAAGAGTTGCTTGTATAGGGGTTCTATAGGTGATTCGATAGGCCAATAAGGCCTCGCTGATCATTTCATGTCAGTCTTCATTTAACTTAGAGATCACCTTCTTTAATAAGTTGCAGAGTATCTTGTTAAAAGTTTTCACAAGTCCATTAGTTGGGGCATGGTATGTTGAGAACCCATTTTATTTGACACCAAACTTTTGACACAAATTGTTAATGTTGCTATTAAAAAATGGCTTCCCATTATTCGTGATGATGTATTGAAGGACTTTATACAGATATATGATGTTGATAAGGATGAAATCAGCAACATTTTCTTTCTTCACTTTTTTGATGGGAATTGTCTCTTCTGCTCATTTAGAGAAGTAGTTGGTTACAACAGGAATATAGAGGTAACCGGTAGGTGACTTTATCATGGGTTCAACAACATCCAAACCCTAAGCATTCAAAAGCTATGAGGCAACGATTGGATGCATGGCTCAAGTAGTTTATGGATGACATTAGCGTGATAATAGCATGCTTAACACTTTTTTATGAACTCCAATGTTTTTCGATCACACACTTCTAGTGAGCATTCTCCAATGTTTTTGCTTCATTAACATTTACCATCTAGCAGCTTTTCATACTTTACGTAGTCCGCAAAAAGTTGACACTAGTCTTCTTTTCCAACTTCAAGGACTTCCACAAAGCAATTCTTTTCTTCTTCACCCTCTTCATCCTCAAACAATAGAAACACCACCCACTTCTTGCATATCGGTATATGGTATTCTACTTCGGGCAAGGACAAGTGGAGACAAGTTTGGTCTGTGCATCTACCCTCATGTTCTCTTTTTTTGCCACATGTTTAATTGCGATGTTTCCAAGCTATCCCACAAGCATACTAGCATAGTTATTGTATGGGAGCAACTCGAGATTCTTAACTTTATATGTCCCCAATAACTGGTTGATCATTAACCTAGAATCCTTGTATACTTCAAGATACAATTACTTGATATCCATAACCATCTCAAGTCTAACGATCAAGGCTTGATACTCAATGATTTTGTTAGAGCACTTTTCTATAAGACTTCACTATTAGACATCACGAATGCTATTCCAATGCTGGCTCTTTCTTTATGGGAGGTATTGTTAAAGTAAATTGTGCATAGAGAGGTGATCTTAACCACCAGGGCATCCTTATTTGGCATGTCATTGGATAGGTCCCATAGGATGCTCTACTAGGAAGTCCGCTAATGCCTGTCCATTTCACTACCTTCTATGACACATAGAAGATTTCAGATTGTTGAAATTGGAAGTACCACTTTGTGTGCATGTTAAGGAGAATGGGTCTTGTCATAACATACTTTAGTGGATTGTCTTTAGACACTAAATGAACTGTGTAGCCTTTAAAGTAATGTTTCAATTTCTAGATGGTGAACATGAGCACCAAACATATCTTCTTAATTTGTGAGCACATTTACTCATTTAGTGTCATCATTTTGCTCAAATAATATAAGGTATTCTCTATCTTTCCATTATGCTTTTGTGCCAATAGATAAGATTTTATGGCATAAACCCTAGGCCTACTTATGGGGTTTAGCTTGAAGATTCTTAGTACATCAAGTGTTTCTGTGAGTTGTATCCAACTTTGATAAGAAGTTTGTATACCTTAGAACTGAAACATTTTTCTATCCTTAATTCTCGAGCTTCAAGATGTTCTCCCATAACCTCTTTAGGTGGCTGAGTGAGTGCTTTATTGCCAATTTCAATTAAAGGTAACATCAGACCCTTGAAAGCACTACTAATTGCTAGTTCTTTTCTCAGGCAAGTTTTCAAGGGATAGGCCTTGTTTGCATCATCTTTCTTCACCACGAAATCTTCTTGTTTCTCCATCACATAAAAAGTGCCAACCTCTAAAGTCCCAACTTTATTTAAATAGCATTTGGTGTCAACAAAGTGAGACTCAACTTCAATTAAAGGTTTGTAGTCATCGAGTACTTTCCTTACCACTCCATTACAACAATACTTGAAACATTAGTATCAAGTGGAATGAACAACTACATTCTCATGGAGCTATGGCCGCCCAAGGAAAAGGTTGTATGATGTTCTTGCATTTATAATATGAAATAGGGAACTTAACTCCATATCATCTATTAGTAGTTTCATTCTTACGGTGTCCAAGGCCTTTCACTCCCCTTGATTAAACCACTAGATAATCAATCAACCATTGGAGAGCTCATTCATCAAGATCCCCAGTTTTTTCAATGTGCACAAAGGTAAGATGTCAACCACTAAGCCACCATCAACTAGTATCTTGTTGATTCTTTGCTCATAGACATAACCAATAACGAATAATGGTCTTTTGTGTGGTTGAGATCCTAGCACCAAGTTTTTGTCCAGGAAGATCATCATAGAGATGCAATCTTCGATGAACCCTTAGCTTTTCTTGTGGAAACAACTAGTTTCATTAAGAGAGTTTTTGATTTCTTTAACTCTCTTTATTTGGTAATTAAGGATAGCAATTCACACTTGCATTGTCGTTCTCCAATATAATTTTTCTTTAGCGAGTAAGTTTCATGACCTTATCTTTAAATATATAGCAATTGTGGATGAGGTGTTTAACTAAGCGGTGGTATTTATAGTATTTAAGGTCATCAGTTCTTCTGGCTTCTATGAGCTGCTTCATTCTTAGCAGCTTAATGATGTTAGCCTTTGATAGGATCATCAAAGATCCCTAAGATGTCCAAGTCCAAAAATAGGTATAGTTTAGCCTACATTTCTTTTAGAGTTGGCTTCTTTGGTTTCTGAGGAGCTTCCTTCTTTTCGTTCACTTTTTTCTTTCCTCAGACTTTGACAAGTTTAGCATGTACTACCACGTATTCTTTGTTTGGAGATTTAGTGGAACGCTTGCCCTCTTTCCTCGCTTCATGCTTTTCTCTTGGCATCATTGGCACCACTTGTGGCCATACATAACTCCATGTCATGAGCTCTTATAACTAATTCCTCAAAGATTTTAGGTTGAATCTTTTGAAAGATGTATCGCTTCCTTTAGTGCATGCTTTGTATGCACAGTTCAATGCTCGAAGCAACAGAGGGTCGATTGTTGAAATTTAAAATTAAGTTCCTCTAATAGTTGATATAGTCAAAGACAAGCTTGTCTTTTCATTGGCAAGTGTTTGTGACCTCAATGATGCTGATAGTCCGCCAAGTGTTGTAAAAGTGATTGAGGAACTTGTGTTTTAACTGTTCCTAGCTATCAATAAACCTAGGCTCCAAATCATTGTACTAGTCAAATGCATTTTCTTTCAACAACTGAATGAATTACTTGATTAGATGATCTCCATAAGTCCCAACATTGTTGCACGTCTCTATGAAGTAGGCCACATGCTGCTTCAGGTTCCCTTTGCCATCAAATTGCTAAAACTTGGGAGGTCGGTAACCTACTAACATCTTTAGGCTATCTATCCTTGTGAAGTAAGGCATGGCGTATGTTAAAATTGACTTCGTGCTTCCACTGAGTTTATTCTTGATAGTGCCTTCAATGAAGTCATTCAACTAGTCAAAGGAGATCAAATCATCAAAGAAAATTTGGAGCTCCTTGACTGCAAGCTTCTTTCGATCATTAATTAGCTGCTTGACAGATGTCTCGACTTCATCATAAACTTTAGGTGACTTTTCATCAATCTCAAAATACGTGATTCTTGCTCTTGGACGTGCTTGATCAGCCCTTCAATATCTTTGGTCAACACAGCAATTTGGTCCTCTAAGCTTTAGGCATTTTTCGTCGTGATTAGGAGTGTTGGAGGGAGATAAGACGTTGAAGCATGGATTGGAAGGTGAAGAATTGCCCTTGTGAGCATCGTCTCCTTCACTTCAAAAAGTGGATTGTTAACAGCTTCGAGAATAATAGTTAGCTTAGAGTATGCTAGCTTCTTGCCATACTTCGAGTAACAATGCCAGCACTTCTTGTAGCCACTTTTGAGACACTTAAGATAACAACTTTGAAAGAGTTCCTTTTTTTGCTAACCATTGTAACTTGCTTAAAATTTAATGAAGGAAGAGATAAAAATTAGAGATATTCCATTGGGTATGCCAAAAATATTTAGATAAAATGCCTGTATAATAACAAGAAAAAATGTACAAGATTAAATAATTCAAATCCAAACAAATTTGTGAGTTCTATTCTTTAAGTTCAACTTTCTGATTCTTTTTCTAAGAACAAAACTTGAAATTTAAATAACTTTAACGAAAGGACATATGTTTGATCTTCCTTAAAGTTTGTTAAGCCTTTAATTAACATTAATCTTCTGACTTAGCACTACAACTTTAAATGTAACACTAAAATTTGAAGATTTCTTATAAAAAACATTTTCAATTTGATAACAAACACCATAAAGCTTCTATGGACTGCACAGAAAAATTTGTGAAGAGACTTATAAAACTCCCTAAGCTTCACTTTTTTGAGTCTTCAACTTTGTGTCCTTAATGGAATTTAACTCCAATTCTTAGTTATAGAAAAGATGCTTCGGTTGTATTAGCTTGTTGATGTAGTATGATTTCATTAACTATCATAATTTGCAACTCATTAAACACTTAAACTAATATACTTGATCTTGCTAAAATTGTTATCTCGTATGAATCTAACGAGATTTCATTGTTTATCACTATTTGATTAATCAATTAAAATATAAATTATCTATTTATTCTTTTAAGAATTATATTTATTTAAATTCTCAAAACTACAAATAAAATTTATTTTAATTGATATTTTACACTATATTTTCCACATGACAATTTAATTGGACACAAACTTTTGTGTATTTATAACATGCTGCAAACCTAACATACGGCAAATTCAGGAAAGTTTTATGGCTGAACAAAGTAGAAGAGAAAACCATCCTTAATGAACCAGAAAAGAAATCTTCAAGAGCAATCATAGATTACAATACGAAAATTCAGCTACATTACATAGTACAGTGAGGAAATACAAAATGGCTCAAATGAAAGATTAATCTTAAGCAGCAAAATCCTTGCCAAAGGAACAAATAAGCAAACATTATCCTATGCAATGATGAGAGGTAAAACAGTTAACATGAAGGATTCATAGTTGAAAGTCGCCAATCCTGAAAATGCGATATCTTTCTCCTTGAACTTCTCAGTCAGTCCCTGGACAAACACATTGATTGTTAAAATCGTCTACTCACAGAAAAATAATGACAAATGCACACAACAAAACTTAGCAGGCAGAAGAGAACATGGACGACCTACCTTAACAGTGAGACAGCACCTGGTCAAGATAAAGAAAGGAAAGCATGCAGATTAGCAAAATCAATATACACTCTCGAGTTACATGATACGCAAAGATGTGAATTCACTGAAAGGTAAATAGTCAGCATGAGGGAACATACTCTATGAAATTGTCGTATGCGATGGCCTTGTTTTTTCCAGCACTTTTATCAAACTTGGACACCAGTAAGTCCAGCACTGCAGGAGATACTGAAAATCCAAGGCTAAGGAGAGCTTCCCTCAATTCTGATGCATCAATTTTCCCACTTCTGTCTCTATCAAATCTCTCAAATATTGCCTAGACGAACAGGAAACCAATGAGATCGGGTGCAAAAGTATAACACATCAATATAGAGATCCGAGTGGGATATAAAAAGTGTTAAAATTAGAGTTATGACTAACCCTCCAGCTTTGAAGACTGTAGAAGAGTTGAGTAAATTCCTTTGGACCTGTTTCACATACAACAACAAATGAAAAAGGAAGAATCTTTATTGAAGAAAATGGTCATATACATTCAGTCCTGCAGATATTTTGAGAAAACTATTAATTTTATTATTAAAGAATTTCAAAGAAAAATGAAAGAAACCAACATAATCAAACTTTGTCACATGATGTATATTAGACAATAAAGTATGACAACAGTATGGAGCAATTTCAAATTTGAGCCTTTCTCAATTATCCATCTCTTGAGTTTTGATATTGCTACCACCGCCTTTCCACCAAAGGCGAGAAAATAACTCTCTCCACGAGGCTGTGGGTCCAAATCTGTTGGGAGGGGCGTGTAACTATGGGTGTGATTTGAATAAAAATTTTCCCCCCATCCTACGCCACACGCTGAAAGGGCAAAAACAAGCAGCTTCTTGACAATTAAAACAACTTTATTACATCACAGCATATAAAAGTCATGATTTTCTATCCTACGGTCTCTATCACTAGCAAAAGTTACTGCCTTTTGCTTCCTTTCATGCAAACAAGCCCAAGCCTAGCGCCTCTTCTTCTAGTGAAATTATTGGATGAATCAAAGGAGTAGATGCTAAATAGAATCATGTCTGCTCCATGATTCACCTTTCTTTTTCAAAAAGAAGGCACACTGTGGGTTGAGGACTGGATTCCAATATGAACAGTATGGCATGCCAAAACAGACTAAAGCTCGGAGTAAAGACAGAATTTTTTGCATCCAGAATTCAAATCGAGCAGATAGGCATTTCTAACTTTAAAGCAAGATGAAAGAGATCAAATAATTTTTTCAATGTGGGATTAGAATCTAGTTCGTAAAAAGCAGAGAGTTAGGGAGAAACGCATACCGATCTTTCTCGCATTACTGTTGGTGAAAAGATACATAAGCAGATGAACAGTCCTCAGCCCAAAGCCCTGATTGTACGACGAAAGCGCACGCTGCAGCTCCTTGTCATCGATAAAACCACTTCCGTCCTGGTCAGCCACCTGAAAGCAGGCAATCACGTTCGGATCAGTGCCTGGTGGAAAGGCCGACGGCACCAGCGACGCGAAGGGACTTCCGTACGGCGCAGATGGCGGAGGCGCAGGGTATCCTCCATATGCCTGAGGCGGCGCACCAGTGGGAGCTGGGTGGCCGGTGTAGGGAGAGGCAACGGGAGCATAGGGTGAAGACTGGTTAGGATGTTGTGGACCTGCTGGAGGAGCGCCGTAAGGATAGGGCTGCGAAGGCGGCGGCCCGCCGTAAGGGTAGCCGGAGGGGTTATGGGGCGGGTAGTTTGACATGATTCAAGCGATATTGCAGTGGAGATGGGTTTCGAGGTTGTAGTGAATTCAAATTTCTACAATGCACTACATCAATTATATAGGTTTATACTTCATGGAGACAAAAATGTGGGCGGAGTTGGTGAAAGAAGAGGTTGAGTTGTAATATGGGGTATTCATAGGGCTAAAATTGTCAATTCAAGCAAAACATAGGCGGCCCCTCGTCGTCGGCTACGCGTCTGCGTGCACCGCTCATTACAAAACCTCGTGTCCTGTCTGTACAGAATATAAGTCAATGCCTGAATCGGCGTTGACTTTTCCTCACAACTCATCGTTTCCTTAATGCCGTTTTTGAATTTTGACTTCGGGCAACTTGCACAATTGGCTAAGATATTTTTTCCTCCAAATCCATTCGAACCATGATCTGGGCTTATAATACGGGAATAAAATATTCGATTATTTACAAAGTGAGAACGATTCCTCTTTTACAATCCACACACGAACATCCCCTAGGAATTTCTTGCTGATTTGTACACAAACGAGTTGTTTGGACTAGGTCGGTGGAACCACGCCCACCCGCCCAAAAAATTTAAATTAGTTTTAAGTATTTTCAACGTGCATGTTATTATTATCTTACCATTTTTGGAGTACATGCACGTTTCCATTCTTGAGCCTTAACACCCCTGCTTTGGCTTTGCGAAAATTGCAATTAGCTTTTTAAAATCTGTGTTATGTATCAAGTGTAACAGATAAGATAGGTATGCTATTTTATTAAAATATCATCCTTCTTATTTTTTTTTTCTACTTTTATTTCATCTCCTTATGTTGTTTATTTCTTTTATACAAATTATCTAATATAATTTTAGTTTGTAATCATTTTGCTATTATTAAAAATTTCAGAAGCATTTAAGGTTGATGTTTTATTATCATAATCTTAATTTTAATAACTCACTTTTATGATAAAAAATTTTAAAATATAATAGATCATTGATAAAAATCACGTCCATATAGAGTATGCAATTTTTATTAAATAGTAAGTTATAAAATAAAATACTTAAAAAATACATTTTAAATTAATCAGTATGCATTAAAAATACATACATAATATTTTGAATCAAGATACATACACATTGAATGTACTTTTGTAGCTAATTATAAACAAACTTGGGTACATAGGGTAGAGAAATGGCTAATTAAGTTTCAACTGGGTCAAAAATTCTACCATAATCTAAAAAGCTCGATATAATGACTTTGAAGTGACATTGGCTTAGATCAGGAGTAAACGGACAAATATGCAACTGAATGAAGAATAGCTTAAATAACAATCTTGTAGAGACTGATTAAAAGCATCATCTATAGTCTGAAACCAACCAACAGAACAGCGGAAGACTTTATTTACTAGCTTTAACCATCATGGTGATTGAGTTTAATTGTAAGATTTTTATCACAGCCAACGCAAGCCAAACCAGTGACAACCCCAAACCAGTACATAAATGTCCCAGATCAAAATATAACAAAGTAGTCATTAGGCAGAGAACAAATTCTGGGGCATTAAGTCGATAGAGGAGTTCCGGAAATTTAGTTGACATTGCCAAAAGCTACAGGACCGACGTCTTAAGGCTAAGGGCTTGAGCATGGTGGCGGATATGATCGTCTATAAAAGAAGCGATGAAGTAGTAGGAGTGGTCATAACCAGGCTGCATTCTCAGTAATACAGGAACATTAGCTTTCCAACAGGCCTCCTCAAATTTGTGTGGTTGGAGTTGCTCACTCAAGAACGTGTCGTTGTCTCCCTGCATAAAAAGGGAAAATTAGAATAGCAATAAAGAAAGCTTCTTTGCAGAAACTACAGGCCATCACTACAGCATGTATTCGATTTCATAGTGTGACTCAAACACATGAATGGTGCAAGTCCTTATCAGTTATCACATTCTTTCACAGGCTCACATTGTCTGCATTTGCAATTTGGGGTTCATGCAGATTAAATATTACTCTTGCTGGATACAACCCAATATTGATGACAGTCAGCATTGTTCATTGTGTCGAGGAAAAAAAAAATCTCATTCTTATCCCACCAAAATGCATCCTTCCATTCTCAAAGTAAATCCACCTAATTTGTCCTTGGTAGTTGGTTATTAAGCCAAAATGTTTTTCATTTATCTAACAGCAAACCAGGTTTCGGATGACATGCAAATACCGAATCAAAATTCACTCTCTCGTTAATAAAAAGAAGTTATATTCACTAATTTATTCCTGTATTGTATGTCAGAGTCCTGTAGCTTCACCAGTTAAGACATATTGTCAAAGAGATCGAGTTGCTGTGAGTCCTGAATCTCAGCATCACTAAGAAAGCTGAAAGCAAGGCCAAATTATAAACAAAAACATGACATTTTATTTATATATCTATTTTTTCAAAAAAAAAAAAGCCATCATGATTCGCAGGGATTCACAAAGAGGGGAAAAGCATTGAATAAGTAATTATTTTAATCAATTTTACTATAGTGTGAAGCTGATAATAAATAATTAAACTAAGCAAATTAGATATTGTACCTGATCAATTAGGACAGTTGCAGAAACCCCATTGAATTTGGAGACAAGAGAAGTGGCATCATATTCCTGCATATCATAAAAATATGTCACAAGAAAAGTTCATCCAAAGCATCCATCAGCCGCTAAAAGATCATACCTCCCAAGCATCTCTATTCTCACCCAAGTAATTTGAGAAAGCTTTCTGGCCCCATGGACAATTTATAGGATTGGCAATAGGTGCAAAAGCTGACACGGACTAAAAATAAGCAATAAGCAAAATCACAAAACAATCAGTTGATCTAAGAAAGTACACGAAAAGCACAATGATATTGCCAAGCAATGGCATATACAATGGGAACTTATGACTTAGCAAGAAGTAAAACTTTTTATGATCCTCTGAAGCTGCTACAATGAAAATTTTATTTTTCAGGAATATTAATAATGTGATTGTGGAACATAAACAGCAGAGTTATCTAAGTTCTTCTATAAAAATCACATCAGAGTCCAACATATTCCACTTCCACGCCATAAAGGTTACAGATGTCAATATTAGATCAGAAATGTCAGTTAAACTTGACTACCTTGTACTTGTCCAAATTTTTAAGGTAAATTGTCAATGCTCCATGTCCACCCATTGAATGGCCAAATATAGATGCCCGAGATGTGTCAAGCTGTGGAAAGTTTTCCTGAAGAAATGCTGGCAATTCCTTCACAACATAGTCATACATACGCCAGTTCTTCCACTTATCTTGTGTCGCATTAAGATAAAACCCAGCACCTGTCAAAAAAAAAAAAAAAGCATAAAATAACCCATAATGGATTTAGATCTCAACAGGTTGGCAACATTAGGTTACATAGGTTTTTTGAGAGGAAGTAGGACTGATACAAGATTTACAGGTGAGCAAGGTTTGGTGAAGGTTTTTAATGATCTTGGAAAAGCCTATAGATTCCTAAATGCAGGATAACATGATTGCACCTTCTGTGATTCACTGAGAATCAACTGAATCCTTGCAGCATGAAGGATTCAGCAGAACTATTTCCTGGAATCGTACATGATTAGATCCTAAGTCACATATATTCTTTAAGTGATTGGACCAGACAGAGCAATTGTATACAAAGAGATCCTTGAGGGATACCTACGCCAAAATCCCAGCTGTCTGACTCTCCTTCAACGTTCAAGCCTCCTGCAATAGAAGAGAGGTTATTTACTACTAGAACTGTAACGTAGAACCAAAATAAAGCCTGGAAAAGTAAATTGATGATGCTATCAGGAAAAATACAGCTAAAGACAAACAAACAAGACAAATAACTAAAAAAGTTCGGGAATGATAATTTTGCACTTAAAAGCAAACTTTCTTGGATGCAGCATGGAGATGATCCTTAATTACCAAATAAAGCATCTTGGATTGAGTGATTTCACATAGAAACGGGGGCACTAAGACTAGGCATCCCATACAGTTTTCAGAAATGAAACCAAAACTTAGTTGACAGTTATAAACAGTTAGATGCTCAAAAGTTTCAAGAGAAAAGGCCATGGATGCCGGTGGTCAAACGGAGTAGATCAGGAGCACCTATCTTTAAAAGCAGCAGATGTATGTGTCAAAGGAGTTACTTTCCTTCGTTTACTTTTTAAGAGAGAAGTAATGGGCTACAGATGTAACAGTTAGGGTTTTTTTACTGTTTGTACCAATTTTTTATCTCTTACTTCAAAATATCCTGATTTTAAAATTGTTTATGAATTTGTCCCAATTCCATGGGATAAAATTATGGAATTGCATGGAATTGATCCAAAAGGAAAAAAAAATACATAAAAAGCAAAAGGCAAAAAATGCATAAAAACAAAAGGAAAAAAAACCAAAAATGCATTAAAAAAAAAGTACACAAACCATGTGTTTTTCCCATATATACCCACATCATAAATGTGGTGATAAACAGTTTATCCCATATATCTCACACAGTGCTTTTTTTGGATAAACAGTGCTTTTTTCACCGTTTGCAAAAAAAATTAAAAAACGAAAGAAAGAAAAATCCATTTCCATGATTTGAGTTCACAGAAATGGTGCAATCCTATCCCTTTCCTCTATTCTCTACTTGTCTGTGTGTGTTTGTTTGTTGAAACAAACAAACAAATATAATTTATTATGTACCAAAAAATACACAAATAAACATAATTTATTATCAATACGTGAATGTTTATGTTGGTTAAATTTAATTGAAATTATGACATAATTTTTTTTGTTAATTATTTCATTAAAGCATAATAGTTGTGGATGATAAATTGACAAATTTTAATTTTTATAATTTGGATGTTTGATACAGAAATTAAAATTGTTGAAAAAAATAAAATTAATCACTATATAATCATAAAGAAGTTTCATATGCAAATAATTTTATTATTTTTTATTTAATATATTTAAAATGAGACAAAAATTTGGAGCAAACATTGTATATTTGGAGCAAATTATAAAATGAGACAAAAATTTGGAGCAAACAGTGAAAAAAATCCAGACTTTAATTCTGTAATTTGAGTTCACGAAATTGAAGGGACAAGCAGTCAAAACACCCAAAATTCAATTCCGTGAACTCAAATTACGATTTGTGTACTTTTTTATTTTTTATGGATTTTTCATTTTTTTTTCCTTTTGCTTTTTGTGTTTTTTCACTACAATTCCATGATTTCATCCCATATAATTGAAATAAATTCATAAACAATTTTAAGGTGAGATATTTTGAAAAATGAGATGAAAAATTGGTACACACGTAAGAAACCGTAAAAGTTATATATTCATAGCCAATACAAAAAGGAAAAACAACTCACTTGGAGAAGTATCTGGGGCAATCAGTGCCACACCCTCAATCGAAGCAGCACGCTGAGCGCCAGATTTGACAATGAAATTCTCGTCCGTGCATGTAAGGCCAGAAAGCCAGTAAAGTACCTATGAATAATTAGTGGAAGCGATAAAGGTAAGTTTAAAAAAATGAGGCAATTAGCTGCACAAAAGCATTAGTCGGAGATTCAGTAGTATCTCATATGAAGGAAAACTAATCGTACCGACAAAGTTAAGAAAATTCAAATTTGCACAATGCCAGTGGCCCAAGTATTTCAAAGAATACAAGCGATCATCTAGCAATGATTCAAAAGAAAAACTATACAAATTTAGCAAATTTAGATATTTACTAAACAACATTTCAAGGTCCTACACATCTCTTGAATGCTATCAACATAAAAATCATCAATCCATAAGCTTGATGATGTTTAATGCTACACGACGCAAGAATCAAGTAAACACACGATCAATCACGCTTAACGCAACAACAAGGTCCCGGCAATTCCAAGCAGACCCAATTGAAATTTTAGGGGTTTTTAAACCACACACAAAAATAAATAAATAAATAAATAATCTTCGAGAACAACTGTGAAATTGTTATCTGAAAGATAAACAATAAATGCATTTACGGAGACGTCGGGTGGCGTTGGACTTACGGGGAATTTGTGGGAAGGGGAAGGAAGAGGAGGAAAGTAGACGTGAAAGGTCATTGAGCAGCCAAGCGTGGGGCTGTAGTGTTTGAATCTCTTGTTGTATCCACCGAACATCTTCGTGCTGCTGATTTCGGTCGGTTTGCCGCTCGACTCCATTGCTGCACTGACACACTCTAGAAAACTCCTTCCTGAGCTTCTCCTACACACACGTATGGATTTACGGATGAGGTGAAATGATGGCGAAGTGTCGGCCCCGTGGCCCAGACAATAATTGAAGACGTACATCTTTCGGCCATGTTTTGAATTTTGTGACGTGTATGTTTAAGTCTACTTTTTAGAGAATTGCGTAAAAGAAAATAAACTTAAAAGATGGATTGATGTGTATATTTTTTTGAGTGAAAAAATAGAACAAACACAGCTTATAGTTTTTTAAACTTTATCTTTATATTTCTCTGATTTTTGCATAATTTGTTAACAAAACACACCTAATAAAAATATATATAACAGATTTTATATATATAGAAAGGCGGCTTAATTACAAAATTATATATAAACTATAAAAATTATTTCATATTACATGTTAAAAATTAAGTTATCTAAATTAAAAATAAAATAAGAATGATTAAAAAAAATTACAAATACAAAGGATTTGAATGTAAATAAAAATATGGTAAAAACAAAAGGAACAGAGATATGATTTAAGAATAAAAGAACTTAATTAAAAATGTTTGCGTAATCTTATATTGTGCTATCAAAATAACCTTGCATCCTTAATAATAAAATATAATATAAGTTTAGATATGTGTGTGCGTCTGTATACGTGTGTGTGTGTGTGTAGATTGTGCACTTAAAGTAAATGAGAATTAACAAGGTATATCCCATATGTGTGCTAAATAAACTTATTAGAGGGTAAATATTTTACTTGAGATTATAAGTTGGCATAAGAATTTCCTTGTTTGTTGTTTTCCTTTAGTTTGTTAACATGGAAAGAGAGTGAGCTTTAGTTTGAAATTATATACTTTAAATGATGACATATGTCATGACACATAATGATTATAATAAATTATTTTTTAAATACTGATCACTTGATATATTACACAAACTGACGTTAAAGCACAGGTGGTGCTGTTTAAGGGACTTTTTGCCACAAAGAAATTTGTACCTAATGGCAAGTTGACAGCTTTATTGGAGGAACAAAAACAAAGACCGGTGGAATGTAAACTTATCATCTGATCTTCAAATAATGCAGACGAGCCAGCTGATACAACATCAAATCCACCAAAGTCACATTCAATACTGTCACCAACAGCTGTGCATTGTATTATTAACCACAACCAGCCTGCAGCCTGCAGCTCCATAGCAGGAAATTGAACAGACAGCATAAAATTCCAGGGTAACAAGATGTTACTGTTTGTCGCCTATAATCTTTCATCCAGACTATCAATATCGTTCATTTATTCCTCGGTTACATTATGGGCATTCAGTCAAGAGCTCTGACCAAGAAGTGAAGGCCTGTAGATGGCATGAGTCTGTGCAATCTCTATTCGGTCACGGGGATCGTTCAGGTTTTCGTCCCTCAGCCCTTCAAGTATTGCTTCTGCTCCTTGTTCTCTGCAGACGGACAGGACAAGTTGGTCACAGCATGTATCTGATGCTAATTGAGAATGAAAATTACAGTTCATGACAGACAATGATCCAGTTGAGGTCACCTGGTACTTTCAGTTTTCTTAATAATCAAGATTATGAGCAGAAAATTTACCTGGTAATTAGAATTTTATACAATATTTTCAGGATGGGGCAGAGCTCGACAGGGGCAACCGGCTTGTTTGCCTCCGGGTGCAATACATTTAGACTAGCTTGGCTTAGAAGTTCATAGAATGCTTCAATGGCAGAAACTCCCTGTAAATTTTCAAGAAAGAGTTTGTTATTACAGTTGTTGCGCCTAGATACATATAAATAATGAAACTTTCATATGCTAATTGACACCAGAGATCTTATAAGAAAAAGCAACCCTTCCTAATTTCATGAAATGAGAAAAAGAAAATACTGTTTTATGCATGAATCTAGCATTGAAGCCTTAAGCAAAGTCAACTTTTAGTCATATTTTGACATTTTGGGGATATATAATTCTGATCAAGTTTTTAAGGATTTCATGTCAACCTGAATGGTTCCTTTGCCAGTGATGCTATCACCCATGTCCAGGCTCAGTTCCCCCTTGGCTATCATCTGTCCATACCATGCGTTACGACCTTTCAACAGGGTTACGTATGTGTCAGCGAGCAAAGGCCCTGCGAGCTTCTCAGGTTCTTCAGTCAACAAATGAGTAATGAATATCATCTCTGAAGTGCAGTGTGCAAAATAAACTGATTTCCCAGTGGCACTTTCATTAGTTAGAGCCGCCACCATTCCTAAGCGTTAGAAACGAAGAAGCATCAGAAATTGCAACGTTAGAGCAACTCTCGAAGTGAAACCATGCTAATGCTGAAAAATACAGATTATGAGATGGAGTTAAAAGTTTACCAGCTCCAATGGCATAGACATTCTTCAAGCCTCCCATAACTTCGTGTGTCACAAGGTCACTGTTGTCCCATACAATGAAGTGAGGTTGCCTTAAGAACTTAGCAAGAGGGGATCTCCATTTTTCAGCTCCACATATACGTGCATTAGCGTATTCCTTGTTATAAATCTCTGAAGCAATATTTGGCCCACCGAGGTAGAGAATGTTCTCCATTGGGACTCCGGCTGCAGGCAAATGTCGTATATTTAATGAAAATGGAAAAAAAAAAAAAGAAGAAGACAATTTTTTTTGGGATATTCTTATCACAACAGGTTAATTTATGAAAGAGACCATCAGTATTTCCTCTTTTAAAACCTCATGATGAAGTAAAAGATCAAATGGACAAGAACAGCGCGCTGGCTGCCTTTTCCTTCACTAAAACAGCAGATGTTCCTCCAATCTGTACTTACACTTTTTTCAGGCAGCTATAGTAGCAGCAAGGAGAAAGATAACATGGATACGCTTACTTGCTTGATTAATCATTTGTGTAGGAGTAATTATACGAGGGGACGGGTCTACTTCAGCCTCTATACCCTTCGCCAGAGATATTATGATTGGTGTGGTGATTCTCTCGTCCCAATAATTTCTGATCTCTTCAAAAACGTCGCGCGTGTCAGTGGAAGGCAATCCGTTGATAACAATATCAGCATCCCAAACAGCCTCCTGCAAGTTCGTCACAACCTTCATAGGGCAAAGTGGTGTATCAATCATATTCAGACAGAATCCATCTTTCAAAATCTCATCTGCGTAAAGAGTCCTGTCACCAAGTCGAGCTTCAACATATTTTAGATACGCACATCTCCTGATCAACCTTCTTAATACATCTTCCCTCGAGTTGATTACTTCAAACAAATGCTCGGCAGTAGCCCTATCTACAGCTCTTCCAGGCCTTCTCCATATCCTAATCTGAACCTTATCTCGAAATTGGCCGTAGCTATCTTGAAGCAAAGTTGCAAATACACTGCCCCATGCACCTGCTCCAACACCTACAATCTTCAAAAGATCACCATCAGCTTTGCCTAGAAAGCCTCGAAGTTCGTCTAGCTTCTCTTCCAAGCTGTGGTGGTTCTGTACAGTCCCATTGGAGTATGAATTGTTGCCTCCAACCTCAATGCTGCCAACCATCTTTTCGAAGTAAAATCGAGGTCCAATAATCAAGAAAATGACACCGCTCAGAGATCCAACTCTGAAAAGAATAAATTATCTCTAACTATCAACGTATCAAGGGACCAAAAAACATTAAAGTAAACAAATAATCAGCAAAGCAGGTCACTAAAACAGATCCCTTCTGCTTTAAAGTCGATTTCTTTTTAAACACTCCTTTGGTAATTATGTAGTTGAACTTGCAGATTTTGTTTTGATCTTTGCCATTTACTTTCAGCATCTAACAGCAACTAACAACTCCTAATGACCTAAAAATTTCAAGTTCCCGGATAGTCAGGGTGACTGCATAAAAAGCAGAATCTTTACTAGTGAAAATTCCACCTAACTCTAAACTAATTCTTTTTTCTCTATTCAACTCATATTTCTCAAACCCTATAATTCAATAGTTCTATTAATCCATCAAAACAGTTTACAACAGACACAGCACAATCAGATAAAGATTTATCAGCTCAAGATCGTGTCGAAATTAAACACACACACATATTGTTACAATAAAAATAGCAAAAGAAAATATTCAAAAAAAGACATTGTACTCTCCGCCAGAGTTTGTTCATCGACCTCACAGGCAGCACCTTAAGAAAGAATGGAATTCCACAAAAAAAAACCTACCTTCACCCGTCGATTGGAACGAGAACGAGTCAAAATTTCGACACCCCTTCAAATATTTCCCAGCATTCTTGGGAACACGATTTAAAACTCATGCAAGTTCAGCAACTGGAAAGTCTTCACGGTTATTCTACTTCTGGGTCACACTTTTTGGTGACCCCATCCGCCATACTACATTGACACAAGAACATGTGTGTTTATACATATATGTGTCTTCGTACTAGTGAGAGAAAGGGGGAAGAGAGAGAGGGAGATGGCATTGATGGAAACAGTTGGATAGGGGAGGGTGCCAAAGCTTATGCATTTAAGGTTTTGGAGTGGAGCCAACCTCTCAAACGGTCATTAATTTTTGAAGGCTAGCAATCAGATGCTTGTTCCATTGTCTTCTCCAACCTGCACCAATGAGTACGCGTACAGGACAATGGTAAAATCTTAAATTATTTATCAGCTAATTTTTTAAAATATAAAAATTATTTCAAATGAAAAATAAAATAAGATATCAAATAAAATAAAAATTACAAATAATACGAAACAAAATAAATATGAAAATATTTGAAAATTTTAAAATAAATAAATCCATACATACTTTAATTTTCAACCACGAGAAAAAATCGATGTTAAATATTTTTTGTTCCATATACATGCTTAATTTATGTAGCATTTATATATTAAAAAACCAAATTATTAAAAGTTACTTTTTTATGTTATATTATTTTTTATTTTATTTAATATTTTGTGTAAATTTTTGTTTAATACATATCTATCTAAAAACAAAGAAATAAAATAGTTAAAACTTTTAGATTTTGTCATCTAGCAAAATTACCTGCACCCAGACAGCCTGTTCTATTTGAGTTTCTACTGTACTCAAAATCCAATTTGCCCTCTAGAAAATTGTATAATGCGTGTGTTTATTTTTAGTGGTGTATTTTTAAGTTTATTTTTTTATTAATTACATAAAAGTAGAAAGAAATAGAGAAGAAATATAAAGACGTAAAGATTTTATATTTTGTGTCACCAAATATGTAAACAAACATAATATTAGATTTTCAATTCCACTCTGATGATGAATTAATTGTAGTTAGAGGTGAGTTCAAATTACTATTTGAATTTCATAATACTAGAATTAATGACAGTTCAAATTTTACTTGATTTAATTTCATAAATCACAAGATAGGGGGGTAAATAGTCTTCCTTTTTTTTTTTTTTTCCTGTTCTTTAGACACAAAGTATTCAAACTCAAACTCAATTTGAGTGACAAGTTTGAACTAAAAAGATTCAAATTTTGAGTTCAAACTCAATTAGATTTTAAAAATATTGTTGATTTTAATTGAATTCAAGTTTTGATCTAGTCAAAGTTAATCCCAAATGTTTGAATAACTTAAAGAGAAGGTTTTCTTTAGATTTAATCTGCAAATTTTGCTTTATCAATTAAATTTAAATTGCTGATTATTTACAACTATTTTAAAAGAAGCAATCAATAAAATTATAGATGTTGAAGATGAAATTTTAAGTTAAAACATTATATATTTAGCAATTAGCAATTATGTTAGACCATAAAATTTTGTGCTATTTTGACATTTTTCTTTCTTTTTGGCAAAAAGATAATAATTAAACAATTGTACAAAAAAAAAATATCCTACTAGCCAATTTTGCTTTTCTCCGCAACCAATTTTCAAACACTTGCCAACTTACGTATTCCATGTGACATAAATTGTGATCAATAAATGTGTTATATTTTTGGGGCTATTAACATCACATGCCAATTTTTGAAATTGAATGGTATATAATCTAAGTAAATGTGTGCATCTTTCATCTTAAATCTCAAACACTCTAGAATTTCATATTTTTGTTACTCGATTTTGGGTTCTTACATTTTTAAATGTTATATCTAACCTTATATTTATTAAGTAATAATATTTTTATAATTGTTCTATCAATTAATATTAAAAAGTTAAAATTGTGATAATGAAATATCAAAAATCATAATGCTTAATATATCCATTTATAAGTTGTGCGCTTAAAATTTTAGAATAAAATTTCGTTTTTTCATTTTTATTTAAAAATGGAAATAATAACAAAAATTCATCAAATTTTGTAACCAACAAGAGTCGCAAAACAAATTTATACCAAAATAGTCGTGTGTTGTCCTCGAACGACGTTTACTTCGCATCAAGCTTGTGAAAACCCCCGTCTCGTGTGCTTGTGTTTGCCTGCGCACTTTAATTTGGAGAGGGGAAGCAAAAATGGCGGCTGAATCAAACAATCTCGAGGAATTGTTGAAACCCTTTTACCAGAGGGCATCAGAAGCAGAGGTCTGCATATCTCGGACCCGCTGAAATTTTTTTGATATTTGGATTTCTTTTCGATTTTCTCTCGCCCCGTGCGAGCGTGTTGCATTTTTCGTGGCGTTTTCTCTCGATCGAGTGCTGATTTTGACGTATTTATTTTATCAGTTCTCTCAGTTTAGGAGTTTTTGTATAACTAATAATGGTGCTTGGGGTAATTCTCGTATAAGAATTTGAAGATTCGCGTTTGAATTCAAGAAATATATTCAAATTTGGATCCTTGGAGCTGAAATGTAATTGTACTTTGCTTCAAGTCCTTAAACCCTAAATAGCCTCTTGATTAGTTTTCCTTTTTAGGATAGTAAAATGAAGCAAACGTTTTACTATGTGTCTGCGCAACAATATCACTGTATTGTAGTACTTATGAAGCTGCGTTGAACTTGTGCATATGCTTTATATGAAATGTTTCTGACAATAATGTACAAATCAATGCAAATTTGACACATCTCTAAGTTTCTTTTAGCAGCCTAGGGAACTTGACGTGAGTATTTCTATAGTATTGGGATGTGGGAGATACATCCACCTGTAGTTACGTTGTGAATTTTTACATTATGCTATAAGTCCATGAAACCTTATGTAAACTATAAAAGGGAACCTGGGGCTTCATAATCTTACCAATCTGATGGCAATGAAATGGAGCTCTAAATTTGGGGTGCAACGCCTCCAACTCCCATATACTGAGTGTAAGTACCTAGGAATATCCTTAAAAAGATCAACAGATTGTTTGGAGTCTTGGGACTTGTATAGTGAAGACCATTGATTTGGCTGATGCAAACACCTAATTCCAGCATTTTAGCAGAAATACTTCCTGTAGTCCGTTTTATTGAGCATAGACAGTTTGGATTGTTATGAAATAGCCAAGATTACATACCCATCTTCTACCTTGGTTACAATGAATTATGTAAGACCAGAAACTGATAAAAGACATACTAACATTATGAGAATAACTTGATGGTGTGCTTTGCTCTGGTGAAGGGCTATATAATCTATTTATTCATTGTACATTTATTTTATCTGCTATAACTATGCTTAAGCAGTAAACATTTTGATGGTATAGTAATTTTTTGCAAGATCTTTTCTTTTTTCCCCTTTGGGTGACATTAAATAATTTACTACTTTGGTTTGGTGTGAAGGACCGCTTGGTGAGACTTGAAGCTTCCCTGGCCAAAAACAAAGGTCTGTCCAAAATGCTCTTTGCTTATTTATGACAACATAGACATGTAAAGACCTTGTAACTCTTATACCATCTGCAAATGATGCTCTTCAGATTCTGGAAATGATGAACAGCTTAAGTTGATTGGTGAACTCCAGTCAAAACTAGAAATTGCAAAAGCTGAGCAAGTTGCCGAAAGAGAAAAGGTATTTTTCTTGCCTTCCTAATCTTTAGAGTAGTATCAGAAATTAAAATTTAGCAGTTCTTTTTATATATGACTCAGGCTATGATGGAGGTGCAGCATCTCACTGCTGAAAACACGAAGCTTCAATATCGAATAACCCATCTTGTTCGAGCATTGAAGGAGGCTGATAGCAAGTTGGCTGCTAAGTGAGGTATGATAGTTTCCACTGGCCTTACTGCTTTACCAAATTTTTAGGAAATCCACTTCTATGCTCCTTTGGAAATCTGTCAATTAATAACGTGGTATTTGCTTTCAATAGGAAATAAATTGGTCTACCATTCTGGATGTTGGCGCTCAAAAATCATAATTTCTTCAATAAAAGTAAACATGCATGACATGAGATTGCTTATGTGTGGGACATGCTCAAGATTGGTAACTTATGTGGGACATCTGTCTGAACAATAGAACTTTTATTACTTAATTTTTCATAGATCTGATTCAAGTATCTTCCTGTCCAGTGTTTCTTACTTATTTTTAGCTTTTGACCTCGTTTTTTACACTTGTCGGCAATAATCACATCCTGTTTGCTGAATGCAGTTATCTTCTTGACAACAAAAATCATCTTCTGTTTGTTTGATGCCAAGCCCCTGTTTGCAATTCTTGAAACTTGATGACTACCGTTGATCCATGTTTTGAACAGTCTTTAGCAAGTTTTTAACGCTTCATCTGACCTCTTACAGCGGCAAGTTTCTTGCCAACCAATTTGATTATCCTTAATTTAGTACGGTGCATTTTGTAAATGGCACTGCCCTTGATGGGCTCTTCAGCTTGTGATAGAGACAATTGGAATTTTTTTCAGTATTCTGGCTCCCGTGTATTAAATTCATGACTTGTTGCGCATCAAAATTTACGTAAAATTATCGAAGCATGATTAGTTTGATACTACTTTGTTTAATTGTGCAAGGTGTAAAAGAATGTATCAATAATCATGCGAGCATCAGACAATCATCTAGTACGTAAATTCCCAGTTCAATTTATGTGACTCAGAATGGCATCACTGAGACCTTTTAAAATGTTTGTGCTGTATTATATTTAGGGCAGGTAGAGTAATGTTACTGCCTTCAATTGATGTTCTATACACAACACTGTTCTGTGGCAGTAATGTATTTATCTACAACATACTGAGGTAGAAATACTATAGCACAAACATGGATCAAAATTTCCCTCCATTTTGTGGGACAGTTTCCATTTCCTCCAAATGAAACACAACTTAAAATGGAGTCATTAAATGAACAAGAGGCTGATTTTTGAACTTTTTATATGCAATGGCATGGTGCTAACGGTCAACCGAATCCTCGCCTTGATGATGACTTCTACTAGCTAGTTAGGGTCTCTCTGACAGGTATAACAAAAAATGATCAACACTGCTACGTTTGGATGAAAAGAGAGATTTTTTTAAGTTTTTTTTATTAATACTGATTTTTGTATATTGAATAAATTGGGCTGCAAATGATCCATACGGTTGGCCCAAAGGTTCTTTATCTCAGTTGGGCTACACCCAAAAAATATTGTTGGTTTTGAAGTGGGCCAAACAAATCTAACCCAACCTCAATTAGTGGCTCAATAACAGCCCACTATTTGTGTTGATAATTTATCTTATGTTTTCCTTCTTTTTTTTTAAATTGCTCCTCTCCTATTTCAAAATATTTTTTGCAACTAAAAAGAAAGCTAAATTCCACTGCAGTTGCTTTCATCAATTCACCGTATAAGTCTATCCATTTAACATGGATTACAGCCACCAAAATTCTCTAATCATGTTTGTTTTACTCAAAAATAGAACACATATTAAAATTAAAAAAGAAACATAACCCAAAGTAACTTTCATCCGGACTCGTTCTATTTAAACTATTATTAAAATTTGAAAAAGCTATTCTTTAAACTTGAAATCCCTCTTCAAATTTTAGAAGATCTTGGTGGGGATGTCTACATTTAATACTCTCTCCGAAAAATGTAAAAAAAGTGGCCCCACGGGACGCGTTTCTCTTTTAATGCATTATCTTATTTAATTAACGAAGCACCTTATTGAGAAAGATAATGATTATGCCACCACATCCTAATCATCTATAATACACACCTTTGTTTCATGTATTACATTAGCCATGGTCACGGCCGCCTGATCATTGTCCCTTTTGTCCCTTGGATCTTGACTATTCTAAAATACTTTTCTTTAAGAAGAATAAAGATTTTATTTGGATGTAAATTATGGTAAAATGAAAATTGGTGCATAAATTTAAGAATAATATTAAAAAAAAAGGATGTAAGAAACGTTGCATAAATTTTGACAAAAGAAAAATTAATGTAAATTTACCTCCAAAAACTGCGGAATCATTTCCTTCAATTCCTATACATTTAATCACATGAATATTAACAACCAAACCAAAGAGGAAAAGAAAGGGCAATAAATCTGCACCCCCCCCCCTCCCTCGCACAGAAGGCATTCTCGCATTCCTCCACCTGCACCGTCATGCCAATATAAAATTCCTGAAAACCACACGCCCACACACCGAAGGCAATATCGTTCACTCACAAGCATTGATCCCGCCATGAATACAGTTGTGGAATAACAAAAGCAACACCAGAACCGGAAGGCATCCCCAGATCTTGTTGCATCGTAGACAGCATCATGTCCAAAAGGAATGAAATCATTCCGGAATCCAAACCCAAGAATCCCACAGAAACAGCGACGATGTTTTCATCTGAATCAGGACAGCACGCGGTGTTCATAACCTTCCTGATTATACTCTGGTACTCAACCAACATTGGAGTCCTCCTCCTCAACAAATTTCTCCTCTCAAACTATGGCTTCGCCTTCCCCATATTTCTCACGATGTGCCACATGTCGGCCTGTGCTGTCCTTAGCTACGTCTCCATTATGTTCCTCAAAGTAACGCCGATTCAGAGGATCAAATCCAGGTCCCAGTTCTTGAGAATCGCCACTCTTAGCATTGTGTTCTGTTGCTCCGTGGTGGGTGGCAATATTTCCCTGAGATATTTGCCTGTGTCCTTCAATCAGGCGGTGGGCGCAACCACGCCTTTTTTCACCGCTTTGTTCGCTTTTATGATGACCCAGAAGAGGGAGGCGTTGGTAACTTATGCTTGTCTTGTGCCTGTGGTTGCTGGGGTTGTCATTGCCAGTGGGGTACGGTTTTAGACTCTTCAAATCTTTAACTTGAATGGGAATTTTCTTCTTTTTGGTTTTCTTGTATTAGTTCTCTGCTGATTTGATGAAAAGATGCCTTTTTTATGTGTGTTTTTTGGATTAATGAATGGGATTGATCGGCTTTTGTTATGTTTTGTGGCTGATGGCATCTTTGTAGAAAGATCTTATTTTAATAAGCCTTTCTCCTTTCTTCTTTTAACAGCCTTAATTTCTCAGTTACTTCATTTTAATGTATCTGTATAGACTCGTACGTTTTGTTAAAAGATTTAATTTTTCTTGGCGGATTCCCCACTATTCTCTGCTGTTGTTTGTTCCTATGGTGTCTGTTTTCCAGTTCTAGAAGTGATGATCGGATCTGAAATCTTGTTTCTGATGCCTTACTCTATATATTTATTCATTGGCTTGCTGATTAATTATTTATGTTGGTTGTATTTTGCTCTTTTGATATCTGGCTTGTTGATCAATCGGCATTGTGAAATTATTAAACAAAACAGATGTGTAAAGATCAAATATATGCAATTGCAATTTTGCTTGCCAATTCATGTTGTGATTGCTTGCATTCCTTTGGGATCTCAACCAAGGTTTCCAAAGTTCTTGTCCCATGTGATTTCTTAATCAAATATTCATGTATCCAGTAATTTAGGCTTTGTTGTTCTTTTATATGTATATTTTCCTACAAAAAGTGGCCATGTTTTCCATGAACTCAAGAGATCAATTGCTCACCTATTATATTTTCCTTTACCTCTTCATGTTTCATTAGGGAGTGGGATCCCTTGTAAAACTCTGCATAATATGGCAATGTGCAGCTTTGCTCTCCTTTTCTTACTCCCATAAAAGCACTGATCATCCACAGGTGGAGCCTATTGTGGAATTGGTTATATATAAAACGTAAAGCGCATTGGTAATTGTGACGTATCCATCAAATATTGCTTCTCTGTCAAGAAATTCACTAGTAAGTGCTGATTTCTAGAATCACAAATTTTTCAATTGATTGCAGGGAGAACCAAGCTTCCATTTATATGGATTTATCATGTGTATAAGTGCAACTGCAGCAAGAGCATTCAAATCTGTGCTCCAGGGTGTCCTCCTTTCTAATGAAGGGTAAGCAACTTATTCTTCATATATGCTAATGGCTGCATGCTATGTATGGTTCTAAAATGTCCTCTATATTTTTCCTTGACAGAATAAGCATCCTCCACTTTTTGCCTGTATTCTTCAGTTTTTTCCCGTTGAAGGAAAAAAAAATGATTTCTTCTGGAAGTCGAAGTCTAGACTCATCTTGTTTCATTTTATTTCATCATCTACTGATGGAGAAATGTGAAGGAGAAGAAATATCTATCTAGCTAGCTTTAGCACAGATATTCTTTGCCACATCCTTGCTCTATTGCGATCACTCATGTTTATATCTTTGGCTCTCTGTTTGAACATGAAATTTTTCAACTTGTGCGCTTTTATGACTTGGGCATTGTCAGCTTAGTTTATAATTGTTAGTAGTTAAATATTAAATGATTCATGAGTCTCAACTGTCATTCATTTGTAAAAAGGCGTTACACATGCAAGGATTTAGAAAATATATATATTCCCTACATGAGGGCGGCGTGTTGTGAGTAATTAAATATTAAATGATACAGTTCTGTAATAGTCTAAGCTTTTAGATGAGATGATCATTCATCAATAGTGCTTGCTCTTTTTGTGGTCATTCTAGAACTTGAAAGTATGGCTTTCTTCAACTAGAATGGAAGACTGCACATGTGGTTCTCTATCAGCTTATACAACATATACTTGTTATTGCAGGGAAAAGTTGAACTCCATGAATTTGATGCTTTATATGGCACCAATAGCAGTTTTAGTTTTGCTCCCTACTGCACTTGTAATGGAGCCCAACGTAGTAAACCTAGTTATCGCACTCGGAAAGGAACACAAATTCATGTGGATTCTTCTTTTTCTTAATTCAACAATGGCATATGGTGCAAACTTGTGCAATTTCTTGGTGACTAAGCATACCAGTGCTCTAACGCTCCAGGTTCTCTCTCTCTCTCTCTCTCTCTCTCTCTCTCACCCACCCCCTGCCTCCCATATTGTGCCTAAGTTATGTTTTGGTGCATGTGCAATTTTGATGGTATAGGAAAAGAAAATTGTAGTAAATGCTTAAAAATATATATACTATGACCACATGGATGAATTATGATTGAATATAGAGTTCATGCACATTGAAGGTCGTTTCTGTATCTTCGATGATATCATGAAACTTATGCAACAGATTTGTTACAGACACTGAAATGATGGATAAATGAAGTAATGTGTGCTCCTGCAAGCATGCCATTAAACAGTTGGTCACTGAACTTAATTGATCTACACAGTATAAAGGTCCTAATAACCCATGAGGTTTTTGCTGTTTACTCTATGGCGCTATTGTGCAAGGTGAAGTTTGCATTTTAGGGTGTAACAATCAAGGGGCAAGGAAGGATGATAATAACATCCTACTAAAATACATCTTGGTAACGACTGATATTATTGTCGTGTCATGATGAATGGAGGCATTAAATTTTTCAACTATAGAATGAAGAAAGAAATACTGTGCTGGGAAGCCTATCAGCTGAGACTTCTCTTGAATGTAAAATATTGGTTCTGTTTTTTTTTTTTTTTTAAATTTCTGGTGCTTTAATCAACCTAATAACTTCACTTCAAGCTTCCAAAATTAATTTTAGTTTACTCACCTGTTCTCTTTTAATTGTTTATTTTTCGTGCTGGAAGATGTAATAGGTACAACTAAAGCCTAAATGGAAGTCTTGTTACGCAATTTTTCCTTGCCACAGATTATTAATCCTGTTGAAACCTCTGACAGAGAACTTCATCACTAAAACTAAATTATCAATAGACAGGAAATGTGGCTCACTAGTGCAAACGCTCCTTACCAAGAACATTGTGTAGTACAAAATCAGATACACTAGTTTGGCTACAAAGAATAAATTAGCTATGATATAACCAGATTCTGTTGAAGATTTCTGGAACTGTATTCTTATCTTCATATTTGTTGATCCAACTGTATGCTCCCAACTCTGAGCAGGTACTAGGCAATGCTAAAGGTGCAGTGGCTGTTGTCTTGTCAATACTCATTTTCAAAAACCCTGTGACCTTTCTTGGTATTGCTGGTTACACCATGACTGTCATGGGAGTGGTTGCTTATGGAGAATCCAAGAGAAGATACAATTGAGCTTCCAGCAGTGCTATATCTTTTATGCGGGAACACTTTGGGAAGAGAGGCATTGGCTCGGAGATTAATGACATTGGCTCGGAAATTAATCGACAGTGTTTTCTTTCACTAAATTAGGATATACATAATTTTATCAGATTGTTCTCTAAGGAACATAGTTGAGGCTTTGGCATATTTGTATTATGCACTTGCCTTACTGCAAGAGATAAAGACAGCAGTGCTTGCACATATTTTGTGCAACAGATTGAGATATATAGAGTTAGATTATAGAGTTGAATTGGGGATCTCACATTGCTCATTGTATGTTGTTACTCATTACTTTCAAGAATTAGTAGCATCGTTCTCATCATGTTGTACGTGCCAATTTTGACAGCAAGACACCTTTGATAAAAAGAGAGCAATATGATGTATTGTTTGAATATACAAAGATTTGATAGCAGAAAGAAAAAGATAAAACAAACATTTATCCTGCGAAGGGGTAGCATTTGAAATTTAACATGCCTTGGACTAGAATCATGAATGGCTTTGTTACGTATAGGTTCTTCCTGAGATTACAACCCTCTTCAAAAGAAATGAACCGCGCCACAAAACTTGCATTCAACATAATCAGCATCAAGACTGCACAAAAAAGGTGACACTTCATTACCCAGAGCAAGCCATGACCAAAGTTCAAAGGTTATGGGAATAAATGTCATGGCTTCCATGGTATTGAAAGTGTTTCCTTACTCCTTTATTTGTCTTTTCAATTGTTCTTGCCTTACTAAAATCTGTAACCCGGAGAAAAAAAAAAAGAGTAAATCTCACAGCACTGCAGACCAAGAAATGGAACTCAAAAACACCACTGGTAGACATACTCAGAGCAGCTCCAAATATGCATATCCAGCCATTCCCTCAGGCAAACTCTGGACCGCTTGGAAGCACATCATATCCATCATGCTGTCCAGTCCTGTTAACGGGAATGCACTTCAAAACAACTGCAATAGGCATGCTGATGGCACCAAGTAGGATGCTGAGCAACCATAGCGGCCAGCTTAGTGGAACGGTGCTAGCAAAAGTGCCCAGGAACTCAACTATAATCGCTTGGAATGCTACTGTGGACACGATGATTCCTATGAATATCCAGTTTCCAAACATCCCGCTGAAGATGTTTATTTTCTCAATGTCACGGCTGTTTATTTCATTGAAGACCTGGATGAAGCCAAGTAAAACAAAGTTAAGATATGCGTCGCCTTTAATCAGTAATTTGAACATTTGTGCCTTACTATAGTCTAGAACAAGTTAACTTGTCTAACCATGCAAATTATTATAGTGGGAAAATTTATATAATAAAATTTCAGTTTCAGTGTATGTTAAACCCTCGAGCTGCAAATGTCCTGCATGAATTATCAATCATCTGTTAGTTACCTGGCAAAACACAAAGGTGTTGAATATGAAGGTATTGACCACAGCTTTAGCATCAGAACCTGTAAGACCCAATATTTGCTTCCCTGCAAAATTAAGGACCAGCAGAATGGCCAATTGATAGATGCTCTGACCAATGATGTTCCTCCACATGGTCCAGGTAATGAAACTTTCGGTTCTTGCAACAGGAGGCCTCTGCATCAAGCCCTCATGCGGGGGTTCTGTGGCCAGTGCAAGTGCACCTAAAGTATCCATAATTAGGTTCACCCAAAGCAACTGCACAGCTGTCAAGGGAGCAGATCCTGGAAGGTACACCAAAAGAAATAATTTCAATGTGGAAGACCAAAAACCAGTTAAGAAAATAAATGATGACAGAATGAACAAGATGTACCTGAGGCGCAAGCAGATATAAAGTTGATCATGAGAGCAACAATGTTGACAGTTAACTGGAACTGCACAAATTTCTGAATGTTGATGTACACGGAACGTCCCCATTTTGCAACAGTTACAATTGTTGAGAAATTGTCATCCATCACAATAACATCAGCACTTTCTTTTGCAACCTGGTAGAATTATTTGATGGATGATTAATATTATCTTCAGCAAGACTAAAAGCCATCCAAAAGGTTTTGTCATTGATTCAGAGTCAAAATTGAAGAGAATTATTGAGGTATAAACACCATCTAGTCCAAACTAAATAATTCTTAGTAATGTATAGACACATTAATCCTGTAGTTGAACATAATCCCCAAGCAGGAAATTTATAAACACTTTAGAAGCAGACCGTTTAATGCCAAAAATAATAATAAAAAAGGCACTTGTATCTAAAGTCCCTCAAAGAAAATGTATAATCCCTCTGACAAATACTCAACCCAAAAATACCAGATACATTTAGACAATGTTAAAGGTATGTTTTAAATGAATCAATTTTTGGAATAAATAGAACATTTTATATTAGCATTGAGATGAAGATGATGATTCTAGAATATCTTACTCACACACACAAACCAAGGGAAAAAAAAAAGGAAAGCAGTAGGAAGCACAATTGCAACATGAAAATATCTTAGACAAAATTGTAAAGCAAAGGAGCATAAAGACAGACCTCTGTTCCAGCAATGCCCATAGCAAGTCCAATGTCTGCCTCATGCAAAGCAGGAGCATCATTTGTCCCATCACCGGTAACAGCAACAACTTCTTTAAGCTCACTCCTCGAAGTCTTTACCAGAACATGCTTATCTGTTGGTGAAGATCGTGCCATTACCTAAATCCAAGATCAAACACTTCAGACTACAATTTGAAAAATATAAAATAGAATTATTCATTGGGAATAATGAATATGCTTATCATCCACCTTAAGTTTTGGTATTAGCAACCTCATATCACAAGGACTCTTGCAATGAAAATCTGGACCTTCTATAGTAAGATCATCATCTGTAAGTATACCACATTCTTTAGCAATTGCTTTAGCTGTATTAATATTATCACCAGTAACCATGCGCACAGTTATTCCAGCTGCTAAACAAGTTTTAACTGCTTCCTTTACCCCAGGGCGAACAGGATCCTTAATTCCCACCACAGCAATCAGTGTATAGCCACAGTCAGGGATTCTATCCTTGTGAATACCATCATCAATATCCTTAAAAGCCAAGCAGAGAGTACGCAAAGCTTCACAGGCAAATCCGTTGATGACATCCATGACATTACTTATTTGTTCTTCCGTCAAAAGAACTGTCTCCCCATTGGCATTAATTACCCTGTCACACATTTTTAATATAATCTCTGATGCACCTTTGCAAAAAGCTCGGATCTTGCCATCTGGAAGAGCCACAAGCACAGACATCCTTTTCTTTTCAGAATTGAAAGGTTCAACCTTCAACAACCTGCAGTCCCGGCGTTGCTCATCAAAATTACCACCTAGGAGCAATCCATATTCTAGTATTGCTGACTCTGTTGGTGTACCCAGGATAGATATCTTTCCATCATTATTCTTAACAACCTCAGAACCTGTATTATTAAAAATTGCTTGCAGTAGAATTGTTAATACATGTCCTGACACATCATCTAATGCATCTCTGCCTCTACTGGCATCTACCTCTTTCGCTTTTCCGCATAACCATATTTTATTAATGACCATGTGGTTTGTGGTCAACGTACCAGTTTTATCTGTGCAAATGCAAGTGGCAGAACCCATTGTCTCACAGGCAGAGAGATGTCTCACCAGTACCTTGTTATTCATCAATTTTTTCATGGCAAATGCAAGACTCAGTGTCACAGCCAGGGGCAATCCTTCTGGAACTGCAACAACAATAATAGTCACTGCAGTAGCAAAATAATTCAAAAGCTTTAAAGCGTCCCTGAAAGACCATTTAGTAAATTCATGGCGAAGTCCCTTCTCAACCAAAAATCTGACAGTCAATACTAGGAAAGTCAAAACAGCAAACAACAGTCCAATTTTACCAATAATTGTTGCAACACCATTTAGCTTCACCTGCAGTGGGGTCTCATCTTCTCCCCCCTCGCTTAGAGTTTCCATCAACTTTCCCCATTCAGTTCTCATACCAACTGTAGCCACCAACATCTTAGCTGACCCATCTTGGACTTTACTTCCTGCGAGCAGAAATGGTCTTTTTTCATCTATGTTTATTGGAACACTTTCACCAGTCAAACTCGACTGATCAATCAACAAGTTGTACCCTGATATAAATATTCCATCAGCTGGCACTTGGTCCCCGATGGACAGATGGACAATATCTCCAACAACCACGTCATATATGGAGACCTTTTGGCGAACCCCATCTCTAATGACCTGAATGAAAATCTTTTTCTTCTCCTTGTCCAGCTCCTTGAACTGCAATGATTGCTTGTAATCACTGACAGCTGTAACCATGACTACCAGAAATATACTAAGTATAATTCCTAATCCATCATACATGCCCTTTGGCCACCCTTCAGTGGCAAGTCCTACTCCAATAGACACTACAGCGCATCCTATAAGTATAATAAGAGTCAAATCGTGCAAAGCCTCCCACACAAACATCCAAAAACTCTTAGGAGGCTTCTCTGTGTAACGGTTGGAACCAAATACATTTTGTCTGGTGGTCACATCACTTGGGCTCACTCCTTTATCTAGCAAAACATTCAATTTGTCAGCAAGTCCTCTAACTCCATTTAATTTACTCAAGGTCTTGATATCATAAGAAGCAACAATGGATGCAAGTTTATCAGGGTGAATTTGAAATCCTGCACGTTTGGCTTCTTCTTGAAGGCCATTTTGAACATCCAATTCTGCATCTTCTTCCAAGGGCTTATTTGGGCCTTCTATAGTTTTACCTTGTCCACCTGAGAGAGAGAGAGAGAGAGAGAGAGTTAATCATAACCAAGACAGCTTGCTATAACTAAGATACAGCATAATGAGTGGACATATACCGTCAATAAACTTGAGAGCTGCTGTTAAAGTGACAAAAGCAACACGTATCTTTTCCTGGTAAACAAGGAAAACAAGCGTTATTAGATACTTTGAAGTAAATAAACAGGGAAAATTAGTATTAGATACAGAAATACGTGTTAGACAATAGGCACTGGAATCAAAATCTAGTTCGTAATATTAAAGAGAGGAACACATAACTCTCTTGGTGAACAAATGACAGCCAAAACAGAATAGAAGCAAACGAAACTTCACCTTTCCAATGCTATTTTCCACAGAAATATTCGCAACAAGTACTAATTAATTCTTAATTAGCAGTATGAAGATACATGACCTAGCACAGTAACAAATGAGGTATATATATTGGATCACATTATATATGATCAATATTCATTTCAACAAAAGGATAATCCCATGGAAACTCTATGAAATAGAAGGGTTTGACAATTCAGTTATTGATCCAACACGTCACCTTCATACGTAGCACTAAGAGGTACATATTCAATGGGCTAATTATAATAACTTAGCATATGGTTCCATACGTACATTATAGTTTCTTCTATAGCTAATCAAGTTCAATCATCAGAAAATAGGATTCAATGAAGATGTTGCACAGTTTTGATGCAGACAGTTTTTCTGTATGTCAAAAAGAAAATTCACTTGCTCTTCTTTTTCTTTTATTAGTATCACTTTGGTTTTTATGTCAACAACGCAGCTACGCTGTATTACGCACCTTATTCTATCCACTAAATGATGCTTCTGCATCCAAGCCCCTTATATATACGTAAACATACACAATCACGTTGCATATTAACAACGCAGGCCTCCTTGTTTGTAACACAATATGTAATACCAAAAATGCCTTTGTGTTGGTATATTTTTTTCTTTCTCCACTTCCAATTTTGATTCATTCACTCTCATCTCTCAATATTTAATTTATTGAATTTTTTAAATTTATTTATTCCTCTTTTATTTTATTTTGTATTTTATAAACAATATACATTTCATATGTAAAAAGCTATACCATTTATTAATGCTAATGGCTTCTTTTTGGTTGAAAAATGAGTAATACAAAAGACGCCCTAAGTCGTTAATAGATTTTTTCTTTCTCCCCTCAATTTTCATTCATTTCACTCTCCTCACTCAAATTATATTTATTCAATTTTTAAGTTTATTTCTTTCTCTTTTATTTTATTTCATATTTTATAAACGATATAAATTTCTTATATAGAAACAGCTATACTATTTATTAATGCTAACGGCTTCTTTTTCATTGAACAAGGTGTAATAATATTAATTTATTAATAAGATTATGCATGCATCAATCGTCAGTTTTATCACTATTTAAATAAACACGTAGAGGCCCTGTACAACACCCAGCATATTTATGACAGTTTTTGACAAGATATTTCACAACACGAATAGGCATGGTAATATTGAATTTTCTTCATCGCCCTAAATATATTAGAAGAAATATTTATTAGCCAAAATTGTGGTTTTGTAACCACTTCAGCATTTTGAATATCAAATGTAGCTATTCAAGAGTATGAGGTTGATGGAAAAAATAATGATTTTAATACTAATCAACCAGCATGAAGAGGTCAAATCCACGAAATACATAAGACAAATGGGCTTCCACAGGCCCATCACGATCATCTTACAAGCCATGCGACAGTTCAGAGAAGATAATTGTTAAGACATTCGACCGGTAATGACTCGACGAACCTAGATTATTAGAAGAGGGAGTCCGTGCTGGTAATCAAGACAAAGACTCCGCCGTATGGCAGCATAGATAAACCGGAAGGACAAGGAAAAGTATTCAAGGAATCAATGCTGATATTGACAACATAGTGTGAGGCTAAACCACTGTGCGCGTATATTTCAATTACAGGGTATTATAGGGTCCGGCCAGATTTAAATTAATGTAGCGTCCGAAAGGAAGTTTCAAGGAAATTTCTTCGTTCGGCGCCTACGAGAGAGAGTAGTAGTGTACTTCTTGACAATGTACTGCGGACCACGTGGTCCAGTACAGATACACGTGGTCCAGTACAGATACAAAACTCTAAGACGACAAAATTTGCGATTAAAACTTAAGTTAACAGCTAAGCGCACCAGAATAGCGGCGGGGCCAACAAATTCAGTACTGTATATAAAAAAAATGTAATAGTAACAGAACACCTTTCCAACTTCTTACGGAATGAATATCTATTCTTTTGTTAACATTTTAATAAAAAGAAAACGAGAATTGACAAATAAACGTATGAGACAATTACTGTGGTAAATCTTCCCAAAAATCAAAGTGGGATTTCTTTAAAAATGGTTTATGTTGCCCGTTGATTAATTGGAGAAAAATGCAAAATAAACAATATAAACAAGCCACATGCATGTATGTTCCACTATCTTGAACTTATCAAACCAGAAAAAAAAAAAAAAAAAAGAATTTTTTACATATGGTTATCACGACCCAAAAAACCCATCTCGAAATTGAATCGGGGTTTGTGGGAAAAGGATGAATTATTTGTTTTATTAAGCCAAATTAACTGTAATTATAATGATCCATAATGACTTTTTATTAACATGCTCCGCGTGACGGCGGCGGCAAAGACCACAGTAACAAGAATCAAATCACACAACTGGAAAAGAAAGAAAAAAGGCGAAGACACCACAAACTCAATGCCCATTCCAGGTGCAGTTCCTACCACTACAACACAAGGAAATGTAATTTTCACATTGGCCCATTTTTCGTCACACGGTAATCGCTCGATTGGTGTGAACAAATTCGACAATGTGACCAGAGAATTGAATGGATCCTGCCCCTCCACATGCTTATGCCTGCCCAGCCGTCTAAAAGGAAGTTTGATGGGATTCATGAACCATGAGGTTCACAATTGTACAGAATTAATTTACATGTGGCCGCCTCTTAATTTAGCATCTCATAATGGTGATAATTATTGTCAAGTGTTAACGATTATATTTAGAAGAACATTTTGTAGGGGAAAAAATTGTGACTAAGTAATTAGGGACACACTCAATTCGTATGCCTAACTATATAAATGAATGAAGAATGTTTTTAAAATATAGATTTTAAGTTATTTATAAAATACGAAAAAAAAAAGAAAGAAATTCAAAAAACTGGAATAAGTTAAACTTAAAAGAGAAGACTGAAAAAATAATAATAACATTGAAAGAATAAAATAAAATAAATTAAAATATAGAGAAGGAAAATAATATATATATATATATATATATATATATGAAAAACTAAGAGCATTATAATCATTTTTATAAAGTGCAACAAAAAAACCTAATATCCTAGAGATATAGTATAAATAGAGTTCAGATACTCTCTAAAAAGTGTCAAATGAAAAAAGCAGAATAAAAAGTCAATTCACAAAATTTAAAGCACTTTATGCTTCCGTTGATTTCAAAATAAAATCTTATTTGTCGAATATAAAAGAATTTCCACAATCTCTTACTTAAAGCAATTAATTGGAACTAATTATGGCAATAAATATAGGGATACAGTGAATAAATGCTATTGTTTTCTCCCTGTTTTCTGAAAGAATGTGACGTAAACCAAAATATAAGTGTTATGTTTGTTTTGATTTTTAACTGAGCATTTTTAGTAGTATTTTATAAAAATTTTATAAAAATAAGAAAAATAAAAATAAAATTTAAAAAATATAATAATTATAATATGTGTTTTTTTAAATATATATAAAAAAACAAATATTTTCAAATATCTTCTAATTAAAAATAAATAAATATATAAATAAATAAATAACATTAAGATGGTGGGCAGATGCCATCCCCACTGACAAGTGGAAAGCAACCTTACCTTAGAGAATGCGCTTCCAACCACTAAGTGGAATATCAATGGTAAAGCGCAACACCTAACGTAACGCTTGTTTCTATTTTGAGTGCTCGTATTTGTTTCTTAATCGGTTGACGTTCGGATTTTCGAAGGTACAATCGGACCCCTAACCTATCGAAAAATACTATACATGCGCGCTTCGTGAAAAGCCCTAAACCCTACGAGTCTGCGAGATAAGCACTAAACAGATAAATCTGCTTCGATCGTCTTTCCAAGGAAGGGAAGATACAGAGAGAAAGGTTATTGATTTTGTTTTATGAGAAGAATACAGTTCGACAAAATTAAAGTTGATGTTCTTACCATTATCGACAAAATTAAAGTTGATGTTCTTACCATTATCATTGGTTAAGGAACCTAAATAAACCAGGAATTTTCTTTTGTATGATGCAATAATATCAACCTTTTGTTTGAAAAAACTTCTCTCTCTGCAAGATCCGCAGGATTTCTAACAATAGAAATTTGCGTGGAGAAGATGAGAAACACATGGAACTGCTTTCGAGATTCAAGGAAAAAACTGGGGCAATGTCTAAAAATAAGATATAAATTTAAAAAAATATAATCATTACAGTATATTTATTTTATTAAAAATAAAAACAAACATGTACAGTGATGTTCTTAGGGAAATCAAACCGCATAAAGAAAAATAACCAAGAAAGAAAATTAAATCAAGTAAAAAAATTTGAAAACCTTCTTTCTGAAGACTTTTACAATCTCCCAATCTTATTTTTCAGATTAAGAGAAACATGAACAAAAGGGAGAAACAAATTCGTACCCTGAGCTTTCGCATCTGTTCCTTTGCTTCGGAACGCTTCTCGAGGTCGGCGGCGTATCGAAACCTCCTGCGGCGGTTCCTCACCACTTTCCCGACGGCTTCACGCCATCTCTTCAGCGCCTCATCCGACCGCCCCTTGTGCGGCAAATCGAACTCCGGCGGGATCAACTTTTCCATTACAATTCCTTTCGGTCTCTTTACCTCACTACTCCACCAGACACGGCAACAGTCACGACGTATGCGCACAAAACACACTGCGCACACTAGCGGCAATAGAGGAAACGAGAGTGGGAGGCGCACTCTGTTTATGGTCCCGCATGAAAATGCGCAAATATCCAAAGGCTATGTTGAAATCGGGACTAATCCGAAATTGGGTCAATAGATAATAGAATTGTTGAAAATATCGATCATTTTAATTATATAATATTATATATATTATTATAAAAATAATTTATAAAATAAATGTAATTTAATATAACAATAAATTATAAAATAAATTTTACATGTAATATTAAAAATTAAATAATTAAATTAAAATAAAAAAATTATTACATAAATTAAAAAATATATTAAATTTAAAATGATTAAAAGTATAAAATTGAAAAAATAGTTTTGAAAAATAAACAGATTAATTAATGTGACCTATTTTAATTTTAAGATACAATAATTCAATTTTTAAAATATTAATTAAAAAAATAAAAAGATAAAAATTACTAAAAATAAAGTTAAAATAAAAATTATATATTTAATTAATATTAAAGAGTCGTAAATGTAAGAAAATTTTTAAGAAAATCTGAAAATTTATTTTGTAATTTTTTTCAAAAAAAAATGTTAAAATTTCTTTTTTTTTATTTTTTAGATAAAACCGATTTTTATCTAATTTTGACCGGTTCAAATCTATTTTGACTGATTTTTTATCTGTTTTTGTCAATTTTGGATTGGTTCTATACATGTTTTATTTTTATACCTTAATTAGATAAAAAATCAACCGATTTCGATCGAACCGACTGGTCCGGTCTGATTTTTAAAACATTGGCAAAGATAGAATTAGGCATCATACTCATTCACTAATTTGACATTAAATTTAAAAATTAATTAGTGAGTATTATTTATTATATATATTTATATTAATATATTATTTTAATATAAAAAATTTAAAAATATGCTAATAATATTTTAAAATTATATAATTAATTTATATACTAATCAATGTATAATTATTATTTGAATAAAAATATATAATTAATTATTTTTAAAAATCTAAAAAACTAAATATATAATAATTGATTTATGTTTTCATAATTAATAACTTATTTATTATGTATAAATTAAGTATATAATAATTTACGAAAACAAAAAATAATAAATATTATTTAAATTATTATTATAGTATAATATTTTTTCATACATTTTAATTTTTATTTATATTTATTTTAAATTATATTTCAATTTAATTATTTATTTTTATTTTTCTATCTCTCTTCTATTTCTATTTTTTATCTTCCCTTCATTTTTCTTATTCCTTTTCCTTTTTTCATTTTCCTCTTCTTCTCCTCACTCCTCTTTCTCCATTTTTCCCTTCTTATTCTCCAAAAACCAAAAAAAAATGAAAAAAAAACACAAAATGACTGCCAGGCTGGCCAGTTTTAACTACTCTGGTCGACAGAGAATTTTGTTGGGTGATGGAGCACGTTTAATTTTAAAATTTCAAAATTTATTATTTATATATATATAAAATATATTATAATAATTGAATGATATAATAATATATAAATAATAATTAATTTTTATAATATAAATATATATATAAATATGAATATACACGTGTATGCGTATAGGTATTTATTTAATTTTAAATATGTATAATAATAAAAAATAATTAATATGTTATATACATAAGAAAGAGGATTTGATTTTGAATTGGGATAAAAATTTTATGGGTAAAATATTTGGCTTTATAAAGTTTGGTACTGTGTTAAGAGTTTAAAAATAGCATATCAACCATACCCAAAAAGATTTATCTTATTAAAAATGAATTGTGAAAAATTAATTTCTTTTTGTATTTACAAAATTTATTTTCGAAATTGAATTGAAAATAATATTTCAAAAATTAATTTAACAAATAGCAACAATAAATACTCACAATTGTGCACACTTTATGTGCTTGAAAATATTAAATACAAATTGATTTATTGATGTAATAAAAATTTTAAAGTGAATTAAAATAGACAATATACAAATATTAAACTTATTTTATCAAAACTTTAGTAGAATACAAAAAGTTCACATCTTAATTTTTTAACTAAAACACATTTACAAACTTATACTAAAAATAATTTTTTATATTTTTATTATATTATATATTTGGATGAGTGTGAAAAAGATAAGTAACTTTGATTTTCATTAAAAAAGTGAATGGGAAAAAAAAAACTAAACTAGTAAAGGTCATTAATACTCTATTCAAATTCGAAAAGACAGATTGGTTGGTTTTAGTTAATTAATTGAAAGAATAAAGTTATATTTGTAAAATATTAAAAGACAGAGGGTAATTATCATAAGAGGTATTTACTTTATTATTAATGTAGTATTACTAATCATGCACACTTTATGTATATGAAAAATACAATACAAAATTACATTAGAATAACATTTTATAATGTTATTGTATAATATGTGAGAATATGTGTGGAAAATATAAATAAGTTTTTACATCTCGATAATTAAAAATAAATAAAAAATTAAAAATAAGTCATTAACTCTTTATTCGAGCTTGAAAAGATATATACAATGGCTAGTTGGCATAAATTAGTTAATTGAGTTTTTTATTCTTTATGATTCATTTTTCTTTTAATTTATTTTTATTTGTATTTTCTTTCAAACATTTCACTTTCAGTTTCTTCTAATCTATATTTTCACTTTTATTTTAAATAATTTTATATTTTAAATAATATTATTTCTATCATCTAAAATACAAACATTTTATAATTCCACACACACATTGTGCGTACCAAATTTACCAGTGGATACTAAACTTGTGTGTGTACTTTTTGTCATATTAAATTTATTATTATGTATTTTTTAGATCTAGAGTCTAAAAAATATAACAAATTGGAGTTTATTTTAAATAATATATAGTAGAAAAAGAATAATAAACGCGTGCATTTAAAAAAAATATGGAAAATAGAATAATGGAAATCGAATTTTCTGGATTAGCTTTTCCAAAAAGATGAAAAAAATTTTAAAAATATTTTTTAATACAATATAATGGAACTGGATTTTCATGATCATTTCCTTGATTTGCTCAAAAGGGGAGAAAGGAAAGTCGTAAATAATATAAATTTGGAAATAATATTGTAGATGATTTCCTCAATTTATTCAAAAAGAAAATAATATACTTTCCAATTGTGATTGCTGACCATTTAATCTATTTTCATTTATTAAAATCAAGGAATAAATAAGTATAGTACTTTCTTGACTTACTTGCCCCACATATCCATTTGTATCTAAAATTAAATTTCCTTCGCTCCATATTATATAATTCACTAATTTGTTAGTTGACTACTTGCATATGTTCATCAGAAGTATTCATTGAATAAAATCAAGTCCAATCAAATTAAAGTTTTGATAGATTGAAAGATAGATTGAAAGTGAGGTGCACCACAACAGCATATGGAATTGATTAATTTAGTTCAAATTTTGGAGATTTCGGGTAATAAATTATCTTAATAAAATTGTATGATAAAAATGACGTCTTCTAAGAAGTCAGCCCTTTAGCAGTCTTATTAAGGTAACGTTTGGTTCATAACTTGTAATGATTCGGATTAGAAATCATTTTTCTTGTTTATGAAAGCATTCAATCTAATATATCTATTTAGTTAAATACTTACAACGTGCATTATTACTATAATTGATGTTTGGTAGACTTGAATTCGACAACCATTCACCTTGATTTAAAATGAAAACATTTAATCCAATATGCTTGTTTAGTTCAGTGTTGTATTATTCTTATAAATAATGTTTGGTTCATGTGGCTCTTTTAAAGTGGAATATGACAAATTTTCAATTTTAATATTAAACTGTATAAAATTTTAAAAAATAAACAATTGAAAATTACATTGTATGTGTAAATTATTTATAAATTTTATATTTTTGTTAAGTATAATATATCATGAGATTTCAATATTTTAAATAATAAAAATATTATTCAAAATTAAAAAATAAAATAAAAATAAAATATCAAAGAAGAATAAATATACGATTAATTTTAAAAAAAAAGAAACATTAAGAAAAAAATTGGTTAGTCTAGATGCTCGAGCATAATATAATAATACAGAAAGTTTTTGGATGGCAAGTTGGAAGAAAAAATATAACAAGAAAGAACATAACACATTAAAAATGAGAAAAATATTATTTTAAATAAGATTAATTTAGCCATTTTACATTTTAGTAAGTAAAAAGTAAACCCCCTATTTAATTATACAATGTGTATTATATATTTATTAAATTAATAGGTAAGTAAAAAGTAAATTTTGTAGCAATGTTTACGAGAGTTTTGTTAGAAATGATGTTTGATAAGAGTGGTGTTAAAATTATGTTTGAAAAAGAAAAATTTAATAGAATGAATAATATAATTTATTTAAATATATATATTATACATCCTAATAGTCAACCCCCGTTAATGCTCTTAATTATTATATTAATTGTCTACCATTAACCGCCGTCAGAAGTGGGGTGGGAGATTATAGAAAACAAGGAGAAAATGGGGGAGTGGCAAGACAAGTCATTTATTGGATAGAGTAGAGTAGAGATCAATATGTAAAGTCTTTTTCTTCTCTCTTAGCTAGAAATTTTATTGTACTATTCTACACCATAATAATAAAATATACCATGCATCACACTCGTGGACGTAGGCCAAATTAGCTCAACCATATTAAACTGTGACTTTTGTGATTAATTTCTTGATTATTTTACTTATTTTAGGATGTGATTCAAACAAAATTGACACGTTTTGTGGGAAATGAGACATTCGCTTTCCATTAAGAGTAATGGAAGAAATTTCCAAAACTGTAACGCGCCAATTCACCTTAATGAGGGTGCAATATCAAGCTATGTTGAATGCAGTAATTCAAGTAGTTTTATAGAATCATTTAGCATTTAGAAAGCCCATAGATTAAGGGGAATGAAGTCAATTCAAAGAAAGAAAGCCAATCGTACATGAAAGGTAAAAGAAAAACTAGTTCTAGGAAAAGACCATCAAGAATTTGGAAGTTTAATATATCTGCATTTTTTAAAGAAAAACGAGCTTGACTTTCTACTCTTGCGGAAGGATTGCCATTTTCAAAAGAAATATTGAGTGAGCCACTCCTTGAGAATTTTCGTAATCTTTCGATGGTTGAATATAATGGAGCCTTGGATCCAGCAGAGCACTTGTTAGGTTTCAGCATTAGACTCTACTTTATCAGTGTTCAAATGCCATTAAATGTCGAGTTTTCCTCACCACTTTAGGTAGGACAGCCCAACTCTAGTTTAGTCGCCTTCCATCCAAAGTCATTCGCAAGTTTGAAGAATTTGCTTCCTCATTCCTCTACCAGTTTGCCAGCAGGAAGAAATATAAGATGACACCTATGTCATTGTTCAATATAAAACAAGGGTCGGATGAACCTTTGCACAAATGTGTTTGGAGATTCACTCGGAATGCCTTAGACACCCCTTTTGCCACACAAGAACTTTTAGCAAGTGTTTTCATCCAAGGACTCTGAGACGGGGAATTCTTTCCATCCTTAGTGAAGAAACCCGCTAGAGATTTTGATGAGTCTCTAGCTAAGGCTGAAAAATATATCAATATGATGGAAGGAAAACAAAAGACTACCTTTGAGAGGATAAGGCAGGAATAGCCATTGAGGAAAGGAAAGGATTAGCAAGATGCTGCAAGCTTGCCTCTAAGAACCACTTGAGAGCATATCCTCAACACTCATTAGGACACCAACACATTTTGGTAGCCTTTCATTTTTAGTGACCCCCCGTAACCCACTAAAAACAGATATTGTAAATTTCATATGAACATGCTACGGAATAATGCGACAAATTGAAATATTGGTAAGGAAAGGTCACCTTAAAGAGTATGCCCAGGAAGGCTGAGGCTAGAAGTTAGATAAAGGGACTAAGGAGCAATCGCGTTTGGAACAAACGGAAAGAGAAAACATTAACGTGATCTTAGGGGTGCAGATGGAGGTCCATTTAACCATTCTAAAAAGTTGTTCGCTCAAGTAGTGACAAGGGGGGAAAGAGAGTTCAACTGGAGGACAAGCCAACTGTTAGTACCATTTATGTTGAGGATGAGGATTTATAAGGAATCTTGACGCCCCATTAAGACACTTTGTGGTAGTTGCCACTATCGCTAATTAAGACACAGCTCAATGTCTAATTGACAAAGGAAGTTCAGTGGATGTGTTGTCCATTAAAGCATATACTTAGATGGGGTCCTTCGATGAGGATGTGTAACCAGTAAGGGATTCCTTGTACTAGTTTTTGGGGGATCTATATCTCCCAAGAAGAAGATCTTGTTACTGGTAACCTTAGGTAAAAATGAGGTTATGCAAACTAGGTTGGTCCAGTTTTTTGTAGTAGATTCATTCAATTCTTACAATATTATTTTTAGCAGACCCATGTTAATGGCCTTACAGGTAGTGGCCTCCCCTGTGCACATAGTTATCAAGTTCCCAATTGATAGTGGAAAGATAGAGGTAGTGAGGGTGACCAAATAATATCAAGCTAGTGTTATGTCGATGTGATAAAACATTGTGAGTCTAACAGCTCTAGGCCAAGCAAGCCAGACTCAAGAACTAAGGAGTCTTTAGAAGAGACAATGAGCATTGAGCTATGTCCAAGGTTACTTTAGAGTAGGGCCTATATAGGCTCAAGGTTATCAGAAGACTTCAAGGACAAGTAGGTACAATTCTTAAAAGAGACCATCTAGGTCTTTGCCTTCTCGGTAGGAGACCTGACAGGGATTGATCCAAAAGTGGCAAAGCACAAATTCAACATTAATTCGTGTGAAAGATAGTTAAGTAGAAGTTTAGTTCATTTAGTACTTAGAAGGTGGAAATCATCAAGGGTAAGGTGAACAAGCTACTATTGGCCCAGCAGATTCAAGAGATTCACTTTTCTAAGTAGCTGGCAGATGTAGTAGTTATCCCAAAGCTAACAAAAAAATGGAGGATGCGTGTTGATTTCATGAACCTCAACAAAGTTTGCCTCAAGTATTGTTACCTTCTTCCTTGTATTGATTAGTTGGTAGATATTACGGCAAAGATGGAATTACTCTCTATAATGAATACTTTTCAAGGCTACCATCAAATTCCTCTCGCTGAAGAAGATAAGAAAAGGTTATGTTTTATTACTTCTTTTGGTACCTTTTTTTATAATATTATACTGTTTAGATTGAACAATGTAAGAGCAACATACCAGAGAGTTGTAGATAGGATATTTCAGGACCAGATAGGGACGAATGTGGAGACTTTATGTGGATGGCATGCTAGTTAAGCTAAGGGAAGGGGATGACCATATAGCTGATTTGAGTGAAACTTTCCTTACTTTGTAGTACTTCAATTTAAAGTTTAATCCAACCAAGTGTATGTTGGGATCAATGGAAAAAAGTTTTTGGGGATACCTCACTACTTCAAAGAAAATTGAGGCAAACTTGGATAAGATTAGCACTATCTAAGAGATGTCTACCCCAAGTAAAATTCATTAATACAAAAAGTGTTAGTGATTTGCCCTAAAACACTAAATTGTCAATGAGGGATACGTAAGAGATATTAATTTAAATGTTATTGTTATTTATTAATAAAATATTGATGATTATTTTACTAATATTTGATGCGATTTAAGGATTTTTCGAATTTTATTTTAGCATTTATTATTATTATTTTTATTTGTTAATGAGCTTTATTAATAAGTTGAACCATATGGGCTTTTTAGATTAGGGTTTAATAGGATTTAGTATAAATAGTATTTTTTATTCAAGTGAAACAGAGAGATTTCGATATTGATTTTGAAAGCTATGAGACTACTCAACTTTTTTTGGATTTGAGATTGTTTAAATTGATTTAATATGAGTGATTCCTTAGTGAGGTGTGACGTATCAATCGATTTTGGGATATCGATTGTAGCCGTCATATCACGCTATTTATCAGTTTTTGGGCTTAATTTTGATTTCAATAAGTTAGGTTGGGCACTTTAATACACGGTTCACATTTTGAGAATCCAATTTGAGTTCAATCAATTTTTTTTTCTTTCACTGTGTTTTCTGATCGCGTCAATATTCTTACAGTGTTTGCACGCATGTAAATCTTGTTCATAAGAGGTTATGAATATGAACACAAGACTAACTTAGGACACAATCACTAAAATTAGTTCGTGAATCACAAACACTTTAAAAGGCATAAAGACTTAGTATGACTTGTACACATTGTGTTTGTACTATGAGTGTCATACTATTTGGTATGAAATACGGAATATATATGTGTGTGGATGTGTCATTGGAGAATAAACATTTTAGACATGACTCACAGAATGAAGTAGAAATATGAGGTTTACTCTTTACTGTCAATATCTAATTTGTGATCGTGTTAAGTGCATGTTGATTTTAAATTTGAAACAACATGGTTGTTTTACGTGCTTGATGATTAATGTATCATTAGGGCATGAGGGACTAATATCTATCCTGATATGAGATAGAGCCATGAGCCTAAAGTGGCATGGCTCAATCTATATGAAGGCATTTGTGTGTTCAATAAAAATTTGTTTCCTTACAACTGAGTAAAGCATTTCTCTTATGCGGTTGATGTTTTATGAGATAGAAATTCTTGGTTAAAATAGTGTGTAATCGAAAAGAAGTCTCTAATAGAAACATTAATCTCATGAGGAAATATCAATTGGCCATATGATCGAGTTTGTGTGTTTGATTAAATTCATGACTTTCGCTCAATTGAGACAAAATAAAACAAAATGTCCATAGTGCATGGTATTCAATATTGAGAAGGTTCATTGTGATCCATGCACTTCACTTAGATAGACTATGATATAGGCCATAAGTTATGTGTTATCTATATGCTTAGAGTTGTGCTCGTTGTTAACCAAGAATAAACTTTAAGAGTCACACATAAGAACAATAAGATGGCTTGAAGCATTTGTAAAGTAGTGATCACAAGGTTTGAGAAGTCTTGTGGATGAGGCTTGAGAAGTTTCATTGTTGATTTAATTTGACTGCAATTAGATTGGAGTAAATTGGAATGATTCATTTTTTATTGTGCTAGTTAGTGATGGAATCATTAATTAGAAATAAGATAAGCCTTTAATTCTCACACAATAATTACTTTGGAACTATTTTATTTGTTAATAATGGAGATTATTAATTGAAAACATAATAGGCCCTTTTTATTTAATTAATGTGATTAATTAAATTGAAAAAATAATTTAAAGGAGTTTTAATTATTAATTAGATTAATAATTAAATATGGATGGGCATGAATTAATTTTAAGATTCATGTGAAAGCCTAAAGAGCCCATTCTACAAATCCTAAGTATTATAGTATATAAATAAGATTTTGTTTTGAGAATAAATCACTTAGAAGAGTTCTAAAAGCACTATTCATGTAAACAGTAGCGCGATACTGTTCACTCAAGCACTATTCACCACTTGCACCTAAGAAAATTAATTACTAGCCTCCTTTATTTTTTCTCTCAAGAAATTCACCAAGGGCAAAGGTTGCAAGATTTCGCAAAGGAATTCATAAAATTTAATTGGAGAGTCATAGCTAACAACTTGTTTTTGTATACAAACAAAAGGTTGTGACTTTATCATGACTTGAGGGATCATAGATAAAAACTATATGAAGCATTTCTAAATAATAATCCATACAACTATCCTGAAATTTATGTGTATACATTTTATGCAATGAAAAGTGGGTCAAGTTGAGATTTTGTTCATTTCGCTATGTTCTCTGATTATTTTATGATTAAAATTTGAAAAAATTGGGATCTCATACCTAATGAAACTTAACAAAAAGTTGATAGGAAGAATCACTGCCATATCTAGGTTCATTTCGAGAGTTTCAAATAAAAGCATGTCTTTCGTTAAAGTGTTGAGGAAGGTCAAAGAATTTTAGTGAGATGAGTAATTCTAGTGGACTTTCAAAGACTTGAAGAATTGTTCATCTCACCTCCCCCTCGTGAAGGAACCAAAGATGGATGAAACATTGTTTTGTCTATTTAGCTGTTTTGGAGCTTGCATTAAGTGTGGTGGTAGTGAAAGAATGTGAAAGATAGTAGTTTCTCATATATTATGTCAGTAAAATTTCATATGGGCTAGAGGCGAGATATAATAGCATGGAAATATTGGTATTGGCATTAGTAATTGCAATAAGAAAACTATGGTAATACTTCTTAGTCCATCCTATTGTGATTTTAACAAATCACCCCTTGCATAAAACATTAGAGGGTAAGGCGCCAAGCAGGTTGGTCAAATAAGCTATTGAGCTGGGAGAGTTCGACATAGAATACCAGCATTGTCCATCTCCCTACTTGGCTACTCTAACTTAAGTCACATGATCCAGCTTGCTTAGTCGACTGCTACCAGTCACCTAGCTCTTAGGTTGCATTTCCCATACTACATTATGTATAAAATATATAATAATAATTGAATGATGTAATGATATATAGAGATAATAATTAGTTTACATGGTATAATAAAAATAAATATAAATATATGTGATATATATATAAATATTGATTTGATTATGAATATATATACTGATTAAAGAAAAATTAATTAATTATATACATAAGAGACTAAATCGTGAATTTAAATTTTAATAAAAATTTTATATTTGATAGTATGAAATTTAAGAGGATGTTTTAAAAGTTAAAAGTTAGATTCGAGACATGGTGTATCTTCTTCACATGTTCATATTCTTTCAGATGAGTGACTTCCACGCTTGAATTATTCAAATTATTGACATTTGATGAAGGTTCGATGACTTCTTAAAAGTAAGAAGATTGTTCTAGTTAAAATTTTCAATAAATATTTTTAAATAATGGCGGCATCGTGTGTGCGTAGTCGGTTCTCCATCTTCCAAGCGGGCAACTTTTTCTATCTATTGTTAATAAAGAATACACTCCATGTATGTATATAATTATATTTATAAATTAATGATATTTTCAAATTTAAATTTTACATTATTTATAAAATATGAAATTAAAAAAATAAAAAGACTACATTAAAATTTAGACGACAGATTAAAAGAATAAACAACACAAACTGAGAATCCAAAATGAAATAAATGAAAACTAGGAATATATATATAAAGTAAGGAATTTAGTATTTAAAAAAGCTATATACTCAATATAGAGTATACGCATGCATTTAATTATTGGGTGCTGCTATTATATTATTTTGTTAAAATAATTAATGAATTATTATATTCAAATAGCAACAACAACAATCAACTGTGAACACAACTATTAGTATTAAAATAAAAATAGACAAATATAGTATTATGTAATTAATTCCGGAGATCCACACAATATATTCGGAGAAATTGCTGAAAAGAGAAAAAGGAAAATCTTCGTGGGAACTGAGAAATGGCAAGATTTGGCAGTATAAATAAATTTGATAATATACAGCGGAATGGAATGAACGCCAAAAGTCACTTTAATAGATTGAGGCGTCAAAGGGAAAGGATGTTTTCCATAGTTCTATTTTATTTTATTTTATTTTTTGTTATTGCAAATTTGCAAATATATGAATAAGAAATTACGCTGCAAACTATATAAACTATTGAAAATAAAACGAAATAATTAAACTAGCCATGTGTGTGTTCGAAATCTAAGAATTGAAGTAAGAATTTGGGTTTCAAAAATTTAAATTAGAATTGATTTAAATTTTCCCATGAAGGTGAAGAATTATTTTAAAATTGCTGGGGTATTATTGTTAAATTAAAGCATTCAAACAAATGCTAGAAAAATTTGACGAGAGGACCAAATAATTCTTCAAAACTTAGTGGCCTAGCATCACATTTTCTCTTGGAATAAATTCATAATTCTTCAAAACTTAGTGGCCTAGCATCACATTTTCTCTTGGAATAAATTCAATACGCGCCTAGAGAAAATTAATTACTCAAAAGGTTAATTAGTTCTATAAGTTAGCCCAAGAGCCCTTCCCAATCAGAAGTCACAATTAATTACGTTGTTGTTGCAGAAGAAGCCCACGCAATACGGTAACATTAATTTCCATATGCCGACGGGGCCTGGAAACTAGTAATGAATATAGAGAAAGGGACGATTGCAGTGCCCTTCCATTGGGGCACGAGACGACTAACTGAGTCCATCTAGCTATCATTACATGCAGGTCTTCACTTGGGCTATGTCGTTATCATGTTTTTTTTGTATTTTTAAATAGATTTTTTTTCGTAAAAGTAATCAAAAAAATAAATATAAAATTTAGAAAATATAATAATTACCATATATGTTTTTAATGTGAAAAAATAAAGACAAACATAGACTTGGTTTACCAATCTTTAAGTCTCGCAAAATAAAGAGCCAAATTAAAATGACATGAAGGGGTCGACAAAGGTGTCATTTTGGTCCCATCATTTTCTAGCGTTGTCACAAGGCAAAGTGGTCCATGAAACCCATGACTTTGAATCCTTAAAGTCCCCTATATATGCGCAGGAATTATCCCGTGTGGGGCGTTGGTCGAAAGATCTTAAAGAAAAGTAGTAGAATAGTATCCTCTGGCATCAACAAATGAAGACAAAGAAGAAGGAATTTCATAGGCCATGTGGTTTTTTTTGTTTTTTCCCCACTATTCAAATATTTTATCATACAAATTTTATTCTTTTATCTTTTATAACTAATTAATAATTTTCAATCGTTACAACTGTTTACAATCAAAACAAACCAACACCTGTCTTTATAATTTTTTTATTTACATTTATTTTTTTATTATCCTATAAACATATATATTATCACATCATCCAATCATTATTCCTTGTTAAATATATATAAACATAATTTCCTTACTCATCCAAATCTTAAAAACCTACCATAATTTTTATTCCCACTCAAATTATCCTCTCCCATTCTAATTTGAAAACAAACATAGCCATAGTCTCCAACATAAGCAATATACTCTACGAAAAATGACAGTAGGGGCAACTCTTGATCATCTAAAACAAAAAGAGATGCAAGGCAGCATCCAGTTTCAGATCCCAATTTCTGCATTCTAAAATCTTTTTGGGGATAATAAGTGATGAAGCCATCCTTGATTCTAATTCAACTTTAGACAATGATAACACGGAAGAGTTGGTAACTGGTAACATGACAGTAAGGAGTTAAAGTTGAAAAAACCGGACAACTAATACGCCCTTAACTGATTCCTCTCAAAGCAAAAAGTTTGAGTCGAACATCTTTTCTACAAGGCTCATGCCTGATTGCAATAGTGAATAGACGGTCAAAGATAGAATTGAGTGCACAATTTTACTTAGGATGTTAATGGGCTAAGTTGAGAACTGTAAGGGAGAATATGAAATTAATGAATGATTTCCGCATTAGTCTGCATTACTCATGTTCTGCCATCATATCCTTTAGCTTTTGCAACCAGTTCATATATTGGCCTTGCTCCTTTTTGTGTAGGTGGAGGAGAAGGGAGTTGGTAAAGTTTTCCTCAATTCCTCTGGCTGCTAGATATTGCTTTAGTTCGTGTTGTAAAGCAGGGTCCAAGTCACTGCAAAAAGGATTTAACTTAGAAATTAAGATAGACCACAGAAAGATCAGAGCAACTTAAAGGGATGAGGATAGCCAGTGGATGAAAGCAATCAGAAATACTTGAAAGCCACAGTTTACCATCATAAGTTCCAGAAGATCAAAAAAGTGGAAGAGAAACTTTTCTCAAGTTCTTGTAAACTTCTAAAGCATCTAAATAATTATACGAGGATTACCCTGTTCTTCAATTTAAACATCATTCTGAGAGGAATGCAGGTTCATATATGTAACTTTCAAGTGTCAAATCACAGGAGATTATCTGTACGAAGAGTATCTGAACGCTAAAAAGCAAGGGTAAAGAAAAACCTACAGTTTTGCAGGTACCAATAAATTCTTTCCATATCCAAATTGAAGAATTAGCAAGCTTCAAAGAAACTTGCAAGAAATTGGAATAATACCACACCAGAAGATAATGCAAAGGAGCTTACACTTCCAAAATGGTGGTCATGCTAATAAATATATATTTTTGAAAGCTAAATTAGACTGTAAATTTGTCTCGCATTATTAGCCTGGTGTATTCCTAGCGTGGCATGTCTGAGAGCCTTTTCAACTCACAGTGTTCGTGTTGGCTAAAACATGTAGAAAATACAATCAACTGAACTTCAAACAGAAAAATACCTGAATACAGGGCCTCTATAAAATGAAGAATCAAGGCATGATAATGATGGGATGTAATGTGCATGTTGAATGTCAATCTCAGGTTCTTTACCCCATTTGCTAGATGCCACACAATCAAACTGCAAAATAGAGCTCAAACCAGGCTTCTTTACACATATTTTGATCGAGGCTTCCCTGGGTAACCTGCCATCTCCTTGGAAGGTATCATGACCCAACAAAGCTGAAACAGCCAATTCCTCCCCCGATGAACATTTTTTCCTCAAAACCACATCTTGTGACTTTGGAGAATCCCACTCCAGTACAAAATCGCCCCATGAACCAACTTTGTAATCCTACATTGGGTATCCACATAACACATAAAGAAGTTAAAAATTCCAAACAGAGTCCATTGTGATCTCCGTTAAATAGTAATTAGATTGTTCTATAAAACTGTTCCTATGAAATACACAGAATGAAGAAACAGCAGCAGACACAGACTAGTTATGCATCCAAACGGATACTGCAGATTATTGGACCCAATCATTGGTACAACACGCAGGCACACAACTTTATTCTATACTTATATGTGCATTAAAAGTAAAACTTTTGAATTGGACATTGGACTCCGTTCACTTATAGACTTAGGTTGTTCTATTAACAGGAATGGGTTCATTGCTGTATTGCATACAAAACTACTTCAACTGAGCAATCCGGTGTGTCCTAGACGTCGTTTGCATACTACCAGACTTCCCCCAATACTAGACTTCTACGCAGCAAAAGGCAATTCGTCAAACATCAGAGGGGCATATTTTCACCTAACAAATAAAACATCCGGTAATTTCCAACAGAGCAAAAAGTTTCATGCCAAGGCTTTGTACTCGGTCATATTTTGATTACCGGACTCTTATGAAAAGAGGCGATGCAAGAAAAGGGGAATTCTTTTCATCAAATCAAATACCCATCAGATGCACGCCAAGAAACGAACGATTCAAGAAATCCAAGGGCCTCAATATTTTCAGCCCAAACATAGGCAAATCTGCACACACGAATGCTTTGTGTACACAATAAAAATGACCAAGGAAAATCTACCTGGTATCGCATCGAGGAGAGTTCATGGTTGAGCTCGGATTCTAGGATTTTCAGCAAATCCAAATCTTGAATGGCTTTACGAGCTCTGCGCAAAACCCGCGTCACTCTTGGCATAATTCTTGCTCGTTACTACTACAATACGCATTTACAGTCGCCTTTGGGTTGTGTTATATAAGCATCTGCGAGCTCCAGTCTTCCTGAACAAGGGACGATCATTTACTCCGTACAACGTGATGCATTTCACCAAAAATCGTCAGGCATGTTAATCTGGGCTCTGCGAATGAGTCCTCATATAGGCCCAAATTCTATTTGTTTGGTTATTGTGATAGGGACGACATTGTTGTGTACCAAAATTGCATTTGATATTGTACAATTTGATAGGAAAAAAATTTTGAATTTGATTAAATCTGAGTGTTTAATAGTACATAGGATTTTTAAGATATAAATATATAAATGTGGATATATTAGTGTGTGTGTGACAAGTATTAATTTAATTGTATATCAATACAACAATTAAATTTTATATATTTGTATTTGTGTGTGTATGAGAGAGAGAGAGAGAGAGAGAGAGAGAGAGAGAGAGGATGTATTTTTGAATTCAAATAAAAAATTTGAGGTGTTGTGTGTTTGTTATATCAAAATGTCGATAAATTTAATTTGCTTCCAGACAAGGGTTAAGGTTTTAAGTAATTTAGGGTTCAATACATTGTGTAATATATAAGACGAATTACTAATCCTTCCATAGCTAAGATCCATGTATTTATTATGAACCCAAACCTAATTTAACTCAATCAATGTAGCCTAAACTAGGTTGAGTCATGCTGCACCAGAACACTGTTCTGGGTGTAGTAGTGTCGTTGTCTCGTTAATTTTTCTCCAAACTACTCTATTAATTAATAAACCACGCTTTTAATCAAGTAATTACAATTATAACAACTTAGAAACAATAAAACAAACAAAATTTTGATAGACATATAGTATTTTATATTTCATCATAATGGATATTAAGTGGTATAATTAAATAGGAAAAAATTATGAATTGAGATATTGGATTAAATAACAAATTAAAAATGCATAAAAATAAATAATAATAAAAATTTATATATACATAAAAATAAATTAGAATAAAATATAATATATTACAAATGTCCATTAAGAATCTTTTCATTTATTATTTTAAAATTATTATTATTTACAATTAATTATATCTATTATTAAAGTTTTAGAAAAAAATTTAATTTCTTTAATTTTTTTATTATTTAACAAAAAACAGGTATAATTAAAAATAAAAAAGAATTTAAAATCAATTTTTAAAATTATAATTAATAACAAATTAAAAATAAAAATACATAAGTACATACTAATAGTTTATAATAAAATTGTATAAATACATAAAAAATAATGTGTAATAAAATATAAAATATTGCAACGTGTATATTAAAATTTTGTTTATTTTTAAATTATTATTAAGTGTAGTTAATTAATTAAAAATGTGGTATAATTTGTTTATAATATAGCTTGATAAAATAATTAATTAGATAGTGACACTTGTCACAATTTGCTGTACTCAAAACAGTGTTCCGGATACGACATTGACTGGACCTCTCAACTCTGTGTTTGTGGAGTTCATGAAATCTTCTATCACTTATTTTATCTCTATTTCTTTGTCTCCATTAATGTATTGCTGTTGCACTTGTTTGTTTGTTTTTTTAAGGTAACAATTGCATAAATAAGTGAGATTGTGACACTCAAAGCTCACAAGAATCACTTAAAATTCTCAAAGTTTAACTCCAACCTGGAATTTTTTGAGTCCACAAATTTTCGCTTCCACAAATCAAATAATTCTTGATAATTCAGGTATTTCACACGGAGTGAATGATTTTAACAAAATTAACATTACATATTGACTCAAAATTTTCAACTATCTGTATCAAAATAAAAAAATTTCAAACATGGTATTCAATAAAATTTATAACAAATTTACGATTATTTTAGGCTTAAAAGTAGACAAACCTCAACTTCATTAACTAAATGCTACTTATTGATGATTCAAATATTTATATTGAAAAATATAGTTTAAAAATCTCATTGATTATATAAAAAAAATGAAGTTAAAAAAAGCCGAAGTCATGGAAACTCATATATATATATATTGATTGCTTATATCCAAAACAAGAATACTTGAAAGTTGGGTACATAGCTCGAAATTGGATCAAAAACAGTCATAGTTTCGAGACTCCTAATACACATACAACTCTTAATTATTTCTACATAACTTCAATGGAGAAGAATAGGGTTACTACATCTCAACCTTCAAACTGTAGAGGCACGAACGGAACTCTCACTGCACCCCGATGAAGAAGAACCAAGAGTACTCGGTTTCTGATCAGTGGGTCTGGTGATATGCGCGATGAATGATTCCAACTCCCGGCGGGACGCCCCGCCTTCCTCCGTTGCCTCTCCAACAATGGCAGCTAAATCCTTCGCCCTCTTTCTGATCTCATCCCCCTCTTCCGACGCCATTAACCTCCTCACGACATTCTCCACGGCTGAAGCTTTCACCAGCTCGCCTCTCTCTGCCCACCCCCTCACAACCAGCCCTACTCTCAGCAATTCCGTTATCAGGTGAGCGTTGATCGGCTGATCAGAGTGCATGGGCCAGGCTGCTATGGGCACTCCCACGGTAATGCTTTCTATGCACGAATTCCACCCGCAGTGGCTCAAGAATCCACCAGTTGACGGATGAGCCAATATTTCTGGCTGTGGAGCCCAATCTCTTACCAGCATTCCCATTCCTTCCACCCTCTCTTCGAACCCTGGAGGGAGTTCCGCTCTTCTGACTGCTCCGTCGAAGATGTTTGCTTTGTCGGCATCCCTCAGCACCCAAACGAACTTCTGTTGGCTTTGTTCTAATCCAATCGCCAGCTCACTTATCTCCTCATCCGACAGCGAACTGGAAGACCCGAAAGCTACATAGATAACAGAGTTCGGCTCCTGTTTGTCTAGCCATGTCAGACACTTGTGTTGGTTCAATGGTTTTTGAGATGAAGACAGCAACCTGGCGGGTAATATTGGCCCCATTGCCCAAACCTTTCGATTCCCATTTACCTCTTTCCTTTCCAGCAAATCCAAGTAAAAAGGCTCCATCAATCGGCAAGTGTTGTAGATGCCTCCAGCTCTTAGCTCCAGTGTCTTCGTCTGTAATCCAAGAAAATTTTTCAGTCCATCCGATACGCATGCTAGAACTGGGGGCGACTCTTTGAGACCTGGGCATAACGACAATGGTTTGCCCGCGAGTTCGTACATCAATTTGGCCTGACAGAAAGCAGAAAGACAGTTGAACATGTAGGATTCGGCGTTGGGAATCGAAGCCATATCCTGAGCCAGGACGGCCACAAGCTGGTCGTGGATAACGACGACTCTTCTGTACTCAGAAGCCATGCTTCGCATGTAGTCTGCGAGCGGTCGGCGTAGGCTCAACGTGGCTTCCCAGGCGGGCTGGTGATGCGAGGGAAACTTGTTTGGTGAGTTGGGATTTGGAGCAGGAGAGTCGAAGGGAGCAATGGGGAGATCGTGGAAATGGATTCTGGCGACATCGAGGGGGTTCAAGGCGTTGACTCGGACTCTGGCCTGGCGGATGTGGACGGAGGACCCGAAGTAGTGAACGGGAACGCCGTAGGAGGATATGAGACAGGAAAGCTGGAGCATCTGGTTGAGGTGGCCTTGAGCTGGAAAAGGCACCATTATTACAGAAACTTGGGATCCCTCTGGGCCGACGGTGCCATGATTGTTTCGGTCGTTGCTCAAGCTGGCCATTGAACGAGATGAATACCTGAAGAGCTGAACAAGAAGATCTAGGGCTTTTTATATTAATTAGTAGGAGTAGTTTTCTTGTGTACAATATCACAGTGCACACACGACAAAAATGTACTTTCATTATTTACATATTTTTTAAAAATTAATGCATAGCACGAGACTCTGCTGCACGTTCCGCATGAATTAATAAAAAATTCATACTCATATTTGTACCCTCTTACAACTTTTGCATAGCTCAATGCCGGCATCGTGTGCCCACGCATCGGCTTTATTTTTGGTTGAAAATTTTGTTGGAAAAGAAATTTGTCGGTTGAATAGTATGGAATCAAAAGAGATAAATAGATAAAAAGTATTACTTTGAAATAATATAATTGAAAGTAATTATTTTAATGAATAGAAAATTATCCTAAATTTATATCCAAACATAGCCATTCTGGGTATGTATATGGCTCTTTCTAGGGTAGATAAGAAAATTATATTTAATATTAAGTTATAAAAGATAAAAAATTAAATTATATATATTTAATATATAATAAAATTAGATTATATGATATTAATATATATAAATGTGAGTGAAAAATTATAGAGATACGTGTTGATTTAATCGTAAATATTAAAAAATAATTAATTTGTTATAAAAGATAAATAAAGAAAGGAAGTTAAATTTAAATTTAAATTTTTTTTAATATTTTAGTAAGTAAAATTTTTGAGTGACCTTCAATAGTTATTAATAAAAAAGTCATAGTCCTCACCGTTTCTAACTTAATTATTTGTACGATCATTAATGTTGGAAAGCACGTGCAACAACGAATTCACCACAAGTCTTTGACAAAACAGCCGTCGTATGGCATAGAGAAAAGCATTAAAACTAAATTGAAGTGCATTGCACACTGCGTTGGAGATGAGTTTAAATTTTTTAACCTAAAATTACTTTTAATATTTTTATTGTCGATCAATGGCCATTGACTATTTTAACATGATTTTATAATGTTTTATGACTATTCCGTCATCACTTTTGTAATGGCAATGAGTGACACAATTGAAATGGTGATGACATAAAGTTCATTAGTGATGATGGAATGTGATTAATGGGTGCTTATGGGGGTTTGAATGACCAGATGGAGTGGAGGGGATTTGGTGGTGGCTGGTCAAGGAAATTTTAAGGGTCATTGCTGGAGAAATCAAGGACCATTATCGGGGTTTAATGGTGTTAACTAAGTTATTATCACTCAAACCCATTGTCATAAAACCAAACTACTAAAGAATGTGGTATAGGTAGTGTTCAATTACAACTTACTTCATCAATTCATTCAACATCGTAAGATTGGATATGTGTAAAACTTGGTGGTATTTCATTGTTGCAAAGATTTGGTCAATCAACCACCACGCCACCATCACACAGGAACGAGCAGATCATTAACGTAGGACATATCATTAACTAAGGGATGCATGGATGTGCTCAGAATGTGAGAGAGGTTTTTTGGCATGCCCATCTTATCACAAGGCTATATATTAATGTTGAGCTATAGTTTGAGAACACTGAGGAACATCGTGATCCCCACTTTGCTATCTACTCTATCCTATTCCCTCCAGGGTTAGCAACACATGAACTAGAGTAGGAAAAAGCACTTATCAAGCCTGTCGAGCTAGTAGTTCATGATCAAAATGTCCACAATGGCTTAGAGGCCTAGTTGCACCAGTTGTGATATGATGCCATGGCTGGGTTTTGCAATCTCCACACATAGATGGATTGCATGGAGCAATACATCATGCACATGGCTGGACGAGGTGATATATCATTCTCAGGTACTGCATCTACGCCACTATGTTAGACCATCCCATTGGTCACCCTATATTTTTCCCCGATGATGCCTAGTCCAAACATGTGGGTGATGTTGTCAGCGACGATGCCATGCTGCAAGAGGCCTTAAGTGATCACCATGCTCCATCATCCCTTTAGACCACATACACGTGGGCTTTGTTCTCCAACCTCGCCTCAGAGGGGAGAAAATTACACATTATATGTGATACTTTATCTTTCATTTTCGGTATGACCTCTGTACATAGGAAGGATTGCAAAGCAGGTGAAATAGAAAGCTCACCTTTGTATACATTACTACAACAGGCTATCACAAATATATCTTCCTATATAACCCATGACGAGTAAATCTATCTGCACATAAATTAAGACATATGTTATGAAGACCAGTTGCGAAATTAGGATATACTCTGTCAAATTGCATTCATGCCTCAGTATCTGAGGAACAACGCATGCAACCATTTTCTGTCTTATGACTCATATGCTTTGTTGTCATCGTCGATGTATATAACTTCTGTAGTTTTGGAATGAGAGGTAAGTAGCACAAACACCTTTATGCAACTTTATACTTTGCCTCTTCACGAATTTGCAATGTTGTAAATTCTCATTCTCTTTCCAATGCAACATGTAGACAAACTTGCAATAGTTAATCTTCATGATAAGAAGACTCAATCTCTTAATAGCCTTTTTGTGGTGTAGAAATTGAGAGGCATTTGATGATCAATTGGAAGCATCTCACAAATCAGTTTATAAATATTATCGTAACAATTTTGCAATATGTTGTGATCCACCTTAATAATCACCAATTAGGCAACCACAGACAATTGTGAAAATTTTCACAATCACTATATAGTGGTTGGTTAACCGTATGCAAAATATCAAAAAATATATTTGTCAACCTTTCAACGTCACCTGTACCATCACTTATGCCCCTTCTACAATGGGTGGTTCCAAGGTTAGGTTAACTGTGTGCTCGTCCTTAGTTGAGGAAGGACTTGTGGTAGTATGCCCAGTGCCTATACAATGTATCAATGTATCATATACTATACAGTATTCCTAATAAAAATTCTGCGTCGATGCAACATATTCCGCAATTGACGAGGTTGCTATAGTACTAACTTCAACATTTGTGGTCTTCTAATATTGGGTTTTGTCATAATTTATCTAATTGTAATAATTCTAAACAAGTCCCTTCTCGAATAAGTGGACCTTAACTTCATCGTACTTTAGAAATTTGGCATTTTTACAACTAGAGCATGGACATCTAATTTTGTTTGCGTCTCATGCTAGTTTACCACCTAGTCAACACATTAATGAGACAGTCGATAAGGTTAAACGTGACCTTTTTTAATTAGGATTAAAAACAAAAATCTTGATCTTTAGATATGGTACACAAAACGTTCAAATTTATGAGCAGACTAATAGAAAATAAAATAAAAATTTGACATTGATTGTTTTACTAGTATTTAATATGGTTCGAAAAATGTTTTTAGCATTAATATGAAATGTTTAAATGACCGCTCACGAAAGTAAAACCCATTTTGCAGATGGTGACACTAAAGCTGATTATATGTGGGGATGGTGAAAAAGTCAGAATAGAGAGATTGGGACTTTGATTCTGATTATGTTATTAATTAAGGACATAATGATATAAATTCTAACTTCCGCTGCAATGATGTGTCTCGCATTGTTTAAGAATAATTATATTATAATTGAAGATTTTTCAGTTGTAATGTAAAGGTTGATATGGTTTAGTTTCTCTAATTTCTGGGCTTTAGTACTTTTGGAATATTTGTTTCGGGGGTACTTCTATGCTGCAAGCCCAAACTAGGGGCATGACAACTTTTATATTTTTGTGGTTAATTTTTTAAAAAATTTCTATGGATTTTAATATTCTGCTTAATTATTTTGTAATATTTATTAACAGTCAAATTCATTCAATATATTAAGGACCTTAACCTTTTTTTTCTGCAAAAAAAAAAATATAGGATGTTTATTTCATATAAGTATGTTAATCATATGTCATATTCCTTACAAGATTCTTCTAACACTTTCTCCAAGAATTTAAGTGTTTTTGACAATGTGATTGTATATTAGTTTTCAGTCTCATTATAGTTGTGCATATAGAATTAAAAATTATCGAGAAAGTGGAGTTCTATTTTGACGTTATAATCAACCATTAGAACCTACATGTATAGAGCAAAGCATGGTAGTTCAAGTGTGAGGATTTTAAAAATTAAATTTTCTTTAATTCATTAATTTATAGGATATACAATAATGACGTGGAAAAAAATTACATTTTCAAGGCATCAAAGAGAAATTTTAGGAAATAAAAATAAGAGGTATATAATGTTTATTCTATGAGATGGAAATTGCCTTGACGACAAATGTTCATACTAGACCGTTATCATAAGAGAGGATAAGTCCATTAGAAACTCATGTTCAAAAATAACTTGACATTTGTGATTAGAAAGCTCACAAAAAAGGATCTACTGGGTAAGAGCAATTTGTAATGTGTGACATATAATATTACATTATAATGAGAATGATGTTATTATGCATAAGAAGGCCAAAAAATGTGGATTAGATTGTAGAATCACCAGAAAATGGACAAAAAGTAGCAAATTCTAATTGTTAGGATGATTCAGATTGAATCTAAATCGATTCTTATCAATTCGGACAGTGTGATCGATAGGGATCAATTGCCCATAACTCGATCATAAAAGCAAAAGGCTCATGGATCAACCTGGCCTCTAGAGCAATTGATCTCGTGTAGGCGATCGTAAGCTAATGAATTGGATTGACCAATCTCACATGCATGATTGATTCTTTTGGCGGTCGATCATAGGTTCATCATATTGTAAATCCAAAATATCTCCAGGTTAATCCTAGTGTCATCTGATCGATCGCGAATAACACTAATTGATCTAGAGCTTGGCTAGATCAATTAAACTTAGACTAAGGTTGATCCCAAATACAAGCTTCATTTATTTTTCAACTTATAAGTGTTTTAATCACTATTTAACAACAAATATGCATCCGGGACTTGTAGGAATCATCAGTTACATAAATTAAGGATAGAACATTTCTTACATAAATGAAATTCAATTTGAAATAAAAGTGAATTGGTATAGAATTATATAGGAAAGAATTATATTATGATTCAAAAACTTAGGTTACATTCAAGAAATGTATAGGAAGTGAAATTTTATTAAATTGGAATTAAAGTAGGAATTATTTTGATTGAATGAGAACCTAGGAAATAAGGACCAATGAGTAACAAAATTTAGTGAATTGACACCAAATATGAGAGTTACCTGGAAAATTTGTGCAACTATTTACCAAAAATTTTTTGTTTTCAAGTATACTGTGAATTTGAAAAGAAATTTCTCATATTCATGAATTTTTACTGTTTCCAAGAGAGATTGGATATGTGTTAATTCAAATTGCTATTATGACAAAAATTTTGGATGCAAACAAATATGTTGAAATGATTTATAATGAATTTACCATTGAAAAAGTTGATTACGTAAACTTTTTATGTTATGATACTTATTGGAATATACACTAGTATAGAAGAACTAGTTTTAATACTTCCACACAAAGTAGAAGTTTTAGGCCCTTCAACTTGAATATTGAAATGTTTTATCATTAGTTCTAATTCCTCGCAAGAATGTTTTATCATTGTTTTGAAATGTATTTTGAGTTATTTTTGAATATTGAAATGTTTCACTATGTTTACATTCTTAAAAAGTAGATAAATCTCTTACTTGACAATTAATTGCTCACAAAAGTTTGAGCTAGGACTTGAGAAGATACATTAGCATAACGTTATTGAGGAAGACTTTGGAGCTACACAGGAGAGCAACAAAAGAAGAGCTATCATGAAAACCAAGCTTAAGGACAACAAATAAATAAGAATTCTTATCTTTTCTCTTTATTGTCTTGTATTTTTTATGTTTGCAATTTGTACAAGGATATTGTCTCTCATTATTAATGTGAATTGCTATACGAATTAGCATTTGCTTGTTTTGCATTGTTTTTTGTTAAATTGTTGTTTTATATGGCTCATGATAAAAACTAGCAAGTGGCTTGGGCCTGGCTGTTGCGGAGTGGAGTTTCATAGTGTAGTTTTTTTAGGTATTTGAATAAACAATTTTTAAAGAGTATATTAAAATATATTTTAAATGTATTTAGTTTTTTATATTTTTGACCTTTTAAATATTTTAAGATATATATTTAATTATCAATAATATATTTTTATTAAATAAAAAAATAATATATAATAAAATTCTATAAATGATTTTAAAAAGATTGTTAAAAATTTTATATTTATAAATATTTTTTAAAATTATGAATTCAGATTGTATTTCAAATATTTTTCAAATATATTTTTACTAAAAACATTTTAAATATCACATACACTAAATTTTAAATATTTCTTTGCATATATCCAGAAAATATAATGTATTTTAAACTATTACATCTTTTATTTGAGTTCATTAATATTTAAAGTATGTTAAATACTCTTTAAGTGTTTAAAGAATATTTTTATCCTAATCTAAAGTAAATAAAATGCTTCTTTAGTTAATCTAATTTTATAGTATTTTGTCCTTATGTTTGATAAATTTGATAATAATGAAAAAAATTAAATATTTTGTAAAAAAATTCTTAAATACAATTCAATTATTAAAGAATCTTTTTACATTTCTTTTTAATCTTATATATATATTTTATCTTTTTAATAATAAATATGTATTTTAAATTAAATATATTGTTTAAAATATAATATATATATATATATGTGTGTGTGTGTGTATTATTTTTATATTTTCTATATTTTGATTTCATTATATTTTCTTTTACATGTATTTTGGAATATGATTTTAACATCGGTAAAAAGGAAATAGGTTGAATCATTATTATAGATTATTTAATTTGTAATAAATATTATTTAGATATATTTTATTTTCTAATAGATATTTTTGAGAAAATTTTTAAATTATTTTACTTTTATGAATTTATTATTATATTTTTCATATTATATATTCTTTTCATTATTGCATTTTTATTTTTGAATTTTTATTTTTTGAGAAAGAAATGTAATAAAATTACATTTTTAGATTTTTTTCACAAAGAATTTTCTTCCACGTGCTTTTTTTATTTTTAGTTTGCATTTTTTGGCCTAATCTCCTCCGCATCACCTCCACGTCAGCATCTTGCTACGTGTCAGCTCATGGGTCCACGTCTGCATTCATCGTTGATCATCCACTTGAAAATATCACATGACATGCACATGACATTTAACAGAGACTTGATCGTTTTTCAATGTCAGAAATCCGCCAGATGCGAAAAACATAAAAGTCAACGTACTGTTTTGTTGGGAGCACCAGTTAGGTCATTAGAATACGACCATGCCGTATTTAATGGGCATAATGCAATTTTCCCCATTTAATTTTTGGATCAATTAGTTCCAATTCAAATTTGACCCAAGCTTGTAGAGTTTGGTTCTGAACTCATTAATTTTATAGTATATTTGATTTATATTTTTAAATTGTATAAGAAATTGTAGTATTTGAGTAGCAATTAAGTCTACCATAATTTTAAAGATCAAGTTAACACAAATATTATAGATTTATTGTCAATCTAAATCTAATTCGTTTATTTATTTATTTGCATCTGACCCACTTTTGACCTAAATTTGAGAAGACTGAATCGGATCTCTTTAATTTCTTATTAAGTTCATAAATTACTACTTTTAGAATAATAAGAAACCCCCAACTTCTTTCTCCCCCATAAATTCATACATGGATACAATCCAAGGCATAGTTTCATCAGATCCTTCCTGTCGTGAGTTCTAATTCGTTCTTTTAAAATAAGTTTTTAAACTAAAAAGTTGGTCAATTTACGAATTTGTTTGAAAAATTTTATCCTATTAATGTGAGACGAGAGCTACATGTTCTTCTACCCAAACTCACCCATGTACGAATCTATCTCCAAGTTGCACATACGACATTACACCTGAGCTGACCTTTGTTCTGCCCCGACAGATATCCCATGAAATCCGCCCCCTTAAGCCTGTCTATTATGAATATAGGATTGAGTGCTGGTCAGAGTGCATTCGACTTGGTGCTATAGCCCTTCTCGCCTTGAAATCATCTGTCCCACAAAACCTTCTGTCCCCCGTCCCAACTAATAAAAATCTGCCACGTTTCATCCAACTAATTTAATCATCAAGTCGCTGACCAAGCCGTTTGGGTGCAGATTTTCTTTCCACAGCCTTTTCCGAATTTTCTGTTGTGGTCATGAGATTCCTTGAGCCGCGTCTGGAATAACTGTTTGTGGGGAAAAAATTGAAATAAATATGGTAAAGGTAGAGGAGAAACGAGAAAAAGTGTTTATTTTAATGGATTTTTTTTTTGAAAATGAGTATTTTTAATATAGAAAATCATCCTTAATTTGCGTCTAAACGAAGCCTTGAAGGTCCTGGTCTGTTCTCTTACCCACGGGGAATCAAAATAATGAAAATTTTGAAATGAGACTTATATCTGGTTGTAATATTTTAATATAGATGAAAATTTAGATTTGTTTAAATTTGAGTATTTATAATGTGTGTGTGTGTGAAATAATTGAATTGTGTGATAATATATAGAAATGTTTTGATAAAAATTCATAAAAGTGTGAGTGTATATGTATATATAAATAAGTATTAATTTGATTATAAATAAATTTAATGGTTGATTTTTAATTTTCTTGTATAGGTGTAATTGAGAAAAAATGAATTTGAATTTAAATAAAAATTGTATTGCTTTGTTAAAATTTTGGTAGATCACAAACCAACCAAAATATACAAACATACATGACATATAAGATGTTAATTGAAACCCATTATTGAATAATATAAAAATAATATAATTTTACTTTTTGAATGAAAACAATTATTTTAATAAATAGTATGCTTAAAATATATATTTTGATTGGATAAAAGAGAAAAAATATTACATACAAAGATAACCAATGCATAACTATAATATTTAATATGAAAGAAACCCTATTTGATCATTTAATGCATTTTCTAAAATATTCTTTATTTTTGTCTTGACCAAATTAAAAATCTATATCGCAAAGTCTTAACAATGCATCTTCTATATCTATTTATACTTATATATTAACGCTAAGAGAATGTTTGTTTCATTTCATAATACAAAAAAACGCACACTATAATCATTATACATTTCAAATTTTATCTCTTTCTTTCTTACCTTTACACATTTTTCAGTAAAATAAACAAAAAACATACCTTTAAAAACATAAACAAAGGCGTAACCTAAATGTCTAGATTTAGTTACACATTATTAAATTATTATAATATTTTATAATTTTTCTTATTTTTATTTCATTTTAATATAATTCTATACTTTTTTTTCTTTCATATTTATTATGCCTTTTTAATTCATTCCCTTGTTAAAGAGGAGGAATTGTGCAAACTGATTGTTTTGGACATACTTCCGCCATTAAAGTTAGATTATGTGGAGAAAAGCTAGGATTACAATTACAGGAGCATGTGTATGTGGATTTTATGTATATACATGATGTGATTTTTCTGGAACATATAAAGCGGAATCAGGTACATGCACCCATACGTGGAAATGGTACGGATTTTATGTCATTATATCATGCATGATTCTAACGAGAATAAAAACTTCGAAATCATAGAGAATGATGCTATTATGTATCAGAAGGCCTAAAAATGTGGATTAGACCAGAGAATCACCAAGAAAAGTGGACAAACAGTAGAAAACTCAAACTGGTAGGACGATTTGGACAGAATCTGGATTGATCCTTGTCTATCTAGACAATGTGATCAATCGGGCATAGCCCAATCGTAAAAACAGAAGGCCTATGGATTGAATTGGCTGCTAAAGCGACTGATCGCGCGAAGGCGTTCGTAAGTCGATGAACCGGCTCTACCAATGTTACACGATGCGGTCAATTCCCTTAGCTATCCGTGTTGCGCGATCGATGGTGATTAATCATGAGTCCGTTGGATAGTAAATCCAAAATATCTGTAGGTTGATCCTAGTATTGTTCGATCGATTGCGAATAACACCGATCGATCTAGAATTGGATTAGATCAATTTGACTTAGTTGACGGTCAATCCTAAATACTGTTGTCTTGTATTTTTCAATTGATTAGTGTTTTAATAGCTATTTGACCACAATATGCATTTGAGACTTGTCGCAATAATTAATTACATAAATCAAGAATAGAAAACTTCTTAAATAGGTGAAATTTAATTGGAAATAAGCACAAATTGGTATAGAATTGTATAAGAAAGAATTATATCATGATTCAAGGATTTAAGTTAACATTCAAGAAATTTATAGGAACTGAATTTCTATTAAATTAGAATCAAAGTGAGAATTATTTTAATTGAATAGGAACTCAATAAATAAGATAAATGAACAACAAAATTAAGTGAATTGACACCAAATAAGTAGGTTACCTAGAAAATTTATGCAATTGCTTACCAAAATCTTTTTGTTTTCAAGTGCACTGTTGCACGTTAATAATTTTAGCCTAATTAGATGATGCCATGTGGCATTTTTTTAGTTTATTAAATATCAATTAAAACAAGAAATTTTCTTATTTACATTCTAGGAATTTAATCAAATATAATTTCTAAATTTAAATAATAAATGAATTGATATTTTATTACAAATGTGACTGTTCAATTAAATTGTAAAACTGTCAAGGTCACTCAATCAAATTATGTCACGTGTTAAATCTTTTAAATTTGAAAGCAGAATATTGTTAATTCAGTAATTAATTTGTAATCATTCAATTAAAAAAAATGATGCCAAATCAAATATTTTTAACCATTTAGATGTTGCCACATCATCAAACATTTATGTTGGCAAAACTTTCTCCAGTTCTATAAATAAAGGTGGCTTCTACAAACCAAAATATACACCAAGCAAGAAGCAGTTTTAAAAGAAATTTAGACTCTCTCTCTACAAATTCAAAAACGTTCTTGCAATATTCAAGGCATTCTTTATAGAGGTTTGTTAGATTTTTGCGTTTGATCCACATTTAAGATATTGAACTAGTAGATTAACGTCATTTGAAACTTCGATTAGTATCAAAAAAGATCAAAGCTAAAAAGCTCCTTCAATTTTAGTTGCGTTTTTCAAATAGCATTCAAGACATTCTTGTAACATTCGAAGCGTTTTTCAACAAGTTCATTAATTTTTGACGTTTAATCTAAAATCGTGGTGTCAAATTAATAAATTAACATTTCCAAGATGCCTAACGAATTTTAAAGAAGATCAAATTCATAAACGCTTTAATAAATTACAAGAATAATCAAGTATTCCAAGTTAAAAGGTGAATCAAAAGATCAAGTTGAAAAATGGAACCCGAAAATTCATTTAATTCATATTGTAATTGCACTTGTACAATTTCTTGTTAATAGAAATTCAATTGTAAGAATTTTGTCTACAAGTTTCTAACATGTCTAGTAGGATGTCTCTATCTCTCATCTCCTTTTTTCAAAGATTAAAAAATTTCGAATGGTTAGATGAAAAGCTAAGTCATTGAAACTCACTACTTCAAGTGCCTCAAGGGCTAATTCTAGAAGAAGCATTGTCACGAGAGGTTTGGCAAGACAGTTGAGAGTCTAGTGATGATGACAAATGCCTTAAGCTTAGAGGATCAAATTGTAGCCCTAACTGAAGTCATTGAGAGTCTTGCTAAGTATGTACTAGAGTAAGACTCTAAAATTTTAAAGTTGATGGTGAAGGTGGACAGTCCTCAGGCTAGCTAAATAGAGAAAAAGCCTTATGAAGGCCATGATGAAGTAGCAATCAAATAAAGATAAGAAGCTTATTGTTGAAGAACTTCTAGTCTTCGTTGATGGTTATATCCCTATTGATTAGTTGAGGGATTTCATTGATGGAGCTATAAAAAGTAAGATTGAAGGGACTATCAAATCATCCTAACTTATGTGAAACCTTATATACTAAAAATTAATAACTTAAAGATGTTAGTAGGCTATCAACCTCCTAAGAACTATTTGATAGGATGGAAAATCCAAAGCAGTTCATTTCATTGGGATTTGCAATGATGCCAAAACATACAATGACCTTTGTGTCAAATAATTTGTTAGTCACTAAAAAGGAATGCCTTCGACTGGTACACAGACTTAGGAACTCTAGTCCGAATCGGCCCACGATTGATTTAAGATTCAATATGCCACCCGTGTGAAGGTTGGTTATACCAGGTGGGTGTCTCTCCATTCGTTGCTGCAATAGTGAATGGGATATGGGCCGCCAGATCTTGAGGCCTTTATGTGAAAGGCTCTCAAGGATAGGATGACGGGTCTGGTGAGCTTCAAAGTAGATGGGCCAGCATAAAAAAAGATAAAAAAGAGAAGAATAAAAAAGATCAAGAGCAATTTCGAGACTTATTCATTTCGAAACGAGATTCTATGTGAATAAGTCTCAATAGAACATTTATAAGCAAGTAAAATTTTGACCCAATTAGAAGTTGCCACGTGGCACTTTGTTTTTTTTATTGTATTAAATATCAGTTAAAATAAGAAATTTCATTATTTACATTATAGGAATTTAATTAAACATGATTCTTTAATTTAAATAATAAATAAAATGATATTTCTATTACAAATGTGGTTATCTAATAAAATTGTGACAAGTGTTAAGGCCAACTAATCAAACCATGGCACGTGTCAAATCTTGTAAATTTGAAAAAAGAATATTACTATTTTGACAATTAATTTGTAATCATTAAATTAAATATTTTCAACTAATCAAACATTGCCACATCATTGAATATTTATGATAGTAAAATTTTTTCCACCCTTATACTTAAAGGCGGCTTTTACAAACCAAAACACACACACACACTAAGTAAAAAGCAATCTACAAACCAAAACACACACACACACACACACACTCACACAAAGTAAAAAGCAGTCTTGTAAGAAGTTCAAACTTTCTCTCTCTATTAGTTTAAAATAATTCTTGCAATATTCAAAGTGTTCTTTATGGAGGTTTGTCTGATTTTAGCATTTGATCTATATTTAAGATGTTAAACTAGTGGATTAACACATTTGAAACTCTGATTAGCATCAAAGAAGATCAAAGCCTAACAGCTCATTCGATTTTAGTTGCGCTCTTCAAACAGCGTTCAAAGTATTCTTGTAATGTTCAAAGCATTTTTCAGTAAGTTCATTAAATTTCGGTATTTGATCCAGAATTGTGGTATCAAACAAAGAAATTACATTTCCCAAAACCCTAGCTAATTTTAAAGAAGATTACATCCATAAATGTTTCAATAAATTGCAAGAACATTTAAGTCTTTCAAGTTGAAAGAAGAATTAAAGTGATTAAGTTAGAGAATAAGCCCTACAAAAATTCATTTAATTTATATTGTAATTGTGCCCATACAAATTTTTTGTTAATAGAAATTCAATTACAAAAATTTTGTCCACAATTGTGATTTTTAAAAGAAATTTCTCCTATTCATGAATTTTTACTGTTTCCAAGTGAGACTGGATGTGTTAATTCAAATTGTTGTTACAACAAAAATTTTGGATGTAAACAAGTGTATAGAAATAATTTATAATGAATTAACCACTAAAAAAGTTGATTACGTAAAGTTTTTATATTATGACACTTATTGAAATGCACACTAATGTAGAGGAAATAGTTTCGATCTTCCCAAATGGGATAGAAGTTTTGAGCCCTTTAGTCAAGATTATATTCTCTGTTTCAATTAGGGTTAAAAATTAAGCCATAAAATGATTTATAATAAATTACCATTGAAAAAGTTGATTGCGTAAAGTTTTTATGTTATGATACTTACTAAAATGTATACTAATATAGAGAAACTAGTTTCAACCTTCTTAAGAGGGGTAGAAGTTTTGAACCCTTTAACTAGAATTTTGTTAACTTCTTAATTGAGGATAAAGATTGAGATAACTGATAAGGTTCATGTGATATTTTCAATCGAGGTTAGAAATTAAACTCATATAACCCTTTTAATTTGAATTAAAGATTGAGTACATTACTCTCATAATCAAAGTTAATGATTAAGATAAGCGATAAGGCTGCACATGTCTGTTATTAGTTTGAATTAAATATTAAGATCGTGATTAGTGGATTCGGTATACAAAATATCCAAAATCCCTTACTTGATTAATTTCTCACAAATGTTAAATCCTTTTTGCCAACGACATATCTAACGTCGATTATACTTGGGGTGGGTGAAACACAAGACTAGGGATCGGTGGATCTTGACTTTTATTGATTTATTAGATAGGAACACGGTGATTTAACTTAATGACTTTTCCTGCGGTGGTGTGTTTCCTACTTGCTTAAGAACAATTATCTTGTAATTGGTGATTTTCAATTGTAATGCAATGATTATTATAAATTAGACACTCTTATGATCAGAGTTTTAATATTTTTTAAGATAATTATCCTAAAAGTACTGCTACGTTACGTTTTCAAATTTGTGACGTAACAGTTTGAGCTGAGACTTAAGAAGATGCACTAGCATGCATTATTGTGGATGACTTTTGAGCAAAACAGGAGAGCAAAGAAGCAAGAGCTATCACAATAACCAAGCTTCAAGACAATAAAAAAATAAGGATTCTCATCTTTTCTCTTAATTGTCTTGTATTTTTTATGTTTGCAATTTTTACATAGATATTGTCTTTCATTATTAATATGAATTGCTAAATTTTCAATTGGGTACTTATACGAATTAGCATTTGTTTGTTTGGCATTGATTTATGTAAAATTGTTGTTGTAAATGGTTCATGATAGAAACTAGCAAGCGAATTGGCCTTGCTGTTGCGGCGCGGAGTTTCATAGCGCATTTTTTTCAGATATTTGAATATATAAATTTTTAAAGAGTATATTAAAATATATTTTAAATGAATTTTTAGTTTTTATATTTTAGCTTTTTAAATATTTTAAGATATATATTTAAGTATGAATAATATATATTTTATTAAATAAAATGGATAATATTTAATAAATTCGATAAATGATTTTAAAAAGATTGTTCAAAGTTTTTATATTTATAAATATTTATTTACATTATATATTCAGATTGTATTTCAAATATTTTTCAAATATATTTTTAGTAAAAACATTTTAAATATCACATACTCTAAATTTTAAATATTTCTTTCCATATATCTAAAAAACATACTGTATTTGAAACTATTACACTTCATTATATGTGTTCCTTAATATTTAGAATATGTTAAATATACTCTTTAAGTGTTTAAAGAACATTTTTATCCTAATCTAAAGTAAATAATATGCTTCTTTAATTAATCCAATTTTATAGTATTTTTTCCTTATGTTTGATAAACGTGATAATAATGAAAAAATTAAATATTTTAATTTTTTTTAAATACAATTCGATTATTAAAGAATCTTTTTACATGTCTCTTTAATCTTTTTTTTCATCTTTTTAATAATAAATATGTATTTCAAATTAAATATATTTCTTAAAATATTATATATATATATTTTTATATTTTGATTTCATTATATTGCTTGTTACATACGTTTCATTTTAACTTTGGTAAAAAGGAAATAGATTGAATCATTAATATAGATTATTTAATTTGTAATAAAAACTATTTTAGATATTTTTTATTTTCTAATAGATAATTTTTTAGAAAAATTTTAAATTATTTTACTTTATGAATGTATTATTTTTTGTTATATTATATGTTATTTTCATTATTTTCTTTTTTATTTTTTGAGAAAGAAATGTAATAGAATTACATTTTAAGATTTTTTTCACAAAGAACTTTCTTGTGCTTTTTTTATTTTTGGTTTGTATTTTTGGCTTACTCTCCTCCGCATCACCTCCACGTCTGCATTCACTGTGGATCATCCGGTTGACAATATCACGTGACATGTGCGTGATATTTAACAGAGACTTGATCATTTTTCAATGTCAAAAATCCTCTGGACGCAAAAAACATAAAAGTTAACGTGTTGTTTTGCTTGGAGCACAGGTTCGGTCATCAGAATGCGACCATGCCGTATTTAATGGGTAAAAAGCAATTTTCCCCGTTTATTCTTTGGGTCAATTAGTTCCGACCCTTGGATCTGAACTCATTAATTTTATATTAATTTTGAGTTATATTTTTGAATTGTGTAAAAAATTGTAGTATATGATGAAAAATTAAGCCATATCAGAATTTTGTAGGCTTGAGTTTAGATAGATATTGTAGACATACTGTCTATTCAAATTTGACTATTTTTTTTGTTGCATTTGATCCAATTTCAACCTAAATCTAAAAAGCTTGAACCCAATTCCCTTAATTTGTTATCAAGTTCATGCAGTGTGCTCAAGTCGTGACATAAATTTCTACTTCTAGAAAAAGAAGAAATCATAAACTTTTTTTCCCCATAAATTCATAAATGAATGCGAACCCACCAAGGGATAGTTTCATCTTGTTCTTGTTGTCACGGACTCTAATTTGTTCTTTAAAAATCAGTTATTAATGTGAAAGGAGAGCTACTTGTTCTTCCACCCAAACTCGCACATGTACGAATCCATCTCCAAGTTGCACATACAAGATTACACTTTTGCTGACCTTTATTCTAGGTCGCTCACAGGGGTATCTGCCACTAGAGATAGCCCATGAAATCCACTCCCTTAGGCCTACTCTCAAAATGTCTGTTACGAATGTAGGATTGAGTGGCTGGTCAGAGTGCATTGGACTTACTGCTATAGCCTTTCCCGTTGTCATACTTTCAAAGCAAGAATTCCAGCCAAAGTGACTCATGAAAGCATCTGTAGCTATGGACCAGAATTTCCACTTGTGGTGCCCGATTCTTGCAAGCTTTCTATCACATGCTTGGCTTGATTTATGATTCTAATGCTAACTTTTGAATTGACTTCCATTTTAATGATTTGTCTTAATTTGGAAAACAATAAAATCAATTTTATAAATTCTCATGTCGAGTTTCCAAACTCCTACTCAGACCACAGAATTTTTTTTTGTCCACATAAAGCTTTCACTACCACAAATTAAACGACCATAGTTACACACCCACACCCACACACACAGCAATTCGTTTGTAAAGAATACTGAAAAGTATGAGGGTAAATGGGATAAACAAAAATCAAACGAAGTCACAATTTCAAGATACACCTCCCAATACAAGTTCTACATAATTACAATTGAAAGGTCACAAAAGTTCAGGATTTACACTAGCACAGCAGAAGAACCAGAAACACTACCAGGTTTGGGATCACTGGGTCTGGTGATATGTGCGATGAATGAGTCCAACTCCCGGCGGGACGTCCCGCCTTCCTCCGTCGCCTCTCCCACTATGGCAGCCAAATCCTTTGCCCTCTTTCGGATCTCGTCCCCCTCTTCCGATGCCATTAGTCTCCTCACGGCATTCTCCACGGTTGAAGCTTTCACCAGCTCGCCTCTCTCTTCCCACTCCCTCACAACCAGTCCTACTCTCAGCAATTCTGTCAGCAGGAGAGCGTTGGTCGGCTGATCCGAATGCATAGGCCAGGTCGCCACGGGCACTCCCATGGTAATGCTTTCGATGCAAGAATTCCATCCGCAGTGGCTCATGAATCCACCGGTTGAGGGATGAGCCAAGATTTCTGGCTGTGGAGCCCAATCTCTGACCACCATTCCCCTTCCTTCTACCCTTTCTTCGAACCCTGGTGGAAGTTCCGCTCTTCGGACTTCTCCGACGAAGATATCTGCTCTGTCGGCTTCCCTGAGCACCCAAATGAACTTCTGCTGGCTTTGCTCCAATCCAAGCGCCAGCTTTCTTATCTCCTCATCTGACAGCGCAGTCGTCGTCCCGAAAGCAACATAGATAACGGAGTTCGGATCTTGTTTATCGAGCCACTTCAAACACTTGAGTCGGTTATACGATTCCTGAGATGATAACAACAACTTGGCGGGGAGTATTGGCCCGATCGCCCAACCCTTCCTATTCCTTGTTGCCTCTTCCTTGTCCAGCAAGTCCAAGTAAAAGGGCTCTATCAATCGACAGGTGTTGTAGATGTCTCCAACTCCGAGCTCCAGTGCCTCTGTCTGTAATCTAAGAAAATTCTGAAGCCCTTCTGATATACATGTTAAAATTGGGGGCAACTCTTTGAGATCTCGTAACGGCAACGGTTTGCCCATTTGTTCGTACATCGTTTTGGCCAGACAAAACGCTGAAACACAGTTGAACATGTACGATTCTGCGTTGGAAATCGAAGCGATATCCTGAACCACGAAGTTTAGGTGGTCGTGGATAACGACAACTCTCCTGTATTTAGAAGCCAGGCTTCGCATGTAGTCTGCGAGCGGTTGGCGTAGGCTCAACGTGGCGTCCCAGGCGGGCTGGAGATGCGAGGGAAACTTATTTGGTGAGTTGGGATTCGGAGGGGGAGAGGCGAAGGGAGGAATGGGGAGATCGTGGAAATGGATTCTAGCGACGTCGTGGGGGTTCAGGGCGTTGATTCGGACTTTGGCCTGGCGGATGTGGACGGAGATGCCGACGTAGTGAACGGGAACGCCGTAGGAGGATATGAGACAGGAGAGCTGGAGCATCTGGTTGAGGTGGCCTTGAGCTGAAAAGGGCACCGTTATTACAGAAACTTGGGATTCCTCTGGGCTGATGACGCCATGGTTGTTTTGGAGGTCGCTAAAGCTGGCCATTGGATGAAGAATGTTCGAGGAGCGTTGCTCCATTTACTTCAAGATAAATACAGCTAGATTTTTTTTTTTTTTTTATATTTCGTTTTTCCTGAGTACTAAGGGACGTTGCAGAACAGACGCATGCTTTAATTCCATTATCTGTGCATCTATTTTTCTCAAAAAAAAAAAATACTGTAATAAATATTATAATGAAGGTTTAAAACAATGAATGTGGGCACCTTTTGCTTTGATAAAAATATTCATTTCTTATTTTATGTTTTTGTTAAAAATATTCAAGTGTGCTGTCACATTGCTTTTATATTAAAATTTATAAGAATGATTGAATAATTAAATGTACTTGCATAGAATAAATAATGTACTTTTTTAATTAAATTTGTATCACTTATTACTTGCTTCATAAAATAATAATAAAATTAATATATAAATTATCTTCATTTTTTGTATTTCACATTTTTTAAAAATATTTTAAAAATATTTTCATATTACTTCTATGTTAAAATTACAAGTAAAAGTAATTAAATATATAACTGTAGAAAATCAAAGCCAGAATTGTCGAAGAGCTAAAAGCACCGGAACCAAAATTACTATATAACAATGTTTTTAAAACTTGATTGGTCATTTAATTGAAAAATTAACTAAGTCATGGGTAATCAGGTTAGCTGGTTTAATCGTTTTCAAAAAATTAATTATTTTAAATTATATATAATATGATTTATACACATATAATATATTAAAATAATATTATAAAATTAATTCATGCCCATCAATTAATATATCAAATGATAAGCTATACATGTAATAAAAAAATTAATAATTCAATAAATATAAAAATAAAATATTATAAAAATATAAAAGAAATTAAATTAAATTCAAAGAAAAATGTAAATATTGAAAAATGAGTTTAGGAAAATGAAGACAACATAATTAACTGAAAATTTTTAATTTCAAGATACAATATTTAAATTTTCAATGATTTAATTAAAAAATATATAGATAAAAATTATAAAATAAGTACAAGTTAAAAAAAGGTTGGCGATACTTTTATTTAATAATAAATTATTTTGAATGTAAAAAAATTATAATAAGATATAAAAATATTTTATTTATTTTTATGTATTTAAAAGATTAATTTTTATTTTTAAAAATTTTTATCAATAAAAATAGTAAAATCTAATTTTTTGATTAGGTTGACGAGCTCAACTCAATTTTGACCCATTTTTGATTGAATTTAATTGGTTTACATTGGTTTAAATGGTGATCAATTTTTTGGATGATCCTAAAAACATTGCTGTATAATATTTGATTTTGGTTCTACTTTATTTCAAAATAGGAACCGGCAATCACAACCATCAATTTTGACACCCTGGCCGTGGCTACGTAATGTGAGTGGTTGATTTGATGGTAGAGTTGTGGAGAATCAATCATAAGCGCACGAGCTTTGAAGCTCATGTATGGTCCTCAATTATTGAGGTGCTTTATCTATCTTTGTGACTCCTGTTGTGGATTTTGTTCAATTCCTACGTGAGGATGTAATTTACTTTTAATTCAAGAATAATTTTTGGAGATAAATATGTCTCAAAATATGAGGTGTAATTTGACTTAGTAGTAGGATAAGTTGATTTTTATAAGGAAAATATGTCATTGATGATGTGATCTATCTATACTACACGTTAAGGATATAAGGACAGTTTTCTCTCAAAATTCTTTCCAAATTTTAATTTGATCTCTCTCTCTCTCTCTCTCTTGTTTTTTTTTTTTTCCTATATCTTATGTTATTAATGAAATACAATATTATTTGTTCATTTATATAATTATACACACATGTCAAATTTGCCTTTTATATAACTAAGATTTGAAATTTAATTAAAGTTGATGAAGAAAGAATAGTTAAAAAATTTTGAATGCCATGACCATGTTACATGTGAGGATAATTTTTGTTGTATTTCGGATATTAATTTAGGAGCATGCCAATATGTCACTATTAACGTGAAAAAAATAATTATATATTTATATAGTATATAAAGTTTCACAATTATTTCTGGACGATGTGGTCTTCCTTTTCCTACCATGATTGAACCAAGATGATAAAAAAATAACTGTACAATTTTGTGTGTGTGTGCGCGTGTCACTATCTACGGTTTCCATCTCACATTTTCCAAATTTCCCGTTTGTCCATATAGTCTTCAAATAATTGATTCTGTAATGTGATCATTGGCCTGCCTCAGATTCTTCGTCTGTCCCAAATATTAAGCCTCATAATACTAATCCAACCATTTTTCTCCTCAACAAGAGAACAATGAAATATTAAGGCTAAAATTCAATTTTTGTCATTTAATTATGGTCATTTAGCATTCTTATCCTGTGCCATTATTACCGGTGACAATAATTCTTCTTGTAGTATACAGAGATCTACGGATATTTGTTGACGTTGCGGTTTGCCTACTCCAATTATGATTGATCGTCATGACAAATTTTTCTTGGGATAACACTGCAGGGGATATAAAGTAACTATATATATATATATATCACTATCTTCTGTTTCCATCGAACCTGTTTTCCTACGTTTCCCTCTGTCCGTATAGTCTTCAAAAAAATTATTTCTTTAATGAGATTATCAGTCCCAAATATTAAGCCTAATACTAATCCAATCATAATTCTACCATACAAAAGAACAAATTAAGGACAGATATCAGATAATACATTGCCAGAAACAGATCAGTTCAAACATGAATACAATCCCGGCGGCGGACAGTTTCATCTAGTTATGTGGGCAATGAAAGTGTCCATTTCCCCTCCAAATTCTCCCCCTTCTTCTATTGATTTGCTCACGGCATGGCTTAGCTCCTCAGCCCTTTTCCTGATCTCATCTCCTTCTTCTGATGCCATCAACCTCTCCACAGCATTCTTGATCACAGACACTTTCGCCACTTCCTTCCTGTGACTCCACTCCCTCACAATTAGGCCTATTTTCAGAACTTCTGTCAAGAATATAGCATTGAGTGGCTGGTCAGAATGCATTGGCCAGGCTGCTATAGGCACTCCCATGGACATACTCTCCAAGCAAGAATTCCAGCCACAGTGACTCATGAATCCACCTGTGGACTTATGTGCCAGGATTTCCAGTTGTGGCGCCCAATCTCTTACCACAAGTCCTTGTTCCTGCACTCTTTCTTCAAACCCTTCAGGCAATTCAATCCTTCTGCTCTCTCCGGCAAATATGTCTGCTCTGTCCGCGTCTCTCAGCATCAATAAAAACTTGTTCTTGCTCTGTTCAAGTGCCATTGCAAGCTCTCTGGCTTCTTCCTCTGTGAATGAAGTGGTGGTTCCAAAAGACACGTATATCACTGATCTAGGAGCTTGTTTGTCAAGCCATTCCAGGCATCTGTGCCTAGTTTCTGCGCCGGCAGTTGCTCTAAATTTAGACGGGATGATCGGTCTGAGGGCCCACTGCTCCTTATTCCCACTGATCTCTTCCCTGGTCATTAGATCAATGTACGTACTATCTATCAATCTGCAGGTATTGTGGATGTCACCAGCCCTTTCTTGGATGCTATTATTGACTATGAATTGGAGGACTACCTCCGGAATTAATTCCTTCATAGAAGGCAGATCTTTTGGTGCTCCCTTGACTTCGAATGGCTTCCCTGCTACTTCCCACAGTATGAAGAAGAGGTTGAACGCCGCCAGGCAGTTGTATGCAAAAGCCTCAGCATTCGGAATTGATGCAGCATCCTTGACCGTCTGAGATAACAACCTGTCATAAATGATGACAACCCTTCTTGTCTTCAAGGATAGCTCTTGTACGAGCAAGCTAATAGGTTTTCCAAAGTTCATATAGGCTTCAGCGGCCGGCGCTTGGTGCACAGGTATCCTGTCCGGCGCGTTTGGATCAGGATCAGGGACTGCTATTGGAGGAGTAGGAAAATCATGGAATTGGATCAGTTCCATGGCATCAGGTCTTATGGGTTGACACCGTAGCTTAGCCTGGCGGTTGTGGGTGGCGGAGCCAAGGTAGTGAACGGTAAGGCCGTAGGAAGCGATCTGGGCCGAGAGCTGCAGAAGCTGATTGAGGTGACTTTGGCATGGAAGGGGCACCATGACCACAGCCACTTGATCATCATCAGATGCTTCCATAGTTCGAATGATTTTTGAGATAGATGTAATAAGGGAGGTGTGAAGAGTCTACTGTTGATATAGTTGGTGTAAGAATTTTGTTTATATTCTTGCGAGGGCTTGGTCTTGTCGCTTCAATTTCTTGATGAAATCGTCCCTTTCATTCGGCCGATGGATGCCCTTTTCTCCTTTAATTCGGCCTAGCGGGCCATTTTCTTAGAAAGTCTTGGAGTAATTTTTGCTCCAATTAGTATACGCCGTCGTGGGCTCAGCAGTCATTTCAGAAGGAAAGGGTTGGGCCCAGTCTGTATTTATCCTAATCTTGTGATGCAGTGATTATGACAAATCCAGCTCAGCTGGCATCGCATTGAATAGATGATCACAACTCTCTTGGCTTCCGTCGATGCACACGGACAAGGGGTTCCAGATTAGAGTGGCAATTAAATTAAGATTAGTTCAAAGTTGCCGGCAGGTTGAGATAATGAGTGCTTCAAACAAATTGTTAATTCGAATCCAACTTTTGACTTGAACTCGGGAAAGATTAAGTCAAACTTACTAATTTTATAGAAAATTATAATTTAAAAGTGACAATCAAATCACAAAATAGTTCAGAGACACAAATATTTCAAATAAGTGACCAAACATGCCTATTTTCCAGGTACAACTCAATTTCACTTGAATGTGCAAAAGTTGAATTGGAATTTAAAGCTCAGTTCAAATTTATTACTTTCATATTTTATTCAAATCTATTCATGAGTTGCGATGGAAATTGCTACTCCAATTCCAAATTATTATATATGGAAAGAGACAATTTTTATTACAAAATTTTCTATTCCAATAATTCAATGATTGTATTTAATATTGTCCTATAATGCAATGCTCCCCCATTATCTTGTATGGCAATCTTTCTAGTCTTGTTGAGATGGCGACCCTATGTACAATAAATTCAACCTGCACTTTTCAGGGCAAGTGTACCTCTCTCTATATATATTATTAAGATATTCGTTTGGATTTACTTACACATTATAAATTTACATTATTATCTTTAGTTAGTAAATTTACATTATTACCCTTAATTAACATCAAACTCACTCAAATATAATTATTAATATATCATTACTTATTTTTTATATACTATATATCTATACTTATATTATCATGAAAATAAGACCTTTTTCAGCAGACATTATAAAATTCTTCATCTATCTTTAATTAATTTCTTTATTTTTTTAATCATTTTTCTCTTTTCTTTTCTTTTATTATTTTTATTTATTTTTCTCTCAAATTATCTTTCTGTTCAAATTCTTATATATCTATTTTCTTATTTTAAATATTCTTCACACTATTAATTTATATCTATACTATATTATTGTAAAAGTAAGACTTTTTGGTTGCAAATTATAAAATTACATAATTTTTATTAATATTAATATTAATTTTTCAATCCTTTTCTTTTTTCTATTTTATTTTTTCCCAAACTTTTTCTCTTTTCAAATTATTTTTAGTTTTCTTTTTTATTATTAAAAATATTATTTATATTTTTAATTTTAAAAAAATTTAATTATTTAAAGAAAAATAATTTTATAATCTAAAAATTAAATTGCACATGCATAAAGTGTACCACTTTTTTTAGTATATATAAGTTACCAAGTGGAAAATGGTGTCAGGGCAAATGGAAAAAATAACATATATTTATACTGTATTATTATAAGTAAAGATTTTGTTGATTGCACAAAATAAAATTACATAATTAGCTTTATTTTAATTTTTTCCACCATTTTTCTTCCTTTCCTTCTAACTTATTATTTTTAGTGTATTTTTTTAATTCTCTTTCTTTTTAAATTATTTTGATCTTTGCTTATTTTTTATTTTTAATATTTTTATAGTTTAATTTGAATCTAGGCTATATATATTAAATAAATAAGGATTAGTCGTATGATTTGTAATTATTAAAATACTGTTAATTCTTTTCACATCTTCTCTCAAATTTCATTTATTTCATTTTCTTACTATTTTTGATTTATTCTATTTTAATTTTTCTTTGCACTTGTTTTATTAAAGTTAAGACATGATTTTAGTTTACTATAATGTTTTTAATTAAATATTTTTTATTTTTATCTTCCTTCATTTTATTTTTATTTAAATTCTATACCTTTTCTCTTATATTTTTATATCCTAAAATTTATTTTTTTCCATATATACTTTTTAATTTTTATAAATTTTACAATAAATAAAATATTATAATTTATAAAAAGATTTTTTTCATGCATCGACTATCCCATCACTACAAGTGCAGTTGTTGGGTTTAATTCCTCTTATATTATTATATCGCAGAAAGCGAGATAAATTATGATTCATAATTCTCTATGGTGTCATCCTAGTATTTTAATCTTCCAACAGAGTATTATGTATATTGAACTCGTGCAGTTGTTGGGTTTAATTTCTAGCTGTATCGGATTTGGTTGTTAAATGGATCTGCATCTGCTAAATGGGCTGTCCAGACATGCGTCCTTCAATTGGTTTGCAAACTGCAACAAGGTTGATAAATGAGGACTCCACGATAAGGGATCTTAAGTCTACACATGACAATCAAAGAATCTATTCAAACAATAACAAGAAAACAAAAGAAGGGAAAAAAATCAAGTGCCTGTGCAAAGTGAAAAGGTAATCAATCAAAACGGAGAAAGAGTGAAGGATGAAGAGTTTTTTAGCAAGCAAGAATGGTTTAATGTTCAATGGTAGTGAGTAAGGGGATGGTATGGGTGTAGATCGTCAAGGCGGGTCCAATTCAATTACTACATTTTTTCTGAATTTTCAATAAAAACCACAAGAAACCCAAAACAAGTACATCCTAATCTAAATTTTTCTGTTGTATCTTTTCCCTTTTTGTACTTTCTTTACTCATCTCACTCAATTAATAGAAGAAAGAAAAGAGTTGAACTGGGAATGGGTTCGAGCGTACTACCTAATGGGTTATAATAATAAACTATAGAAAAAAGAAAAAAAAATGTAATGAAGACTACCATCTTCAAATTATAGACACGGATGGTTTGGAGGATCTTGTAGCCGTTTACTTTCACTATTTCATATTCTTGGATTCTTGTTTAGCGTGTTTAATTATCAAGTTGTCTTTCTTCCTCCAAAATAAATATTTTTGTTGTTACTTTCTATTGTCATATTGTTTTGACGTTCCCATAACCACTAATCATAACTTAACATATATATATATATATATATATATATATATGCCTCACGAAAAATAGTGTAATGAAATGAACATGTCTATGATGCATGTAGGTAATAATCTTTAGGCAAGTTAATGTATTTGACTTTGTTACTGATCCCTATTGACTCTTCTTGTTTGGTTCAAGTTTCATATTCATTTATCTCCTTGTCCCACAAAATCAATTGCCTACATAGTAAGTAGAGGTGTAACTTGATTCATGACTTATTTAGAGCCGCTAAATTGACTTGGTACATGGGAGGAGATGTTATGAAAAGGTGAAGGAAGACAAGAACTCTAAAGCAAAAATGTTTGGATTGATGAATGGAATTCCCAGGATCTTGTATTCTGTGGGTATTAATTTTTGGATTCTTTTATTAATAATTAGTTTAATTGTATTTTTTTGGTATGTTATTCTGAATTCTCTACTAGGTCTTTTAAACTCTAAAATGATTTTACACTCAAACAATTTATGTACTAGTAAGTAACATGTAAGTACCTATATTGAAAATTTAAATTCTTTAGATAATATATAACTCACATACAGTTAAGTTCTTACTTTTGATATTTGCATGAGTCATGTATTCTTACTTGTTAGTTTTAATCTAGAAATTTCACTTTTACTATTTTTTTCTAAATAAAAAAATCAATCTAAGTATAGTCAAAACTTAAAAAGTATTGAACACACAAATAAGAAAAATAGTTGTGGCCAAGACTTAGAAAACATTGAACACACAAACAAAAAACACAAGATTAAAGTATCAATCAAAAGATTCCAACAATTAAATATAACCATACAATTACATGTCATCAAAAAGAATTAAATTATCTACACATGGTATTCAAAATAATGCAAGACATAATTTTATTCGTTATATACAAGAACTCAATAGCAACCAAAATAAGGGAAAAGAGAAATCGTCGTCTAAATTATGCGTCTTGAATTTGTTTAGCCAGACAATGCTTCGATTTTCAACTCCTATCCTTGAATTTTTTCCAAAAATAAAAGAGAGTTTTCCTAACTACAAGAAGAAAAAAGGGGCCAGCATAACTCTCTAATTCAACGTGGGCTTATGTTGTTGGCAAGCTAACTCATTGTTCTTTCACCCAGTAAAATTTCAACCTGAATTGGACTCTTCTCCAAAACATGGTGGATTTTCAAAATTGTGGCTAAATCCATTGTTTTCAATTGTTGAACTGTTTAAGTTGGTTCAATTTCACTAAGTAAACTTACCTTCAAAGTTTCCAACCTACATCATAACCAAAAAAATACCTTCATTAACCATAAATATGCATAAATTCAATAAATCAAGCTCAATTACCAATATTTACACATATGTGCAATTAACGCTACCAAACATTTAAAAAAAAAAAAAACTCAAAGTTTCTAGCTTTAATTACACAGAACACATTGGACAAATAACTCCTTTTTGTCGGGTCATCACCTAGTACCCTTCTTAAGTTAATGCAATTGACTTTCTTACTAATCCCTATTGATTCTACTTGTTTAGGTTTAATTTTCATTTTCATTTTTCTCCTTGTCCGGCCAAATCAAGTAACTTCCCTTTTTATTATTAATTGAACATTATAACCTTTAGGCAAGTTAAAACACTTGACTTTCTTACTAATCCCTACTTTCTACTTTCTACTTTCTAGGCTTAATTTTTCAATTCCATTTTTTTCCTTGACCGACCAAATGAAGTACCCACCCAGTATCCTTTTATTATAATTCTACATTTTTCCCTTTTCCTTTTTCAACACAGCCACCATTGAATGGTCACAAGAGCTTGAAACCCTTGATGTCCTCTTAAGGTAAAACGTCTCAAACCTTCAAGCCCTAATATTTTCTCAGGCCTTCGTTTAAAGGTATACACAAATGGCACTCTCCATCCATAACGAATTTTTAAACACCAATTCTTAGTTTTTTTTGTGGTAATTATCAATTTCATTTTAGTTGTATGCATGTTAACATTCAATTATTAAATTGGGTGAAACCTTAATTTCCATGTAGGGCATGAAACTATCACTAGAACCTAGAAATATAAAAAATATTTAAGTAATAATTCAGTTGATACTATTCTCAACGTGATTTACATCCTTAATATTAACACATATCCATATATTGACTCAATAAATGGGGAGATTCTGTTAGATTACACATGCTTGCTGTTAGCCCCCCTAGCATGTCAAGTGCGTTTATCTCAATAGGCATGCAAGACGGATCCAATGTCGATTGTTGACATGGTGTGGTATTTAAAATTAAAGGTAAAGATGTGATAATACTGCAGTATATGTGTGCATGGTAAAGTAGTGGCATACACTGTTCGTGTGGAAAACTTGATGCGTGATCAGGGTGTATGTAGGCTTGGTGTTGTGTGTTCTGTGTGTCGAGTGAGTAGTGCTGTGCGTGATGAGGGACCGGTGATGAGCGCCATGTGCTACTCACAACAGTATCATCATGTGTCAAGCGTTAGGTCGATCAGTAGCACTAAGTTTTAGACACACGTTGGCCAAGTGCATGCAAGGACTAACCTTGGTGCGGATTGGTTGCAGTCATTGTCGTGTAATTATGACTATATAGGCGTGTTGCTGCTGACAGTGTCAGGTGACTTGTCAGTCGGATTATGTACCTACTTGTGGTTGATTGCGTGCTAAGCATATTACTATGATGCTGAAGGATGGCCTATGGTGTGCGTAAGGTTACTGAGACTTGCACACGTGCGAACCCAACAAACACCTTACGGTTACCCAACAATGTGCACCAGGAACGTCAGGTGGTGTCGAATGGGTTTTACACGCTTGAAGAATGAAGGATGAGGCTGGATGCTATTGAGCATGTGGGTTTAGACATTGGGTGCCAAAATAGTTGCTAGCCGTTAGTTGTCTTGTGTAAGACATGTTATTCGGTTTTTGGGTATATTCAGGACAAAAAGATTACCTGACCACTTGGCACACAATTGGATCTATGTCTAAAGGCCCTAGATAGGTGTCATCCATGCTGAATCCTTATCATCCTAATAGCTGGAGATGTCAATTGTACTTTTAGGCTTTATATTAAGGTATTTTGAGAGTTAGCATAGTTTTGATGAGAATTGTAAGTGTAAGCCTTCTTCCTTGTATGTAAAATTGAAAAACAACATATAAGGCTTGGTGTTGACCTTTGAATACTATGTTCTACCCTTGCTTTGCTGCATGCCGTGTGCTGTCCTACATTGTCATGTGCCCATCATATGCGTTGTGGCTTGCAATCTTAAACCTCTGCCCCTATACATTAATTCTATCCCTTACTTTAGTACAAGTGTGTGAATGCTAACTAATTTAGAGTGTAAATTAGTGCTGCATGGGCGAAAAAATTTATACAGTGTTTTGACCCTGCGATTGTGGTATTAAAGCTAGGTTGCGTTTGTGTTGTTGCAACTTTTGATCTAAAAAATTGCCTTACAGAGTATGGAAGACCTTCAGGCATGAGTGCGGGTAGTTTGCCCCCCAACAAATTAGGTCCCTGATGGAAGTGTTGAGCCAGTTGTATTGTGCGGTGGATGATCCATTTGCTTTTGTGGAATTAAGGGTGACATCCAATGCCGAGTACCTTAGGATACTTGAAGATACAGTTACTTAAAGTTTAATACAATCAATTTAGAATTGGCTGTGTTGAAGTAAGCTGTCGACAATGGCACGATGGATGACTGAGCTGTTGTCTCAAAGGTTAAAGTCTTGGAACCTAAGTCTTTCAATGGTGCCTGTAGTACAAAGGAATTGGAGAATTTCCTTTAGGATATGGAAACATATTTTTAGCCACTGCGTCGATGCTGAAGCTGCTAAAATTTGACAAGCCATTTGAAGTACACGTTGATGTGTCGAGTTAGGCAATTGGTGGCATGCTAGTTTAGGAAAAGCACCAGGTGGTCTTTGAAAGTAAGAAATAGAAGGAAGTTGAGATGCGGTACAACACTCATGAGAAGGAAATGCTTGTTGTGGTGGATTCCTTTGATGTGTGGAAACACTATCTCTTAGGCACAAAGTTTACAGTTGTGTTCGACAATGCGGCCAACACGTACTTTCGAACCCAAAAGAAGTTATTTCCTAAATAGGCTCTTTAGCAAGAATTCTTGGGAGAATTTGACTTAGATTGGGTGCACAGGCTAGGAGGCACAATAAGGTAACTGATGTCCTAAGTCAAAAATGAGTTGAAGAGTACGTGGTTGCGTTTACAGTGTTGGAGTCTGATTTTATGGATAAAATCCAACAAGTTGCCTAAAACGCTACAGCCTACTAAGACTTGATGAAGAAGGTGAGAGCTGGGCATCTTTGAAAATATTAGATAGAAGATCGCTTACTATTCGCAAAGGGCTAACAGGTGTACGTACCCGTTGGGTCGTTACATCGGGTGTTGCTGCGGGATACCTATGACAATTTATGGGTTGGATATCTGGGTATCGACAGGACTTATGCTTTATTGTCTCATAGATATTATTGGCCCAAAATGAAGCATGATGTGGAGGCGTATGTGCGAACTTGCCTCGTGTGCCAACAAAACAAGTTAGAGAAAGCAAAGGAAACCGAATTGTTGCGACCGTTGCTTATTCCAGAAAGACCATGATAGTCAGTCTCAATGGATTTATTGTTGGCTTTCAAAATGCGAAGGGTATGGCTTCTATACTTGTGGTTATTGATTGGTTTCTGAATATGGCATTTTTGTTGTTGTCTCAAATACATGCCCTGTTGAAGTTGCTATTGAACTTTTTTTCAAAAATGTTGAAAAGTATTTTGGTATTCTTGGAGACATTGTGAGTAATAGGGATACCAGGTTTATGGAAATGTTTTGGACTTCCCTTTTTAATATGTTGGGCATGGAGTTGAAGTTTTTGACAACTAATTATCCTTAAATGGATGAGCAGACGGAGCATGCCAATGCGCTATTGGTAGAGTAATTGCAGCATTATGTGATGACTAGTTTAAAGAACTGTGTGGATTTACTTGGTGTGGCCCAGTTATGCTACAACTTGTAGAAGTCGTTAACAACCAGAATGAGTCCGTTTGAGTTGGCCTACGGACAACAGCTATTAATGCCATACGAAGTTGCTGTGCAAAGGATGGATGGCAAGTGCCTTCCTGTGTATCAGTTTACTCGTGGCTAGTAGGAATTGATTGATAAAGCTAAAGACAACTTGGCTAAAGCGCAACATTGGATGAAGGAGTATGCTGATGCAAGTTGAAGAGATGTGAGCTATGAAGTTAGGGAGAAAGTGATGATGAAACTCACCTTACAAATCTAGAAAAAAATTAGTTCTAAGACAATGCATCATGGGCTGATTCCAAAGGATGATGGTCCCTTTAAAATTGTAAGCAAAGTTGTACAAGTTGCTTATTGGTTAAAGCTACTAGATAGATTGAAAATTCACCCCACATTCCATGTAAGCTTCTTGAAGAAGTTTAATAAGGATGCTGATGATCCAAAAAGGTGGAAAGCAAAAAGAGCCCCTCAAGTCATTCAAAAGCAGTTTGAAAAAATAGTTATGCATATTTTAAATCATTAGACACTTGGGCAAAGTAAGAAGAATCAAAGGACCTAGTTTTTAGTGCATTAGAGAGGGGAATTCGAAGTTGATGCTACATGGGAGAAAGATGTGAACTTGTGGCAATTTTAACATATTATTGATGCATATTAGAAATTTGAGAAAGACAGCTCTGAATCGATGAGGGTGTTGGGTTCGTAGAGTGAGGGAGGTCTATTAGCCCCTTAGCACATTGGGTCTGTCTGGCTTGGTAAGCATGCGAGCCAAACCTAATGTTGAGTGGCAACATGATGTGGTACCCAAAATTAAAGGTAAAGATGGAATAATATTGCATTGCATGGTGAAGTGGTGGCGTGCATTGTTCGTGTGGGAAACTTGGTGCGGGACTAGGGAACATGCAGGCTTGGTACTATGTGTGTTGTGTGTTGGGCGAGTAGTGTTGTGCATGACAGGCAATGGCAACGAGCGCTATGTGTTGTGCATTGCAATATCACCGCGTGCTGGGCATCGAGTCGATCAGTGGCACTAAGTCTTGAACATAGGTTGGCTAAGTGCATGTAAAGACTGACTTTGGTGCTGATTGGTTGCGAGCAATGTCGTGTAATCATAACTATGTGGGCGTATTGCTATCGACAATGCCGGGTGACCTATTTGTTGGGCTAAGTACCTATTTGTAGCTGATTACATGCTAAGCATGCTACTATGATGTTGATGGATGGCCTATGGTATACGCAAGGTGGCTAGGACTTACACATATACAGACCTGATGGACACTCGATTATTTCTCGATAGTGTGCACTAGGAACGTTAGGTGGGTGCCAGATAGGTTTCGCACGCTTGACGAACAAAGAATGAGGCTAAATGGATGCTATTGAGCATGTGGGTTCATATATTGGGCACTAAAACAATTGTTGGCCGTTAGTTATCTTACGCAAGACATGTGAAGTGGGTTTTGGGACAGAAAACTATCCAGCCACTTGGCACACTGTTGGATCTATGTCGAAAGATCTTGGCCAGGTGTTATTCATCCTAAAATCCTTATCATCCTAACAATTAGGGACGTCAATTGCACTTGTTGACCTTATATTAAGGCATTTTGAGGGTTGCATGGTTTTGATGAGAATTGCAAGTGCAAATCTTCTTCTTTGTATGTAAAATTAAAGAATAACATATAATGTTGAGTGTTGACCCGTAAATACCATGTTCTGCCTTTGCTTTGCCACACGTCGTGTGTTGTCCTATACTGTCGTGTCCCCATTGTGTGCACTGTAGCTTACAATCTTGAATCTCTGTCCTATACACTAATTCTGTCCCTCACCTTAGTAAACGTGTATGAAGGTTGACTGATTTGGAATATAAATCAATGTCACAAGGACAAAAAATTTTACCCAATGTTTTGACCCCTTAACACGGGCCATCACGGGCACATTGCGTTCATCTGTCCCCGTCAAACTACGTGATCCCAAAAACGGTAGATGGAAAAAGAAGGTGTAAATCAATTTACAGTGAAGCTGGCAATACATTACTCAGGGACTAAGGGCACCAGCTCTTGTTATTTCGGAAGGAGCGTGGGCGGTGGATTAGATTAGAATACAAATATTTTGGACAATTCAATTACTTTAATTTTACCTGTCTCTCTTCCAAGTTTATAAGCTCTCACTTAATTTCCATTCAAACTCACGAAGGATTGACACAGAACTATTAATTTTGTTTTAAGGTTCAAGTCTTATTTTGAGTTCTATAGTTTACGCGTGGCAATGAGAGTGCTTTAAAAATAGGCGAGTTGGATTGAAGTACTCCTAAACAAATTTTCAATAGGAACTTGATTTGTTCGTTCTTCTGGTCACTCTAATTTTCGGTTAAACCTATAAAACGTCAACCTAGATCCATTAATTTTGGGTCAAGTAGAGTTGCTTAAGAAATTACCACTACCTTTACACTTCATGCATGCCAGGGTCCATTTCGAGCAAATGAATATAGTACTTCTGTTTGGCGTGAGTTCATCTACGCCTCACCATTTGGTCCTACCAAAATCAGATTTTGAGATCCAGAGTCTAATTTTTGTTATCCAAACAATGTCTGCATGTCGACAGATATTTGTCACTGCGCCATGTGTCTCAATCTGGGCCATGCATGGAAAGTGTACTTTGTCCAAGTGGTTCACGTTGCCATAAATCTCGACTTTCTTGAATGGAATTATAATCAAGAACATGTTTACGTTAGGCTTGTTTATTTAGGGTGATTTAGTTTGATTAATTAATTTGTTCATACAAATTATATGTTCATTTAAAGAGATAATACTCATAATAAAACACAGACCTAGTAAAATAATTTATTCCACTAAATGTGATAAAACAATTCTATTGAGTTGGTATATTTGATATTTTATTTAAAAGATATTTTTATCCCACAATATGATAATGACTAATATTTTTTTTATAACCTTTAAAATTAAATATAATTTTTTGATAAGTAATTTAGTTTTGTTGAATAAATATCAAATGGAATCGTATAGTAGACATTACTACATTGATTTTTTTAAAAATATAAGTAATAAATAAAATATATATAATTTTTTTAAAAAATTGAAGTGAGGGTATCTTGCATAAACCAAAGTAATCCTATTAAACAATCCAACTTAACGAACACATCATTCAAATATCCCATGATTAACTTATCATTCAAAATAAACTTTAGTACTTTAATTCTATAAAATAAAGTGAACATGCCCTTTGAGTGATAATATAGGATAAATAATTTTATCTAATCTAATTAAATTTTCACTTTGATTAATTAAATCCTTTGATTAAATAAAAGTCCACTATTAAATTATAAAATTATAGGATAAATAATCCTACATGAAAATCATGGTTAAATAATCAAGGGATTAGGAATTACATATATACCATTCAAATTACTACTTTAACATTAATATTATTAATTGAATAATATCCATAGTCAACTTATAATGAAAAAATAAATATAATCAGTTTAATTAGTCAACCTTAGTAAACATGATTATTAAACATTAATTAATTCATATAAATTTTTTCATCATTCAAAATAATCATTTGGTCTATTTGTCCTACAATTTTATAATTTAATATTGAACTCTTATTTCATCAAAAAGCTCTAATCAATCAAAGTGTATATTTAATTAAGTTGAATAAAATAATCTATTCTATATTATCACTCAAAGTGAGCATGCCAAAGAAACATAGTAATTTTTGATAATGGAGTAACGAAATACAGTAACGAAGTTTTTGATAATATAACTCAAGCATGCATCTACATAATTTGTCTGCAGTGATGGAAGTCTTCCTGTATTGTCAAACATACCTATGTTTCAAATAATTTAGATATACTTTGTTGTATATCTCTCAAGATTAACGAAAAATAACATTAGAATGTCTGACAAGTCAGATAATTTTGATATTTTATCAAACCTTGGACATGGCTCTTCCTCAGTGAGGTTGTACTAAGTGCACTTGATTATCTTCAGTTGTGAGTGTTTTGTAATTTTATATTTGCATTACTTGTAAATTTCTTTTATTGGCTTTCAAAATTATGATTGCAACCTGTAATTTGACATGTAAGATTGGTAATAAACAGTACAATGAAATTTATTTATGACGAATCAATGCATACCATATATGCAAAAGTCAAAATAGAAGAAAACATAGTAGAATCAACGACACAGTACTAGAAATTAATTACAAGCTAACCTACCTAGTGATATGAGAAATGAAGGCATCCAACTCCAAGCTTGTCGCACCACCTTCAGCCACCGCCTCTCTGACGGCGCCGCTCAATTCCGCCGCTCTCTTTCTCATCTCCTCCCCTTCTTCCGACACCATCAGCTTTCGGACAGCGCTCTCCACCGTCGAACACTGCACTATCTCGTCCCGACGGGCCCAGTCCTTGACAACTACGCTGATTTTCAATAATTTCGTTATCAATATTGTATTCCTAGGTTGGTCGGAGTGCATCGGCCAGGCGGCAATCGGGACTCCCATGGAAATGCTTTCCATGCACGAGTTCCAGCCGCAATGGCTCATGAATCCACCAGTTGCAGAATGTTCCAGAATCTCCAACTGCGGCGCCCAATCTCTGACGATGATTCCCCTTTCTTTCACTCTCTCCTCGAACCCTTCCGGCAGTTTGACTCTTTTGACTTCCCCGTTGATTACATCCCCGCTGTCGGCTTCTCTAACAATCCAGACGAACTTTTGCTCGCTTTTCTCCAATCCCGTGGCCAGCTCCTGGATTTGCTTCTCCGGAAAAGTTGTCGTTGTCCCGAAAGAAACAAAGATCACTGAATTCGGGGCCTGGCCGTCGAGCCATTTCAGGCAACTGTGGCGGGTATCTGAAGACGATCCTTTGTTCGTATGATCACCTGCGCCCGACTCTGTATTCACAGGATTGAAAGGCCCGAGAGCCCATTGCTTCTTGTTGCCGCTAATCTGAGGCTTCTCTAGTAGCTCAAGAAACGCACTTTCTACAACCCTGCATGTGTTGTAAATCCTCCCAGAGTTCAGGCGCAAGTATTCGTGCTGGTTGCCAACAAATTTCACGAATTCGGGAGTGAAACACCCTTCCAGGGACGGCAGATCTTCCAGGATTCCTGGGTCGACGTGGAAAGGCCTCCCCAGGTTCTCCCACAAGAAGAAGAAAATCGTGTAGGCCGATACGCTGTGGAAAGTGTAGCACTCGGCGTTGGGAAATTTGACAAAATCCTGAACCACTGATCCCATCAGAGAGTCATAAATTATGACAACTCGTCTGTTGGTGACACACATACATCCGATCAGCTCGGAAACGGGCTTGCGGAGGGCCGACGAGGCGTCGAACAGTGGCTGGAGATGCGAAGGAAACTGGATTGACGCGTTGGGGTCAGATAGGTTAGACTGAAAACGAAGTGACGGCAGCTCATGAAAAATGATGTTGGAAAGGGATAGAGGGTCCCATCCGTGGATCCGCCGCTGCGCCTGGCGGTTGTGTGTGGCGGTGCCGACGTAGTTGACCGGCACGTGGTGCGCGGATATGAGGCGGGAGAGGTGGAGGAGCTGGTTGAGGTGGCCTTGAATAGGGAAGGGCACCATAAGCACCGCCACATCTTGTGATTGTTGGAAGCCATTGGAACCCATCGAGACGTGGATTTTGTTGGATTTCTTGTTTGAAATGCCCAAGCGTTATTAAAATCAACACGCTATTTATATTAAATGACATTAATTTTTTTTTACCTTTCTTAAAGTGAGATTTGATGAATTTCGATATCCTTAGTTATGTTTGGAAGGGGGTTTCTGGTAAGAGATGATATTTGGTAGGAGTTGTATTGAAATGAGTAATAATTTAATTGTAAGATTTTAAAATTTAAAAATTCTAATTAATTTAAAGATACATGTGTGTACGTGTACATATATATATATATATTATACAATAATGATTGGATGATATGATAGGATATAGAGATAATAATTAGTTTATAAAGTATATATGTGTGTGTGTGTGTGTATAAATGTGACTGTGTATATGTATAAATATAGGTATTAATTTGGTTATAAATAAAAACAATGATTAAAAAGTAATTAGTTAGTTATATATGTGATACAAATGAAATTTGAATTTGAATTTGAGAGAATGTTTGTTGAGTTTTTGTTTGGAAGTGTAAATTGGATAAAATATTGAAGGTTGAAAAATGGGTTCCAAACATCACGCTAAGAATTTAAAGGCACAAACAAATAACTAAACATGTCTGTTTCATGAAATTGTAAATCCATAATGATTATCTTTCTTTATCTATACCACATAAGAGTTTAGCTATAACATGATTACTCTAAGTAAATTTACATAAGTATTCCTCTTTAATTTAATATATAATAATAAAATTAATTTTATACTATGTATCAAGAGTTTAGCTTCAACATAGTTATAATAAGAAGATTTAGATAAGTTAAAAATGATTGTCTTTTATTATTACTACTATTACTAGTAAAAATAACACACTCTATGCATGAGCAAAATATATTCATAAATTATAAAGTTATTTTATTTTAAATAATAAAAATAAACTTACTTAAATTAAAAGTATAAAAATATTAGAATATTAAAATACAAATGAGCCAAAAAACATTGAAAATGGAGAATTTGTAAGAAATCATAAATAAACATTGTAATTTAAAAGAAGAGAGAAAAAGAAATGGTAGAAAGAAATGATAGAAAAATAAATAAAATTAAAATAAGGAAATTGTGTAATTTAACATTGTGCAACCAAAACTCCTTATTGCTTTATTTATATAGAATAGATAAATTAAAAGAAAAGAGAAAAAGAAAATGGAGAAAGAAGAGGATAGAAAAAATTAAAAAAAATCAAAAAAGGGCAATTGTGTGATTTGTCATTTTGCAACTAATTATCCTTATTAACTTAACAATATAGTCTAGATTATTATTACTATTATCATCGTCGTCGTCACCGTCATCATCATCTTTCTTCCTTTTCATTATTTTTTAATTATAATATTTTTTAATTATAAAAAATATTTAAAGATGCTAATATATACTAAAATAAATTAAACAATTATTTTTTGATTTTATACTATATGAATTTGGGTACACACGCCTAGGGTGTGTCAAATTATTAGTAATATTATTAAGAGTTTGAGGGTATTTGGGTTTTGTATTATGACTTTACATAATTACACTTAATCTATATTATCTAACAATATCTATACTATATTTATAGCTAACCTTGGATATTTAATGTCAAATTATAAAATCATCATTACTTTTATCTTTTGTCTCTTTAATTTTTTTTAACTTTTTTCTATTTCTTCTTAATAAAAATTTGAAAATTTTTCTCTCTCTCTCTCTCTCACTTTGTCCTCTAATTTATATTCTTCTCTTTTATATAATTTTTAAATATAGTATAAATAATTTCATTCTTATTATTAAAATTCTAAAAAATATAAGAATTTTATTTTTATTATAATTAATAAACTTAATTAACTTTTTAATAAATATACACACACGTAGAGTACGTAATTTTTACTAGTCTAAATTATTTCTTTACTTAACATGGTTAAAGTTTTAGGAGATAGTTGAAAACTAAATAAAAGTTTTTATGCTTTCTTTTTTATTATTTCATTTAAATATGATTATTAAAAATTAGTGAAATATTGTTATTCCTATTAATCTAAAGGATGAGATTATAATTCAAAGAATTATTTTGAATGATTAAAAAATTTGCAAGGATTAATTAATCCTTTACAATTTTATTTAGTAAGTTTGACTTAAGGTAGATTACATTTAGTTTTTCATTATAGCCTTATTATGCAAATAATTCAATTGATGATGTAGGGTCAAAATAGTCTTTTGAATAAAATTTAAAAAAATTATAAAACATCAATTATTTTATCATAACTTTCAAATAGGATTATTAATATTACATTTTATAATTTTATATTAGTATCTTAACTTATTAAGATCTTTAATCAATAATGAGAATACGTAATTCATTAACTTATGTAAAATTATCTATCCTATTAACAGTGAATATGGCCTGAACTAATAATGGCAATCACTATCAAGTACACTTGTTCAAACACTTGCAGTACCAAACGAAAAGCATGATTTAATGAATTATCATGATTTGATTACTACAACCTTATTGTTGGTTATAAACATCTTGATATGTATTCGACAACCTGCAAGTGTTAGTGTGTACTAAAACTATTACGTGGGAATAGAAGATTTTGGGCTGTTTGGGTTAAACCAAATATAAGATAATCTTTTTAAAATTAAAAAAAAAAATCCCAGTGGGAAATTCAGAAAATTTGAGGTTTTATCAGATTTTGGGTTATAGACACACACACACACACACAAAGTTATTTTCGTAATAACAGCTATTTATTGAAAGTATTTTTCTGCTATCTTTTATTTTGTCTTCCTTTTGCACTAAATCAAATTGAACCTCACGGCATGATTGGATGGAATGGTTATTCTTATATCCATTATTGATCCTATTATTGGTATAATTGATTATGAAGAATCATTATTCTATTGTAAAACTATGAGAGACATTCATTCTATCCTATCCAGTGGCGTTAACTATTCTCTATAAATTGAAAATGAATTCTTTTTACATAATTAAATAAGTTTGCTAATTTTAAATTTTACTAGATATGTATCAATGAATATTACATATTATTAAATGGATTAAATATTAAAAAATTTATATGTAAAAATAGGAATACATTTGAATTACACAAACATACACATATAAAATTAAATATATACATATATGTATGCATACACACTGCCAATAAACATATATAATATTCTATTTTATCTGTAATATTATTAGAGTATATGCGAACGATGTAAAATTTTTATTCAAAAATATGCATCCACGCATACACATGCATATTTGCACATACCTGAACAACAACAACTATTTATATATATATATATATATATATACACACACACACACATATATATGTATATGTATGTATGTATGTATGTATTAATATAATCTGATATATATCATATAAATGTATTAAATTAATCTTTAACAATGATATGAGCATTTTAAAATATAATAATTATTTACACACAAAAAATAATTACAATAAAATAAATGTTCAAATATATGTCATGTTAAAAGTGTTAGCGTTAATTATATTATTTGTGAAAGCAGTTAATATAAATATTTTAATCTATATATTTACCATTTCATATAATCAATATCAACATATAGATAAAAATAAAAATAGATAAATAATTAATTTACAATAAACAAGTTAATCAATTATTATGATATTTAGTAATATCAATTATATATACCACTCAAGTATATGTTATTTATACAAATATATATATTTTTGTATATATACAATTTAACTATTGTTACATGATATTAATTGTTATAGTAATATTTAATATTTATAAAATTCCACTACTAGAAATCTGGCTTTTTGGCACGGCTTTTCTGTAAATGCCGTTCCAAATTTAATTTGGAACAATTTTGGAACGGTATTTTTTCCGTTACAAAACGGCACGTTCCAAAAATTTGGAACGGCTTTTTAAACCCGTTCCAAAAATTTGGAACGGCTTATAAATGCCGTTCCAAATTTGGCACGATTACAATAAGTCGTTCCAAATTTGGCACGGTTACAATAAGCCGTTCCAAATACATACGTAGGCCACAGTAATTGGATCTGCATTGGATCGGATTCGGGACGGAAATTTGGAACGGTTTTTTATTGAAACGGTTTAGAGACGGTTTTGATACGGAACTTTGGAACGGTTTTGGCACGATTTATTTTAGAACGACTTTGGTACGGTTATTTTTGGTACAGCTTTGGCATAGTTCATTTTGGAACCATTTTGGAACGGTTTTGTTTGGCACGATTCATTTTAGAATGGTTTTGATATAGCTATTTTGGAATGGCTTTGAATGCATTTTTTACAAATGTATAATAATTGAGAAGGATCGTTTTGGACGTAGAGGCCCTTAAAGCACAATTAAGCATTTCATTCACCATGGACAATAACAACACTTGTTTAATGAAATTTAGCTCAAACATAAACCAAGTACATTATTGAAAAAATGCTATTTAAGACTCAACCAAATTTCTGAAAATAAGAAAGAATATTACCTTGAAATGTAGTGTATATAGAATACTAGCTTACCATGAACCAAATATTAGCAAGATCAATCTTCGATAACTTGACGATTTTCACGGTTTGGCAAGTTAGAGAGAATTTTGGGACGTTGAAATTTCTGAATTGAATGAAAATGAGGGTCTGTTTGGAGATATATTAAACATTTTGGAACGGATTTGGAACGTTAAGTGGAAAAATACCGTTCCAAATCGAAAAAGGACTCGGCGTTGCCACCGGCGTCGCAACGAGGGGAGGACGGCGCGCCGTCGGGCTCTCATCGTCGCGACGACGGAGGAGGACGGCAGTTCTAGAAATTTCTGGACGCACCGTCGTCCTCCATCGTCGCGACGACAAGGACAACGACGCGCCGTCGTCCTCCGTCGTCGCGACGGGGGGAGGACGGCGCGCCGTCGCGCTCCCATCGTCGCGACGATGACAGTGACGGCAAGGAGAATCCAATATCTGTGACATTGGAACGGATTTGGAACGGCATTTAATGCCGTTCCAAATTTGAAATTTGAAAATTTGAAAATTTGAAATTTGAAATTTGAAATTTGGAACGGCAATAGAAAGCTGTTCCAAACTCCTGAGTCAAATTTGGAACGGCAGTCATAAGGCCGTTCCAGAATTTGTTCCAACATAATTTCCAAATTGGAACGGCTTTAAAAAGTCGTTCCAAAGTTCGAATTTGAAATAGATTTGGAACACAAAAATTAGAATTTGGAACGGTAAAATAAAGCCGTTCCAATATTTAGAACGGCAATGCTAAGCCGTTCCAAACGTTGGAACGGCAATATAAAGCCGTTCCAATATTTGGAACGGTAAAATAAAGTCGTTCCAATATTTGGAACGGCAATGCTAAGCCATTGCCGTTCCAAATGTTGGAACGGTAATGCAAAGCCGTTCCAATATTTGGAACGGCAATGCAAGCCGTTCCAATTTTGGAACGGCAATATAAAGCCGTTCCAATTTTGGAACGGCAATATGAAGCCGTTCCAAATATTGGAACGGCTTTATATTGCCGTTCCAAATTGGAACGGACTTGGAACAATTTATTAGACTGTTCCAATTTGGAATGGATTTGGAACGGACTTTTTGTATAATATTATAAATATTCCAAATTCGTATCAAATTTGTGCCAGATAAGAACGATTTTTTGGAACGGCCGAAAAGCCGTTCCAATTAACCAGATTTTTAGTAGTGTTCCAAGACGTATGTACGCAATCTCAGTGGGACTTACTGATATATCTCAAGGACCACTAATTAGTAGAGGAATAGGATATGTTTGAAAGTCCCTAAAATTACCCACATTATTGCACGCACAAATTGCACTATCATCTCAAAAAATAACCATAAATCACTCGCATTCATGTAACATCTTATTCAGTAAATAGGACAGCCTAACTAAAGTGGAAAAGACCCAAACCCCTACTGATATATATTCAAAAGATAATAAAAGGAGACAAGTTGGCCACAAAAAGGAAAAGTTGCTTCGGACAGTAGCTCAAAGAAGAAAAACATGCATCTACTGAAAAGTGGAAAGGCTGGTGATATAAATAATTATATAATGTGAGGTGATCGTTTAATTATTAGGAATAAGTGTTGTTATTTCTGCATATGTATGCATTAAATAATTTACCAAATAATTAGAACTCAACTTGTCTTTTCGTGCTGATCCAAACATGTGTCTAGCAACTTAACAAACTTAATCCAAAGGTAGTGCGCATGCACATTCACGTCTACACGTTCCACACGTTCGATTTAGGACAGGGCAGATGTCGGCTGTTATTTGTTTATTTTTAATTTAGGAGTCTACTTCGATGTTTGTTAATTTGAAATCCATTTTAGTTCTTAGCTAAACAGATAGGTACCGACATCAAGCTATAATGTGGCCTGTTGACGTTGGTGTGGTCTGTTGTCCTTTCCCTGTATATTGTGTACTTCTGTAAATTTAAAGCGTCACTTTTCTCTTATGACAACTAAAGAAATTTTTATTGTAATACCAAAAATGATCAATTTAATTTGAAACTTGCAGTAAGGAAATACGACTAAGTAAATATTTTATTTTAATAAAACATGAATTCAATCCAAATTGATATTATTCTGACGAACCAGGCAATGGCACGCGTCCCTTACTCTTCAATTACTTAATACTTACAGAAGGTTGGAGATGGACAACTTAGAGGGTTTTGGCTGAACTTATTTTTGAAAACGTATCATATTATGTATGCAGGTTATGAGATATTTTTATATCTTATAAATTCATGAATTTTATTTTAAAAATAATTTAATAAAGTGTTTAAATGTTTTTTAAAAGACAATCCTATAATTCAAACTCATTTGGGAACACGAATAAGCGGGTGCATGTGTGTTAGAACAAAGTGTTTGAATAAAAATATTAAAATTATTTTATAAAATTTTGTTATACATAATTATATCTTTTTGGTGTACTAATGGTAAAAATAAGTTAAATATTATTAATATAATATGATTAGAAACTTTATGTACTCTTTAAATGTTTAGAATAAAGTAATTTATCAAAAATTTTAAAATAAGTGGAAAAGAGCCTACTTATCCTTAAGCAACTTTTAGATTTGATCATCTTATATTTTTAACTTATAAATTATTTTATTAAACATTTGTAAAAAGCTTATAAATTTGCGATTATTTTTTCTTTCATGATGATGGTTTGTTTGAACAATATATAGCTACTAATAAATGGACAAAGCCAAAACGGTAGTTGAAATTAAAGCCCACTCGATCGAAAACAAAGTTTTCTACAATACTCTACTAATTGATACAGTAAAATGCTTTACGAAATTAAAATAAGGATAGGTCTTTGTATGTATAATTAAGACATTAAGGTTTGGACAGAACCTAGGAAAGTAATATTGTTTCTGCAAAGTGCGAGGCAATGTATTTTTTTTCCCCAAATTTTATACAATAAAACACAAACTTTAACCGATGTACTTATCACTTTTTTTTTTCTGTTTTTTTTCTTATTTTTTTATATTTCCAAAAAATCACCCAGAAAACTAAGAATATATAGCCAGCCCTTTTATTTTATTTTATTTTTATTGTCCTCGGGCTTCATAGTATTATCTGTCGAGAATGATGTTATAATTTATCTTTAGAGCCCTTCCAACGAATAATAAGAGATACATATAAATGTAGCTTTTTAAGTGTTTAAGCTTTAAAAATTTAAATACATGTGATTTGGGTGGTTGTTATACTGAATATAAAATGATTATAATATTAGGTTCTAAAAAATTTGAGACATCTATCTATCTATCTATTTATCTATATATATATATGTGTGTGTGTATGTATATGTATTTAAAAAAATTTTTTACCCTGTCGATCAACCCAAGTTCTACTATTTGGTCCCTCTTTTGGGAGTTCTTCTATTTTGATTGACTTTTATTTAAAGTTTTTTTTATAGGGTTTAATATATGTCTATATATTTATATTTATATGTTTGGTCATTCTTCCAACCTAGGTCGAAGGTGCATTTTTTAATTCTTGATAAGCTCTGCTTTTGTGATTCTGTGAATTCCTGTGTACCAACATAAAATTATAGTTAGCATGTTTTTGTGCACCCTGAGTTCCTCTCTTAAAACCTGAAATAAATAATTTAAGGGTGAATTTGAATTGATTAATTTCAAATTCATCATAATTATTTGAATAATTTTACTTAACTCAAATCTTTAAATTCTCTTTTTAAACAATATTTTTTAGTTGCGGAAGATTTGTAATCTTTTTTATTTTAAGTCATTTGAAATCATTCCTTCAAATATTATCTCTCAAGCCAAATCCTTCCATTCAATTACAACTTTAATTCTTCACTTTATTGTTTTAACTCCATCACCTTGAGTACATTATACAAAAATTAACAAAAAGGACGAGTGACATACAGATGGATTGCATTGCATACTAATTCTCTTGGATGGACTAATATCGATCACAAATTCGCAAGCATCCTATTTTGTAAGACACTAAAACGACAAAAACAGAAACGAAAAGACTTTCTTCAATATAACGCAACTGATGATGAACATAAGTGATGACAAACGAGTAAATCTTCATAATGGATTTGGTTGCTCCAGCCGACATATGTATACCACACGTTGGCCGACCTGTCATAAAAGCTAAAAAGCTTCGTAGCCCGCAACCCCCAGAGTCAAAAATTTTTTTCCAATAAATAATGGTCTTTCAAAAATTATTGGGACATCGTCTGTTCCAAAATGGATTCAGTTTCTAAAAGTGGAATACATACGTACATACATATATTTATATATGAGTAAATCGCTTTTTGATTGTAACATATTAATTGTTACAGCTTTCTTATATATAAAAATATTATTTAAGCGTGCATGTGACATGGGCATTTATTCTTTATCGTACTTGTTATTGTCGTGTTGCTTAGTTGTGATTATTTGGCACAAGGTCTAATGGTTCGTGTGGATTCTTATTTGGCATATGATGTGGCAGACTGAATTATATGGAATTTCTGTAAATATAATGATCTATTTTGAAACCAGTCTTACGTGGAAATTTTCCTTATTAAGATTGTTGGCCTTGTAATGACTCCTCTTATCATATTTGAATGTATTTACCAAATTTCCTGAACATTTTCTGAAGACTACATGTGATTATTTTAGATAAGATAATTTTCCTAATCGACAAAGATATGGTGAAAGATCTTATCTCATCCAAAGTGTGTCCAGTAAATTATGACTTGATTTAGAATTAATTATCACATCTTATCATTAAAGAAAGATATTCTGAACTAACAAAAAAATTGTAAAAAGAGGGAATAACAGATCTGTTACACCAATTATCCCTACATAGTAAGTAATGGATTCTAGATTCGAGATTTTTTCTATCATTAAATGCTGATATGTGTGTGTGTGTGTGTATTGTGTGTGTGCGCACGAGCAAGGATGATTTTAGACGACCAAAAGTATGGGAATACAAAGTCAAACTCACAAATGGAAAAAAACACATTAAGAGAGTTGGAGAGAATTCACCAAAGAACATCCTTGAGAGAAAAACAGTTGTGTGGCCAATACATTGAGAAAGAATTATCAAACACCCATCCAAGTATATATTGGTTGATGTATCAACATTTTTGGGAGATGTGATCCGCATTCAATGTTGGAGTTGAGATCAAGAGAGAGTTTTGTTTAGAGTAAGAGTCAGGGAACTTGTCAACAAGAAGATCTAAACCGTAAATGTGTCAAAAATTTGAGAGACGAAGGAAGTAATTTTTTAGCTAAGTATACATTTGTTAAGATATTTAGTTTGTCCCATCAATTATTGTAACAATTGCTACTATAATTTTTTTAAATGTGGCCCATAGATATAGGGGGATTATATTTCAACTGCATAAACAGTTCTTAGCGTCTCTTTTTTTCAAATTTTTCGTCCGGTGTGTGCATTTACTTCAATTATTCCAACAATAGCTGCACTGACTGTCACACCAACAATACTATCTTCACGTTGCCTTTACAAAGTCGGCTCGAATTTTGGTCATTTCTCGTTTTTCAGATCAGTATCTGATTGGTTATATCTGTGTGTAACAAAAACTATTCAAAAATTTAGAAATTCAATCTCCATTTAATAAGTCATTTATTACTTCTATTGAAATATTATATTTTTGTGAGGTTTATGGTGTATATATATTCGTTGCAATAGTATACCGTACAAAATGAAGTTAACAAAAAAAAAAATAAAAATTATCTCTGACATCGAATCAGGTCATTATTCCAAATACAGCTGAAGTCAGTCAAGCAACTTGTGATACCAGTATACAATTCGGATTCCGGGAGTTCAAATTAACTCTCCTTGATTCCTTCTGTTTTGACTTCATGGTACTTATCCAGTCAATACTACAAACAAAGCAAGTCATTAATAGAAAAAAACAGCTTGGTGTTGATCGATTTACTTATCATTGTCTGATCTTATTCACTAATCTTGACACTACACATACGCATACGTAACTTTGTATTATAGGCGATTGTTCATTTGATGCTTACTGAAAATGCAGTCCCACAATTGAATTAAATCCAAGTCCAGGATTGGTCCACAGATATGTCATATATCATGAGTTGACAAACTTAGGGCTGATGCTGGATTAGTTTCAAGTGGGGCTGAAGTTGAATTAATAGGCTAAGTTTTTTAAGATGGTTGCCTGATAGAAATGAAAGTTTGAAGTTGATGAGTCTTTGCCAAGATAGCGTGTGGAATGGGCGTGCCTATCAAGGACAGAAAACAGCTAACTGATCATGTCAAGACAATAATGGGGAGCCAAATTCGATACGTGTTTTCTTTAAGAACCCAATCTCAATCAAATTTCTCTGCCTCTTTTCTCCTTCCCATCAATGGAGGATGGTCTTGTCACTTAACAAAAATTAAACAAAGGCTAGGCGCAATAAGCAAATAAAAAAAATACCTAACAAAGGTAAAATAAGTTCTTATGGCGGACATATAATCACGAGGATAGGAACTAATTCAGAAGTGACTAAATCTTGGAGATGAATACAATTACGGTGTCTCTTAAGGATATAGTTGGCAGGTAGAGTTACGTGCTTCTGTAGAATTACCATAATATGATACCCTAGGCAAAGCAAGACGCGCGTAAAGGTAAATTACAATAACTCAAGTAAACATTTAATGAAAACTGCAACAATATTGTGTATAGTATTTCAATAATTCAAAATTAGTTAGAAGTACCTCTAATAGCAATCATAGATGCACCCACTAGTAGTAACATAAATTAAAGAATATCAATATTTGTTAACGCAGTTTAAACCTTTACTCTTACATTTGTAGGCATCAAATTAAAATTATTTCACTATCACAATCAAAATATAATGAAACATAAAGTGAACAAAAGTCACACTTCTCACACAAACACTACACTTTCTCTCAAGATGATCGAATAGTTGAATGCATCAAAACACTCCTATTTGTGCTTAATTTGAGTACCCTTAGGCTTAACTCACACACGCAGAATTAATTTGTATTATAATAATGCTGTTCACTCACTTTAAATCTCACAAGTATAAGATTATCATTTAAGGAAGCTAGCACTTTCACGACTAGTAATTGGAGTCTTCTCAGGTTGCTATTTACGTTGAGGATAATCTCTTATTTATTATTGACTTATGGAATCTAAACACTCGTGGATAACCATTGACTTCTACAAAGTCAACTGCCTCAGGCATCTCAATAATGTTGCAATGTCACTCAAAACATCATTATTGAATTCAAGAGTAATCCTATTGTGATGCATATTCAATAAGGACTTAAACTAATCTAACTTCTACTCATACTATCTATGTCTATGCTCTACAATCACCAGAATTCTTCAAACTTCAATAGATGTATATCCAACCTCAATCAATGTGTAGTAGTTGGTCTCGAAGAATTATCAAACAAATTTGTCCACCTCATCATCAACCATTAAAAGTACAGGTTTGATTGGAAACCAATAGTTTTAGATTAAGTTGTATACAAATGTGTTAATAAAATTCTAGTAACAATTAAGAATATTAATTGAAATTCAGATGCCACTAAAATCAATTCAACTTGGCCTTTCAAACACTCAAAACCTTTAAAAAGAAAACACTCGTTGTTATCACATAAGCAGCATATTTTTTCTATTATGTTTATAATGTGTAATGTCTCATGCTGCTCAGAACAGATATTTGTTGTATTTCAAAAATTAAAAAGGTATTTGCAATAATCATGAAGACAACTTTAAAGCTTAAGTTTTTCTCTAAATTGGGAGCCAAAGTTTCAGGTTAGTTTTTATGTTTTTTTTCCCCTCAAAGCACATGTTACAATCATAACACTTTATAAATTTGATATCTATTGTGAATTTTGGAATTTGCACATCAAGGGTTGAAAGGTTGAAGGTATGAAAGGTTGAAAGGTTAAAACAAAGGCAAGCAGATGGTGATTAGAAAGCAAATGCTTGTTCCATTGAATTAATTGGAAGCCAAAGGTACAATCTTTATATGCACATCAATCAATGGAATAGTTATTGAACCAACTGATCAAGAACAAAAAGCTAATTAATAGAAGCTAATCGATAAACTACAATGTAGTTAATTAACTACCACTAATATAAGTAAATTGACAAAACACAAAGGCTTTGTTCGTTTTGTAATTATGGTGTGTGTTTTTAAATATTTTTATCTCGAGAATTGTATAAAAGTAAGAAAGAGAAAGAAATAAAAAAAAAGTATAATAATTGAGTGTGTATTTTTGGAGGTGGATAATTTAAAAACAAACAAAGCCAAAGTAACTTCTAATCTAGTTCATTCATCCTAATCTGAAGCCTTGCACTTTATGTTGGCATATGATGTGGATTCCTTGTCTACTTGGTTCTTGTTGAATGTAGTGCTGATCCTCCTTCAATAGGTCCCCCACAAGATAGAGAACAATGGTTCATTATTCGCATCTTGGAGAGGTGTGCCTTGAGAACATATGTTGGCAAAGCCTTAGTAAACAAATTGATTATTTCTGACTCGACAAGTCATTGGCCGTAATTTGTCCTAATTGTATCAGATCATAAATAATGGGGCACTCTAGCTTCATGTACTTGGTCCTTTCATGAAAAATAGGATTAGATGCAATGTACAAGGCAACTTGATTGTCACAATACAATCTTGCAGCCTGAGGATGATGGACTTCTATACAAGCTAAGTAACCTTGAGCAAGTTGTCACCATTGCATGATATTCAACCTCAACTGAAGATCATGGGACAATAAATTGTTTCTTAGATCACCAAGAGATTGCTGAGTTACCTAAGAAGATGCAATAACCTATGATTGAGCACCTTGTATCTAGATAAGATGCCTAATCTAGTCACAATATGCATGAATCTATAGATTGTTGTTTATAGACACGAAAATGCCTTGTCCTTGTGTACCTTTAATGTAATGGAGGACCTTTTGTGCTATTTTAAGATGAATCTCCATTGGCTTCTCCATGATTTAGTTGAGAGTTTGGATGGTATCTGCAATGTTTGGCCTGGTAATTGTGAGGTAATGCAATCTCCCTATCATCCTATGGTATGAAGAAGTGTCTGGCAAAGCTACTCTATTATCGTTGCTAAGTTTAAGGTTTTGATCCATTGGCTTCTTAGAAGGCTTGCAAGCTAACATCCTAGCATCTGTTTGAATGTGAGAGCGTATAGTCTTTAGTTCACCTATATTCCCTTCTCAGTTCTTGCTACCTTAAATCTTAGGAAATATTTTAGGTGTCCAAGATCCCTTTTTTTAATATTGTCATCCAAAAATCACTTCAATCCGTCCACCACTTTGAGGTGAATTACCTTTTACAATGATGTCATCTACATATACCAGTAAAACTGTGAATGACTCTGATCTTCTTATGGTGAATAGGCTGTAATGCATCCTACATTGCTCAAAATTATATTCAATCAAAGCATTGATAAAGGTTGAGTACCACTACCTTGATGCCTGCTTCAGTTCATAGATTCTTTTGTTTAACTTGCACACTTGGTGTGGTTCTCTTTTAATGTATCTTGGAGGTCTATTCATGTATATTTTCTATGTCAACTCTTCATGAAGGAAACCATTTTTCACATCAAATTAACACAAGTTAGATCCTCTAACAGCTGCAATAGTTAGCAAACACCTTACTATCACCATTCTTACAATCGTGAGAAAGCTTTTTGATAATATATTCCTTCCCTCTATGTGTATTCCTTCGCCACCAACCTAGCTTATATCGCTTAATGGTCTCATCTGATCTATACTTAATCTTGTACACATACCTACAACCAATTGACTTCTTTCTTGCTGGTAGGTCTCTTGAAGTCCATGTCCCATTCTCTTTTAGTGCTGGCAATTCTTTTCCCATAGCTTCACACCACCTCTAATCTTGCACTTCCTCCTCAAAGCTCATTGGTTTAGTTTATGAAGAAATGGTAGTTGAAAAGGCTTGAAAGTGAGGCTTAAAGTTAGGATAATAAGGTAATTTGTCTAAGGGTACTAGGTTTTGTAATGTAACATAATTGAGTTAGATGGATCAAAGACAGCTTGATGGTAGTGAAAATCTCTCCAATACTTTGGCATTTTCCTCGTTCTAGTTGATTTGTGGATAAATGGTTTTGAAGTTTCATTTTGTGGTTGACCTTTTACTAAAATCTTAAGGAAAATGTTTTGATTCTCAATTTCAGGATTTTGTACTAGTAGATTAAGTTTGTTATAGGATTGATGGAGATGAGTTTGAAGGCTATCAATGAGGCTGTTGTCATCAGCTATAGGTGGAAAGAAGGGTGGCAATAGCACAGTAGACATTGGTTCAGTAGCAAGTCTCATATCTTCAACATGATTCTAATCATGACTTAGGAATGGAAAGACATTTTCATGAAAAACTGCATCTCCTAACATAAATATCCTCTGAGTTTTAAGGTCCAGTACCTTGTAACCTTTAATGCCAGAGGGATAACCCAAAGGACACACTTTGTTCAGGATCAAACTTGTTTTTATTATGCTCTAAGGTGGCAGCAAAGCGTAAACTTTTAAAGATTCTCATAAGTTGATATGTTGGTTTTTCTCTAAATAGTACTTCATATGGTGACTTGTTTTGGAGTGTAGGAGTGGGAATTTGATTAATGATGTATGCAGTTGTTAAGATGCACTCACTCTAATAAATGAGAGGAATAACTAATTGAAGTCTAAGTTCTCTAGCCATATTAAGAAAATTTTGATGTTTTCTTTCTACTATTCCATGTTATTAAGATGTGTTAATGCATGTTCTTTAATTTATAATTCCTGTTTTATGATAAAATTCATTCAACTTAAATTCAAAACCATTATCAAACCTTAAAATTGTAATTCCATATAATGGAATGCCTCTATGCAATTTTATGTGTCTGACTTGTTTATTAACATTTAAAAAGTACTTCTTGAATAATCATCAACTATAATGAGAAACTATGTACTATTGTCACGTGCAGTCATGTTAAATGGCCCCCATAGATCACCATGCACAATTTCATATATTTGTGAATATTTGTGCAAGCTAGTAGGAAAAAAACTTATGAGTTGTCTTGACAAAGGATAGATATAACAACGCAAATCATTTGAACTATTAGAATGTGTCTTGACACACTTATCTTCTATCAATCTAATTCTATCACTTGATATGACCTTAGTCTACAATGCCACAAATTATGCAAGGAAAAAGAGTTAGCTACTGAAAGCATTACTTTGTCCTTTTGGGTACTAGTCTCAAGATGAAAATTTAGCGGCTCACATTAGCTCACTCTTGTCCTACTAAGCTAATATAAACCATCCTTAAGTTCACCCTTCCCCATTGTAGTTCAAGTTAATAGGTCTTGTATATAACAATGAAAGGATGTAAAAATGAGGCAACAACTTTAGGAAGTTGTGAGCTCCCTGACTGAAATCAAAGGAGAAAGAGTGTACACTACATACATCATAGAGTATAAGTTTTGGACTTATCTTTATAGTTCCTATGTGTGTGGCTCTAACTTTAGATCCATTTGGTAGTTTGATAGGATAAGATATCTTAGTAGTTACTAATGTGAAAAAGCACTGATCACAAACCATGTGACCAGTTGCTTTGGTGTGAAGAATTTAAGGGAAGTTCAAGATATTCTTTGATTTGTGCAATAATAATGAGGCAGTACAAGTAACCATACCAGATAAGTTAAGGTGATTAGTGGTGTTGGTTGTTGGAGAAATTCCTGATTAATATGTTGCATTATTGGAGTTGGAATTGCAAGTGGCATCCTTGGAACCAAGCAATGAGATCAACATTTGATATTAAGATTAGGTCAAGGTCATTAGTTCATCACAATTTCCACTTGAAGTTCCCTAAATATATGAGACGACTTGCCCTGCAAATGCATTCTTGCCTCCTCTCTTTTGATAATACGTATGACTTGCTGATAACCTTTCCACTTGTAACATTTATCCACTAAATGACTAGTCATATGACAATGTGTGCAAATAGGAGCCTCTACATTTCTAGTCTCAAAGCATTTGTCAATTGTATGTCCCTGGAATTTATAGTGTGTGCAATACGATCTCTCACGTTTGCTGTTATGTTTTGATAGTTCTGCTCCTTTTACGTTTGCTGTTATGTTTTGATAGTTCTGCTCCTTTTGGGCTACCAAAGCAACCACTTATGGTCCTTGGCAACTGTTGGTGATTTGGTGGTCCTTTATAACTACACCATGGAGAATTCATTATTCACAGGTGGGATGGGATCTATCATGAGGATTTGGTCCCTAGTGTGCATGTTTACATCTTTCATCCCCATCAAAAATTGTATTATGGAATCTCTTTTTCGTCTTTTTGCGAGTATCCTTATCTAACCACTTTGGTAAGATATCATATAATGCTATTTCATCTGAAATGGACTTAAGTTTTCCATAGTAGGTGCTGACAAAATCGCCTTCTTGAACTAAGGTGTTAAGGGACTCCTACAGTTGATAAACACGATGCTCATTTTGCTAAGACATCCTTTTATGAAGCTCATTACATAACTCAAAAGCATCTTCCACAAATATCAAGCTGGATTTGACTAAAGGAGTGATGGAATTTAAGAGCCAAGAACTTCTATGTTGTTGCAACTTCCATAAAAGGATGATTTGGTTCTTCTTGTTTTCTAAGGTGTCCATTGATGAAAGCCAATTTGTTCTTTGCTCTCAAAGTCTTCTTCACGCTCCTTGATCCATTGACAAAGTATTCTGTGGTTAGTTCTACTAAAACCAAAGCTACCAATGGACCGTCTCCATTATCTATCCTATATAGATTAGTTTGATTATTGAAATTCAAGAATCTATCACTATCTCTATGTTTCAAGCTCTTAACCATGAAAGCTGGCTCTAGTACTATGTGAGTTTTGGGATTTGCATATGAAGGGTTAAAGTTTGAAAGGTTAAAACGAAGGCAAGCAACTGGTGATTAGAAAGAAAATGCTTATTCCATCAAATTAATTAGAAGCCAAAAGTTACAATCATTATATAAATATGAATCAATGCTAATTGTTGGACAACAGAAAACTAACTAATGGAAGCTAACTAATAAACAATAATACATTTGATTAACTACCACTAATATAGGTAAACTATCATAACAGAAAGTAACTCCTCATCTAGCTTATTCATCTTACTTTGACGCCTTGCACTCAAAGCTAGCATATGATGTGGATTCCTAGTCTACTTGGTTGTTGCTAAGAGCTTCAGGAAGGTAGTCTGGAAGCTAATCCTCTTTCAATATGTCTTTTTTATTTTTACACATTTTTTAAGAAAAAAATACCTAAACACACCTAAAGCAATTGCATATATGTTTCGCTGTCAACTTGAAGACTTAATTAGCATCTATGATTAATCATCTGGGTGTAATTAAGTCTCAATGCTCAATGGTATATAATTTTTTTGGGTATTCCGATAGACATAGAAGAAGAGTTGAGAACCGTTAACTTTTGAGATCATTAATTCAAGTACAACAAATAGATAAATCTTTAAATTAATCATGTAAAGTTGGCACAATATTTCACAATTATTCTACGGCTACAAATTTAGGATGGTACGAGTGTAGATAACTTAATCTAAATTAAGGTATTTCTCATTGTAAAGCCATTGATTCTCATCAGTTGTAAATCCGCATTGGTGGGAGTCATAGGATGATTAGTAACCATCAATTAAGTGTAACAAAGGACAAGTACAAACCAGGAAAAACAAATGGTTTGCAGATGAGATGAGACTTTTTGAATTGAAAAATGGGAGGAAGCATGACAAAAGTTTTCGTCCAAAACCCCAAAATGGAAAGGACATTGCTATTTTGGATGGTGCAATATCATAATGTGTGGTTTTGGGCTGCCCTATTGTCTTTGTGGTTCCATTTTCAAGTGCCAGAAAAGCTATGGCCACGACTAGTTTCGTTTAACAACTACTGAGAGAGATGTCTGAATCCAGCATCCATACCCTAGCATGAAAATTATCTGTTTTTTTGTTTTTTTATATATTGAACATGCATGCGGAAGTTCTTTTTATGTCACCAACCACTCATTTTTTTAAGGCCCGTTAAGGACAATATCACAGAACTCTTTTTTCTAAAGAAAAGTGCTGATTTATATATATATTTTTTTTACAAAATTATGAGAAAATTCGGAGTAAATTGAATTCATGAAGATGGGATTATGATGAAAAGAAAGTCTACGATAATGAGTTGTAAAAGAACATTAAGGGGTGAATAAAAGAAAAAGAAAAAATCCAAATTGTCACTAATGGTTCTTTAGTCTGTTTGGTGACCAAATTTAAATCCAATCCCTTTCTTGACTAAATAAAAAAATGTACTTATTTATTTGCATACTTAAATTCTTTCTATTACGTGGCTAGAGTTCAATCAAATGCAATATGTGATTTCACTTGCTTTATGATAAACTGTTTATAAAGTAGCGATGAGGTCAATATGAAAAGAGTGTCTCAACATGTCTTTCTATGTTATTAATTTAATGCCTTTTCTCGATAAGTGATTAAAAAAAAAAAAAGCAAGTAATTAAAACGCCTTGGATCAGGCACAACGTCGAACAATGAAGGAAGACCATAGGATTGGATTTGCCTGTAGCCTGGGAAATGGAAAGGTACATTATCCAAGGGCCACATCAAGACCTAACAAAAATGTAAAGTTTGGCCCAATATTATGTAAGTCTTACACATGAGTGATTAGAACTTCCATACTTTGGGATACCCCAGATCTGATCAAACACACATTTGTTTTTTTAAAAAGAAACCATTACAATAATAATACGAAAGTAAACTAAATATAAGTAAAAGAATAAAAAACTATTATAAGTAAAATCACTAATAAACCACGTTATATCATTTGTGGAGTTGAACTGTTTTAGTTGCATTTCGTTTGAACTTACCCAAACGTCTACGAAACGTCAACAAGAGCTACTTTAATTCCTGCTGCTTTAATTTATATTCAAGATTAAAAAACGAAAATTCGTAAAAAACCTTCTGTGGGAATAAGTTATGAAGCCTTTATTTATTTATTGAAAGACAAAAAGAAAGTCTTTGTCATGTACACTTGCCTATTTAATTTTGAATTTGACTCCGTATCAAAATAATTACATACTTTCTCCAATAAATAAACATATAAGCACCATGCGATTTCAGAGGTTCTAAAATCAACTAAATAAACAAATTATTTCAAAAAAATTGCTATCAATTTGGAAGGAAGAGCATCATCTTAAATACGGTTGGATGTTTCCAAAGTTTTCATCTTTGATGGATATTCTGGTAATTAGCTCAATAGTTGATGCAGATGCTAACTGCTAATATTAGACTTGAATACCAATGGTCCAACTTAGAATTGGACACATTTTATTGGAAAGTATTTTTTAAAATTGTGTATAATTTCTGGCTCCAACTAATTTATTGATTACATGATATTTGTCTTCCAATTTATGTGATATGACGAGTATACTAACGGGCAGAATATAAGTGCAATATTTTTATAAATTAAATAAACAATATAAAATTAAAAAGTTGTTTGCAATTGTAAATTTTGAAACATTATAAGAACACACAAGCAAGAAGAAACCGGAGAAAAAAAATTTTTTAAAAAATAAAATAAATCAGTTCTTTCATATTTCAATATTTTTTTTATTTTTATAAACTATCAATCTTGAAAGGGGTTTGGATGTAATTTGCTGTCTTCCAAATCATATTTATTAATTATTCTAAAGATCAAAATAATAATTTTTTTTATCCTTTTACTTTGACATTATTTTTAAACTTTCTACTAAATTTTTTATCGCCAAAATTTACATACAAAAATAGACTATTTTTGTTCAAAGACATCTTAATATATGTGTGTGTGTGTGTGTGTGTTTGTCCTATTAAGACTGACTCGTCAACATTAAATGACAAAAAGGACAACAGAATCCAAACCAAAATACTCATTGATTAAAACGTGTGTTATTATACAGGCTCTCAAGACCTTACATTATCTAGATCAGAATCTGTCAAGTTGTCCACTGTCTGAGATCGAAACCATCCTCAAGGGGGTTCTCCAATATATTCCAAACAGGTATGTGAGGTGAACAAAGAATCCCATTCCCATACACGTCAGGAAAAAACCCTAAATTAAACCAACGTAATTACAACTACTAATTGCAACAAACTGGTGTCCAATTTCAACGCATAGAATGTTGAAAATGCAGCGGTACGGTTGCTACACAATTAATTGTTTTACGGTAATATGCATAGAAACAATCACAAATGCAAGCACACATATACACTAACAATAATAATGATAAATATGTGATACCAAAGTTTGTTAACAAAATTCGGAGCTTTCACTTTTATATTTGCAGGCCTCAAGTCAAGATCACTTCATTATAATAGTCCAAATATAGTAAATTAACGAGTTGAACAAATCTCTTAACACTCGGATAAACCCAATTACCTTTACTAAGGTTGTTGTACTATTGGTCATACCAAACTCCTTTATTTTATATTTAATCTATCTACCTATAAGTTCAACACTCATTTACACAACTGATTTGTATATGAATTAAATTGTTTACATACTTCATGAATTAAATTGTTTACATACTTCAAATCTCACAAGTATAAGAATAGTGCTCAAATATAGTACTCAGGGATGAAAATATCTAAGTCAATTCAAAGTCTTGTAAATAAACATTATTTTTTACACAGTCAGATATCTTAAGTCTTTCAATAGTTTGGAGATAAATATACTTTTTTTTATGCATATCTTTTTATCATCTGAATCAATCATATTTCAGCATATCTTGACTTCTTCTGATTACCAAATTCTTTTACTAATTCCACTCATGTTGAAGTCTTTTTAATGATCCGAATCCATTTAAGTTGATTTATAAATCATTATCATCAAATAGAAGTCTAAGTTAATTTAAATACCAATTAATGAATAAGATTGTGTTACAGATATGCCAATCATAATTTTACTAACAAATGCTCAAAGTCCAATTTAATAGATTACGAAAAACATGCATTCGTAAATGTAATAGATATTTCAAGGATATACAATGAACTATAACGGTGTAACAGATTTCGATCAAATTTTGGAGAGTTATTACTATATTTTCGTTATTTAGAGATGACAACGTGCATGTGATCAAAAACTGGTTATGTTTATTTTCATTTTTACATTCAAAAATTACATATTATAATTATTTAATTTTTTTAATTTTTTTTAAATTTTTATATAATTTTTTTAAAAAATAAACATAAAAACACACAAATGAAAACAAACGTAGCCTCAACGCCTAAATCTTCACTGGTGTCGTCAACTCATGCACCTTCTTCCGTACGTAAACAGGAAGCCTGGAAACCTTCCTAACAAACAAAAAGCTGCCATCCAAATGGCGAACAAAAGCCACTTCCATTCCTGCTACTTTGTATTTATATATAAGAATTTGAAAAAAAAAACATTAAACTTTTGTGGGAAGAAATTAGAAAGCCTTTATTTATTTATTTATTTATTAAACGACCAAAAAAAGTCGATTTTTTTGCCCATTTTAGTTGTACTTTGACTACAAAAAATAATCAAACACCTTATCCAATAAATAAATAAACACCACCTGATTTCCAAGTTTATAAAATAAACAAACTAACCAATTTATTTTTAAATATAAGAAAATAATTGCAATCAATTTATTGAATTGAGCAATGTTTGGTAATTGTTTCAATAATTGGTCCAAATGCTATGGCCTAAGTTAGGAATTGTAAAGGTCCTACTTAAATTTGACCAACACTAATTGGGAAATTTATCTTAAAATTGTAAATGAGTTTTGGATCCACCTAATCTATGTGCTTTTAGGCGTGCATTCACATGCAAAACATAAGTGTGTAATGTTCTTTTAAATCAGAATTAAAGCATAAAATATTTGGATTTGAAAATTTTTAAACATTATGTGAAACATACACGCATAACAGTTCTTTTTCATATGTCATTATTTACTCTCATACATACAAAAAAATTAATCTTCAAAGGGGAATCCTAAATTTTGTTCTAAAACCATTTAGACCGTATAAATGTATTTGTCCGATAAAGAAAATAGTGGCTCATCAAAATTGAATGACAAAAAGGACGACAGAATCTAAGCCGAAATATTCATCAATCAAAACGTATGATGTTAAACAGATTCGCCAAATCTATATTATCTAAAAACAAACACTATTGCGGGGTCCATTTGACTGAGAGACCATTTCCACCTCTATAGAGATCCAAAGAGGATTCTCCATTATAATACAGACAGACTTCAATGAGCCGTGTCACGGACGAGCAGCCCCACAAGCCAACTGAAAACCCGAAATTAATTAAACCAACACACGGTGAGGCAAATAGGTCTCCAGATTCAATGCATTCAACGCTCCGAGTGAAATTAAATGGATTACAAAAATTATACATATTCATAAGTAATAGATATTTCAAAGATATATACCATGATGATATATAAGATTACAATCAGATGTGAAGACATAAAGGATAAGAATCTATCTCCTATATCTTCCTTGGTTCACGTAACTTCTTCAGTGCATAAACAGAAAGCCTTGAAATATTCCCGACCAACAAACAGCTGCTGTCCACATGGCGAACAGCAATCACGCTGCACAACAAAAACCCATTCTCGTGGCCGTGGCGATGGTGCCCCTTCCGGCGCAAGGCCATCTCAACCAGCTTCTCCACCTCTCCGGCCTCATCTCCGCCCACAACATCCCCGTCTACTACGTGGGCTCCGCCACCCACATCCGCCAGGCCAGGCTTCGAGTCCACGGCTGGGACCAATCTGCCACTGCCAACGTACATTTCCACGAGTTCCCAGCTGCCACCTCTTTCGACAACCCTCCACCTGATCCCTACGCGGCGAGCAAATTCCCTTCACAGCTCGTTCCTTCACTCACTGCTTCTGCGCTTCTCCGAGAGCCCGTCTACGAATTAGTGGTCGGCCTGTCCAGGGTTTTCAGGCGGGTCGTCGTGATACACGACGCCTTGATGTCGTACGTTGTCCAGGACGTTGGTTCTTTACCCAATGTTGAATCATACAGTTTTGGGAGCATATCGGCTTTCGCCGCGTGCTCCTGGGAAGTCGCACACTTGCCTGATTTGCCACCGGAGGCAGAGATTCTGAAAGAGGTACCATCCATGGATGGATACTATCCCCAGGAATTTCGGGAGTTCCTGAATTTGCAAAATAGCGCCAGAAAAATTTCCTCCGGGCAGATTTACAATACAAATGAAGTAATAGAAGGTTTATATCTCGATTTACTCGGAAAAGCAAAGAGGAATGAGGCAACAAAGCATTGGGCTATAGGCCCATTCCATCTCTTCTCCTCACCTCAAGATCAAAGGGATTCAAGAAGCCGTCACAGATGCTTAGAGTGGCTCGACAGACAGGAACCGAATTCCGTGATCTACGTTTCATTCGGCACGACAACTTCATTCTCCGAAGAACAAATCAAGGAAATCGCATTAGGTCTTGAAAGAAGCGAGCAGAGGTTCGTATGGGTGCTCCGAGATGCTGACAAAGGCAACATTTTTGCAGGAGAAGTCAGGAAAGCTAAACTGCCTCATGGATTTGAAAAGAGAGTCGGAGAAAGAGGACTAGTTGTCAGGGACTGGGCACCTCAATTGGAGATTCTAGGGCACCGCTCAACAGGAGGTTTCTTGAGCCATTGTGGGTGGAACTCGTGCCTGGAGAGCATCTCCATGGGAGTGCCGGTGGCAGCCTGGCCACTGCACTCGGACCAGCCTGGGAATTCTGTCTTAATAGCCATGGTGTTGAAGATTGGGTTGGAGGTGAAGCCCTGGACCCGTGATGATGAACTCGTGATGTCATTTACAGTGGAAAGGGCTGTGAGGACACTGATGGCATCAAGAGAAGGATATCAGATGAGGAAAAGGGCAGCAGAGTTGGGAGATGCTGTCGGGATTTCTGTGATGGAAGGCGGAGCTGCCCGGAAGCAGATGGATTGGTTTATTGCTCACATCACTAGATCAATTCCATGCCAGAAATCTACTATTCATGCATTGATCTGAAAGCTACTTTATTCCACTGAAATAGGACTGTGCGTGTTATGGTATTAGATCAACAAAGATGAATGTTTGTAGGGCTGTGAGCTCACTGCAGTTTAATTTCGCCTAATGGAAGAGTTAAATAAAGAAGTTTAAATTTCTCCTTCACTATAACTCCTTTCAATCTTCTTACTATACATTGACTGTCGTCATATTTGATTAATGAGGAAATTTCATCTTCATAGATACAATATTAGAAATGAAATGTATGATTTCTTGTCTTAATTAAGGACGTGTCTGGTCCGTGCTAGCTAGCTGATCTAAACACAATATTATTTGGCTGGTTTAGGTTCCAAGTTTCTACCTCTGTTGAGGTAATGTAGGTTTAGCAATAATGTTGTACCATTAATTACAAGTTTGCAACCAGAAAGGAATGACATATTTCAGAAAAATAGATCTAATTGAACATTATGACGGCAACAGAGTATCATGATGCCTCAATAATTTTTTTTCCTGACGGGGTTTCAGAAAAAATTCACCTTTGGAGCGGACCTTGTCTTTGACACAATGATGATTGTTCTTTGGTACATTGGTATGTATTGATTCAACTCTAAGATTGGACAAAATAAATTTGTGTATTTAATATAATAAATTAAAATTATTTAATGATTTATTGAATTTATTTTAGTATTTTGGTTCAACTGTTTTTTTCTTTTAAATTAAGAAAAGAAGTTGATTTAAATTAATATTTAAAGTCTAATTAATTATTACACAACATATAAACCGAATGTTTCTTGTTCTAATATTTCATTGTTTCAATTTGAATATATTAAATATTTAAAAGATTCATCCATACGAAACCAAAATACTATATAGACTTTTAGAAAATTAAATTCATAAACTATTACAATATTTACATGAAAATGAAAATAAACTAAATATAAATAAAAGAACCAAATACGATCTAAAGTAGAGTACGTGCATTCTGTGTAGGAAGGTGTGAAGCTGAAGTATTTTATTTCCTTTTTGTTTGACTTTGTCAATACGTCTACGACATGCCAACAAAGCCACTTTAATTCCTGCTACTTTATATTTACATATAAGAATTAAAAAAAAAAAAAAACCTTGGCATGACTTTGTGGGAAGAATTATAAAGTCTTTATTTATTTATTTATGGAACGGCATGAAGAAAGTTCCATACTTAATTGCCAATTTAAGTTGTACTTTGACTACTACTCAAAATAATTAAAATACTTTCTCCAATGAATAAATTATAAACAACACGTGATTTCAGAGTTTATACAATAAACCAAGTAATCAATTTATTGTAATTATAAGAAAATAAATGCAAACAATTTGGGAGGAAGAGCAATATTTGGTAATTTATTTAATTATTGGTGCAAATGCTATGTCCTAATTAAGCTATGAATTTCAATGGTCCCACTTAGACTTGAACAAACACTTAAATTCCAAAATTTATTTTAGAATTGTGAATGAGTTTTGGCTCCACATAATTTATGTGATATTTTGTGTACATTCACATGCAAAATATAAGTGTGTAATGTTCTTGTAAATCAGAATAAAAACATAAAATATTTCAGAAAGGAAAAACATAAAATATTTGAATTTTAAAATTTTCATACATTATGTAGAACATACACGCATAAAAACGGCCCTCTTCGTGTTTCATTAATTACTAATTTATATGCAATCAATTTTGAAAGAGAAATCCGATCCCAATTTTTGTTCAAAGACGATTTTACACGTATATATGTATTTTTCATATCAAAATTAAACGACAAAAAGGCGACAGAATCTAACGCAATATATTTATCTATTAAAACGTATAATATTACATAGATTCGCCAAATCTATATTATCTAGAAACGAAATGCTGTGTGGTCCATTGATATTGAGAAACCCATATTGATTGAGATAATGAGAAACCACTTCAACGTCTATAGAATCACAAAAGAAGATTCAGCAATATAATTGAGAATATATGCAATCCGAGTGATGTGAGATGAACAAAGAATCATCATAAGTCAAGAGCAAACCCTAAATTAAACCAACATTAATATTACTAGTTCAGTTGGGGCAAATGGGTCTCCAGTTTCAATGCATTGAATGCACAAAGTCAAATTTAAAGAGATTACAGATATTTTACGTATTCTTAAATAATAGATATTTCAAAGATATACGATGGAATTTTAAAACAAGTAAAATAATATATATCACAAATTAGTCATTTTTTTATTTCTCTATATATTTGTTTCTATGCAAAATCAATTTCTTCTAAAAGAAACCTGAGTTTAATTGTCTGATCAATTATAATATTTCATCATTCTAACTCAATCTCTCAAATATCAAATCGATACTATAAATTAAACATATTATCCAGATAACGAAAGATAGGATACTAGAAATCAAATACAACTGTTATTGTGCAATCCAGTCCAGGGTAAACCAAGCTGGAAAGGAGATGGAAAAAGTAACAAACAGAAAAATGTTTTTACATATGCAAAGTAAATTTTGTTATTCATTTCAAAATGATAAGATCATGCCAAAAGTTTGGACAACCTCGTACATCAAAGCGACCAAAATTTCAATTTGGGCGCATGGAATGATCTGTCCACAGAAGTGTGCTGCAGATTCATTCGTCCCAAGGAAACACTATGTTTGGAAGGGGCACTTTTTTTAAAGATGATGTCTGGAATAACATATCTGTTTATAAAATTTTAATGTGATAAAAAATTTTAATTTATTTAAATATATATGTGTATATATATATAATATAATAACGATTAAATGAAATGTGATAGTATGTAAAGATAATGATTAGTTTTTTTAAAGTATAAATAAATACAAATGTAAGTATATGTAAGGCATATAGATGTATTAATTTGATTGTGTAATGATTAAATAATCATTAGTTAGTTATATATGTAAGAGAAGGAAAATTTAAATTTGAATTTGTTTAAAAAAATTTATTGGGTAATATGGTTGATAGTATGAAATGTGATAGGAAAATTAGCTGTAATTCTATTTCTGAGAATTTTTTCCATTTAAGTTGATATCCTTTTCCAAATTGAAATGATCACTTGCATGGAAGATGGTTATTAATTATGCTTATACACACGTGGTTATATTTCCCATTAAACAGAATATGGGCAAATAAAACTATATGTAGCCTGCAGTATATTCTACTGATAACAGAGAAAAAAAAGTAAACGATTTGATGTGTTTGGCAAGAGATGAAAGCAACGTAAACTGTTGGCATGCTGATCTAAAGGAGTGATTTTTTTTATAGGCACAAGGAAAAAGGTTGACAAAGATATTCGAGGCATTATTCACGCTACTCTATGCAGGTTTCCATACTTACCTCGCAAAATTATTTGAATGATTAAATTAATCTTCATAAGCAAGATCGAAATAGAAAAAATTGTTTACATTCAATATTGGTAGGGAGGAAAAAGTGTGTTTTAAATGTGAAAATTAAATAGCGTAAAAGAAATAGAGACAAGTTAAAGAAAAATGATGGATGGTAAGGATCAGAATGCATGTATTTGACGCCAAAGCTAGGTGGGAAATGGAGATTGTTGCATGAAGCCATAAACAATAAGATGTTTATGATAATTAAATATTGAGAATCACAAGAATGATTGAATTTTATGGATAAACTTTACGTGAAAATTGAAGGGAATTAGAGAAAATAATCAATCAAAGAGCTTTTATAATGTGGAGGAAAACTTTAAATGAAATAATTAAAATTCGAGATGAAATAAGCTATTTAAATAAGTTTTCAAATTAATATGCATTCTCACGCTTGATCTGCATCAACCACACTCAATTGATGGCTCCCTTGTTCGATTTTGAACCTCGCCAATCGAGCAATCACTCTATCAATACGCTCTCGTTGAATCTCAAAAACAATCTGGATATTCAGACACCCACTTGATCAAATGTGAAATTTTGTTATGAAGCCACAATACTAGACATGGTCATGATTTCATTTTGAATTGGAAACCAAACAAAATTGAACTGTGCTAGAATTGAAACTAGAAATGGGGTTAGAACCATTAGCTAAAATTGTTCAAGAATTGTGAGTAGTAGTCCTAGTTAGTTCTAAAACAATAGAACCAGATTCGAAGAACTGAAACTACCAGTTCAGTTTCAATTTTGAAGCGCTAAAAAATAAAAAACATAAAAAATATAAATTAAAAATAAAAAACCATAAATAATTGTTTTATTTTTTCTTCAATGAAAACATCATGTATATTTTTCCTATTTACAATGTTTGTCTATTGATATTGTAATATAATTTTATAAAATTCATAGCACTTATTCCTTATAGTATAGAATAATAACAAAATCAAAGTATAAATTTTCATTTCTTATTTTATGTTTTTGTTAAAAAAAAATTCAAATGCGCTGCTGCATTGCTTTTATATTAAAATTTATAAGAATGAATGAACAATTAAATGTACTTGCATAGAACCAACAATATACATTTTTATAAATTGGCATCACTTATTACTTGCTTCGTAAAATAATAATAAAATCAACATATAAATTATCTTCATTTTTCACATTTTTTTAAAAATTTTAAAAATACTTTCATGTTACTTCTATGTTAAAATTATAAGTAAAAGTAATTAAATATAACCGTATAAAATCAGAGCCAGAATTGTCGAAGAGCTAAACAGTAAAAGAACCGAAACCAAAAATACTATATAATATTTGATTTTGGTTCTACTTTATCTCAACATGGGAACTGGCAATCAAAACCTTCAATTTTGAAACTGTGGCCTTGCCTATGTAATGTGAGTGGTTCATTTGATGGTAGAGTTGTGGAGAATCAATCATAAGCACACGAGCTTGTAATCGCTACATGAGGATGTAGTTTGAAGAAGCCATTTACTTTTAATTCAAAAATAAATTTTTGAAACAAAAAATGTGTCTAAAAATATGAGGCCTAATTTGACTTAATAATAGGATAAGTAGATTTTTATAAGGAAAATATCTCATTGATGATGTGATGGCTATATTTGTTTTGCTTCACTCTCAAAAGATAAACACACTTAAATTATTATATTTTTTCAATTTTACTGTTTTTCTTTTATATTTTTATACAATTTTCGAGAACCAATATATTTCTATACGCCGCCGGCCTCTCCACAGCATTCTTAATAACCAAGGCTTTCACCAGTTCCCTCTTGTGTCTCCACTGTCCCACAATTAGGCCTATTTTCAGAACTTCTGTTAAGAATATGGCCTTCAGTGGCTGGTCAGAATGCATTGGCCATGCTGCTATAGGCACTCACATAGTCATACTCTCAAAGCAAGAATTCCAGCCACCGGGACTCATGAATCCACCTGTTGACCTGTGTGCCAGAATTTTCAGTCGTGGCGCCCAATCTCTTACTACAATTCCTGGTTCCGGTACTCTCTCTTCAAACCCTTCTGGCAGTTCAATCCTTCTACTATCTCTGGCAAATATATCGGTTTTATCGGCATCTCTGAGCACCCGAATGAATTTCATCTTGCTCTGTTCAAGTCCTACTACAAGCTCTCTAGCTTCCTCGGATGTGAACGAAGTGGCGGTTCCAAACGACACGTATATCACTGATCTAGGAGCTTGTTTGTCAAGCCATTCCAGGCATCTGTGCCTACTTTCTGCTCCAGCACTTGCTCTAAATTTAGACGGGAGGATCGGTCTGACGGCCCACTGCTTCTTCTTCCCACTAATCTATTCCCTGGCCGTCAGATCAATGTAAGTACTATCTATCAATTTATAGCTATTATGGATATCGCCACCTCTCTCTTCGATGTTATTAGAAACCATGAACTGGAGGGCTTCCTCTGGTATAAATTGCTTCATGGAAGGCAAGTTTTTAGGTGCTCCCTCAACTCCGAATGGCTTTCCCGTCGCTTCCCACAGTAGGACGAAGAGGTTGAAAGCCGACAGGCAGTTGTATGCATAAGCCTTGGCATTTGGAGCCGAGGTAGTGTCACTAACTATCTGAGCTAACATCCTGTCATAAATGATGATGACCCTTCTTGCTTTTAAGGGCAGGTCCTGTACAAGCATCTAATAGGTTTGCCAAAGTTCAGATACGCTTGAGTGGCCGGCGTTAGGTGCATTGGTTTTTGTCCATCGAGTTTGGATCAGGATCAGGATCAGGATCAGGATCAGGGGTGGCGATTGGAGGAGTGGGAAGATCATGGAATTGGATCAGTTCCATGACATTAGGTCTTAGGGCTTGGGAATGTAGTGTGGCCTGGCGGTTGTGGGTGGCGAAGCCGACGTAGTAGACATCAAGGCCGTAGGAAGTGAACACGGTGGAGAGCTGCAGAAGTCGATTGAGGTGGCTTTTAAGAAGAATCGGGGTTGTAATTTCTTGACTTATAATATATATGCTGTCTTGGAATCAGCTGTCCTTCAGGAGGGAAGAAATTCCAGCTCAGTCTATATTTATCTCTAGGACTCAACGCAAGTTTCAATCTCATGATGTAATGATTATACCAAACTCAGCTCAGCAGAAATCTTATTGAACTAATAATTACAACTCTTTCTGTTTCAGTCAATGTGTACAAACATGGATGTCTTAACTGAGAGCGGCCATGTGATTTGGCCATTGGTTGGCCATGCCTATATTTTAGGCAAGTTGTCAATCTAAATTTAATTTCTTTGTTTTCGTATTCATCAAGTTTGACCTAATTTTAATTCAATCCCACGAAAATTCAATTCAAATGTCTCACCCTCAAATCAGGATTAGAACATAACAGTATGCGCAAACAATCTCAATAAATACAAAAACTAACAAATACTATAGTAAACTAATTCAATAATAATATTCATAATAATTCCAAAAGAAAAACATGGTACATACATCATATTTTCCAAAATCTTATATGCAACAAAATAAAAAAGTAACCTATCCGTTACATTCGAAGTTGTCCAATCAATAACAAATTTTCAATGAAGCTATAGCATCATAATCTAAGTCTTAACCCCTACCTCTTTGTTGATTATTCCTACAAAGATGTTAGTTAACTAGAAGTGGTAAGTAACAAGTAACTCAATAAATGATACTTCCTTTCATTTTTTGTTTTTAAATGATTTGAACCATATAGGAGCATCTTTGAAAAAAATATATTTTATAACAGGAATCGGTAAGTAACAAGTAACTCAATAAATGATACTTTCTTTTATTTTTTGTTTTTAAATGATTTGAACCAGATAGGAGCATCTTTGAAAAAAATATATTTTATAACAGGAATCGTAAATCAAAATTTACATAATCCAATTTCAGTACCTAATAAAAAATCACATTTGAATGGAACATAGAATTTCACTTTTGCAAACATTCCAACAACTTGCCTTTTACATAGTTTATTTCCTGGCTTGCTCAACATTTCTTATGTACTTATTTCCATTAATTAGAATTTTAGTCTATAATCTCAACTAATAATTGTTAAAATATCAACTAATCACTCAGTTGAGTGAGCTAGAATCTCAACCATATCACCTGATTGAGTAGGGCAAAGTCCCAATCACCTGGTTGGGTGAGCCAGAATCCCAACCTATATCACCCTATTAATTGAGGTAGAATTCCAACCTATATCACCTAGTTGAGTCGGGCCAAATTTTCTCCTTATCCTTTCTTTGGCATTGCATGAGAAGTTATTACATATTTATTCCATGAATTCTAGTTCCTAAAACATTCAATTGAAAATAGTTCATTTCACATATACCCATATCCAAGTTTTTTTGAAAATAATAAATATTTAAGTTTATGAGAAATCAACTTAACAAATTAATGCTTTTGTAAAGTAGGAAAAACTTTTGTAAAGTATGGCTATTTTATAAGATTGTTCAAATTTAATAAGTTAAAAATATATGCAACCATAATCTAACATCCCAACTAGTTAAATTTTCACTCCCGTATTCATTGTAGGTTCAAGAGCCCTTTGTGACTAGGTTCAAATCAACACCTTATGCAAATTTAAAGTCATGAGAATCAGGCTTTTACATTGGTCCTATCACACCTAAGTTCAAAGCAACATCGTATGCGAACTTAAAGTCATTATAGCTACGTTGAGCCCTATCAATGTAAGTCTTATAATCAAAAGACTAAACTTAGACAACTTTAAGTCTTCAAAATCAAGCCCAAAAGCCGATAAACGTCCTATGTCTAAAATTAAAACCTATGCTCTAATACTACTTCTATAACACCCCAAAATTGGAGCCATGATACAGCAGTACCTGCAAACAATCTCAGAGGATACCAAAGTCAATATGTTTCATAGCAAGTTAATCTAATAATAATATCCATACCAATTCCAAAGGAAAAATAGGGTGCATACATCGTATTGTCCCAAATCTTGAATGCAACGGAACAAAAGTAACCTATCTATTACATTTGTAGTTATCTAAATCAGTAACAAAATGTCAATGAAGCTATATCATCATAATCTCAATCCTTGCCCTTGATTCTACTAGCCCTATGTTTGATCCTCTTCGTTGATTATTCCTCTACGGACATTATCTAAAAGTGGTGAGCGATGAGTCGCTTAGCAAATGGTGCATCCTACCATTTTTCTTTTTCAAAGGATGTGAACCAAATAAAAAATTATTTGAATAAAATACATTTCACAACAGGAATCATAAACCAATTTGAGAACATGACACAAAACTACATTTGAACGAAACACAAAATTTCAACTTTGCAAACATTCCAACAACTTGTTGTTTATATAGTTCACATGGTCATTTCCTAGCTTGCTCATGGAGCTACATTCCTCGTGAACTCATTTCTACTGATTAGGGCTTTAATTTATAATATCAACTAAAGATGGTCAGAATTCGAATCAATCACCTAATTGAGTAAAGTAGAATCTCAACCAAATAACCCAGTTGAATGGGGCAGAATATCAACCTATATCACCTGATTGAATAAGGCAGAATTTGCTTCTTACACGTCTGTTGGCATCACATGAGACGCTATTATGTATTTAATCCATGTATTTTGATTTCTCAAAACATTCAGTTGAAAATAATTTGTTTCATAGATGCTCACATCCAAGTTTTTTCAGAAACTAATTAACATTTAAGTTTCTCAGAAATCAACTTGACAAGTTCATGCTTTATAAAATGAGAAAAACATTTGAAAAAAAATTTAATCAAGTTTGTCCAATCAAATCATTTGATGAATAGCTTACATCCAAAAAATTTTTTGAAAAAAGAAAAAACTTTATATTTTCCATAAAACAAACAAACCAAAATCACGTTTTTATAAAACAAGAATGGTTGTCACAAAAATTTCAAGCACAAAGAAAATTCAGTTGTCATGTAAAATAATTCCAAAAGCATTTTATAAAAGTCGGCTAGAAGGAGTAACCACTTACTTGTCCCTTGATTTTGCAGCTCAACAGGCTCCTCAGTTATTGACTCTTGAATTCTTAATCATACATACAATTTCTTATTTAATGCTTAATTCATGTGAATTTCATACTTTCAGATAGTTCATGTGTATCCTGCATATCTTATTTCCTGATTTGTTTGATATTTAGTTACTATTTAAGTAATTATTCTTATTTGAATTCTTTCATTTACTATTTCCTATACTTTATTATCTTTTTACATAGTGTATTTAGCCTAATTTAATTTCAAAATCGAAAAATTTGGTCTAAATTACGTAAGAATTGTATTTGGTTCAACGGTCACTGTCAGGCTTCACACATGCACCAAGCCTCCTTGCACCTGCACCAAGCCTTCTACAATTGTGCCAAGTCTCCTCACACCCGTGTCCTCGCCTCTCGCAATTGTGCTAGCGATCTCGACAAAATGCTAGTCTGCGCGACTGGGTACCATTTGGATGGGTTTTTCGCCTTTTATGTCCTTCTAATCACCAAAACTCTAATTCAACATGATTTCTAAGATCCCTAGGCATATTTTTATACATTCAAACTTATGAAAAATATGATTCGATTGTATCCCTAAATTTTGAAAGATTTTAGGACAGTTCTCAAGTTACATGCCAATATGTGTTTCTATGCCTCCTACACATATTTACACAACCCATCCACCATTCCCATGCATCAACCACACGTTTTTATTCCTAAAAGGTCAGATTTTCACATGCCTATGTATGGATAATTGGTGTTTCTATATGTATTCATAAATAACTGCGGATTTAACATAGAAAATACCCCAAAATATCACGTTTGAAGGCAAGAGAATTTTTAGGGAGCACAAGACGGCTATTGGGTGCTAAGGTCAGAAAAATAGGGTTTTTGTATCTTAATATATATATTCCCTAGGCTGAGAAGTCCTTGGAATATCAAGCTCCTTCATTTTTAGCCTGAAAATTATACACTAAGTCAATACTCACACAAATTTCTGGGCAGTTTTCCTTGTTTTTGGTCTCCCAAACATTTCATGAGAGGAATAATGCATATTTTATTTACCAAAAATTTTATTGCCAATTTATGCCCATATCCCTTTTCATACTACTTCCTAATTCTCCAACCAATTCCACACGAAAATTTAAAATAAAATAATAATAAGCATGGCCTAGATTAATTTCTTAGGCACTTGCCAGTAAAAATATCAATTAAAAGTTCAGTTAGGTAATTCCCAAAATTTGGTAAAATTTGACTAGCATGTATTTTACTTTTCAGGTGCACTTAATATTATCCCTGTAAATTCCAACTGTAAATTCCAACTAGAAATTAATTGAAAAATTAGGCTAGTAACTGAATAAATAGATCATCCACTATGGTCATTTCTATAATAATTATTGTGTCTTAAAAATCTAAGATATGATATCAAACATATAATTTCGTGGTATGTTCTGATTGTGTTGAAAATTGTAGTTAAGAATGTTAGTATGGTTTGATAGCTCAAGTTGACGGTGATTCCAAACAAGTCACCCACCTAAGCCCAACTTATATATTTTTTGGGTCTAGTTTATTTGACCCAATCTTTACAATATTTTCTCTACCATATTTTTAATTATTCTTTTCATGCTTTTCTCAAATATCATTTATGTCATTCACTTATTTAATTTAATTTGTACTATTTTTAAAGCTTTTTATTTCTTTTGTTATATTAGAGTTTAATGTATGATTTCGTTTACTGGAATGTCTTCATTTAAATACTTTGTATTTTTTATCTTCCTTCATTTTATTTTAATATAATTCTACATTTTTCTCTTACATTTTTTTATATTATTAGTCTATATTGGTGTCCTTGAACTGTAATTATGTTTATGCAATATGCATGCATATATACTATGTGCCATATTATGTGTATTAATATATTTATATAAGTCTAAATATTTTAAGCATGTGCAATGAGTGTACCCATACACTATTTATATATTATGGCTGAGATTTCTTTGAAACACAGATAAATGCTTTCAAATGCTTGAAATGTTCATTAACGTTTTTTGAAAAAATGAGTACATCGTCAATGTAGACAATGCAGAATTTTGAATATGTTGATAGGTTATTTTTGAATATGTTTCTCAATACGATCAAGTTGTTTCCCAATTATACTAAGGTGAATGTTTAAAAAATTATTTTGAGTGACAATTTTCTTCAAATTGTCATCTCCTGAAGTTTTGAAAGGAGTTGCTTCAACAACTTTATTGAAAACAATAAGTTTAATATTTTGTAAAGAAGGATAGTTTGAAACATATATATATATATATATATATATATATTCTAGAATGCCCCTTTAACAAATTTATATAATTTATTATCATTAAACCTAACTACCCTTTGGTTCTTAAAAGTTGAAAAAAAAATTATATTTATTTTTTACTTGTACTCTTTTTAATATTTCTCTTTTTATCATATGAATTTAAATTTTAAATATTTTATTCCATCTTATTTAATTTTTTCTCTTGAACCTTGCTTTATCTTGCTTTATATAAATTTTTAATACGTTTTAAAACAAAACAATTTATATTTTATTGTCATGTATATCTTATTGTATTGTAAATATATATTTTTTACATGATAAATTACAAAAAATTAAATATGCACCCATATCATTCAAAATATTTATATAATAAACAATATTTTATATATGCATATAAAATAAATTTATTATTTTATATACACATGCATCAGATATACATGAACTTCTACTATTAATATGATGGTCGAGTAGTCGTAAAGTGTCAAGCACATGCTCATAAGCCGAAAGGCTACGGTATGGCCCTGAATTGATGAGGTAATTTATCTTCTCGACTAGTGTAGTGAATTTTGTTCAATCACTGCACTAGAATGTTGTTTGGAGAAGCTTGTTCTTTTTTTTTTTTTTTTGAATTTATAAATAATTAAAATAAATATTTGAGAAAAATATGTTTAAAAATATGAGACATAATTTGACAAGTTATCATAAGTCGATTTTAAGAAGAAAAGTGTGTTATTAATACTTTGATATATCTGCACTATATATTAAAGATATAATGAGATTTTCATCGCAAAATGAGCTGTTGCTAAAATATTTTTTAGTTATATATAAACATATTTTGCCGCCTTATTTCCTTCATTTTTATATATTTCATTCAATTTCCTTAATATTAATTTATTCAATATTTTTATATGTTTTGAATTTTCTTTCTTTTTATTTTCATTTCATGGATTATGAATGCATCATATAATTTTATATTAAAATATATTATGCCTCACGAAAAATAGTGTAATGAATTGAGTACGTGTCTATGATACATGCAGGTAATAATCTTTAGGCAAGTTAATGTATTTGACTTTGTTACTAATCCCTATTGACTCCTCTTAGTTCGGTTCAATTTTCATATTCATTTTTCTCCTTGTCCCATAAAATCAATTACCTACATAGTAAGTAGAGGTTTAACTTGATTCAAGACTTATTTAGAACCACTAAATTGACTTAGTACGTGAGAGGAGATGTTATGAAAAGGTTAAGGAAGATAAAAACTCTAAAGCAAAAATGTTTGGATTGATGAATCAAATTCTAAGGATCTTGTATTTTGTGGGAATTAATTTTTGGATTCTTTTTATTAATAATTAGTTTAATTGTGTTTTATTTTATATGTTATTCTGAATTTTCTACTAGGCTTTTTAAACTCTAAAATGATTTTACAACGAAAAAATTTAAGTACTAGTAACATGTAATTACCCAAATTGAAATTTTAAATTTTTTAAATAATATAGGACTCGCACGCAATCAAGTTCTTACTTTCGTTAATTTCATGAGTTTGTATTCTTACTGGTCAGTTTTAATCTAGAAATTTCTCTAAGTGTAGTCAAAACTTAGAAAGTATTGAACACACAAATAAAAAGAATATTTGTGGCCAAGACTTAGAAAGTGTTGAACACACAAACAAGAAAATATGGTAAAAGTATCAATCAAATGCTTCCAACAATTAAATTTAACCACGCAATTACATGTCATCAAAAAGAATTAAATTAACTACTCATGATACTCAAAATAATGCAAGGCATAATTTTATTGGTTATATAGAGGGACTCAACAACAACAAAAATAAGGGAAAAGAGAAATCTTATTCTAAATTATGTGTCTTGAATTTTTTTAGCTAGACAATGCTTCGATTCTCATCTCCTAGCCTTGAATTCTTCGTAAAAAATAGAAGAGAGTTTTCCTAGCTACAACAAGAAAAAGGGGGCCAGCACTAATTCAACGTGTATTTATGTTGTTGGGAAGCTAACTCATTATTCTCTCACTCAGTAAAATTTCAACATAAATTGAACTCTTCTCCAAAACATGGCGGATTTTCAAAATTGTGGCTAATTGTTGAACCTTTTAAGTTGGTTCACTTTCACTAAGTTAAACTTACCTTAAAGTTTCCAACCCACAACACAACCATCAAAATACCTTCATTAACCATAAATATGCATAAATTCAATAAATCAAGCAAAATTACTAATATTTACACATATATACAATTAACGCTACCAAACATAAAAAAGAAAAAAAAAACTCAAAGTTTCTAGCTTTAATTACACAAGACACATTGGACAAATAACTCCTTTTTGGTTGAGTCATCAACTAGTACCCTTTTTATTACAATTATAAATTATAATCTTTAAGCTAGTTAATGCAATTGACTTTCTTACTAATCCCTATTGACTCCACTTGTTTAGGTTTAATTTTTCATTTTCATTTTCATTTTTATCCTTCCGGACAAATTAAGTAACTACATAGTACCCCTTTTATTATTTATTGAACATTATAATCTTTAGGCAAGTTAAAACATTTGACTTTCTTGTTAATCCCTATTTTCCACTTGTTAGGCTTCATTTTCAATTCCATTTTTTTTCCTTGTCCGACGAAATTAAGTACCCACCTTGTATCCTTTTTATTATAATTCTACATTTTCCCTTTTTCTTTTTTCAAGACTGCCACCATTGAATGATCCTAAGAGCTTGGAACCCTTGACTTCCTCTTAAGATAAAAAGTCTCAGACCTTCAACCCATACACATATACACCCTATATTTCTATATTTTCTTAGGCCTTTGTTTAATGGTATAAACAAATGGCACTCTCCATCGTAACGAATTTTTGAACACCAATTCTTAGTTGTATTTTTAGTTGTGTGCATGTGGACATTCAATTATTAAATTGGTGAAACCTCGATTCCCATGAAGGGCTTGGAAACTGTCACAAGATACATATTATATCACTAATTCTATGTATTTAAATATTATTTTAATTTTCATACATACACATTTTAAAATGACACTCTTCCTAATAATCTATTCTACATTATCACTTAAAATGAATATGTCCAAATCAAGAAAGTTTTGATGGAGTAACGAAATAAAATATAACTCAAACATGCATCTACATAATTTGTCTGCAACAATGGAAGCCTTCTTTTGTTGTCAAATATACCTATGTTTCGAATAATTTACATGTACTTTGTTGTGCATCTCTCAAGATTAACGAAAAGAACATTAGAATGTCTGACATGTCAAATAATTTTTATATTTTATCTAACCTTTGGACATGACTCTTCCTCTTTTGTGAGGTTGTACTGAATGCACTTGATTATCTTCATTTGTGATACTTTGTGTAATTTTATACATGCATTACTTGTACATTTCTTGTATTTGCTTTCGAAATTGTGATTGCAATCTCTATTTAGACATGGAAGATTACGTAATAAAGGGTGCAATGAACTTTATTTATGTCGAATTAATGTATGCCATATGTGCATGAATCCAACTAGGCCAACATGCTAGAATCAAAACCAAACACAGTACTAGAAATTAATTATAAGCCAACCTATCTGGTGATATGGGAAACGAAGGCATCCAACTCCAAGCTCGTCGCACCACCTTCAGCCACCGCCTTTCTGACGGCGCCGCTCGACTCCACCGCTCTCCTTCTCATCTCCTTCCCTTCTTCCGACGCCATCAGCCTTCGGACAGCGCTCTCCACAGCCGAAGACTGCACTATCTCGTCTCGACGGGCCCAGTCCTTGACAACTACGCCGATTTTCAGCACTTTGGTTATCAACACTGTATTCCTAGGTTGGTCGGAGTGCATCGGCCAGGCGGCGATCGGGACTCCCATAGAAATGCTTTCCATGCACGAGTTCCAGCCGCAATGGCTCATGAATCCACCAGTGGCCGAATGTTCCAGAATCTCCAGCTGCGGCGCCCAATCTCTGACGATGATTCCCCTTTCTCTCACTCTCTCCTCGAACCCTTCCGGCAGTTTGACTCTTTTGACTCCCCCGTTGATTACATCCCCGCTGTCGGCTTCTCTAACAATCCAGACGAACTTTTGCTCGCTTTTCTCCAATCCCGTGGCCAGCTCCTGGATTTGCTTCTCCGGAAAAGTTGTCGTTGTCCCGAAAGAAACAAAGATCACTGAATTCGGGGCCTGGCCGTCGAGCCATTTCAGGCATCTGTGGCGGGTATCTGAAGACGATCCTTTGTTCGTATGATCACCTGCGCCCGACTCTGTATTCACAGGATTGAAAGGCCCGAGAGCCCATTGCTTCTTGTTGCCGCTAATCTGAGGCTTCTCTAGTAGCTCAAGAAACGCACTTTCTACAACCCTGCATGTGTTGTAAATCCTCCCAGAGTTCAGGCGCAAGTATTCGTGCTGGTTGCCAACAAATTTCACGAATTCGGGAGTGAAACACCCTTCCAGGGACGGCAGATCTTCCAGGATTCCTGGGTCGACGTCGAAAGGCCTCCCCAGGTTCTCCCACAAGAAGAAGAAAATCGTGTAGGCCGATACGCTGTGGAAAGTGTAGCACTCGGCGTTGGGAAATTTGACAAAATCCTGAACCACTGATCCCATCAGAGAGTCATAAATTATGACAACTCGTCTGTTGGTGACACACATACATCCGATCAGCTCGGAAACGGGCTTGCGGAGGGCCGACGAGGCGTCGAACAGTGGCTGGAGATGCGAAGGAAACTGGATTGACGCGTTGGGGTCAGATAGGTTAGACTGAAAGCGAAGCGACGGCAGCTCATGGAAAATGATGTTGGAAAGGGATAGAGGGTCCCATCCGTGGATCCGCCGCTGCGCCTGGCGGTTGTGTGTGGCGGTGCCGACGTAGTGGACCGGCACGTGGTGCGCGGATATGAGGCGGGAGAGGTGGAGGAGCTGGTTGAGGTGGCCTTGAATAGGGAAGGGCACCATAAGCACCGCCACATCTTGTGATTGTTGGAAGCCATTGGAACCCATCGAGATGTGAATTTTGTTGGATTTCTTGATGGAAATGCCCAAGCGTTATCAATACGCTATTTATATTATATGACATCAGTCTTTTGTTACCTCACTTAAAGTGAGATTTGACGAATTTCAACATCCCAAAGAATTTTAAGGCAAGAACAAATAAATAAACATGTCCATTTGGTGAAATTGTAAAATATCTTAAGCACAATAATTAATATATACAGGTGATTAGAGCACTATCGATGTGTGTGTACAATTATATAAATAAATTAATAATGTTTTTAAATATAAATTTTATGACATTTAAAAATAAGAGTAAAACACATTTATAAAAAGGGAATAAATTAAATATGAGAGAGGAGATTAAAAATAAATAAGTTAAAATTGAGGAAAGATGATGAAATGATTAAAAATAGAGGAGAAAAAGGCAAAAAAATAATAATAATAACTTATTCACATCTTATTCACCTCCTCACTCGAATAACAAAAAAGCCTTCGAACTTACAGCCACTACCCCTAAACATCTTTCTATGACACCCTGCCCATGCTCCGTGACAACGGCGGTGCCCCGAAGACTTTCGCTTGCTTAAATTTTCACGCACATAATGTGTATAATTTTTGCTAATATATATTAATTTTTTTATTACTAATCTATATTAAGTTGAAAATGGTAAGTATATAAGTTTATTTAGCACAACCAAAAATAGCATAATGTACCATCATTTTGTTTTGAAGAATGATCATTTAATCTATACTATATTATTATTTCAATAAAAATTCTTGATTACACAAAGTGAATTTACATAATTACTTCCATGTTCTATACTTTTACTCTTTCTATCATTTTCTTATCTTTTCATACAACTTACAATTTATATTTGTATGTTGTGTCAATTTTTTTCATTTTTTAAATTCTTTTCATCTTTCATCATTTTTTATTTTAAATATCTTTGCATAATATGAAATTGTACAATTTCTTATTTTAATGGCATTTTTTCTTTTAACTTTTTTTATTTGTGTATTCTTTAAAAATTTCTACCTTTTGTTTACAAGTCTCTTGATAATGATTTATTTTATAATTTTAAATATTATTCATACTTGCTATCATGAAATAGATTTTTTATTCATTAAAATATTATAATTTATAAATAAATTCTCACATAGAATGTGTAAATTTTTCTAACATTGATATAGTTTCACGTTACAATAATTAATTGATATAACTCCATCTGCAAGTAGGTACGTACCTGTTTGACTACTGATATATCTCAAGGGCCACCAGTTAAATACATGATTAGGATATGTTTGAAAGTCCCCAAAAATTGCACACATTATTCTACTCACAAATTGCAGTTATCATCTCAAAATATTGCCAATAATTCAGAAAGTAGCTCAAAAAAATAAAAATTTGCATTTCATGTAATATCTGAGGCTATCATCTAATTAATAGGATTAAATGCTGTTATTCCTGCATATGTACACATTAAATAATTTACCAAATAATTAAAACTTAACTTGTCTCCTCGTGCTGATCTTTAGACTGAAAGGCATTGGAATTTAACTAACAAAATCCAAATATAGGGCGCATGCAGATTCTTGTCTAAAGTTGTATACGTTACAATGGAATTGAAATTTGAGGAATCTTTGAAGGACAGGACAGATGTCGGCTGTTATATGTTGAGGTGTTTTTTTTTTCCCCATTTACGAGTCTAATTTAAACTTTGTGATACCTAAACAGATAGGTATCGACATCAAGCTTTAATGTGGCCAGTTGACGTTGGTGTGGTCTTTAGTCCGTGCCCTATTGAATGCCTTCCGGATTTTAAAGCATCATTTTTCTTAAGATCACAACTAAAGAAATTTTTATTTTAAAACTAAAAATGATCTATTTAATTTGAAAAATATGATTAAAAATACAATTAATTAAATATTATGTTTTAATAAAACGTTTATTCAACCCAAATCAATATTGTTCCAATAAATCACGCAACGGCAATTATCGTCATGTCTATTTCTCTTCAATTACTTAATACATAGAAGGCAGGAAATAGGTAGCTAGGAGGGCAATTGGCTAAGCTTATTTTAAGAGATTATAAGATTATTGAGTTTATAAGATGGTTTTGTATCTTACTCATAAATATTATTTTAAAAATAAGTTAATAAAGTGTTTTGATAGAAATAATAAAATCATCTTATAAGATTTTGAAATTTATAATTATAAGTAATTAAAACTTTTTTGGGGTAGTAATGATCAAAATAAATAAAATATTATTAATATAATGAAATTAAGAATATTTATGTAAATTTTAGAGTATAAAATAAAGTAACTTATGAAGTGTTTTAAATTAAGTACAAAAAAGCCAACTTATTTACAAATAGTCTTTAAATTCTAAATATCTTATTTTTAAAATTTATAAATTATTCTATTAAAAATTTTATCAAACGATTTTGAAAAAACTTACGAGAGACATTTTCTCTTTCATGTTAATAGTTTTTTTAACAATATATAGCCACTAATAAATGGACAAAGCCATCACGATAGATAGAATTAATTAATGTCCTCTCGATGGAAAACAAAGTTTTCTACAATACTCTATTAAATGATATAGTGAAATGTTTCAAGGAATTAAAAGAAGGATAGGTCTTTGTATGTAAAATAAAGACATAAATGCTTTTACGAAATTAAAATAAGGATAGGTCTTTGTATATAAAATAAAGACATAAATGCTTTTACGAAATTAAAATAAGGATAGGTCTTCGTATCTATCTATATATAATATTATTATTTTAATAAAAATTCTTAATTATACGAATTAAATTTACACCACTACTTCTCTCTTTCGTTCAGCTTACGATTCAACTTCTGACAGTACGAGGGAAGTAAATGTGCTGACCCTTTTTGTTGAAGAGGTATTATGAATATATTGAAAAAGACATATAGCTCTACTGGTACAGTTAAAGCTCGTTTTATTATTTATTAATTTAGGAGGAACACGAGGAAGATTTATTTCATTTATTTTTCCATATATGGTTTTAGTATCAACCAAACAGGCAAATGGTAATGTAATGTGTTCACTTTGTCCTAGAGTAGGTTGATTTCTTTTTTACACAATCGATTTTTTAGAATGTCGATTTGGCCCAAATGCTTGAGAAGGGTTAGCTAAAAAGTTTGCAAACGATGCTCAGAAGTGAGTTTCTTATACGTGTGTGAATACTTAAAGAGACTAGTTAGAACCCTTGACGGTGGATTTCTTTTGCAAAAACCTGTGCTAGGTGTTGGAGAAGGTTTTTGTTGAGAACGATATTTGTGGAAATTATGTTTAAATAAATAATATGTTTAATTGTAATATTTTGATGAGACAAGAATATTAATTTATTTGAATATATCAATAAAATATATAAAAATAGTTAAATGATATGTTAATATAAAGAATAATAAGAATAATGACTAATTTTTAAAATATAAATATAAGTATATGTGTGGTGTGTGTGTGTGAGAGAAGGAGAGAGAGAAAAATTGAATTTGAATTTAAATAAAAATTTTGACAATTAATATGCTTAAAAATGTGGGGTTTTCATAAGAAATGAGGGGATTGGAAGTTAGATTCCAAACATAGCCCTAGTTAGAATTAATATCAATGTGCTCAATCACACCCATGAATTGGCTAGAGGAAATGTCAACCTAAATACCGATTTCGAGCTCAACCCAAATAGTAGTTAAAAGCTGAACGATCTAGGATAAGTTACTTTCATCTTGTACTCCCAATTCACAAATAGCTTGTAATTATTGAATAGATAAAACAAGTAGTTGTACCAAATTAATCACTACAGAAGCATTTGGATTGATGGATTTAAAAAAGTAGATTTCTAATTTATAATAATGAATCGATTTTACTTGTTTAGATTATAATACATTTTAAATCCATAACCTTTCATTTTACATTGCATTTTAAGTGATTGTAGTGTACGTAAAATTTTTTTATTTTAGGGTCATTTGAAATTCATCTTTTAAATCATTTTTTCAAATTCAAATACTCCGATCCTAATAGGCCCTTCGACAAAATTTGAAAACTCGAGTATGCCCAAGCCATGATAAGTATTCTTGATTGAAGGGTTTATATATAGAAGAGATCAACACTTTAGAAAGCTTGTTGAGTTTTTATCATATCAAACTCAAGTAAAACAAATAAATAATAGAGGCTATGTTTGGGAGAAGGGTTTTTGCTGGAGATAATGTTTAACAGAAGTTACATTGGGATTATTAGTATATTTGGTTGAAAATTTTAGATGGAATAAATAGTATAATTTATTTAAATATATGTATAAAATATATAATAATGATTAGAATGTGATAGTATATAAGGATAATGATTATATTTTAAAATATAAATATAAATAAATGTGAAATTATATATAATACATATATAAGTTGATTGAATTGTTAATAAATATATTAATTGAAAAATAATTATTAGTTATATATATAATTGAATAAAAATTAAAATTAAATAAAAAATTATTAAATATTATGTTTAATGGTGGAATATTTAAGATGTTTTAGAAGATAGCTGATTGCTGAATGGGGAAACGCAGGCAGCAATCAGCATCCCATTCTTTACCGTGACACGGCAGCAGCATCCTCGGTTCTTTCTGGCAAACGACGCGCGCAGGTAAGTTTCCCTCTTCGATAAAACATCATCTCTGTTGGGAGTTTGCGGTTTGGAATTGACAGAGATATACGTGGCAGTCACAGTTTCCTTGATTTTTGGACATTCATTGACTAGAAAACTAAGAAGGCCACATATATATTACATACACATCCATTTGTAATTGGGTGTGTGTGTGTGTATGAAAGAAAGAAACAAGAAAACCTAGTAAATGAAAAAGAAAAAGTATAGAATTATATTAATACATTATAACAAATTAAAAATTAAGAAATATTAAAATAAACGTATGATAGTAATTTAATAAAGTAGAACTAGAATTAACATTTAACCATATATTGTATACAAGAGAAAAGGGAAAAATAAAAAATTAGAATAAATTAAATTTGAGATAAGAGATTGTAAAGATATATTAAGCTAAAATTGAACAAAAAGATTAAATGAATTAAATTTGAGGGAAAGTAAACAAAAAAATATATATGAAGAAATAAGGATGTTATAATTATTTAATAGTGATAAAAGAAATGCATAAAAGGTTAAATTCATTATTATCTTAGAACTGATTATTTTATAACATAATAAGTTATATTTTTAATATAATTATAACATTGCCGATTCGACCGATGCCCTTTGAATCAGTTGATTTTATAATTAAAACGTGGACATGACCACAGGGTTTGGTGGTTAGGTGATGATTTAGTCTATTATTATATTAAATTATATTTAATTTGTAAATTATTTTTATAGTAATATATATAATATTATATAATTAAAATAATCGATTTTTTTTTTAATGAATCAATAATTCACTAATTTAATAAATTTTTTAATTTAAACAACCCTTCAACTTTAAAAACATTGGTTAAAACGTGGGCATAACCAGAGGGTTTGGTGGTTAGCTGAGGTTTCGCCCTTCGGCAAATCTGGAGCCGCTGCTCGCACACCCACAGGGTGGGCCCCACAACACGCGGGGGCCACAGTACATGTGAATGCGGGAGCAGCGCAGCAGCAGCGCCTGATCTGCAGAAGAATTTCCCGCAAAGTGGGGACAAAATTGTCTTCTCGCTAGACGGCGATGGGAAGGCGAGGCGTCTTATTAATGGTCCTACTCAGAAGTTCCTGCGTTTGTCTGCACGATGAAATCTTTTAAATTTGACTTTTTGCTAAAGTTCATGAATGATTTTGAGAATTACCAAAAGGGATGGCAAAGCTTGTTCAAAATTTGATTTCTACTCTAGCAGTCGAAACATAATCTAGCTAAGATCTTGATAGGTTTGAATTGAATCCATTTGATTCATTTTGAATTAAAAATTCATTAATTTGTTTTTAGAACGTATATTACTTTGGCATTCTAATTATATAAAAGTATTACAATTAATATAAACAAATAATTTATAAATTTATAAGTAACATGCTTTAAAATTTTAAAGTATTATTGTCACTTTTTTTATTTATATTGAAAATAAAACCTTTTTTCTTTTTACAAAAGCTATATTAATATATCAGATCTATACGAGTGTGTGTGTATAATGAATTTACTCTCTTATACGTATAAAGACATTATATGAACATATACCGAATAAATAAAAAAATCTGATAAAGCAAATTGAATAGAGTTCGCCTTCTTAGGAACTCAGAATGGACGTAGAAGTCGCATTAGTTTTTACCAAAAAAAAAAGTCACATTCGTAAAACTCTTTTTTAAAGGTACCATGTCTTAAAATATTATTTATTTATGTATTTTTTTTTTATTTTTGTACTATTCTTTTTTATCCTCCCGAATCCAAACATAGACTAAGACTCCGCAGGCTACAAGCCAAAAATGGAGGGGACCAGTGAAAATTATTTGATCCTTACAATATTGCAAATTGCACTTGCTTCGTCGGGACGCGTCAAAACAGTCTTGGCCATCCCTGTTTCTGTAGCTAACGTGGCTTGAGTTTCATCCGCACATCAACTTTCACGTGAACGATCTGATACGAAACATTATCTACTGATGTGGGCGATGAAGGACTTCATCTCCAGGCTGGAAACCCCTCCTTCCATCGCAGACTTCTTCACGGCATCTCCCAATTCTGCTGCTCTTTTCCTCAGCTCGTCTCCTTCCGCCGACGCCATCAATCTCCTCACAACCCTTTCTACATTCGTTGCTGACGTCAATTCACCTCGACGAGCCCAGTCCTTCATTTCCACGCCAATTTTCAGCACCTTCGTGATCAGGAAAGCATTCAGCGGCTGATCCGAGTGCATCGGCCACGTCGCAATCGGCACGCCCATGCTGATGCTCTCCATGCAAGAACTCCATCCGCAGTGGCTGACGAAGCCGCCGGTCGAGGGGTGCCCCAGAATCTCCAACTGGGGTGCCCAGTCTCTTACGATTAGCCCCCTTCCCTCTACTCTTTCCTCGTACCTTTCCGGCAGTGGAGCTCTTCTGACCTCTCCTTCAAAAACGTTTCCTCTGTCAGCATCTCTCAACACCCAGATGAACTTCTGTTCACTCCTTTCCAGCCCAAGAGCCAGCTCGGCAATCTGTTCGTCGGATAAAGACGACGTCGTTCCGAAGGAAACGTATATGACTGAATCCAGACCCTGTCTGCCAAGCCACTCCAAGTATCTGTCACGGTTGCCTGATCGCCTTTTCTGATCAGTTGCCACCACTGGATTAAACGGACCTATAGCCCAGTTTTTATCAGTTCCCATGGTCTTTTCTTTTGCAAGCAAGTCGACATAGAAACCTTCTATCACTCGGGACGTGTTGTAAAGGTCTCCTGAAGTGAAATTCGGGGCTTCTTCCTGCAATCTTGAAAATTCAAGAAACTCTGGAGCAAGACATCCTTCCAGGGATGGAACTTCTCTGACAACCTCTGCTCCAGCTGGCAGATCTGGTTTTCCTCTTGTTTCCCAGTACGACGAGTACCAACAGAAAGCCGATGTGCTCCGAAAACAATACGAGTCGGCGTTCGGAATCGAATAAATGTCCTGCACAACGTAAGTCATGAGCGAGTCGTACACTACGACCACTCTCCTAGCCGCGGATGAGAGTTTGCGGACAAGATCGTAAACAGGCTGACGGAGGTGGGTCGACGCTTGTAGCGAAGGAAGGATCTGCGAGGGGAATTTGATGGCGGCGTGGGGGTCTGGAGGAGGGTTGCTGAAAGGAGGTGTTGGGAGCTCATGGAATCGAATGTTGGGGACGGCTGATGGGTCCCAGCTGTGGGCACGAAGCTTGGCCTGCCGGACGTGCATGGGGGTGCAGGCGAAATGGACGGGTATGTGGTGAGCGGAGACGAGGCGGGAGAGATGGAGGAGCTGGTTGAGATGGCCCTGCGCCGGAAGGGGCACCATGACCACCGCCAGGGGGAGGTGTTCTGCTTCCGCTTCCTCCCCACAGTGGCCATTGTTCTGGCAATGGCTTTGCCGGGGTTGACGACTAGCCATTTGGAGAGAGTTGGAATTGATAAGTAGTAGCGTGTGACTGTGTTTAAGAAAGAGGGATATTCTATATAAGTACTAGCGTGTGAATATGTGTTTAAAGACGGTTGGGTTGCCCCTGCATATATAGTCTCGTACTCGGCAGAGTCCATTAAAAAATATACGCAATGTTATATTGAAAAAATAAAAAATTAATTATATAATAAAATTATGACAAGTGTGAGAGGGCGCTTTGTTGGGAAACGGTGTTGCATGTTGTACTAAGATTAGTAGTATCTTTATAAATAATGGTTAACGTGATGAATGGGTTAATTTATTTAAATTTATATATTTAAATATATAAAAAATATATTATAATAGTTGAATAATGTGGTAATATATAGAAATAATAATTATATTTTCATATATAAATATTTATAAATGTGTGATTAAATATATATATATATATTGATTTAATTATGAATGAGTATAACGATTAAAAAATAATTAATTAATTATATATATAAAAAAAAATTAAATTTAAATATAAGAGTATGTAAAATATTTAATCACACTAAGATAAGAAAATGAAAGGGGTGAAAGGTGGATAACATACATGGCGCACAAATTTATTATCTAGAAGACTTTGAATAGGCTACAACAATACTAAACAGCCATTACACCCATATTTGTACGGAAGTATTGTCCAACTTGTACATACATGCATATTAAGGGAATCTCATTCATGTGGGTGGGGCTACCATTCTGGAAACTAGGAACCCTTCTACTTTGATGACTAAAGTGACATGATTGTCTTTGTATTATGTGAAAATTTTGATACATTAAATTTATGTATTAGATATCAAATTAAAAATTTTAATTTGATTTGGGTATTATCGAAATAATTTTGATCAATTAAATTTTGGTTTTTTGGTAAATTGAATTTTATTAAAAAACAAAATTTTGAATTCCTTACCATTAATTCTCTATTGAATGAAGAAATAAAAAAATTACGTAAATTGAAAAGAACAAAAGGAGGGATAAAAAATAAAAAATGAATATATTAATGATAAATATAAAAAATAAAAATAAAATTTAGTAATTGATTTGAAACGCGAAAAAACTAACTAAAAATTAAAATTTTAAAAAATTAGCATACTATATAGCTAACGTTCCGAAATTTTAGCTTATGGAAATGTGGACATCCCTATTTGTAAATTTTGTAGAAGTAAATAGAGAGGGAGAATAACAGGTCCTTGTTCAAAAATTTTGTTTGAGAGAAAAAGTAAAAAAAAAATGGTTAGAAATGATTAGTATGAAACAAGAAGCTGTGAGAAAAATATAATGAGTATGCTATGATATGACGTGACATCTTAGGTTTGCGAGAAAGTATTGATATGATACGTAAATACAAAAAAATATAAAAAAGTGAAATAAATATAATATAATCTAAATAGTGAGGAAGATGTATGTATGTATGTAAGTATTGTTATTGTTAGAAATGAAAATAATGATAATAATAATATTATTATTAATAATAGTTATTTATGCATTTTAATGAATTAAATTATTTTTGTTCGTTGTTGATTTTGTTGATACGTGTGTATTTTAATATTTTTATATGCGTGTGTATGAAAATAATCTTGACCTATAATTAGTGTAGCAGTTGAATTAAAAAAGTATTTTAAACTTTTCTTTTTAAAAATAGATTATTTTATCTTCTCTCATTTATATTTTTTCATTTTTTTAACTGTTTCCTCCTCTTCTCTACTTCTTGTTTCCACCTTCTTAATCTATATTTTCTTCCTTTTCTTCTTCCTCTCTCTTCTCTCCTTGGTTCTTTTGATTTTAGTTTTTTCCCCCATTTCCAGCACTTTCTTCCACCCTTCCTCCGCTCGCCACCGACCGTCGGACGCCACCTCCTCTGTTGCTTCTTCTTCCTCCTCCTTCATTCTCATTTTTTTCTTCGTTTTCTTTTCTTTTCTTCCACCATCAGCCAACTCTGCTCCCGCTGCCTGAATATGCTTTCCCTCTCTTTTTCTCATTTTCCAGTCTTCTTCATTTTTTCTGTTCTCCCAACCCAACAATTCTTCTCTATGCAAACCCCCCCACTCAATAGTAAAATGTATCTTGATTTGTGCCTTGCGATAATGGGAATAATTTGATGTAAAAATTTTAGGATAAATCACAGTTGACTTGCAGATGAAAAATGCTGATCTTCATCGCAGGCAGAGGAGAGTCCGAAGAAATCGAGAGAGAAAATAAGGAGCTACGTGGGTTGTAGGTTAGATGGAATAATGCAGGCTCAGTTTTAGAGGTAAATTTTTCAAAAAATTTATTTTAGTTTTTTCTTCTGAACTTTTTGATTTGTGTTTTATCTCAATTTTCTCCCTTTTTTTCCTTTCAAATTCTTTTGATCTTTTTATTTTATTATTTAAATACTGTTTATACTTTTTAATATTAAATAATTATAATTTTACTAATTAAAATATAATAATTTTATAATTTATAAATAAATATCCATATATATATAAAGTGTGCAAATTTGACTTAGTATATAATAAAAAAAGTAAATGTTTGGGACAGAAATTTAATTTTTTAATTTTTATGCATTTCTCAAAAAAGCACCGAAAACTTAAAAACATAGAGCCTTTGTTTTAGTGTCCACTGGCTTCGTATTATTATCTGTCTGGCATGTGGTTAGAATTTATCTTTAGAGCCCTTCCAACGAATAATGAGAGATAAATATATTTTCTTAAGTGTTTAAGATTTTAGAAAAATTAAATATATGTGATTTGGGTGGTTATTCTATTGAATATAAAACGATTATACTTCTTAGTTCTAAAAAAGTTGAGACACGATCCATATATATGTATTTATAATTTATTTTTACCATGTCGACGTAATTTCCACTATTTGGGCCCTCTTTTGCGAGTTCTTCGATTTTGATTGACTTTATTTATTTTTTTTGAGCTTTATATATACACACATTATTTTTTTCTATATGTATTATGTTTGGTCAAATTTAAGTTCTTCCAATCTAGGTCCAAGCTGCATTTTTTTTTAAATTCTTGATGAACTCTGTTTGTGTGATTAAGAGTACAGGCAACTGATGTATGGATAGATCTCAGTGTCTACTACATCCCTTGGATGGAATAATACGGAGGGACAAATCCATAGGCATACTATTTTGTAAAATACTAAAAAAAGACAAAAACAGAAAATGTCATGTTGGTTTTGACGTGTATTTTTAAATCTATTTTTTTTAATTATATATATTATAATAATAAATAAATAAAAATAAAATTTTAAAAATATAATAATCATATAACTCTGTAGAGATTAAAAAATGAAAACAACAATAACCTTTGCCGATCATGAACGCAAGTGACACAAACAAGTAAAATCTTGTCACCCGCAGATTTGGCTGCTTCAGCCGACATGTGCATATGATACATTTGCCGACCTGTCAGAAAAGCAAACTTTACAACTCATTTCCTCTCTCTCTCTCTCTCTCTGAGAATAATTTTTTTTTTCTATAAATAAAGATATGCACAAAAACGCAATAAGGTTGGCTGATCAGCCTGGTCTGAGACATGATTAATGGGACATATAGCTATCCCAAGATGGATTCAATTTCTAAAATTGGACATCTAATAAAATATACATATATACACACACTGTTAGTGCATCGGTTTTTGATAATAAAATATTGTTACATTTTTTTCATATGTATAAAAATAATATTTAAGCATGCGATATGGGCATTTAATCTTTTGGCAACCCCGTTGATTGTTGATCCTAGTATCTTCATAGTCTTCAAAAAGCTGGGTCGAATTTTTGTCATTTCTCGTTTATTAGAACAATATTTGACTGGTTATATGGATGATTAATCAAAATGCATGTCTCAAGTAGCTATAACAAAAACTACTAAAGAATTTATAAATTCAATATTTCAGAACATATATTGGTTGCAGCAGTATATGGTACAGCATGAAGTAAAAAAATCATGTCAGACCTCGAATCTGGTCATTATTCCTAAGACAGGGAGTTCAAATTTACTTTCGTTGACCCCTTCTATATTTTGATTCGTGCGACTCATGAAGTCAATGGTCTTGTAGATAGATTTATAACGATAAGATTGTGACAAATATTATAATTTAAATATTTAATTAATTTTTTATATCTCAATATTAAGTAGCAACTGTAAATGTACCAAATACACTTTCAAATAGACCTCGAGGTCAATACTGCAAGCAAAGCATGTCATTAATAGACCAACTGCTGGGTGAAGATTTTTCTTAATGATAGATTTACCTATCACTGTCTTGATCGATTTACCCATCACCGTCCGATCTTGTTCATCAATCTCGACACTATACACACGCATGCGTATTGCGGGCGAATGCATAGTCACGATCGAATCACGTCAAGTCGAAGATTGGTCCACAGACATATCATATAGCGTGGGTTGAGAAACTTTGGGCGACTTCCGGATTGGTTTCAAGTGGGGCTGAAGTTGAAGACATGGCTTGAGATTGTTGCATCATAGAGGGGAAGGTTAGAAGTTGATGAATCCTTGACAAGATCGTGTGTGGAATGGGCGTGCCAATCAAGAACAGAAGACAACTGGCTAATTACGTCAAGACAATAATAGGAAGACAAACTAGATAAGTGTTATCTTTAAGAGCGCCCTCTCCATCAAATTTCTCTGCATATTGATGGAACCCTATCTTGTCACCTTTCAGAAATTAAACAAGGCTAGACAAACAGAAAACAGACAAATAAGGGGTAAAATAATTTGTTATGGAGGACATAATCATGAGGATAATGTTGAAGATTTGACAGGGGCGGAATTATTTCCCAGCCTTGAATAGTAAAAGCACACCATGAATGTTGAATATCTTAAGAATGAAGACCTACCATGATGATTTTTGGAGGGCAATTATTCCATATGGTATTGATTTCTTTCACAGTTATTGTTTTCCTAATTATGGTTGTATTTAAGTTAAGTAATTCAGGAGTTAATGATTCATGGGGACACGGAGAGCAGAAACGTAGCAGCCCTTCTCTTCTTTAAAGGCTTGATGTTATAATGTATGGTAAATGTTAAGGATTGATCACAGGGCCATCAAACAACAATCGGAACAAAGCCAGAGAAGTGATGCAGGGGAACAGTGAAATCTGTAAGTTTCTGTATTCATTAAAAGGTCTGTAGTGGTGCTTATATAGCATTCTTATAACCAAGATCCGACTAACTACTTCATAACTGTCTAACTAACTAACTAGCAATAGTTATAACCGTCAACTAAGCAACGTGGAGCAACAAACCAAGGGAGCAGTGAAGTATCATCCCTTCCCCTGCCAGTGTGTCTTCCAGGTTGCTCAGCTAGTGCATTGCGTGTTCCTTTCTCTTTAGTGTTTTCAACACCCCTCCTCAAGATGTGCATGAATGTTCTTCATGTTTATCTTGCCAATCAACTTGTCAAACTGTATCCTTGGAAGTCCTTTCGTCAAAGCATCCGCTGGTTGGTCCTTGCTTAGTATATATTACACAACCAAATCTCCCTTCCGCACTCTCTCTCTTTAAAAATAGATTTCCAAATTAAAATGTTTTGTTTATTACCTTTTACAACTAATCTTGCCTTGTGCCTCTCAATTCTTCCAGCAGACTTTACTTTAATCTTATATATCCATTTACAACCTATTATATGTTAGTTCTTTGAAACTTTCACCGCATCCCATGTCCCATTTTCTTCCAGTGCCTTGAGTTCATCAGACATCGCCTTCCTCTAATGAATTTCATTCACAGCTTCACCATAAGCTGATGGGTTAGTTATGTAATTTAGGTTGGCCAAGAAACAAAAGTATTTTGGTGACAATTGGTCTGTGCTTAGGTTGTTGGCAATAGGGTATTTAGGGGCGGTTTCTAATGAGTTTGGATAGTGTAGGTTGTGTTGATATGTCTTAAGATACTTAGGTGCTCTTTTAACTCTTTGTGATCTCCTGATCACTTCAGGTGTGCTTTGTTGGTTAAGAGGGGATTTCTCATGGTGTAGTGTGTACGCCTAGTGTGTTAAAGACTGCATCATCATCACATTGTGTCTCTAGACTTTCATCTTGGTATGATTAATCACATGATTAGATAGGATCATGGATCATAGGAGGAATATTAGGAGAATTGGTTAAAGATTGGTATTCCTTAGCATAAGGGAATGCACGTTCAAAGAACACTATATCACTTGACACAAAAACTTCATGAGTATCTAAATCATATAGTTTGAAACCTTTAATACCTACATGATACCCTATGCATATGCATTTGCTGGCACGTCTGTCAAATTTTGTTCCGCTTCTCTCTAATGTGGAAGCAAAGGCTAAACAACCAAACACCTTAAGCTGACTATAATCAAGAATTTTATCATGGTGATACTGGAATGGGGTTTGATGATTCAATGTTTGTGAAGGCATTCTGTTGATGAGGTGAGTAGCTACGAGAACTTCTTCCCCCCCCTAATTTTACTGGCAAAGAAGCTTGGAACAATAGGGCCCTTGTAGTAGTGAGTAAGTGTTGGTGTTTCCTCTTAACCACTGCATTTTGTTGAGGAGTTTTAGGACAAGAGAAATGATGAACTATCCCATTCTCAGCAAAGAAAGTAGCTTGTTTCAATTCTGGTGCATTTTCTGATCTTATGATTTTTATTTTTGTGTCGAATTGGTTGAGTACAAGTCTATAAAAGGAGGGTACTAAGTGGAGGACATTATTCTTATGTTTCATTAGGTAAGTCCAAGAGCATCTTATGTGATCATCAACAATGGTTAAAAAATAATGAAAACCACCAATGGCGGTCTCAGAATAAGGGCCCCAAACGTTAATATGAATCAAATCAAAGGATTTATTGCTGTTCTTTATGTGAGTAGGGAAGGGCAACCTTTTCTGCTTAGTCCTGGGACATATTTCACAGATCTTGTTAGGCAGTACGGATATGGTAGAATCGAGATTGCAAATTCTTTTCGCTAAGGTATGAGAAAGGTGTCCTAATCTATAGTGCCAAATATCAAAAGAATCAGCTGAGTAAGCATGAGCATTCAGGTGTTTAGGATGTTTTTCTGAATTAGCAGGAGGTTGGTTGGGTTCTTAGCTCAAGTATAGAAGCTTCTTTGCCTCTTGTTCCAAGGTAAATAGTCCATCCTTTTGTCTAGCCCACCCAATACTCATCCAGGGTGATTGGACCTAAATGTGACACATTTTGGAATCAAAAAGCAAGCTAAGGTTCTGGCTATTGACAAATTTACTAACCGATATCAAATTATGTTCGAAAGTGGGAACAAGCAAGACACCATGTAACTCCATGGTGTCTAATAAGTGAGCTAATCCTATGTGTGTCATGAGGCTTTAGATCCATCTGATAGTTTGACAAACATTCCAGTGACAAGTCTAAGAGAACTAAGAAGACTAATGTCATGGCACATATGGTCAGTTGCACCAGTATCAACAATCCCAGAATGAGACTTATGTGATGATTTGCTATTAGGTTTTGTAGGTTTCTTAATAGCAAGGTTAAAAGCTAAATGAACATCTATACCTATAAAGTTGGAGTATGGTTGGAACTGGTCGATTAAGTTAGATTGTGAAAGGTTATTGCAATATTGACTTTGTGAAGGTCCTTCCATAGACTTGGACAAGTCTTGTGAACTCAGCATAGTTAGTAGCCTGTTAATCTTGTTAATCTGGTCCTAAGATAACTTCTGCGCCTCTTGCTCTTCCTTCGCACCAATCCTTAAAGAGTAAATTAATCAAACTCAATCTTCGATGGCATATGATATATTTGTGCTTTTCTGACTGACACAAAAGAAGGGTTGATCTGACCCCTTACTTTTGAGATCACGAATTCCAGTAATAAACCTTCAGATTATGGGAAGTTGGCATAATATTACACAGTTATTTTAAGGCTATAAGTTAAATTAAATGACATTAATTTAGGATGATACCGGCACAAAATTCTTAATCTCAATTAACCATTGCATTGTTGGTTTATGTCCATATAATTTAAGGCATTTCTCATTGTAAGGCTCGTAATTCTCATTAGTTGCAAATTCCCATTGGTGTGTAATCAAAGGAAAATTACCAAAAAAAAAAAAAAAAACAATAATTCGCAGATGAAATGAGAGTTTTCGAATAAAAAAAAAAAAAGTGATGAAGTATGATAAAGTTTCGAATCCCCAAAATGGAAAGGACATTGCCACTTTTGGACGATATGATATGTGGTTTTGGGCTGCCGTTTTATCTCTGCGGTTCCATTTCAGGTGCTAGGAAAGGTATGGTCTCACCAGTTACTCCAGGAGATGTCTCACAAGGCGTTTGGTTGAGGTTACAGCCCTTTTAAATTTTTTATAAGATATTTAAAAATTTATAATTTTTTTTAAATAAATTAATTTTTTAATTTATTTTTAAATTACTTTACTTTATATATATATATATATATATATTTAAAATGATATAAACATATTCAATTATATTGTATTAATAATATTTATTTTATTTTTATTATTATAACAAAAAAATATAATTAACTATAATTATAAATTTCAAAAAAATCTTATAAGATGATTTTATCAAATTAATACTTTGTTAGTTTATTTTTAAAATAAAATGTATGAACTTATAAATTCTTCAAAAATTTTTTAAATTATATGATGTTAAAAGCTATAAAAAAAATAAGCTTAGCCAAACACCCTCTTAGTCCAGCGTCTATACCCCTACCATGAAAATTATGAGTGCTTTCATTTATTGATGATCATGCATTTGGGGGTCCTTTTTATGTCTCCAACCACTCATTTTTTAACTATTATTATTAGGCCCCTTAAGGACAATATAACAAGACTCTTTCTTTCTACAGAAAAAGGGTTATTTATATTATGTTGTTTACAAGCCAGAGTCAGTTGAATTCATGATGAGGGGTTTATGATGACAAGAAAGTCTAAAATGATGTGTTGAAAAAAGAGGTGAAATAAACAAAAGAGAAAAAAAAAATCCAAATTGTCATTAATGATTATTAAACCTGTTTTTTGGTAGACAAAAGAGCCAACAATGCTGATGCTGATACATTATTAATATAATATAATAATATTAGGTTTGGATTTGCCTCTTTCCTGGAAAATTAAATGGCACAATGGCCAAGCCTCATCAAGACCGAAAAAGAAAAGTAAATTTTGGGCCAACAATAAATATATAACGTCTTAACATCCTTGTAATACCTTTACAGCTTCCAGATTTTAGATAGGGCCTAATATCAATCTTGCATATATTGAAAAGAAAATATTACGTTTATAACAAAAAATAAAATTAAATATAAATAAAAAGGATCAATACTTTTGAAATGTAGATTAGCTAATAACGCACATTCTAAATTTGAAGTTGTGAAGTTGAACTTTTTTAATTGCATTTTGTTTGAACTACGACACGCCAACAAAAAGCGACTTTTGATTCTTGCTACTTTATATTTTATATATAAGAATTTGAAAAAAGAAAACAATACGTAAGACTTTTGTGGGAAGGAGTTAGAAAGCCCTTATTTCTTTATTTATCGAACGGCAGAACGAAAGTCGATTTTTGGCCTATTTAAGTCGTACATTATTGACTAGTAAAAATAATTAAACACCACGTCGTTTCTGAGTTTATATAATACACAAATTAACCAATTTATTTTTAATTATAAGAAAATAATTGCAATCAATTTAAGAGGAAGAGCAACATAATTTGGTAATCTGTTCGATAATTGGTGCAAATGCCATGGCGTAAGTTAAAAATTGTAAATGAGTTTTGGCTCGAACTAGTTCATGTGCTGTTTCGTGTACTTTCACCCGCAAAACATATGTGTGTAATGTTCTTTTAAATTGGAATTAAAACATAAGATATTTGGATTTGAAAATTTTCAAACATTATGTGAAACATGCAGGCATAAAAACAGTTCATTTCAAATGTCATTATTTACTCATAAAAAATTAATCTTCAAAGGGAAATCCTAAATTTTGCTCAAATTCCATTTAGACCGTATATATGTATTTGTCCGATAAAGAAAATAGTGGCTTATCAAAATTGAATGACAAAAAAGACTGCAGAATCTAAGCCGATTAAAACGAATAATATTAAATAGATTGCCAAATATATGTTATCTAGAAAAAAAATCTGTCGGGTGATCCATTTGACTGAGAGACCATAGGACTCCCATGTGCTGTGTGACGAACAAAGAATTCCACAAATCAACTGAAAACCCAAGCGTTGGGGCAAATAGGTCGCCAGATTCAATGCTCAAAGTGAAATTAAATAGATTACAAAAATTATACATATTCATAAGTAACAGATATTTCAAAGATATGGAGTGTACTACGATGATGTATCAGATTTGGAGGGATGTATTCCCTTTAAGCTTTTTACACTATGGCCTACTTCCAATGTCCAAATCCAGAGCGCGACAAAAAGGACAAGAACCTGTCGCCTAAAACTTCCTTGGTTCACGCAACTTCTTCAGTACATAAACAGAAAGCCTTGAAACATTTCGAACAAACAAAGGGCTGCCGTCCACATGGCCAACACCAATCACGCGGCACAAGAAAATCCCATTCACGTGGCGGTGGCGGTGGTGCCCCTTCCGGCACAAGGCCATCTCAACCAGCTCCTCCACCTCTCCCGCCTCATCTCCGCCTACAACATCCCCGTCTACTACGTGGGCTCCGCCACCCACATCCGCCAGGCCAGGCTTCGAGTCCACGGCTGGGACCAATCTGCCACTGCCAACGTACATTTCCACGAGTTCCCAGCTGCTACCTCTTTCGACAACCCTCCACCTGATCCCTACGAGCCGAACAAATTCCCTTCGCAGCTCGTTCCTTCACTCACTGCTTCTGCGCTTCTCCGAGAGCCCGTCTACGAATTAATGGTCGGCCTGTCCAGGGTTTTCAGGCGGGTCGTCGTGATACACGACGCCTTGATGTCGTACGTTGTCCAGGACGTTGGTTCTTTACCCAATGTTGAATTATACAGTTTTGGGAGCATATCGGCTTTCGCCTTGTGCTCCTGGGAAGTCACTCGCTTGCCTGATTTGCCACCTGAGGCAGAGATTCTGAAAGAGGTACCATCCATGTATGAACACTACCCCCAGGAATTTCGGGAGTTCCTGAATTTGCAAAACAGTGCCAGAAAAATTTCCTCCGGGGAGATTTACAATACAAATGAAGTAATAGAAGGTTTATATCTCGATTTACTTGGAAAAGGAAAGAGGAATGAGGGAAGAAAGGTTTGGGCGATGGGCCCATTCCATCCCTTCTCGCCTCAAGATCAAAGCGATTCAAGAAGCCGTCACAGATGCTTAGTCTGGCTTGACAGACAGGAACCGAATTCCGTGATCTACGTTTCATTCGGCACGACAACTTCATTCTCCGATGAACAAATCAAAGAAATCGCATTAGGTCTTGAAAGAAGCGAGCAGAAGTTCGTATGGGTGCTCAGAGATGCTGACAAAGGCAACATTTTTGCAGGAGAAGTCAAGAAAGCTAAACTGCCCCACGGATTCGAAAAGAGAGTCGACGAAAGAGGACTAGTTGTCAGGGACTGGGCACCTCAATTGGAGATTCTAGGGCACCCCGCAACAGGAGGTTTCTTGAGCCATTGTGGGTGGAACTCGTGCCTGGAGAGCATCGCCATGGGAGTGCCGGTGGCAACCTGGCCACTGCACTCGGACCAGCCTGGGAATTCTGTCTTAATAGCCAAGGTGTTGAAGATTGGGGTGGAGGTGAAGCCCTGGACTCGTGATGATGAACTTGTGATGTCATTTACAGTGGAAAAGGCTGTGAGGACACTGATGGCATCAACAGAAGGAGATCAGATGAGGAGAAGGGCAGCAGAGTTGGGAGATGCTGTCAGGGTTTCTGTGATGGAAGGCGGAGCTGCCCGGAAACAGGTGCATTGGTTTATTGCTCACATCACTAGATAAATTCCATCCCAGAAATCTTCTATTCATGCACAGATCTGAACGGTGGTACTTTATTCCACAGAAATAGGACTCTGCATGTTCTGGTTTTACATCAACCATGTAAGGCTAACTGCGAGTCACTGCAGTTTAATTTTCGCCTAATGGATGTATTAAATAAAGAAGTTTAAATTAAATTTCACCTTCATTACAACTCCTTTCAATCTTCTTACTATACATTGACTGTCATAATTGATTGATGAGGAAATTCCACCTTCACAGATACAATTAGAAATGAAATGTATGTTCACTTCTCTTAAGTAAGGGGGTGTGTGTGGTCCGTGCTAGCTAGTTGATCTAACACGTCATACTCTTGGCTGATTTAGGTTCCAAGTTTCTGCCTCTATAGAGGTAATACAGGTTTAGCAATATTAGTGTGCCATTAATTAAAAGTTCACAACCAGAAAAGAATCGACATATTTCAGAAAAAATAGATCTAATTGAAGGTTATGACAGCAACAGGGTATCCTGGCGCCTCTATTTTTATTCCTGACGGGGTTTAGTCAAACTTGCAATACAGGTTTTCTAATTATGATTTCATATCCCTTTGTTTTAATTTCATTCCAATGTTGTCTACATAATTCACACTCATGTATATATTCAATGTCATTCCATATATTGTAAAACCCTCTCAATTTTAAACTCTCATTACAACAGCTCCCTCTTATAAGGCCAATATATACATAGAGAAAATTAATGCCGACCACAGGTTTCGTCTAGATTATGCATTTCTGGACAAATTTTCCAACGAAAAATGTGTCCCAAGTCAAAAAGTGGAGGGATTTTTACCATTCAATGGAGAATTGTCCAACCATTGAACATTGTAGATTGGCAAGTTTGGTTTACCAACGAAAAATGTGTCCCAAGTCAAAGAGTGGAGGGATTTTTACCATTCAATAGAGAATTGTCCAACCATTGAACAAGTTTGGTTGACGTCGTTGTCTGGTCATGTTCTTGTTCCCCAATTAATTATCAAGTGTTGAAATTTGAGCCGTGGAACTCGGGGGTAAATTCTCTATTTCTAGCATTCATTCATTGTATCAAGTTGCAAGGAAAAAGAAAAACAGCGAAAATCTCTTGTCCGACCAAGTAACTTTAGGGGCATGTATTTTGGTAATTGTTGGTCCACGTTGTAAGTTCCAATTGGCTTCCACCTCACTAAAAACTGACCTTTTCCTTGGCACAATGATGATTGTTCTTTGGTAATTTGATACGGTAATGATTCAAATCTAAGATTGGACGAAATAAATTTGTGTATTTAATATAATGAATTAAAACTATTTAATGATTTATTGAATTTACTTTAGTATTTTGGTTCGATGATTTAAATTAATATTTAAAGTCTAATTAATTAGTTACACAACATTGTTCTAATATTTCATTGTTTCAATTTGAATATATTAAATATGTAAAAGACTCATCCATACGAAAACAAAATACTGTATAAACTTTTAGAAAATTAAATTCATAAACTATTACAATATTTACAATAAAAAGGAAAATAAACTAAATATAAATGAAAGAACCAAATACCATCAAATGTAGCGTCCCTGCATTCTGTATATATACGAAAGTCAGCAAAAACTTTTAGAAAATGAAATGCAGAAACTTAAAATAACCAAATCACATATATACACACACACACGCGCGCATTTAAACTTGTAGTTTATTGAAAATAAGAAAGAAAACTCTAATCGATAAAAACAAAATTAAATCAAACTTATAGAAAATACATTATAAATGAATGAAAATTGCAACTTAATTAGTATTAAGTACAACCAAAAAAAATTGCAGCCTAACACAGCCCTAAAGACAAAGCAGCGAAGTTTTCAAATTTGAATGTCGCTGTCAGTGACTATGGCTGTGCTTGGAATAAGACTTCTCCCCAAAGAAACGTGTTTCTGCACTGTAGGGGATATATTTAGGAAACCCGATGGCTGTGCTTGAGTGAAGAAGTATCACTCTCTAGGAAATCATTTTTGTGAGAAAAATCTTTCAAAAATCACTAAAGTTGGCTTCTTCTTTTTTCTGAAAAATTCTCCGACAATTTCTCAATCTCCCAAACAAGGGGTTTTTTTTGTCAGCCCCACTCTAACTTCTATCCGTTTCTGATGAAAGTCATCCCTCCACAATTTCAACCATGCGGAACCAAACAATCTCCTTCATTTTTCTCTGTCAATCACCCTCTGTTTAATTTTTTTTTCTCACAATAAAATATACCCCCCTCGCTATCAGCTCTCAATCAAGCTCCAATTTTCCCATTTTTGGTGTTGACTGGAGTCCCAACGTCAGACGTGGGCTCCATTTCTCTCCTTATCCTTAAAAGTTGCAATGGCTGAAAAAAAAAGTGGCCCTTTTTTTGTTTATTTTTTGCAATGTTTATTTTTTACAAGAGAGGGAAAGCATATTCAGGCAGCGGGAGCAGAAGAAAAGAAAAAGAAAGAGAGGAGGTGGCGTCCGACGGTCGATGGCGAGCGGAGGAAGGGTGGAAGAAAGCGCCGGAAATGGGGAAAAAACTAAAATCAAAAGAACCAAGAAGAGAGGAGAGAAATGAAGAAAAACAGGAAAAGATTAAAGAAGAAGTGGAAATAACGAGTAGAGAAGAGAAGGAAACAGTTAAAAAAATGAAAAAAAATAAATGAGAGAAGATAAGATAATCTATTTTTAAAAAGAAAAGTTTAAAACACTTTTTTAATTCAACAACTACACTAATTATATGTCAAGATTATTTTCATGATTATTTTCATATAAATATTAAAATACACATGTATTAAATCAACAACAACAAAAATAATTTAAATCAATAAAATGCAAAAATAACTATTATTAATATTATTATTATCATTATTTTCATTTCTAACAAAAACAATACTTACATACATACATCTTCCTCAGTATTTAGATTATATTATATTTATTTCACTTTTTTATATTTTATTGTATTTACATGTCATATCAATACTTTCTCCCAAACCTAAGATTTCACGTCATATCATAGCATACTCATTATATTTTTCTTACAGCTTCTTGTTTCATACTAATCATTTCTAACCAATTTTTTTAACTTTTTCTCTTAAACAAAATTTTTGAACAAAGCCCTATTATTCTCATGTCAAATACATATCAATTTTTAATTTGATATCCAATGCATAAATTTAACATATCAAAATTTTCATATACAGAAAATATGATCTTACCGAATCAACCTATTTACAAAACCAGACCAATACAAAGACAATCATGTCACTTTAGTCATCAAAGTAGAAGGGTTCCTAGTTTCCAGAATGGGAGCCCCACCCACATGAATGAGATTCCCTTAATATGCATGTATGTACAAGTTGGACAATACTTCCGTACAAATATGGGTGTAATGGCTGTTTAGTATTGTTGTAGCCTATTCAAAGTCTTCTAGATAATAAATTTGTGCGCCATGTATGTTACCCCTTTCATTTTCTTATCTCAGTGTGATTAAATATTTTACATCACAAGATACTCTTATATTTAAATTTTTTTTATATATATAATTAATTAATTATTTTTTAATCGTTATACTTATTCATAATTAAATCAATACTTATATATATATATATATATATATTTAACCACACATATATAAATATTTATATATTAAAATATAATTATTGTCTCTATATATTATCGCATTATTTAATTATTATAATATATTATATTTATATATTTAAATATATAAATTCAAATAAATTATAGAATTAGTCGCGGTTCACCGTTATTTCTAAAGATACTGCTAATCTTAATAAAACATGCAACACCGTCTCCCAACGAAGCGCCCTCTCACACTTGTCATAATTTTATTATATAATTAATTTTTATTTTTTCAATATAACATTGCGTATATTTTTTAATGGACTCTGCCGAGTACGAGACGATATATACAGGGGCAACCCAACCGTCTTTAAACACATATTCACACGCTAGTACTTATATAGAATATCCCTCTTTCTTAAACACAGTCACACGCTACTACGTATCAATTCCAACTCTCTCCAAATGGCTAGTCGTCAACCCCGGCAAAGCCATTGCCAGAACAATGGCCACTGTGGGGAGGAAGCGGAAGCAGAACACCTCCCCCTGGCGGTGGTCATGGTGCCCCTTCCGGCGCAGGGCCATCTCAACCAGCTCCTCCATCTCTCCCGCCTCGTCTCCGCTCACCACATACCCGTCCATTTCGCCTGCACCCCCATGCACGTCCGGCAGGCCAAGCTTCGTGCCCACAACTGGGACCCATCAGCCGTCCCTAACGTTCGATTCCATGAGCTCCCAACACCTCCTTTCAGCAACCCTCCTCCAGACCCCCACGCCGCCATCAAATTCCCCTCGCAGATCCTTCCTTCGCTACAAGCGTCGACCCACCTCCGTCAGCCTGTTTACGATCTTGTCCGCGAACTCTCATCCACGGCAAGGAGAGTGGTCGTCGTTTACGACTCGCTCATGACTTACGTTGTGCAAGACATTTATTCGATTCCGAACGCCGAGTTGTATTGTTTTCGGAGCACATCAGCTTTCTGTTGGTACTCGTCGTACTGGGAAACAAGAGGAAAACCAGATCTGCCAACTGGAGCAGAGGTTGTCAGAGAAGTTCCATCCCTGGAAGGATGTCTTGCTCCAGAGTTTCTTGAATTTTCAAGATTGCAGGAAGAAGCCCCGAATTTCACTTCAGGAGACCTTTACAACACGTCCCGAGTGATAGAAGGTTTCTATGTCGACTTGCTTGCAAAAGAAAAGACCATGGGAACTGATAAAAACTGGGCTATAGGTCCGTTTAATCCAGTGGTGGCAACTGATCAGAAAAGGCGATCAGGCAACCGTGACAGATACTTGGAGTGGCTTGGCAGACAGGGCCTGGATTCAGTCATATACGTTTCCTTCGGAACGACGTCGTCTTTGTCCGACGAACAGATTGCCGAGCTGGCTCTTGGGCTGGAAAGGAGTGAACAGAAGTTCATCTGGGTGTTGAGAGATGCAGACAGAGGAAACGTTTTTGAAGGAGAGGTCAGAAGAGCTCCACTGCCGGAAAGGTACGAGGAAAGAGTAGAGGGAAGGGGGCTAATCGTAAGAGACTGGGCACCCCAGTTGGAGATTCTGGAGCACCCCTCGACCGGCGGCTTCATCAGCCACTGCGGATGGAATTCTTGCATGGAGAGCATCAGCATGGGGGTGCCGATTGCGACGTGGCCGATGCACTCGGATCAGCCGATGAATGCTTTCCTGATCACGAAGGTGCTGAAAATTGGCGTGGAAATGAAGGACTGGGCTCATCGAGGTGAAGTGACGTCAGCAACGAATGTAGAAAGGGTTGTGAGGAGATTGATGGCGTCGGCGGAAGGAGACGAGCTGAGGAAAAGAGCAGCAGAATTGGGAGATGCCGTGAAGAAGTCTGCGATGGAAGGAGGGGTTTCCAGCCTGGAGATGAAGTCCTTCATCGCCCACATCAGTAGATAATGTTTCGTATCGGATCGTTCTCGTGAAAGTTTATGTGTGGATGAAATTCAAGCCACGTTAGCTAAAGAAACAGGGATGGCCAAGACTGTTTAGACGCGTCCCAACGAAGCAAATGCCATTTGCATTATCGTAAGGATCAAATAATTTTCACTGGTCACCTCCATTTTTGGCTTGTAGCCTGCGGAGTCTTAGTCAATGTTTGGTTTCGGGAGGATAAAAAAGAATTGTATAAAAATAAAAATAAAAATAAAAAATAAATAAATAATATTTTAATATATGGTACCTTAAAAAAGAGTTTTACGAATGCGACTTTTTTTTTTTTGGTAAAAACTAATGCGACTTCTACGTCCATTCTGAGTTCCTAAGAAGGCGAACTCTATTCAATTTTCTTTGTCAGAATTTTTTTACATATTCGGTATATGTTCATATAATTTATATATATAAGAGAGTAAATTCATTATTCATATTCATCACACACACACACACACTCATATAGATCTGATATATTAATATAGCTTTTGTAAAAAGGAAAAAGGTTTTATTCTTCAATATAAATAAAAAAAGTAACAATAATACTTTAAAAATTCAAAGTATGTTACTTATAAATTTATAAATTATCTGTTTATATTAATTGTAATACCTTTATATAATTAGAATGCCAAAGTAATATACGTTCTAAAAACAAATTAATGAATTTTTAATTCAAAATGAATCAAAATGGATTCAATTCAAACCTATCAAGATCTTCGCTAGATAATGTTTCGACTTCTAGAGTAGAAATCAAATTTTGAACAAGCTTTGCCATACCGTTTGGTAATTCTCAAAATCATTCCTGAACTTTAGCAAAAAGTCAAATTTAAAAGATTTCATCGTGCAGACAAACACAGGGACTTCTGACTAGGACAATTCATAACACGTCTCGTCTTCCCATCGCCGTCTCGCGAGAAGACAATTTTGTTCTCACTCTGCGGGAAATTGTTCTGCAAATCAGGAGCTGCTGCTGAGCTGCTCCCGCATTCACATGTACTGTGGGCCCCGCGTGATGTGGGGCCCACCCCGTGGGTGTGCGAGCAGCGGCTCCTGATTTGCTGAAGGGCAAATCCTCACTTAACCACCAAACCCTCTGGTTATGTCTACGTTTTAACACTCAGACCTTTTATTAAATTGAAAAAATCAACTGATTCAAAGGGCATCGGTCGAATCGGTAACGTTATAATTATATTAAAAATATAAATTATTATGTTAAAAATTAAATAAAATAATGAGTTCCAAGATAATACCGAATTTAACGCATTTCTTTTATCACTGTTAAATAATTATAACATCCTTATTTCTTCATATATATGTATATATATTTTTTGTTTTCTTTCCCTTTTGTTCAATTTTAGCTTAATATATCTTTACAATCTCTTATCTCAAATTTAATTTATTCTAATTTTTTATTTTTCCCTTTTCTCTTATATACAATATATGGTTAAATGTTAATTCTAGTTCTACTTTATTAAATTACTATCATACGTTTATTTTAATATTTCTTAATTTTTAATTTATTATAATGTATTAATATAATTCTATACTTTGTCTTTTTCATTTACTAGGTTTTCTTGTTTCTTTCTTTCATACACACACACACGCACCCAATTACAAATGGATGGGTACGTAATATATACGTGGCCTTCTTAGTTTTCTAGTCAATGAATGTCCAAAAGTCAAGGAAACTGTGACTGCCACGTATATCTCTGTCCATTCCAAACCGCAAACTCCCAACAGAGATGATGTTTTATCAAAGAGGGAAACTTACCTGCGCGCGTCGTTTGCCAGAAAGAACCCAGGATGCTGACTGCCGTGTCACGGTAAAGACTGGGATGCTGATTGCTGCCTGCGTTGCCCCCATTCAGCTATCAGCTATCTTCTAAAACATCTCAAATAATTACAACTACCAGCCCGCAACACGGTCTGGAACTCACCGCAGTCTATTTCCATGACTGTGAAGAAACATTTCGCGACTGCAAGCGCAACTGCAGTGGACACTAAAGGTGTCTGCAGCTGTTTCGTGAGGGCACGATGACACGTCGCGGGTGTGAGACTAGAGCTCGCAACCACGACACGCAACGTGACCACTGCATCTACATGAACAATTGTATCCTATTCGATTCTACAAGATTTGCAAATGACTGCTAATAACTCAGTGTAGGCCCGACCTTTTCTTAGTACAAGAGGACCGTGAAAGGCACACCACAGTTATCGCGTCCCCAGTAAAAATTGGGTAGCCAAGTGCAGAGCGGATAACTACTTAAACATCTAAGTAGCAAGTTCACCTCAAGATGAGTGCTCTCCTATTCCAACTTCCTTAGAGCTTTCGATAGCACAGCGGAGACAACAACGGGTTCTCTGCCCCTACAGAAATGGAGCAACAAAAATTTTGAGCATTCAAGAGAAAGCCACGACGAGACTAGCCGTTTATCATTATTATAGGTGTCGAAATGGAAGTGCAGTGATGTATGCAGTTGAGCCATCCTAATTGACAAACAAACCATTTGCCTTTTCTATTGCTTACTATTTTGATTACCAAATCAAATGATCGCACCAAATATAAATAGACAAAAGAAAGAATCCGCTTCAGGAATCATTAAATTCTATATAGAAATTCTTTTCTTTCAAGGAATCAAATAATTTTCTATGGTGAAACAAAATATCTTTCATTTCCCCCTCGAATAGATTGTTTTGATGTTTTCTTGCTTCTTCTTCCTATTTTGTTGGTCGAAAACATAATTTAACGTCCCCCTTTCATGCGCTATTCTCCCACTTTCAAGATTATCCCTAGTGAAATATCCCATGCATAAATCAATTTTCCAATATCCATGTGGCTTACGTACGTGTGCGCCTATTTATATGCACATGTTCAAGTGTTTCATTCAATGAGCATATTCATCATATAAACACAAGCCTACACTCATGTGTTGCTAGCATACTTCAGATATCTCTACGGAACCAAATTGAACGGTGCAGTTTTGGCCAAATTTAACTCAATCCAAATGCATTTGTAAGGTGCTTTTGTTGCAGACGAGAGACTTCTCCTTCTCTCTCTCTCTCTGACTTCCTGTTTCAGCAGCACCTCTCCTTCACTCTCTCTGTATTCCCTCTCTTTCTATCGTGTCCTCTTTTTGCCTTGGCACTAGAGGTTGAAGTGTGCAAACTTGTGAAAATGTTCTGCTTGTCCCCAAACCAAACGTTTAATCACACATCACTTCATTTGCCTCCACTAAATAATTAGCCCCTTCATTTTCCCTCCACTTAAACTGGCCTCTCCTCCTTCTAGCTCTAGCCGGCTGCAGCCTCTTCCAATTCCACCACGCCCACTTAAATTCTTGTACCCCTTGGTCTGTCCTTGGTGTTACATGAATTTATGTCAAAGCCTTGGTAAATGTAATTATAGTCTCATATTTGTTGAATTTTATTTTCTAAATGCCAAGATCTTAATCCAAAATTTCCAACAGAATCAATCCGGTCTCATTCTTCTCATCATAGGCTCTGCAACAGAAAGGCATTTCATTTCCCTACCTTCACACAGCAATCTGCAGGTAAGCATTATGGAGATCATTTTAGGTATGCTTGATTGTCCTCCTTCTGCCTGTCAATGTTTTTAAAATCTAACTTGGTATTGATCCGACCAAATTAGTGGTTTATTGGATTGTCGGTTCAACTAGCTCAATTATTTTCAAAAAATTGATTGACCTATAAAAAAAAAAGAAAAAAAAAATATATATATATGTATATATAACTGCATATGTTTATACACTTTGATCTCTAAATATATATCTATATCTATATTAAAATTTCTGTGCAAGATTAATTAAATAAAAAATAACAAAAATTATAAATTAAATAGATCATCAAATTCAAGATGACAAATACATTATTTAGAAAATAAAAATTATAGAATAATGGTAGAATTACACGATCGTCATTCGAATGTGGCATTAAGTCTTGTTAAATGCAAACACTGTCTATGAATTAATATAGTTGTTGCCTTTATTATTTGTATAATTACATCACAATTCATTTGATTACTTAAGAGAAAATTGTTTGTAACACAGTCATATTTTTTAATTTTTCAAAGATTTAATTTGATCATTAACAATCAAAGAAAAATATTAAGAAAGAATTAGAGTGGGTGTGCCTTTTATATGCAATGTCACACACACACACACACACACATACATACATATATATTAATTTCTAAAGAATTTATTTTGGTTATTAGCAATTAGAGAAAATTATTAGAAAATGAACGAGATTGATTGTGCTTTTTAAATGCAATATCAAATTTTTTAGAAGCACATTGAAAATAAGAAGTTAAGTATATTTTAATTTTCTTCCATTACATCTTATGGTTTTTCGATGTTCATGACACTTCTTTAAATATAAACAGAATTCCTTCAAATTCTAATAGAGGGAAAGAAATCCGATTTTAAAAAGGGTTGGCAACATTAATACTAATACCAATATATTCGTGTTTTCTTGAATTTGCTCAAGAATTCTGCATAAATTCTTGTTTTGGGGATTTGAACTTGTCACGATTCATACTTTTCGGAAAGTTATCCGTGTAATAGTTCGTTGGTTCACCAAGCTTCCGCATCATTATTGAACAATAAACCATTATTTATTATATAGAGATGAACAGCAGAGAGTTCAAAAATATGCACCAAACCCATTTTTAACAGGATGAACCGATGCTCTAATACTTGGGCTAAGTGGTGGACCTACTCTTTAATGAACCAACCAAACTTTTTTAATTGAGTGAAGGTAAAAAGCAAGAAGGTCCATAATCTATGCTCTTTGGTACACAAAACTGATCAGCCTATAAATTAATGAGTATTGCCACCTCTTGGATTAACCTAAAGTGAAGCCCACAATCAGTGCCAACCACGATCATAGTCGTAAATGTGAAGAACAAAATTCAAGAATTAAATATGCTGTATTCACAAAACAATACAGAGAAACATCGTTCCTTTTTCAAATACACAACTCAATAAATAATTGAATTCTTAACATACCCACTTTCTTCGAACGGCTCCCTAGCCTATATTTGATGTCAACTTTTTCCATCAAATTTTACATTGCTAAACATATTATCCAACCGAATAATAATTCATAAGCCTTCATCTCTTTTATTGTTGCTCTCCTAATGAAACACTAGAGTTGAATGGGAAGCAACAAATCTGCAGTCTGATGGACGGAAGCCGATGAAAGATGGACCTCAGAAACAAGTCTCGTGGGCTGCTGTATGTCTCACAAGAATTCCGAATACATTCCTTCTGAAACTTTGTACAGATGAATGCTGTGATTAATGAATCCAACGGCCAATGAGATAGCAGAGGAAGACATGGATAGTAGTTTGACATTTCATGTGACTTACTGCCTCCCAACCGGTGGTCCAGGTTAACCAAATAATGTCTATTCCAACGTGTAATTGATAACTAAGTGGGTGTTTAAAATTATGATAAGTGTAATAATTTTATATAAAAAAATATAAAAAATTATTAAATATTTATGTAAATAACGGCAGGACCTGGACAACATATTTCAATAATGCGGGTATTGTCAGAAAAAAGTTGAAAAAACGGAGAGAGAGAAGAAAATTTGTAGGTCATTGGATTGTTTAATAATTATTCACCGTGTCGTGCCGCAGAGGGGCCTTGCCCGTGCATTGCAACGGTCAAATGGATGCGCCGATTGGCCGTCGCGATCTTCTGCTGACACGTGGATAGTTTTCTGCATTTCTTTTTTATTTTTATTTAATAATTTGTTCTTAGCCGTTTATGTTTGCATTCTCAGAGTCTTCAATGCCTCGGTTTTCAATTACTCGCACACGAATTTTTCAAAAATCAATCAGAATAATTATAATCAAAACGCTACATGAATTTAATATTCAAAGAAATTATATAAATTTCAATAATCTGATATTTGAACAATGAATAAAATATTTACGAAAAGGGGATAAGAGATGAGCACGATTTGGCATGCATGCCTGCTTCTGGGGACATGCAATTATTTGTCGCATGAAACAGTAATGAGACTTTGAATAATTATTACTATTTTATTCGTGAAATAATTTGACCAAATTTGCGAAAGAAAAAATTGGCAACGTCGTCGTATTACGTGCAGAGGTTGTCCCTTTAGTGCGTGTGAATACATGAAAATCTGCATGGTAAATTACGCCGCCAACGTTGGCTTTTTAGCCTCTTAATTATCGCTGCTTCACACCTTTCCTTGACACCAAACGAAGGTTATCCACTCTGTGTTGTAGTAAATTTAAAATTATTATATTTTAAAATATAGATAAAGATACCTAAAATCAAAACTGTAAAGATAATTTAAAATGAAAAATGAAAAATGATCAAGAGAATTTAAAAAAAAGAAAGGAATTTAGGTGAAAACATGATTTAAATAATGACTTAAAAAAAGGGAGAGAATGAAGAAATGATAAGAAATAAAGCAATTTAAAAATAGGGTAATTTTTTAATTTTATATTGTACTAAAGAAAAGTCTTAATAATTTAATAACATACTATATATTTATTTGTTATACTATTATATCTATATCCACGGGTACATATTATGCATTTCAAATAAAATTATGTGAATGAAATATATATTTTGTATGTCATCGATATAATTTAATTATATTAAAAAAATTTTAAAAAATAAATAAATAATAGACTTATTTATTAAATATAGGTTTAAAATAAATATTATTGAATGAAAGAATGGATATGTTTTATCAAGAAATCTTCTATTTTATCATTTGACTTTGAATAATAGAATCTTAGATGAAAGTAGTTATAATTGAAGTTGTTAAAGAGAATATGTTATAAAAAGTATTAAACGATTAAAAGTAACTACTGCATAATATACACCTTTCAAATGAATGAGAGGGTGTTTTTTTATTAATAATATTTTTATTTTCTTTTATTTTACTTTTCTTTTACATTGGAGAATGGAAGGGTGTTGTTATAATTGAACTTATTAAAGAGACTATTTTTAAAAATATATTAAAACTTAAAAAGGAAATCTCATGCATTCTTACTTTTTAATTTCCCGATTTGAATTAATGACGCTGCAAAATTATTCTTTCAGCAAAACAATTGATTGGAGCGACTTAATATTTAAAAATTAATTAGTAAAAAAAGTCTGCTTTAATTTATAAATTCGTTCATATACCCTTTCTTCAGTAGAGAGTCCATGCAAAAGGCTTCATAATTTTATTTTCTTTCAATGAGCCAATATAATAATAACTTTTCTGCTTTGGAATGCTAAGCTTGCGACATTACTGTCGCACCTCTCTTAATATTCTCACGAAAACAAACAAATAAATAACTTTTATTACAATCCCATTCCTACATCGAGATTCTAGCCTCCGATCAATATTCCCCCAAATAACCTAACTATATACTATACATTCAACCGAATAATAATAATATGATAAGAAAATTGTAGATTTGGCCATGCATATTCTTTTTCTCATATATATATATATATATTTTATTTTATTTTTATTTATATGTGTGTGTGTGTGTGTGTGTGTGCGCGCGTGCATGTGTGTATGTATGTATGTATGTATGTATAAGCTTTTCCGGGTTTGAATTTAGCTGAATTTTCAAAAAATTGTCACCTGAATATGTCATTTTCTCCTTTGTTGGATCAACTTTTTATTTTTCTACTATTTTGAATGGATTCCATGATTATTTTTTTAAAAATTTTATTGTCTTATTGTTATTTTGCCCCGACGTTTCCATTACGGCTCGATGCTTTCCCTGTCATAGGATTTAGCCAAATTTCACAGATTTGAATTTATTGGACTATAAGTCCTTGCTTTATCATACGTCTGGCCTAGAATATTTGCGTCCCGTCTTTCTTTATCTTTAAAATTTTTATCTTAATTATATATTTACTCACACAATAAATTTATGTAAGAAAGAAATTGATCACTTAACTAACTAGTTTTAATTAAAGCAAATGGTCTATAAACATCGATAACGTAAACGTTTAAAAAACTGGGACAAAACATTTCATCACATTACTTAAAGGGGTAAGGTTTCTGGATACTACAATGCTACATGTTGAAATTTCAAATTAAGCAAAAAGTAATAATTTTGAGCTTAAAAACACTATTGCCATGACTTAATGACTAACAAAATCAAATCCCCTTTGACGGGTGACAAGAATATCCACATCTCTCCTGTAATCCAAGACGACTTCTTCATCACTTGTTATTTCAACAAGAAAAATTATTCCACATTCAAAACTTTGCTAGGGTTTTTGATAGTGGTTTGAATTGTCTTCAAAATGAAGATACATTGCATTCTTAATTTGTAGGTGGATAGCTTCCCTCATTAAAATTGTATTTACACGTTTCTCAGAAAATGCTATTTTTTTTTTAAAAAAAAAAAGACCGAGTGGCAAATAGCTAAAGAAATTATTTTCCTAAGAGCTTTCACACAAAGAGGGAGAGGAGTCCAAGGTGCACCGCCATGTACGTACGTGTGCAGACGTATTTATAAATTATAGAATTATTTTTTAAAACAATAAAAATAAAATTATTTAAAATTAAATATTTTCAAAAATGTTTAAAATAAAAAATAAGAAAAGATAGAAATTTTGAGAGATAACACAAGTAAGAATAAATAAGTTAATATAAATGAAGAACAAAATAGAAAAAATATATATAATTCTTATTCCCTTGTATGCTGTCGCACACACCTACACACTATTTCTTTCTTTTTCCCATCCTTCGTGGAAACAACATATAAAAAACCTAAAATTGTCTACAACTTTTCATTAATTCAAATAAACCACGTATTTTTTGGTTATTGCCTTTCATCTCAAAAAAGGGGGTTTTTTTAAAAAAATATTTTACCTAAAAAATTGAAGAATAATCCATGAAAGTGCCTCAGCTGTCGAGGACAGCTGACCTTTGTCTCCGCGTTGAATCCTCTCTTCTTCTCACCGTCCTCTCCCCAAAAACACGGTGATTACTAAACAAAACAAACATCTCCATTTAAAAATTATAATTCACTTGAACTAATCATATATAACCAAATCAATTGACTGTCGGGAGCCCGTCAAATCAGCAGTGCCTGTTAGTTTCTTAATATTTTTCTTTCATATTCAAAATTATGTAATTAATGAAAAAGAAACTTCATAGATGGTAGCCAAACAGCAGTGTGCCACCACCTTTTTTCCCTTTTGCCAACGAGAATGGTATTCAATCGAGACGACTTTCCTTCAATCCTTCTTTTCACAACAAAAATAGATACCCCTCTCTACGCTCTTTTCCAAAGAATAAGTAGAGAACCCCCCCTGGAAGCTTTCTTCCTTTCCTCTCTCCTTCTGCAGTATAAAGCTCTTTGCTTATATCAACCTCCCCCTGTTTTATTCTTCCCCTTTTTCCTGCTTTGTTCCCTCAGAGCTTTTTCTGAAACAAGCTTTGTGAAAGAAAGAAAAGAAAAGAAGGGCATGGTTAATTACCAGAGGAAAACTCCGTATAGCCAGTGGAAGAAAGCCAAGGACTACACGGTTGATGAAGATGAAGAGTCATGCTTAGACCCTTCTGGTTTAATAACTGGAAATCATGTCCACAGCAACAGAAGATCCATGACCAAGCTTTTGTATTTCACTTTGCTTTCTTTAATGTTATGCAGCCTGATTTTGGCACCCACGTTCCTGTTCTCCAGCTCCAGCTTCTCCTTGCTTTGTGAGAGTTTATTCCCTGTTATTTTCTTGGATTCAATGGTTTTTTTCTTCTTAGGTTCGTGGATGCTTATTGTTTTCTGGTTGCTCTGCAGACTCATTTAGGGCTGATAAAAAGGGCCTTGGTTCTGAAGGTGACGTGAATGATTTGCTTTGTTCCGCCGTTGCTAACGGTCAGTCTGCTCTTTCTCTGAATCTTTGTTTCCCTACTTTTGTTGGGCTGTTGGGCTGAAAGGTGGTGTGGTTTTGATGTTCTTCCTTTATGGTAATGATTTGGTGAACAGAGTAAGAAAGATTTGATTTCATTTTCCATACCAACTTGAGGTCTCTTTTTTGGATACTCAATTTTTATAACTGGAAAAGATTTGTTTCTGTTGCTAGAACAGCCGTTGTTTCCATGTCTTCACCTTTTCTTTTTTGCTGATTTTCCATTCTGAGATGTGTGCATTTTGAGTTTGCCTCTTCTGCTCTCTAGGTGTTTTCTCACTTAAAGTCCTTTTCTTTCATTATTTTCCACCCTGATATCTGTCTGTTGATTAGAAGTGTGAGTGGGAATTTGAGGTTCTGTTGTAGTGGGGTAGGATGATAACCGCATTGTTTGTTATCATTAACAACATTGTAATGGCTAACTTTTCCTTTTTTTCTATTGTAGTTTTCATATATTAAACAGCTGCATAATTAAGCAGTTCTTTATATTCTGAATTAATAATGCAGGTACTATGTGTTGTGACAGAAGTAGTACGAGATCAGATGTCTGTGTAATGAGAGGGGATCTAAGAACTCACTCCGCCTCCTCGTCTATCGTGCTGTATCGTACCAATGGTTTGAGTAATTCAGATGGAAATGGGGATGGTGATGATGAGGTGGTTGATCAACATGAAAAGATAAAACCATATACTCGGAAATGGGAAACAACTATTATGAAAACAGTTGATGAATTAGACCTCATCGTTAGAAGAGACTCAGGCATTCACCACCAGTGTGATGTCCAGCACGAAGCCCCTGCTGTGTTCTTCTCGACTGGCGGCTACACAGGCAATCTTTACCACGAGTTTAATGATGGGATATTACCTCTGTACATCACTTCTCAGCATCTGAAGAGGAAGGTTGTGTTTGTCATCCTTGAGTATCATAACTGGTGGATGATGAAGTATGGTGACATTATGTCTCAACTCTCTGATTTTCCAGCCATAGATTTTAGGGGTGATAAGAGGATCCACTGCTTTCCTAAAGCCATTGTCGGGTTAAGAATCCACGATGAGCTTACCGTTGATACTTCCTTGATGGAAGGCAATAAGACTATAGGGGACTTCCATGATCTCCTGGACCAGGCCTACCGGTCACGAATCAGAGGCCTAATCCAGGATGAGGAAAGCGAAGCCCAGTTAAACAGGATGTCGCCATCATCGGTTAATGCAATAGAGACAGCAACAGAAAATCATAGTTCAAACAGACCTAAACTAGTTATTGTGTCAAGGAATGGCTCGAGAGCAATAACCAATGAAGATTCACTGGTGAAAATAGCACAGGACATTGGTTTCCTAGTTGAAGTTTTGAGGCCTGACAGAACCACTGAGCTTGCAAAAATCTATAGAGTCCTTAACTCAAGTGATGTCATGATTGGTGTCCATGGTGCAGCCATGACTCACTTCCTCTTCATGAGGCCATATTCTGTGTTCATCCAAGTCATACCCCTTGGGACAGAATGGGCAGCAGAAACTTTCTATGGTGAACCAGCTAGGAAATTTGGTTTAAGGTACAAGGGCTACAAGATCCTTCCAAGAGAGAGCTCATTGTACAACAACTACAACAAGAATGATCCCGTTCTTATGGATCCGAGCAGTGTTAACCGTGAGGGATGGGAATTCACTAAGAAAATCTATCTTGACAGTCAGACTGTGAGGTTAGATCTTGGAAGGTTTAGGAAGCGCTTGCTGAGTGCTTACTGTTACTCCATGGCTAGGAAGAACGGGCGTTTACGCCGTCAGTCACAGTAACTTCCCATCGTTTGTTTAGCCTTACTGCTTAAGGACTAAAACATTCTTAAGGACTGTTCCTAGTCATGTAAATGATGAGTAGCTACAGAAGGAAGAAAATGGTGGTTGTAGAGTTTTGTACATCAAAGGGCATAATAAGCTTCTTTTGCTACATACTAGAGGCATTCATTTCTTGCACGGTATTGGGAATTACAGATGGGTTTTCAAAGATGAAAAGGATGTAAGATGGGGACATGTCTGCATATACAATAGATAAAGCAACACTTTCGAGCGTCTGACAAGTATTGCCAAAAGAACACTGTTGGAAATATGACAATCCAGCGACTTTGAGCCTGCAAAATTGTCATTTTGAGGAAGGATTTCTACCCTCAATCTGCTGGAACTGTCTAAGACATTTGTTTATTATTTATAGAAAGATGAAATTAAAATTGCAATAATTATGGGATGTTTTGTCTTTCATCATTTAAATTGATCTGGCTATAAATTTCATTTTGTTATATTTAAGTCATGACATGTTCTCTATATCTATATTTAGTTGTTACAGTTAGTTAAAAACAAAAGAATGATTTAAAAATTCTAAAAAAGAATAAATTCAATTAATAACTAAATGAAATAAATAAAAATTGTAAGAATAGAAATAATTAAACATATTTAAGTAATTACGAACTATATAACCAAAATTTTCTTATTCACTTAATGTATGGCGTGGATATATATTGAAGGTATAAAAAATATTTTAAATAAAAAATAAAGAAAGATCAAAATACTTTGAAACAAGAGATTATAATTAAAAATAATAAGTTAAAAGAAATGGAAGAAAGCAAGGTATAGAAAAAATGAGAGAATTAAAATAGGGATAGTTGTGTGTTATTTTGTACAATCAAAAAACCATATTTTCTTGGCTAATAAAAGTGGCTCACATTATATGTGTGCATAGCTAAAAGATTATTTAAAATAAAATAAAAGTTTTGATGATTTTGATAATAAAATAAAAATATATAAAAATGAATTTTACTTTATAAACTTTATATATAATGAGAACAAAAGTAAAAATTTTCAAGACAAAATAAATATAAAGAAATACAATGAATTAAATGTAAAAAAGAAATAAATATAAAAATAAAGGGTATATTTGTCAATTAATAATAAAGGGTATATTTGTCAATTAATATTTGACCACCAAAAGGTAATCCCTTGTCTCTTAATATCTAGATAGATAATATAACTTTATCTAATTGAGGACAACTGCGCAAATTTATATTTTACAATCAACATATCAAAATTTTAATAATATAGTATAAGTTCAAGGAAATAAAATAAATTTACATTTGCAACTAAAATAGTCTAAGAATCTTAATATGGTATGGATAAGAATGTGCTGAAGTTGCAACTATTTCTAAGCCACAAAATATTTACTTTGGATGCGTAATGATTACTTGCATGCTTAATCATTAAATATTTGTCAATTAATATATATAGTATTTACTTGCATGGGTAATGATTAAATTTTATAAACATATGACATATTATGATTCAATATAATATCCAAAATTTTCTTGGCACGTCTTGCTAGCCAATATAAAAAGGGTGAGCCCCGAAGGAGGAAATATATGAAACAAAGTACCAACCAACAAGGTTTCTGAGACCATTTCAACATATGCCAAAAATGAAACAAATATGATTATAATCCATGAAATCAGGAATTCACTTTCGTCTCATTTGTCTGTACAAGAATGAGCACTAGTTTCAGTCAACTTTTGTCACCAAGAATAGTTGTAATTATATAAATTTGTGTATAAAAGCAATTGTACACAAGCATGAGTTCATTTTCTAGCATGCTTCGAGTCAAAGCAAAAACCTACTCCGTCCACGACTGCCAGTGATTCTAAAGCCAGCGTTTTGTCAACTTAGCAGAGGCCCGAACTTGAGGGGGTGTTTTGGCATTCCGATTCTCGCTTCCATCTGCACAAAGAAAACAAAGGTTGCTCTTGTCAACCATATGGATGTGATCACAATTGAAGTTTAGCATCGAATTGACAAAAAGGTTAGCCTTAGTCTCACTTACCGGAGTTGGATGAAGCCCCTCCAAGCGATGATCGCCTTGACCTTTCTGGTGGTTGCATGCCAGTTAGTGACTGCTTCCTGAAGGCTCTTGCATTAGATGAAGTTGGTGATTTTGCATCATGTGTGATACCGGTGCCATTGGTCAGTGTCATTGCTTCAGCTGGTTTCTGTTTGTTCCTGTAATTTGCATTATTAACAAACAAAGATCATATCTGAAGCAACATCATAAGTGGATGACAACACTAAATGCCGGAATTTCTCTTGGCATGTTTGCATGAAACTGACTGCACAGGAAAACAGTAGCCTACCTCTTCTCTGAGCCATTGATCAATTTCCCAATAGTTCGAAGAGATTTTCTTATATGAGATCCCTTTCCTTGAGTTGAACAAGGTGTCTGGATTTCTGAACAGATATCACGATCATTTGGCATCACTCTTTGGAACTCGTTTCTAGAACTTATTTGTGGTTCAGGTGATTTTGAAATCTGAAAAGATGGAACCTTCATCGTTGATGTATCAATTCTTACCACTGAACTTCTGAGAGCAGAACCAATTGGACTCAGAGAAGCCCTCTGATGATTACACAGTTCCAGCAAAGAATCATTACTGTCTTTTGGACCATGCGCCTTTTTGATAGAGTTTTTATCATCAGGCTGACTATGATTGTCCAAGCATCTCACTTCTGGCTTTACGGGCTTGTTTATCACTACTGGTGATTTGGTCTGGTAAGAGTCATTCTGCACATTCCTTGGCCGTTCTAGTCTTAATCTTCGATTGGGAGTTTTTGCAGGAGGGGGGGTTTTGGATCCCCTTTTATCTTCATCCATTGATCTATCCACCGGAGTGGTGGTGCCATTTTCAATGCTTACCCTTCTAGAGCGTGGAGTTGTTTGCTTGGTTGATTGTATAGGTTCCACAGAAGGGGTTTTGGCACCCTTTTTATCATCATAGTTAATTGATCTGTCCGGTCTCATGGTACTGCCATTTTCAATGCTTAACCTTCGGGGGCGTGGAGGTGTTCGTTCCATCATCTGTTTAGGTTTCCCAACTGGTGTTCTGGATGCTACCTTTGTCTTTTTTGTTGGAGGGGTCTGGACTTCCTTGTTACTTAACGCCTTTCTGAGGCTTTCTATCTGTAAAATTTAGAAGCAAACTTATCAAGCTAATAAATTTCAAACTTGATTAATCAGATTGACAGCGTGAGCAATTGATACATCTTTCCTGAATAAAAAAGATTGTGCATCTACCTGTGCTTTAAGCTCTAATACCTCACCGCTCTCTTTGTTTGCACGAGCTGTACCAAGTTCTACAGCTGAGGCCCTCTGAGCAAATTTTAAAGTGCTCATTGTCTCTTCAAAAGAATCGCCTTCTGGGTTCACGTGAGCAAACATCAAAGTTTTTGCATTCCCTCCTGCTCATGAAAGCCGCATTCAGTATATTGTGTCAGCAGATTAAGGTTTTAAGTATATAATCAGCAAATTAAGGTTTTAAGTATATAGAGTTATGGCCAGTGATGCTACAATGGTTTTTAGAACATAGGGTAGTTGTAAGAGATATGATGATTATTGTAATTGCATCAATAGTACCTAAAGAGTTCTGCAGAAGTAGAGTGAGCTTGCTGTTTCGGTAGGGAACATGAGAGTTCTTCTGTGCCAGGGCCGTGATAACATCTACCAAACAAGAGAGGGATTTGTTTATGTGCTGTGCTTCTCTGAGTCCATCCCCAGCAACTTCTGACTTGTCAATCCGTTCGCTGCCTGCCAGATCCACCAAATGGAGGCAGCTATGAAGTATGCTTCCAGATGCATCTTCACCGTGCACATGGACGGATAATACACTGCATTAAAGAAGTGTGTGTTTTCTCAGCTGAGATAAACTAGGGGCAAATATGAGTACTTAAATTAAGCGTCATTGAAATCCACCTGTGTGAACGACTGCTTCTCATATTAATAGCAGTGGAACCAACAGCACGGTTCGCTTCACCAAGTTTCATCAAATTCATGACATCAGCTGTGGACTTCACAGGAAGCAATGTAGCATCTGGAAGAGCCATGCTATCTTTGCTTACACAACTCCGGATCTCTAATTTACTAATAGTTAAGAAAACAACTTTGTGCAGGTCATAATCAAGAATAAATGACAGTTGATGTTCACTCATTTTGGAAGCTGCAGTCACAACCTCAACGAGCTTTCAACATTGACAAAGTAGAACAGTTAATAATTTCTCAATGTGAAGGATATTTTTTAGCGCCTGAATCTTCTGCGAGAAGATCATGAACTTGTTCATTGTATATCTCAACCATCTGTACTTGAATCTCATACTTTGTGATGTCCTTTCTTCGGTCAGAAAGTTGAAAAAGATCGTTAAGAGCCAAATAACTGATACCCAACTCCTTGGCTGATCCATTTGGAGGACCATGCTGTCAATAGAAAGTGTTTATTAAGCAAGCAATAATTTCACAATCGACAGAATTTTATATATATAAAACTAGTAAATTGAGAATAGAGGGCATGCATTTGCAATCGACAGAATTTTATATATATAAAACTAGTAAATTGAGAATAGAGGGCATGCATTTGCAGTCCTAGCCTCACCATGGTATGTGTTTTGCCGGATCCAGTTTGGCCGTATGCCAAAATACAGACGTTGTAACCATCCAGTACAGATCTAATAAGAGGCTGGATATCTCTGAATACTTCACCTGGTAGACAAGACATCATATTATTAAGAAAGCAAGATGAATGCTTTCATAACTTACAAGAGTCTCAATTACCTTGAGTGGCTGTTGGACCAAACACATGATTAAATTGGAACATTTTCCTTCCATCTACTGGGGTTTTTGGGTCCAGTATCACTAAAGAGCCATCCTCTCCAATAAAATCAATAACATTTTGCACCTTTGGATTAAAGACTGGTTTAATCCTGCAGTATACTCGAATATTTCCTGACAAAGAACAACAAAAAATTTTTACATAGATGAATAACCTTGATAAAAAGGAGGGAAAAAGTTTTGTCAGAAGGACTACGCTCATTTTTATGATTAATCAACTCTTTTCCTTCAATTGGTCTACCAAATTTTGTGAGTTTGAACAATAACATGACGCAAGACTTAAGAAAGATGAAGTTAGCCAGAAGTAGAACTGTTGGTTGTATTGGCAAACAAAATGCAGTTATTATATCTCGATGGATATTATTAACTAACCTTTCAGATCTTGAACCATGTTGTAAAGATTCCTATTCTCCTTCAAAGCCTTGCGATAACCAAGAGCAGAATTGGACATCTCAAGCACTTGATTTCCTGAAACCAATTAAACAGCACGACTTCTAAGAGTTGAGCCAAATTTATCCTTTTGAAGCATTTATATATTTTTCATTAATTGTATTACTAATATTAGCACAAATTATTAAACAGTACGTCAGTTTGTGTGTAATATAGCACCTTTCGTATACATGCAAATTCTACATTTGGTTAAGTTGAAGAGAGAGCACATGGATTGTATGGTGTTGCAGGAGAAGGAATTTAAGGTTTCTCAGAATAATATGTACCAAGTTGTTTCAAATCACTTTGAAGCTGGGATTGCATGAGCTCAACCTCTTTCTTTGTGTTTGATAGTAGCAGTTTAATTTTCTGCAACAAAAGTGGAATTCAATAAAATCAAAGTTGCTGAACCATACGAACATATCCATCCACATGGGACAAATAGAAGCACATGGAGGTTGTATTCGTAGTTTAGTTTAATATCAAATTAAAATGAAAAATTTTAATCTTTCATGCTAAGTGGGGATGATACACACTCTTCATAATCACCGACTCTTTTCTCACTCTGCAGAACGATTCCTAGGTGAAAGAAGCTGAGGGAACATATCCAAGAACAAGGTAGAATCTATATGAGACTAAGAAACTCATGCACACTCTGCAGCTAATACAAATTTCAATTCCCAGAAAAAGAGACAAGGGTCATGCGAAGAAGAACACATTTCTCTTGGTTGGAATTTAAAATTTAAATCGTGGTTACTAGATTTACCTGCACTAGATTTGGGCATTCTGGGACCCTATATAATCTAAATTGCTTATAAAGTTTAAAGATTTCTACAATTTTTTGGTTATTTCCATTGATAGACAAAATAAATCAAGATGAGAAACACATCATATAAGCCTTGCACTAAGGTTCTGAATACCTCAATAGTTTATTAAAAAATTGAAAAATCGCAATTCAATGGGATAGGAAATCTAGCAGGTGTTTGTGGATATTTTTTATAGTAACTTAAAAGAGCAAAGTTTGTGATGGATAATGTTCTTGTCTGGAGCAAATAATAATTTTCAGAAAATGCTGGTTAAACGTGCTTAACAGCAGCAATCAATAGCTGAGAAACTCCAGTGGCAGACCTTATGTAACTCGTTCGATTTTTCGAACATCAATAATAGAACACGTTGAATACTTAAGTTGAAACTTCATAAAAGCGAAGAATACTTACCAAAAGTTCCGTTTCTTGCTGCTCAACTTGGTTCCAGTGATTACAGTTACCCTTCTTCAGGCAAGCTCTGCAGCACTATTAACCAAATAATTCAGATAGCTTACAAGAAAATTGAACTAAGTAGAACTTCCCCATGTGTTTATATTAAATTCCCTGATTGTTACAACATTGCTTATGTCACCCATGTCAATAACGTTATGAGTTAAGGTATGTGAGAAGTTTTGGCAAAGTGCAAATGCAGTAAGAAACACCGCGTTGAAGCCATCAAAGAGCAGTGAAATGCTGGCCTCAATTTACACCATCCATAACAAAACTTGTATCCCAATCACTTTTGAAACCATAAGGTCCACCAAATACTCATTGAAAAACCAACGACTAGATATAAAATAAGTCCACGATCTTAAGAAAATTACCTGGCGGTTTTCTAGATTTGACAAATTTGCGAGAGGCACAATTGTGGACCGCACAGGTGAGCAACTTCTTTCTCTTAAATAATCCAGTATACTTGATTTCATCTGGTCATGGAGACATAGAAGCAACAGCAGTCACAATATGTCATTTACATGGCGATCAATTACCGAAACAAAATGAACATTGTTATGTATCTCCATTTAAAAATTGTAATTGCACCTTCTCTTTCTATTTTTCTGTCTTTCTAGTGACGTAATATCTAGTTATAGTATCAGATCCTATCATTTGGGAATATCTACTTAAAATTGTACTAAGAAAAACTTTATTAAAACGGTAACCCATTAAAATCTAGAAACTGATAACAGTCACTAGTGTCATGAAGTTTCAAGTTTTTTTCTCTGGGCAGTTTCACTTTAAAGTAAAGCACCTTTATATGATCATAACTTACCTCAGGAAATGTTCTTCGAAATTGTTCCTCCAAGCAACAAGAGAGAATCTTGTTCAAGGGATTTACAGAACCCTTCTAAAAGGAGAAAACAAGATAGTGAGCAAATTTTGAATTTTTTATTTTTTCTAGTTTCCAGATATAAAGAGCAAAGCTAGAAGTTATACACACCGCACGTCCATTATGATAAGAAGCAACTAGGCCATTATCCATGTTTTCCTTAGCATCCAGCATATGTTCTGCAAAAGCCTTAGCAATCGCATCTGTAGAATTTCATAAGACAGTATTAGTAAGTTAAGAAATAAAGATGACGATTCAAGGAAATATTAGTTCTAATGTTCTGTGGATACCAAACATACAAACTGAATGAAGTGACATGTCTACTCTTGTCATAAGATACAAAAGCATTTACAAGATAAACACTCCCTCCTATTTCAGAAAATTCTATCTGATAGGATATGTCTCTCTAGATTTATATGTAAGACAATGTTTGTCCACTAAGATCTTTATCAAAGTATTGTTATTTTATCAATGTATGGCAAGTAATTTTCATTCTGACATGGAGCATTTAGTTATGGGATATCAGTTATACTACCTTCAAGTTTCCTCACATCACTCTCCAATGGCATTGGTTTAATGCTGCCTCCTGACATGTCTAATTGCCTGGAACTATTGTGAGAAACCAAACATGGAATACGATCGTGAATTCCACTTGCTGATTGCACAATCAGGGGTGATTTGGGTGGTTTATAAGGTCCGTTGCCTCCTGTCATTTGCTTCCACTCATGGTAAGCCTTCAGTGCCAAAATGCAATCAACAACCTTAGTTGTTGACCCCTCTGCCAAATTCTCCTGAGCACACAACATAAAGTTCCTCAGGATTTGCATATAGATTTGCATACTAACTGATGCAGAAAAGGGCATTCAATTCTTACCCTTTCAAAAACAGAAGCTTCAAAAATAGGAAGCTTTAGTTCTTCAACCGCCGCTAAAAAGTTCCGAATATTCTCAAAGTACTGATAAGCTGGCAATGGCAGGGAATCCCATGGGAGTGATGGTGAAGGAGAAATATTTTCTATGACCTAATATTTTTTATCAGTAATCAAAATGAGTTAATTCCTCAAGAATTGAACATGGATGAATAACCACACAAGTGGACATAATCTCGGACAATCAGAAAGTTACTTTTACCTTTGGGACTGAACCAGGTTGAATTTTGTTGATTACATTGCAAAGTATTAGCCCATTTCTCAAGCAAGAAATAAAGTCTTTCTCGGATGGCTGACTGGGTATTCCAAGTGGCCCCACTATGTAGTCTAGCCAATGGACAGCTTGATATCTTCTCAAAGCTATGAGTTCAATAAGAGAAGACAACAAACTTAATTGGCACTATAGATTTCACATCAATATTAAAGAGTTAATCGCACAGCGACATAACACACTAGAAAAAGTTAATCGATATACAGATAGACAGTCACAATATTCCACAGTGAAAGCCCTATTACTTCTTTCTGCCGCAAGTCTCAACCATCCAAAAGATACTAAAAAGAAAAATCAAACGGTATTTATTATACTCTACATCTAGCTGGTAATCATAATTGAAGAAAACAACAAAAACGACTCAAATGGAAAAAAAATGCACTAAATATAGAAGTTTCCAGAATAATTAGAAGAACTCATCACGCCGAGATCGACCGCACAAGAAGAAAACAAGAAAAAGGAAGAAGAAGAAGAAGTAGAATCCATCATGCATGCATCTTTTCGATAACTAATCACACAAAAATAAAATCAAACAATATGCGTCACGTGAAGAAATGATCAGCGTAGAATAAACAAAACTCTACCTGCTTCTTCAGCCCTTCTTGAAGCCAAATTCAACTCTCCAGCAGTCCCTCTTCTTTGTAAATCCTCCATTGGAACTGATACAAATCGACACTCACAATTAAGAACAAATATCATTCATTTTCAACAGCATTATCTTAATTGCACGCATAAAATCACATTACCAAAGTTAATCATGTACACAAACATAAAGTTCACATATTTATCAAGAGAACAAAAAAAAGGAACATACTTCGAAGATTTCTTTACACAACTGCTCCTGAATACATAGAAAGAAAACCAAACCCTAAAAATTTTCCCTATGTTTTAGAAGGAGAAGTCAAGACTGATGAAATGTTAGAATGCTTATTATTAATAAGCCTTTTGTTTTCTCTCTTTATTAGTGAAAAAAGTAGGTTCGGAACATTCCAAACCTGAGGCTCCGAAATATTAACGTTACTTCGGTAAATTTGAATTCAATTTGGTTTGATCTAAGCCGTCGATCTCGTACGGTGAGGGTTCGTAAGCTTGGCTGTGGGCTTCGCTGTTGGGCTTGGGATTTGGGCTTTGTTGGCTACACGACTAACCATTTCAATTCCACGATTTGTAAAAATTTGTTTCCTATTTAAGAAAACAATCAATGACTCTAATTACAATCATTAAGGAAATTAATTTAATGCTTTCATGGAATGATTTATTGTATCGTTCTATCTGTCGAAACTTCAAAAATTATTTAGACTGTTAACTCGTGTGCATTCCATATATATGGGCGTAAAAAATCTAAAATACAATTTTCATGTATTAATTAACACAAACTTGTGTTTATTTGAATAATGAGCATGTGTATTTTTATTTTTTAATTTATAATCTAACAAATATTGTTCATGTTGTTATGTTTTAAGATACATTAAAATATTATATACTAAGAGAAAAAATAAAAATGAAAAAGAAGTGATTGAATAAGGAGAAATAAATCAAGTAAATTTAATTTAAAGTGATAAGAAAAGAGAAAATATAAAAATTGAGGACAAAAGTAAAAAAAAAAAAAAATCAGATTGAGGAATTATAGTCTTTCTCCTTTAGTGGCAAAAAATAGTCAGACGTAATAAATAGTATATACATTTAATAAATAGTATTTATTTAAAGCCATTACTCAAGGCATTTTAAAAAAAAAAAAAAATTATTAAAACGGCCAATGATAATTATTTGAGTCTCCCACATGATTTGGGCCAATTTTGGGCCTCCAAACATATCGTTATATGCCTAAAGTTAGGTCCACGAAGAATGACGGGTTTGACATGACAGTCAAACACCGATATTTGATAATGGTGTCGTTTTCACTTTCCTTCTTAGTATTTAATTTCAATTTAATATAGAGAAAATTTTATATTTTTGAAATTTTATAATGTAAAATACGGCTTTTTGATGCTTTTGACATGACCAATATTGATCACATACTAAAAGTATGTATACACACACATTTATTTTAGAGATTTTGTCATGCCTTAAAGTACATAAGTTACATGTTGATGTGATGAGAATAAATTAGATTTCTAGTATCTCATTAATGTAAAAATGTACACAATATTTGTTGTCAATGATATAAATTTCTATTACTTAGTGGGCAAATTAAAAGGAATTCTTGATGGAAGAAGCAAAAAATAAAAAATGACGCGTTAATATTTCTATTTTGTTATTAATTTTAATAGATTAATAAAGTCCTAATTCACTTGAGCACACCCCATGAGTACCATCAATCCATCATTAGTCACGAATTAAAGGCTTTTCTCTATCTGCTTACAACTTTGAAATTTTTAGCATTCGCATATTCATTTTAATAGTTTAATACAATTTTTAGTTAACTGTGTTTGTGTTATTCCTAAAAAATTCTTACACCTAAACGTGCAATGAAACATACTCTTGACTTTCCAAAGAAAGGTCTGCAGTAGGACAATTGAAAGTGCTTTTCATGCAAGGAAATTAGTTCCACCATTTCAATTTTTTGTATCCCAATTTGGTCATTCCTACCTTTTTCAGTTATTTGGAGAGGAAAGTTCAATAAATAAATTGTTGCAAAGCATTATGAAAGGCAAGCCTCTATAAAGAAGGCGGATATATAAAATATATTAGTAAATTTGACACACTCAATGAGTGTAAAATTATTTGTAAATTACTAAATTATTAAATTTTAAATAAAAAAATAATATTTAATACTTAAAGAAAAGTACAAATAAGGATAATTAAATGAAACGGAATGAAGATGCAAAGGTTTTAAATAAGGATAAATATGTAGTTTAATATTGTATAATTAAAAAGAATAAATATTTGATTTTATTTTGTACAACCCAAATAGGCTTGAACTCTTAATAATATAGTATTGAAATGTGTGTGTTGTACAATATCAAAATCATTTATATGTTTTTTTTTTTTTTTTTTTAGGGAAAACTCATCTTGTATGCAATGGAATTTAAGGAAGATAATAGTAACAAGATATGCATTGTTATTTTGGTAACTATTATCATGTATTTAATTAATAATTATCCTTTATAATTATTCTTGTAACGCTTAAATTAAGTTCATTTTATTGAATGGGATAGTAATTTAAAATATTATTTTGAAAGATAAAATAATTTGAATTGAATAATTGATTCTTAACAATTATGTCCAATAACCTTTATTTTTTAAGGTGATTATAGTTATTTTTCATTAAAGTCTAAGTATGTAAATAATTCATTCAATAACATAAGGTTAAAATAGTTTTTTTTTTATTATATATATAAAAAAAAGCTCTCACAATGTGATTGTTAATTATAAGAAAGATTATTTATTTTATAATTTTATAATTTTATATCCAATCTTTACTATAATCAATAAAAAAAATATGTGATTAATCCAAATAAAATAATCAATCTCGCCTTATTTTTGCAAGCATGTGGCCTCATATTGCTATAAATACAAGAATTGTGCATATATTGAAGGACAATAATCTTTGCTTCTCTATAAATATCGCATAAATGCAATATTCGTTCTACTCTCGAAATGGAATGCTTATTATCTTTACTATTTTTATTTACATTAGAAGTATATAATTTTTCTCTCGTAGTAAATATGCCACGCCGTTACTCACTATAATTATATTCTTTATTTAGTTCATAATTGATACAATTCAACATGTTTACTCCCCATCAATATAATATATTTTGTAAAAGAATAGTCGAAGTACATACAAATAGTTAAATTTAATTTTTAAATTTATAGAACACAAATGATCGCATCATTTCATAACATCAAGATGTTAAATGCTAACAATAACAACCAAAAAAAAATAAAAAATCCTTTTTATACGTGGATTAATCACCATATTAATAGGACTTGCGCCTAAAACCCTTTTTCTATTATTATTATTATGACATTTCAAAAATCATATGTAGATACCCATGTACTTGCTTTTAATTTAGTTATTTTTTAACTTTTGCCTTCATTTGTTTTTACACTCTAAGAAAGGAAAGGGTGTGCACTAACGATTCCTTGCAAATAATGTCAAACACAATAAGACTCTACAAGATGATAATGTATCAAATTGGGATTGTTTCAAAGCCATCATTTACTTCCTTTTCACTTTCCAAATTTTTTTTTCTCTTTTCTTCAATTGCCCACAAGGGGAAATTTGGTTTAACTAGCCAAAAAGGGCGTCTACGCCCCACCAACTATATTTATATCTATTGCTCCACTTACTATACAATACAATAATTATTTATTGGAATAATTTTGAGATGTAAATAAGAAAATAGTATTCTAGTGGACAATATCTATTACTTGTCACTGTTTTCAATGGTATTGAAGTTTTGAGTGCGTATTCACGAGAAAAGAAATAACTAAAAGCAAATTACTAAACGACATGAATTAATTAATTTTCTTTAAAGGTCCTTTGATTTGGCGATCACACGTGTTACGCTTACGTATATTAATGGCATATTTGTCCCAACCACTTGTGTAATTTACGTTCTAATTTACTATTCACATTATTTGTATACTTGCTGGTATCACGATTGAGTTAAAAAAAAAATGTAATTTTATGATAAATCCTGATAATTGAACACTTTAATTTAAAGGAAAAAAATTCTTATAAGGAATTCCTACCCTAAAATACATATTCCAAAGGTGGCAATTGCCAACACCATAAGGTCATGTATTCCACACATAGCAAACCAATCACACCCCTTTCCATATTTCCCTTACAATTTTCACCCCCTTTGCCTTCATTATTACATCCCAAAAAAACTTTACTGCCCTACACCTTGAAACCTTGTAACACATACACATATTTATATGTCATATATAGATAGCCTCAACCAAGTGACAATTGCAATTACCAAATAAACCAAACCCATCATTAGTTTTTCCCATTTTTTGCCCTCTCCATATTTAGGACAAATGCATTGATAGTATTTACATCATATCCTCCCCCCCCCCCCCCCCCTCTCTATTTATATATCAGTGCCATAAGGAAATAGTAGGAAGGTTGGTTGGATCAGTGTGTGGTGGTGAACAGATAAAAACCAAAGAAAAACATGGGTAGAGGGAAAATAGAAATAAAGAAAATTGAGAATGTGAACAGCCGTCAGGTGACGTTCTCCAAACGCCGCGGCGGACTGCTGAAGAAGGCCAAGGAGTTGGCCGTCCTGTGTGATGCTCAGGTCGCCGTTATCATCTTCTCCGGCAGCGGAAAGCTCTATGAGTTCGCCAGTTCGCGGCAAGTTCTTCTTATTCGTAACTCTCCTCCTTTTACCCCTTTTTTACTTATTTAGTTATTTTGAGATTAAATATTTTGGATGATGAAAAATTCTTGGAAATAGCTGACAAGGGTTGATTAATTAATTTCAGACTTTCGGCCTTTATTTATATATTTGGACTTTTAATATCTTTAAATATTCCAAGTTGTTTAACATGTCATAAATTGGAAATTATAATTTTACCAGTTTTTTATTTTAACGATTCTAAAATCGTAATGGTTTAAAATATTCATATCTTATGTAGGAATACTGTTTAGTAGAACTGATTTATGTATAATATGCAATATATGATAATGTCTAGGAGAAAAATTATAAATAGTTAGTTTAAGGGCTGATTATTTTCATTTCTATACCAAGTTTAGTATTTTCGTTTCCGTTTATTTATTTTGATACAAAAACAAATAATGTATTATTTGTTATGATCCATTTTTACACCAAATTCAGTATTTCCATTTCTATTTGTTTTGAATATTTCCTTTAATGTCTCAACCTACCCCCTAAAAAATGCAACTATCATAAATGTACACATCTTTTCACATATAAAAACTAGCAAAATCAAACGCATTTTAATTTTCACATCTATTAATAGTCATTAATTTCAAAAACTCATTTATATTTCAACACCAATTTCAAGTAAAAACAAATTTAACCCTAAAAATAATGAAAATTCTGGCTGTTGAAAACAAGCTGGCCCTTTAATTTTTTTAGAAACTTGAAAAGATGCTGTTAAGTTAAGTATTTATAATGGAAAAGCCCAAAAATCATGATTGGGCTAGGCCCGAACAAATTTCATGAGGCTTTTAGGTGGCCCTTTCGTCGCCTTCCCTTTTTGGACGGTACATCAGAAGATCGATTTGGTACAACATTGTACTTCGTGCTTAATATGTTGTATTAAAAAATAAAACATTAACCCGGAAATAACGTGATTCAAATATTGCGATCTATAGGATTTTACTTCTAATGCAACCCAATTATATTTTTGGGTTGATTTGAAAATTTTATAGCCAGAAGATGAGATTAATTGAATTTTAAAATTATGCATAATTGTCCTTAGACAAGTGTTATTTATTTATTTCTTTTTTTTTTTTAAAGTATGGACCAAATTCTAGCAAGATACAATCAAAATCAAGAAAGCCCCGAACTTGCTACAGTTGAGCATGCCGCTGATCAGGTAAATTCATATTTTATTAATTAACCCAAAAATATCATGGGTTTTTTTCCTTTTTTCTTGGCCATAATTTTGTTGCCAAAAAATTATCTTTGTCATCTCAATTCCTCCAACACAATACACACACACACACACACACACACACACACACACACACACATATATATTTGGGTTCTGATTTTAATCTTTATTTTTTTAAAGCATGAATCGTCGTCGTCTGAGATAAATGCACTGAAGGATGAAATTGAAAGGCTTCATTTGATGCACCGGTATGTTTCAATCTAATTTCAAAATTATTATCTTCATTTTTCCAAAGCATTCGAAAAAAGTGGAAAAAATTACAGATATGACTTTATTTTTGTGTTAAAAAAATTAGAAAAAAAAAAAAGAAATTAATTTTTGTTTGGATGTTGATATTTTGAAGGCGTATGATGGGGAAGGAGTTGGAGGGGTTGACCTACAATGAACTGCACAACTTAGAACAACAGCTCACTGAAGGGATACTGTCTGTCAAGGACAAGAAGGTATTTATTCTAAACAAAATAAATAAATAGACTTTAGACAGATAAATCTCACATATCTAATCTTGTTTTTTACTTATTATTTCATTATCTCTTCATTTTTTCTCCTTCATTTTATAGAAATTGTGTAATATAATTTTTATTTTTGATTACTTATTTCTATTACTAAATTTTTTAGAATATACTAGATATGAGTTTTATTATCATAATTTTTATTTGAATAATTTACTTATATTATTAAATATTTTAAAAATATGATTAATATATATACTTTATCATAATTGATAAAAAAATACATATGCAGAATATATAGTTTTCACCTCTCTCTTTTTTTTTTTTTATGTTTGCCAATAAAATTTCAGGATAAAATACTGCAGGAGCAGCTGCAAAAATCAAGACTTCAAGTAAGTGTTGGTGGCTTGGACATAATTTTCTGCTTAATTAATTAGCTTGATTCTCAATTATTCAATTATTATTATAATAGTTTAATTCTATCATTTTTGGGATATGCAGGAAAAGAAAGTTGTGCAGCAAAACGAAGCTCTACTGGAAAAGGTAACTAGTTGAAAACAAACCAAAGAATCATTCATAAATGTAAATATTGCCATTATATATTTATATTACCATAATGAATGCAATCCATCACACACACACACACACAGGCTAATTAAATTTGAATTTAATGCGTGTTCAATTCAGTAGCTGTTATTATCCTTTTTGGGCTATATATGGTTATACTAACTAGATTTACACTTATAAACTGTCTTCAACTTAATAATAAGAAAGTTATTATTTCTGTCATTATTTTTTCTTTTTATTTTCTTTTAATGGCTTCTTTTTTTAAATATAATAATCTTTGCATAAGTAAAATGAACATTTAAATAAGCAAATATAAACTACAAATAAAATAAATCAAATACTTATTTTTTTTATATTATATAAATTTAATTTTACTTGTACTGCATATTAAGTGTTTAGCTCTAATATGGTCACACTAAAAAAATTTACCTATATAGTCCTCTTTAACTCAATAATGACAAACTTATTTTTTTTATCATCATATTTTTTTTCTTTGTATTTCTTTTTCTAATTATAGCATTTTTTTTGCAAAATAAATATTCAAACAAAACTAACACATACTACAAATAAAATAAATTAAATAATTATATGCAGATTTTGCATTATATACTTTGAAACACGTATATAAAGTGTGTCAAAATTATTAGTACGATGGATATGTGTAAGAATGTGCGTGTGCGTGCAGATTGAGGAGCTTCAACATCATGCAAGAGTAAGTAGCAATGAAAATCGTCTACTTATGAACAAAGGTTCGTGCATGAGTTTAAGTTCCATGCACGAGTGCAGATTGAATGAGGAAGGAACTTCTGATACTTCGTTACGTTTAGGGTAAGTTGAGCGAGCCATTTTAGGTTTAGTTTTTAATGTAAAATTTTTATGAGTGATTGAATTTGATTAATAAAAATACATGAATAGGTTTTAGCTCTCATGAAATAAATTTCGAGATGGATTTGCACGTGCAATGTGCAACCATTCCTTGCATGTATTGTAGTTTGTAATTCAATTTTTGCTTTATATAATTTATGATTTTTGACGTAAAATGCATGTATTTTGGATAACTACGTACAAAGGGCCCCCCGAACCACATAAGGTTTCAAAAATTATTCATAGTGGTTGAATAATTAATTTGATAGGGAGTTCAGATATATATATAGATTCATACATGCTATATATACTATATATGGGTTTTTGAAATCATCCATCACTCTTTTTTTTTTTTATCGTATAATTTAAATTTACAGATTTTCTTCTGCTGATCTTTCCGAAAGGAAGAAAATACCAAAGATTGAAACAATTAATGATTGCAAGAATGCCGTGATGGTCGATTGATGTAATTTTCTCGACTTCTTGTTGTCTTCTCTACCTCGTGTTTTTTGTCCTAACATTCTTTCGAATGCTTATTAGACTTGCATGTCAACAATTAAACTGATAGTCTTCAATTTGTTATCATTTTTTTTTAGTTTTAGAACACGTTGCAACAACAATTAAATAATTTTGTTATACTTGATAATACGGATATTTTTCATTATTTTTGTCTATGTTTGGAAGTAGAAGAGTCAAAAAAATCAAAGTGTTATATAAATCAAGTTTTAACTCAAGGCTCGAACAACATTGAAACCATGGAATGATGAATTTTCAAATTGAACATAGTATGGATAATTTTTGCTCGGGTTTAAAATAAAACTAGAAGGTCAATTTTGAATCCACGAACAATTTTTCTTAGAGTAATTAAATATTAAATAACATTGAATTTTTTTTTTAAAAAAAGCAGTTATTCCAAGTAAATAAGGGTTTATATAAAATATACATATGGCGATCATAATTTTTCGAATAGATGTGGTCTACCAAAATTGCTATAAAAGACATTCAATAAACTTTGTTGTGCTCCAAGACTGCACAATTCGTGCATATCTTATTTGATAGAGTAGTTAGATTACGAATGTCCCCACAGAACAACCAAGAGACAAGATACACGCGCGCGCGCGCGATCTTATAATTTGATTAATTTTTATTTATTTATTTATTTTTATTTCGAGTTACATTTAGACCTAATCCATAATAAACAAGTAGTGTGGGTTTCTGTGTTTTTTTTTGACAACTTGACAATCATTTTTGTTTAATTGTTATTTACAAGATCAAAGTATCTATAGCATGATTCAATCTTTCTTTCCATTTAATTTTATTTTATTTTGGGGGTTGATTTTATCCTTAGTTTTCTACCAGTGGTTTCTTTTTATTATTACCACACGTAATGGAAAAGATGAAGTGCCTTTCTTTTTTCTTGACGTTTGTTAAACATTTGTACTAATATGTCTAAAGGTCATTAATTAAATCGAAACATATGGGAACCGAGCTTTATAATTTTTCCTTCTAGTCGTTTTCATTTGAAATGCGTGCCCTGGTTATAAATTTTCTTAGCCAAAGCTACACAAATTAAATTAATATATGTTATGCTATTTAATTTCATGCCACGTTATTTTTTCCTACTACATATCTATCAGTATTTCATTTCTTGTTGCACTATTACAAAAATAAATCTTCATCATATTTCTAATTGTGCCTTGATCTTATGATAATTTAAGCCCTAAATTTGTCCATTCAAGTTCCAAATATATTGACTGGTCTTAATTGCTCCAGCTAGCTGCTTTCTTATATTATATTTTATCATCATAAAAAGAAGAGTTTTCTCGTAAAATTTTCCCCAAAAAATATTAGTTTGGGTTTTCAATGGTAAAGTACATATGCAATAGGGTTCTTATCATGAGAGATCATCACCATTGGGGATAATAATCTAAAAAATTATATTATATGATGAATTTGGATTTGTGTGGTCCTCGTTGATGATATGGAATTAAGATCCAATACAAAAATGCAGGTTACTACATTATTTTATTTTTTCCCTCATTAAATATTGTGTACTATTGCCCTTTACATTTAAGTATATATCTAAAGTAGCACGCCTTTAATTTAATGGTATAGTATATTTAAAAGAATATTTACATATTGCTATACATTACTTGGAATCTTACTTAGTGGTCCAATTACTTGCGATTCATAATATACATACGCATATATAAATTTGATTATTATTTTAATACTATTTTTACTTTCATTCTACAATGTATCAAAATCAGACGTTTTATTTCTTAAAATAATTTCTTGTTTTTCTAAACTATCAAGCCAACTGTTTAATGGCATCAAATGGCTACATCTTAACAAATACTTTAGGAAACAATAATGTAAAATTACATGTTTAACTCTCACATAAAATTTCAAATATTATTATTATGAATGATACTTAATCCCTACATAGAGATGGATGAGTGATGAGCGTAATAAAAATGTTGAAGAGATGACGTACATAAGTTGACCTTTAAAAGCATACTAATGTCTGCCTGCGGTTAATGATAGGCCACGTGGCGGCTTACGTAATGAGATCCCAGCCATGGAAAAGGGTAGGCCACCAATAGGATTGCTGTAGCCCCAAGAAAACAAATAGTTTGGAACCGTCCCAAATTAATTATTTATTTTGATTAAACACTTAATCAATCACCCTAATTATACTATTTCTTTTGGCCCATTTAATTAAATTTACGTATCTTGGTTCTGCTATTCCAGATGGATGGACACAAATTAACCTATCAATTGCAAAGAAATTAAACTATTTTTGATCGACCTGCACTTGTAACCATGCTCGTCATCATCCCAAAGTCACTTTCGTCAATGATAAAATGTTAATTATTGAGTAAATAAATTGATTTTAGTTTGATGTGAATTAATAAAAGGGTTAAAAATTGTAATCACCTATTGGATATTAGTCCTTGTCGTCCTTTAACTACCGGCACCCTAATCCAATGGTCAACCAGCAATCATCGCTTTAAACTATGTTTTATATTGTCTTAACAAAAGAGAAGAAAATTGAAAGTTGCATTAATGTTAAAATAACAATCAAACGTGACATTTCTTCAACCATAAGTGAATTGTAGAATTTGACATAATAGAGGCCTCTTGATTTTTAACGAACAATATTCGACACATAATTGAGGCATTGTGATCTATAAATTAAAGAAAAAAAATAGGTGAATAAATTATTTTCTCCACAAATTATGATCAAGACCGCTGACATTAAACTAGCGGTAAATAGTAGTCAATAAGTATCCTTTCATCACTAAATCTGCCATTGATAAATTGGCTCATCATATGTATTTTGTGTTTTACATGCTCTGATCATGATTTATATATTTATCTTCCTTGCTTGGGTCCTTTTGATTTTATTTTTCTCAATTTTTTGTCTTGAATTTTAAGTGCTAATTAGTTATTACAAGGGCCTTAAATGCGGTATATGAGATTGTACATTCACTGTAAATATGTTAGACATTTAAACCATAACACGTGTCTTAATGTTCAAAAATAATTAATTATGATCATAACGAATGCCAAAATATATACATTTGAATTAGATTTTTACAGGATGAAAATTTAGCACAAAGAGTCAGGAATAGCGTAAAAATAGAAGAAATGAAATAAAAATGATATTTTGATGTGTTGTATATTTGATAAAAATGATCTCTCGATGGATTTGGATCCAAACAATAACCTTATATGCATTTGCATTGACTAGCATAAAGAAGATCAATGACAATGAAGACTTGCACGTGTATGCTTGATATTGGCTTAGGAGAGCCCACATATAATTATACAAGAAATTAATTAAAAAAATAATGGGTTTGTGTATAAATATTAGGCATGAGCCCTTTGAAATGATCACCCTCAGCCTCAGCAGCACAAACCCACCACAGTATCCCTTCATACTTGTCCACCCTCCAAACACCATCATCACCCTTGTCCCCCACAATCTGTTTTTCCTTCATTAATTTCATCTCTCCCTTAAATTTCTCCAATTAATCATCCAATATTCTCTCTTCTTTCAATTCTTGTTGAAAGAGTAACTCACCCAAAACATCAACATTCAACCCTAGCTACTAATTAGTACTTCCCTGCCTTGTGACCAATTTCCACTTTGCCATTTTGTTGGCATCCCACACACACACTCTAACTACATCCCCTATTTGCTTCCTTTTTTGACAAAAACAAGAACCTTGAATCTCCAAGACTTCATCTCCGTTTTCTCATTGCCCTTTCTCTCTTCCTCTCCGATTCACACACACACGTTCTTAATTATAAGTTGTTGAGTTTCTTGTTGATAACACAGAGAATTCTACAATATACATAGAAACATTTAAATATGTCCACCATGAGACAGTACGACCAAATAGTTTCAAGTGCTCTTCCAAGAACCAGCAGCTGCAAAAGCACCAGCAAGATCATCCCAGCCAACTACCAAAGATCGACTTCGTCGTCCCTCAACCCGCCCGAAACCCTCGAGGGTTTCCACCATCGCCCCCTCGTCCGCCGATCATCTGAATCCGCCACCGCCTTAGACCGAACCCGCAGCGGCGTCTCTACCTTCCTCCGTTCGCTTCTTTCTATCTTCACTTTTCCCTCCATCCTTCCCACATGCAGATGGCTCAGCATTCCGACCCAACTCTCCGTCGCCCCGTCCCTCGGAAGGAAAGTCACGGGAACCCTCTTCGGCCACCGCCGCGGCCACGTCAGCTTCGCCGTCCAGGACGACCCGAGATCCGAACCCGTTTTGCTGATAGAGCTGGCGGTTTCGACCGCCGCCCTGGTGAAAGAGATGTCCTCCGGGCTGGTGAGGATCGCACTGGAGTGCGAGAAGGCGCGCCAGCCGCGGGTGGGCGGAGGGAAGGCGGCGGTGAGGCTGTTCGGGGAGCCGGCGTGGACGATGTACTGCAACGGGAGGAAGTGTGGGTACGCGGTGTCCAGGGCGTTTACCGAATCGGACTGGCACGTGCTGAGCACGGTGCAGAGGGTGTCCGTCGGGGCAGGGGTGATTCCGGTGGTGGGCGACGGGCAGAAAGGGAGCGCGGCAGAGGGAGAGTTGCTTTACATGAGGGCCCGGTTCGAGAGGGTGGTGGGCAGCCGCGACTCGGAGGCTTTCTACATGTTGAACCCGGACGGAAATGGAGGACCCGAACTCAGTATTTTCTTACTTAGGATTTGATTATGATAATAATTACCTTTAATAGGATTTGAGGGGAAAAAGTTAAAATAAATCAGTATTTTCTTGCTTTTTTGGAATGGAGAAGTGGCTGTGTTTGGTTTGTACTTCTACACTTGTTATATACGTTGGCATGCATGTATATGCTTTTTGATTAGTAGTATGTTGCTTCAAGTGCTATGTATATTTTATATTAATCTATCGTTAGGTTTTATTGGAAAAAAATATCTTATGATGGGGTACAAAAATAAATTAGGGGGTCAAACGTCGCAAGTATTGTATGGTAAATGGCTTTGTTCATTGTGGTGGGGAAACACAATGAATAGTTTGGATGAGGAGACTTTTAACTTTCCCTAAAAACATGGGGGAAACCGTATGATTAAGCTTACAATCACTAAGAAAAAGTTACATGAGAAACGAGAAATCCAGATTGTAAAGCAAAGATTTATATTGATGAGATTCTGACCCATTTTAGATCCTTTTTCATGTAGATAATCCATGGGAGACGATAGCATTTTCTTAAGAGCTACTACTGAAACTCTACTCATTCAATTTCTGAAAGGTTGAATTCAAACTTAAAATTAAATTAAATAATCAGATTGAAGTAAAATAATATTTTAAATTCAAATTCAAGATCAAGTCAAGTAAATTGATTTACCAAGACCGTTATAAGACTACCTCTCAGAGTACTATGTTAGTTACCTACATGGAAGTCAAAACTCTCTGTAATAGTAAATAATGGATTGAGTTTTGTCATGTTGTGGGCATATATTTTCAAGAGGATGGCATCTTCAAGAAAAATGCGATGTCATGGATAAACTCTATTGAGTACTTATGATCATCTTATCAATGCAGCAAAACCATAATTTATTATTATCAACATTAATCATGCCAACCCAATTATATACATTTACTTCTCAGTAAAATTAAAAATTATGATGGAGAGGTTAAGGGGTGGAAGTGATATATGGGATCACTCAAATTTTGAAACAAGAAATGGAATAATTAGATACGTAACAACGAGAACAGTTTGTGTGTGTGTGTGTGTGTGTGTGTGTCAACTTAATAAGCCAAGGCTGAAAGGTTATTTTTTTTGGTACTGCAAACTAAAATAAAATAAGTAGAAATTTCATGTCAAATTACGGGGATTAGGTTTACATCGACTGGATGATGAAATTGGAGTGAATTAAATTAAAGACAGCATTCTAGTCAAATTAAACAGCACTTAGGAAATGAAAAACCCCCATACCAACTATGTCACGTAGAAGAAAGTCTATACGATTGGATCAGAATCTTTCACAAAAAATATAGATATAATTGTTACTAACAATTGGTTTATACTAAAAAGACACTTATACAATTATGCATTTTGTCGTATTATTGGGTGAACCAGCGGACGTAGCTTATTGTTGGAATTTGTTTATTTTTTTCCCAACGATAATCGTAACTAGTGGGAGAGAGGCGAACACCCCTTAAGAAATATGGTTGTCTTAATTGATCATCTCTTAAGCAAGTCAAGAAATCGAAGTACTGATGAACCATTGGACATTACACTCCCTAAATCAAGCGAAAATCTCTTTCTTCCCTCACATTAAAAATTTAAAGTCTGATCGAGTGGCTTAGCATTATGAACAAAATAATCATGCAATAACAACATGGAATCCTTATCCCCAGTGTCTTTTGTTATATCCAAGATTTGGGGTTTAATTAAGTAGACATTTCCAAATATAATAATACTAAAATATTACTAACCACAGATATTTTCAAATATATATGTGTCTGTACATGTGGTGAGATATTTGTGACAAATCTTGGACAACTATCTTAGCCCAGTGACAGATCAAACCCGATATGATTATAATTCTCAGAGAACTAAAAATAAACATGTATTATATCATCAATCATCAGTCTTCTACAAGGTACTCTATTTGGAAGAAAATTAGCTATTTCTTTTGTAATTGTACTTTAATGGATGACAAATTTATTAATTTACCAAGATACTGTAACAGTTTAATTGCAGTAAGTTGCTGATATGTTTCAGTTGAAATGGTGTTTAAACTACAGAATAAGCATTAGTCAAGAAAAATGTACGAAGGCATCTTTCAATAATTTTGTGATGAAAAAGACAGTGACAAAAAGGAAGAAACTCAGGCAGTACAGTGGAAATATGAGTCATGGCCAAAAACAATTTATATTTTCCCAGTAAACTTTGCAAGAATTGGTAGGGGAGTGACAAATCAGGCCTTACACATTATGTTTTAATTTAGAAGCACTGGGTTTGCACATGGGAAAAAATAAAAAAGAGACAATATTGGACCTCAAATTAGTGACTAAAAGAACAAATAATTGTGATGGATCAATAAATCCCATCAAGATTTGATGCCAAAAAGAAGATAAAATTGTAAACACAACATAATATAATGCGGAACTGTCAGGACTGAGATGCATGGCGTTGACAGAAAATACATATTTGGATTAAATATTTTAAATTTGAAATGTAAATTGCTAAAAATATTTTAATATGTTCAGACTCATCGTCAAAGTTACGCACACAAGTCACACACTTGCCAACTTCTCCTCTAACCGGGCTCCCGTTAGAGATCAACCATGGTTATGGCTCTGATACCCCAAATATTACTAATTCCAATTTATCTCTAAAAATTGACTACCAGAAAAGAAAGTAGACCCAATCTATAAGTTGATTCAAGAACTTTTTCCCATTAGATGTGGGATGAGAATAACATTAAGTATGGCCGACATATCATAAAGCAGATTGCTGCTCCAACATGAAGCCAAAATAATTTGATACCATAGCTTGCCTGATTATCACTTGAATAAGTATACTGGTATACCTAAGAATGGTCCCCAGACTTAGACAAGATATAAGCTCTAAAAAAATTGTGATATTGTACATATGGAAACTTACTTGGAAAGCGGTCTGAAAATACATGTTGCTTTATGATTATCATTAATGCAGAGTCTCATGATATCAATAAAGGGCAACTTACAAAGCATGTCAAAATTGAATTGCATAGAATGTATCAGTAAAACTAAGCACCTGAGCAACTGAAGAAACGGAGCTGAAGCACAGTTTTCTTCTCCTCAAGCAATGCTTACTTGTTTCCTTCAATGAATTCTCGATACTCTTTCTTCATTTTGACACCTGGTATAGTCCTGCAGATTCAAGTCAAAGAAGTACAGACTTTAGTTTGTAGCTTGATCACAGTGAACAAACAGGTGCATTTTAGTGACTTTTTATTGTTTTGATAACAACATTCACGCCCTTCCCTGGAAGCAGAACTTTCAGGAGTAAAACAATGACTCGTGATATTGTTATTAACAACATCATGATAATGCGGCATTTTTTCCACCAAGGGACACTAAGAAAGTAAACAAATTGATCACAGTTGGGGGCAGTGCTTTGCACCCACTACAGACTAGATGTGCATTTCCGTCTTATGGAACAAGAGGTCCAACCAACCTGACCATTTCCTTATTCTTGAAAAATTGTACACAAGGTGTACCCATAATTCCAGCGGCCTCAGCAATCTCTGGATCTTCCTCAATGTCAATCTCGACAAAATGGATATTCTGGTCAAATTCATCTATTACCTGCCAGACAAGTTCAGAGTAGAGTAATTCATGAATTTGTTATTAATAGGGCACAATGATCACTTTGACAACTAGTTGAAGTCAGGCACAAGACTAAAATTTTGGAAACTCATCATAATGAAATGCCATGTCATTATGCTTCATCTTCTACTATTTCTTTAATGGTTATCTTCCTTGACAAAATCTAGAATTTTGCACACTTTGCCAAACTATAGTTTTGCTTTTGGTCTCCATAGATCAATAAACACCTCTTATTAAAAGAAAAACAGGAATGGCTAAAAACCTATATTTTCGACAATATAATTCTTATGCTATGCACATAAAATCTTAAATTCAAAAGGTTTATGGACAGCCTTTATATACTCGATGTTCAAACTCTAGAGCACTAAAGCAGCCAGCCCATCGCATTAACCATTTATAATACTTTGTTGGAACACTACCTTCTAAAATTGTGTGCACTCTCTTCGAGTGACGTGGCTTCAAAATGCTCCAAAGCTAGAGATACCAAAACTTAAGTACTGCTTTCACAGAGAAGTTTGGTTAATCATTCATTTCTTCTCTCCAGTTGGCATTTTTACAAGGGCTTTAAGCTAAAAATGACAATCCTCGTAGCACCATTATCCTCATATATGCCACAATATTGTTGACTGAGGTCAACCATAATTTCATTAAAACTGAAAGCCTGTATTGGATCGGTAAATGCCTTAATTTCTCCATATTTCTTCATTACAGACATTCAGGAAGGTTTAGACTGTAATCTGGCTAAATCTTGCACAGTGAAACAATGCACATTTATGGCATAGGAACTAAGTTTATAGATTCTTTGGAATTAGATGTTTACCTTACTAAGAATTGGTTTCAAGGTCCTACAAGGACCACATGTTGGCGCTGTATATAAAACACATAGGAGTCTTGGGCTTTCATGATACAGCTTCCGTAGAGCATACTGCAAGGGCAAAGAAATTAGTACAATAAAAAAATAATGTCATTTGGTCAAACAATCAGGCTAACTTAGTAGATAAGCTTCCGTTGAGGAAGTTATACCTGACCCTTGTGCTTTGTCAATGTGATGTCAAAACCTTCTTGTACATCTCTATCAGTGAATTCTTTCTGAACCTCTTCAGTGGCAGGCTGTTTAAGTGCAAAATATAGAAATCAGCAAACTCTCCCTGTATTTTAACAGAATTTCCTCTTCTTTCTTGCATGCTTGTGTTTAGCTTTTCTTTTCTTTTTGGCGGGGGTGGGAAGGAAAAGCGTTTACATTTTTTAAAAGCAGACTATATCCCTTTGATGCATTGGCACCCTACATGAACCATAAAACAGGCAAAACTTGCACTCAACTGGAAGCACCATCTTAAACACATGAAGAGTCAAGAAGAATTATAATTTCTTTATGGTTAAATAGAAACAAAGAAGATAAGTGATTCATTTTCTACAAATTACATAAAAGCACAATCAAGAAAAACAAAATTCAGATGCCACAAGAGGTCACATGCCTGGTGAAATTCAATCAGCATGTCTTTGCTTGTAAGGTATCTTTCAACAGAGAGAGCTGCCATGCATCCTGATCCAGCCGCTGTTATTGCTTGCCTCCATTCATGATCCTAGTTACAGGGACAAAATGTTACCATAGTCGATAAGGAAGTACATGGCTTTAACGAGTACATCAGAACTCAGAAACAGAAACATGGATAACTATAGTTAATTCATCCATAGAACATTAAATTTACATGTTATGTAGTATCACAAAATGGAAGGCTTAGTGAAATTTGGAAGAGCAAGTAGAATTTTTGTCCATATTTCTGCAGTCCTGCTCCAAAGGAAGTTGATAGTTGAACTTATGACAGAAAGTTTACCATGATTGATATGAGCACAGGCTTATTCCAGGTTCTTAGTTGCCAAGTTGAAGGCAGACCACATGACAGAAACTTAAACACAACCAGAAACAACAATTGTTTTTTTTTCTTCCAGTAATCCTTTAAAACATTTAGAAATTACACTCATCTTCAGTTTTCAGTTTGACAAAGAAAATATTTTCTACACACATAAAATTATATTTCTCTTAAAGTGTAACAAGATACAGACAGCACTGTGCCACTAAATATACTAACAAGACCTGCCAAATGCATCCCAAGTTGAACTCATCTAACCAAAAGACTGGTTGGGTTTTCCCCATCGGAAGAAAAGAAGTTTATAGCATCAAGGTATCCAAGAAAATCCTGAACAAGAATTGATTTGGTTCATAGGCAAGCGATGAATAGCTCAGGCACTCAGTCAAGCTACTGGCATCACTTCTAAAATTGACAGTCAGATCCAGACACAAACAGAACATTATGAAGCATTACTTGTTTAGGACATTGATCTTTTAAACGTCCATGAGATGAATAGGCATAATTATGACTTAAGTAAGAAAATATTGTGACGAGGCAGTAAAAAAGGAATGCTCTATGCACATTGTACCTGTACATCACCAGCAGCAAACAAGCCCTCTACTGAAGTTTTTGCAGAACCTTCCTCAACCAAAACATAGCCAGCGGAATCAAGATCGACCTGGCCCTCCAACAACTGGCTATTTGGTGAATGTCCTATACCATAAAACAAACCTTTCACTTCTAGAACAGATTCTTCATTAGCGTCAACCTTTCTGACCATTACTCCTGACATCTGCCCTTTTGTGTTGCTGACAACATCCACAGCTTCTGTGTTGAAGTGGACAGTGACGTTGGGATTGCTAAATACTCTGAAACATTCGCCATAATCAACCTGTTAAACAAACATTCAGGGAGTTGAAACTTAAAAAACATAGTCATTAGTAATTCAACCAACCTGAAAAAACAATCAACAAAATACTACTATGGAAAACATACAAAACAAGACCAGAATAACAATCAGTGGGTGGAATCAAGAGAAGCTCAAGCAGTTTCTCATTCATACAGAACTTACTTCAAATACGCACACAAATAACAACATAGATATGCTTTGTATATCACAAGAAGGTTGATGGAGTATACGAGCATCGCCTCATGAACCAACTGCAGCATTCAATGGACTGAAAAAGCCATAAATATCAAGATTTCTACCGCCAGTAATCAGCAAAAGACAATACCACCATAAAGTATTAGTAGCACTCAGTTAGTCACCATGAAAAAGAGCTTTGTTAGTGAAATTCAACCAGTCAAGAAAATATTTCTTAGAAGCATGTGCAATGACTTAAGTAAATATGAAAGGAAAACAAGGATAAACAGGTAAAATTCAAGTGGGGTGATTTGTGATGAATCCTATTATTGTCAAATTTAAGTCATACTTAAAATACGCACGTAATAGCAAGATAGCAACCATTTATGCAACAAGAAAGTTTTCAGAGTAGAAGAACAGAGACTTGTGAACAAACCATAATCTTTAATCGAATTACAAGCGCCAAACATCAAATTTTCTACAAATTAACAGAAGTAGGAATGAAGATACACAAAATTTCACCATAAAGAATTAGCAACGCAGGGTTAGCCATCATGAAGAAACTACAACCTCATTCTTATCCTAGCAGCAGTAAAGTTAGGTTCAAAAGGGTTATATTATGTTCTACAATGATGTAAAGAGCAAGCAACCTTGAAACACCATGAGGCTTTTCCACAAGCAAAGACAATCAATTCAATTTTGTAAATTTATTAAGGCAAATTTCAAAAGGTTAATCAGACAAATAATTTAATAACTTATGGTGCCAGAAGTGTGTATCTGACCTATCTTGCATTGCTTTCGATGCCCTTAGTTGGTCCTTACGAACGAGCAAGTGAACATGACGAGCATACTTGGTCAGATACAAGGCCTCCTCTGTAGCTGTATCACCTCCTCCAACCACAGCAAGGACTTGACCCTTGAACAATGGGGATGCTCCATCACAAATTGCACAGGCACTGATTCCTCTACTCCAAAATTCATCTTCTCGAGGTAATTTCAGCCTCTTTGCCATGGCTCCTGTAGCATAGATAATACTGTGGCATTTTACCTGAAACATCATGAATAATTTCTTAAGTTAGCAGTTACTAGATTCAAGTTTTTCAATCAAGCAACCAGGTTCCATTAAAATATTTGACATCAAATCTAGAGATACCACTGGGAAGCCTTGTTTCCTAAATCAGGGAGCAATGAATACTAAATGAATGTTTCATGCAAAAAAATGAGTAGAAACATAAGAAAATTTCAGATACAAAATCATAGATTCCTATATCTAATAAATGCATCAGCAGTTACGATATTTATATATTCTAGCTTCCATGTAAACATATCAAGAGTGCATGTGGAACTTAATGTGTGTAAATAATGGGTATAAATGTACCACACCATGTGGTTTAATTTTGAGACTTCATATAATTGCAAAAAAAAACTTCAGCTGATAATATCTTGAGAATAAAGACAATCACACAGTCTACATCTTTACTGCAAAGATTGCTTGCCACCAGTCCTTGAATACAAGTGTATGAATTAAAACAGATCAGCAAATCAAATTAAAATAGCAATAACAATTTAGGAAATTCAAACCAGATAAAAATTTAATTGAAATATTGATTCATAATTTTTGTAAGTTTAATATCATACAGGGATCAAGTGCATCACCGAGTCATAGTTCCACCATTTTCAGAAAAAGGTGCGTGATTCCTACAAGGAAACACATACAGGTTCTTATGCTATCAAAGATACCAAATCTATGCGGAGAATCACCTTGCGTTCACCGCTTTGCACTGTAAAAGGACTATTTTTCACATCAATGAATTCCACATCTTCTTGAAATAATTCTGCTCCCCAACGCTCAGCTTGCCGTCGCATCCTAGTGAAATATACACAAACAAGATTCTGATCTTTTTACAGTACTAAAGAAACTTAGAAAATATTGCAAAGAATCAATCAAGAACCAAAGGCCTTAAAACTCCAAAAACCTGTCCATTAAGTCTGGACCTGTAATGCCATCTGGAAACCCAGGAAAGTTCTCCACTTCAGTTGTGGTCATCAATTGTCCTCCTGGAACACCACCTACTTGATATCCCTCAAACATGATAGGCTTCAAGTTCGCTCTAGCAGCATATATTGCTGCTGCGTATCCTGCAGGGCCTGATCCTATAATCACCACATTCTCAATACCCTGAGCTGCAATAGGAAAAATATTCAACACATTGAATAGTGATACTAACAAAATAATTAAAAAAACCAAAATTTTAATGAGAAACTAGAACGCTCAAATTGAATGCGGATAAATCCATGCAAATTATTCAAGTGTTTAATAGAGAACTTCATGTTTCATGTGACTGGACGAGCAAGCACACGGGCTTGATACTAAAATCAGACAAAAAGGATTTCACAAAAATGCATTTGTGGCAATGACTAGGATGCGCCCTCCATATGAGTTATGGAGAGCACAGTTACAGTCAACACTTTTTGACAGACATGTGCCAGCTTGTCTAAAAACTAGATAAGAAAAATAATGCTTTTCTAACTTTCAGCACATAATACAACTTTCAGAAAACGATCTATTGTAAAATCAGTATTAACTCTGGTTTTCTCTTTAGTTTCACCAACTCGAACTCTAAAAATATCTTTCACCTTCTGCAACACGTGTTCATTAGTAAGTAAAATCTCATAGTTTCATGAGCTTTTTCTTCTTCTTCTATTTCATTTAAACTGCCGCGCAAAAAATAAAAGTTTCGTACTTCACAATTTTTGCCGCACTCATTTGAGGTCGCTGAGTAGGCGTTCAAACTCCCATCTACATTCCACTCTGCTTGAACCTTCTCCATATAATCAAATATATAAACCAAATAATGTAAACATAGCGCTCGAAGTTCTTGCAAAAGAACTTAATTTTACTTGTGACGAAATCCTACAAGCCGACTGCTAGTTAATAAGCACAAAAAGCAAACAGATTACCGGAGGATTAGCGACACTAATACACCAGTGATTCGAGTTTAACCATGCGCTTAAACTAAGCCTTTACAATTCAACTACTAAAATTAATTTGCACTGCCGGTTCACCAAAGTTATCTAACCGCTTCTACGCCGATTTATCAAAGACTATAAATTCAATACTCGCCAAGCATGCAAGTCTCAATCTGTTCACCTGAAGAGCTAGGCTGTTCCTCCGCGGAATTTGCCGCTGCGGCGACGCGGAAAGCTGAACCAGACCCCTGGCGGCCATTGAACCGAGTCGAAACTCCTGCTGCTTGGAACCGGACAGCTCGCCTGCCTTTGAAGATGATCAGATTGTGGCGAGAAGAAAGGAGGGCGTTGGAGAGAGTGGGAGTAGAAGGAGTTGCCATTGAGGAGAGAGGTCTCGGAATCCGACTCGGATCCCGGTATCAGCTCCGGCAGCAAAAACGAGGCCGTTTGTTATCTTCGGATGTGGAGTAGCAGCAGCGAGTGCCGTTTGTTTCGGACAATACGATATCCACTTAAACAAGTGTCTCCAAAGCACACTCACAAAATTCTTAAAATTTAATTAAAAAATATTTTTGTATCTTTTTTCAGAAAAATAAAAAATCTCGAGGGTTTTACTTCTTTATTTTTTTAATTGGTGAATAAAATACTTTTATTCTATATAGAAAGTACAGAATTTTTACAGTAACCATTTTTTGTTTCAAAATGCAAAGTTAAAGTACCCTCAGTATTTATTTAGTTTTAAAATTTCTATCTTAATTTTCACTTTCTAACCCAAACTTTAAGTTGTTACTTTAATTTAAAGTACATTTCAGTTTCTTCACTATCTTTCATAACTTTTAGTTACCGTAGAAATATTTTGTACTTTTCTTCCTCAAATTTAATTTATTATATTTTCTTCTTTCAAATTTATTATGTACTTTTATATTTTAAAGTTATTTTTTATATTAATCTATGTTTTAACTTTTTAGTTTTTTCTTCTATATTTTATTTATTCTTTTATTATTCTGTCTTTTGTCACTTTTTTAAGTCTTTTATGTCAATTTAGCTTGATACTCTATTTTCACTATTAAAAATAATATTATACATTATTAATTATTAAAATATTATTGATAAACTAGATGTATTAATCAAAAAATGTAATCAAGATAAGATATATTTTGTTAATATAATTTTGTCTTTAAAATATTTTTTTGATTGTATACTCATGCACAATGAGTATACAAGAATAATAGTAAAGCTTTTTTTTCTTCTTCTTAGAAGGATTTTTACTTTCAGGCACGCACATTACTCATTCTATAATATTTTTTTAAAAAAAAATTCTTAAATAAATAAATATATACACACACACACATAAATAATTAAAATTCAATCATCACCTTTGTTTAATTAAATTATTAACTAAACCCTATAAATACTCATTCAATATATTATAGCATTATAAAATTATTATATAATATTATATGCATATTAAAATATAAAAAATAAATTTTATATATACATATTTATTATTTTTATACTATTCATAAGCATTCATATTAAAAAATATATTAATTTTTACTCCAAAAAATTCTTCAAAAATGAAAAGTGTTGAGTAATGTGGTGGTAGATATATTTACGAAGAAATGTTTTATAATTTAGGCATTTTTGGGCTCTAGTTTGGGCTTTCCCCAAAAAAGTACCCAAGTCTGGCCCATACATATTGGGCTCAGTTTCTCTTAGCGTCTATTTGGTCAATGTTGATTATGAATGGTGCAAACACAAGTTGTGACATTATTAGAGTGTACAATAATGACATTATTAGAGTGTGCAATAATAGGGGTTGATCAGACATCGCACAGGAATTGTTCCAAGTGAAAAATACACTAATTTTAATTGGCACTTAATCATGATGGAATTTAATGAAAATGCACAAACTCCAACCCCAAATACATGTTATTAATTCTACGTTAAGTAGTGTGTTGCACTTCTTTTGTAACACCTTGGTATCAAAATTAAACACCTTGTTGCATGGTTAATAGACCATTCTGTCCGGTCGAGCTTAAAGTACTTTTATAATAAACAAATTTATACTTATTATATTTTATATATGTATATAGAATGAGAGCGAATCAAATAACGAGACAAATATAAATTACACTTATCATGAAATTAATTAATTGTGGCTAAATCATAAGGTAAATGAGATTTTCCAAGTCAATAGGATGTCATTGCTCAACATTATGCACTTAATGTTCACGTAACGACAGTATAGGCAAGCAAATTTAAATATCAATTAAAAGAAAATTCAATTATTTATATTTTAAAAGTTTAATTAAATTCAATTCTTAAAATTAAACAATAAAATAAATTAATATTTTAATACAACGTATGACTGACTAATTAAATGATGATAAATATCAAAGTAAACCATTCATTCAAATTACGTCACATGCCAAATCACCTTCATTTGGCAAACCAAGGTTATGCCACCTCAAAATACAAAAATGGAGGAAATTCTGCCGATCAAAGTCCAAATCAAATTGACAGTCAATCAAATAGTGACATGTCATCTACCAGACATGATGGTAAGACCGTCCACATCCTTGAAGTGGCCTTCACAAGTTTCAAACGCAACACCAGCACACAAGTCCAAGCCTTGAAGAGAAAAATTTGAACCAGTCTCCACAACCTTGGTTGTTTGGGTTCTTTGTAGAATTCCAACTAAATTTGGCCTTTAATTCACTTGTGTGGTATTAAATTTATGAATTAACATTATTTAGAGTTTCTAACAGCTTCCAAAATGATCAAAGCCGTCCTAAAGCTCTTTCATCTCTAGTTATATTTTTCTAGTAATATTTAAAATATTTTTGTAACATTTAAATTGTTCTTTATAGAATTTATTAATTTCTTGTGTTAGATTTGGATGTGAACTTTAGAAAGATCAACCTCATCCACGCTTCAAGAAAGTTATAAGAACATTTAAATTTTTTTAAGTCGAAATAAAAATCAAATAATTAAATTAGAAATTATACAAACAAAAAAGTCTGTTTGATCTAATTTTAAACTGTACTTGTACAAATTTCTTATTTATAAAAAATTCAATTACAAAAATTTTGCGTATAAATATGTGTATACATGCACTTGTCTGTCTATGTGTGTACTTTTTATTTAGGCTACCATCATTTACATTTTGATTTCTATAATAATTAAATTTAATTGTCAGGCCATTAAGTTAATTTCTTAAATTATTTATATTCTTTTATTATTATTATTTCTCTTTTTCTTTCTTTTTTGATCTTTTATCTTCTGAATACTTATGTGCTTTCTTTTTTATAAAATTTTTAATTCATTAATAGTGTAACTCTGACAGTAATAATTTTTTAAGTGTCGGAATATAAAATTCCTAACATATCTCTATTCTTCTATCATTTTCCTTTTATTTCTTCTTCAAAATCTTTTCTCAGTTTGATAACTATCTTCTTTCTTTTTTCATTTTATTAAAAAATATTTATGGCATTTTTCAAATTTGAGTACTATTAATTGAGAACTAAATTTTAATAAAATTTAATGCTTCTAGAGTTATGTAAAATTTACAAATTTTGTTAAAATATCTGTACACGTCACATTGTTAGTAAAAGTCACATACACTAAGTGAGTTCAAGTTTATTTATAAACTATAACATATTTTATTTTACATGATGAAAATAAAAACATGTACAGTTAAAAGTATAACAAATACTTAGAACACCAACAAAATAATAAATTAAAAGAAAAGTGAGAAATAAATAGAAAAACAAAATAAATTTTAAATAAGAATAGTTATGTAATTTATTTTTATGCAACTAAAAATCATTACTAACTTAATAATATAAATATAGATAATAGCACAATATTATATTCAATGCAACATCTTATGAATAGATTATTTATACTATATGGAGTTCAGCCCCATTTTGATTTCACAAGGTAAAATGACATATTCATCTTATTTTAGTTATACAATGAGAAATTATATACTTATCCTTAATTTTAGTTTTTTTTTTAAATGTTTTTCTCTTCTTTCTCTCTCTCTTTTTCAGTTTATCTTCACTCGTTTTCTTTTTAATTTTTCAGTTTCAATTTTTTATTTAAAAAATGTTCTATATTTTTAATTTTAGATAATATTATTTTATTATTTAAAAATACAATAATTTTATTATTTAATTAAGTAATATAAAGTAAGTACATGTATCAATTTCCACACAAAGGTCTATATATATCTAACTGATGTGTCTTATCAAATGTTAGTTAAGTCTATCAATTTAAAGTGATAAATATTCATAAATATTGATCAAGAAATTCAAAAACAAGAAAGATGTTCTTTCAAATACAATCAAATAAATAATATTTTTCAATTTCAAATGAATTTAGGTCCTTGCATTAAAGATATTCTATCTAATTCAATTCTTATTAATTATCAATTTAATTGCACTACAATAATTGATAATTCAAAGTCAATCAATACACCCTCTTGAGTGATATTGACATTTAGTTGGACATTAATTAAATACCTTGATCTATCAATTTCAATGAATCAATTTTGAATTAGCAATTGATCTACTTAAATACCTAAATTTCACTTTCATTATTCTTTATAAATTCATATTATAATTAACTTCATGTTCATAGGATTTCACTCCTATTAATCTCTTAATTTTTATTAACTAAAAATTGGCTTAGAAATAATATGAAGGAATCACAATATAATCCAAAGATAATTAATTATCAAATTAAAATAGAATAGATCATTTGCAATAATGCAAGTCCTCAAAAATGGAAATTCAACCAAACATAATCCAAATTAAACACAAATTAACAAAATATTTAACATTCCAAAAATCAACCAAAATATAAAAAGATGTTAAAATGAAATGCTTATTCCAGTTGAATCTTAGATATTGTTGATAAATCTTGTATTTTTTTCATGTCTTTGTTCAATTTGCCTTGAATTTCTTTCTTTTTTCTCCTCTTACCCCTTGTGACTTATTTCTCATTTTGTATGTTTCCATCATCCCTCAAAACTGTTTGCTGCAGTTTTCTTTTAAACTTCACATTCAACTACACAAATAACTGTTTGTGCGTTTAACGTGATTGCAATGTTGTTGTATGATGACCATGTCAAGATAGCATCAAAGGGCATTAAGACAACATTATTCCACAACACTCTATTAGTTTTATGATGTAGTTGTACTTTAACAACATTGAGGTAACGGTAAGACAGCATGAAGATTGCATGAAAATGTCATGTTTTGTTGCTTTCTAAGTGCGGCTACACTGCAATAACATTATATTATAGACACAACAATATTCACAATATTTATTTCTTAAGTGCAACATTTGGTCATATTTAAACTAAATAATTTCTAAACTATAAAATCTACATAAATGAAGTACAATTGGCATTCAAGACTAACAAAAATTTAATTCAAATTACTCATAATAAACTCTAAATTTTAGAGTTATCAATTATGTTTGTTTTTATAAAATTTGGATCAGTAGAAAAATTATATATATATATATTTAATATGTAATAATAATTGAATAATAGAATAATATATAGATTTATAGAGTAATAAAAATGAATATGAGTAAAAAAACTATAGAAATAGGTGTTAATTTAATTGTAAATATGTATAATGATTAAAAAGATATTAGTTATTTATAAAAGATAAAAGAGGAAAAAATTTGAAATAAATTTATAAAATAAGATATTTGATTTGTAAGTTTTTGAGTAGAGATAAATAATGGGTAAAATGGAAACAAACATAGCTAATAAATTTTATAATAAAATTTTAATATTTGTCCTATCAAAATTAATAATGGGTTGACTGTTTACCAGTCTACGGATAATGTCTTCAAGGGTATCTAGACAAATAAACTAATAAGGCTGCTAGCATTGACCATAAGAGGAGCCTCTGTGTGTGTGTGTGTGTGTGTGTGAGAGAGAGAGAGAGAGAGAGAGAGAGAGAGTACCTGCACATGAGATTTGTTTATTTAGGTTTTGATATCTAGGTTTTGATATCTCGATGGGTTGAACGAATGAATGACTGACTAAAACTCAATTTGACTAAAATTATTCTAATAATAATAGCTAAATTAGATGCCTGTTTAAAAGAATCTAGAGATCAAACTGACCACTAAATAACCTTGAAATTAAGGGTATTTTAATTTTTAGATATCGAACAGCAGATTATATGTTACTGGCCATGTTAATATAATATTAGTAAGAACGACACACTTTATACATATACAAATTTATATATAAATTATAAAATTGTTATATTTTAATAAAAAATATTAAATTAAAAATATAAATAATATTTAGAATAAGGAAACAAATAGATAAAAAATTGAAATGAAGAAAACATTTGAGAGAGAAACAAATAAGAACAAGTTAAAAGGGAAGATAAAATGAAAAGAACAAAACAAATAAATTTAAGAATAGCTGTGTAATTGTATAATATGTAAACAAAAAGTTTTACTTCTGTAATAATATAATATAGATGTAGATGTAGATACAGATCAAAAGTATAAAAAAATATTTCATATAAGGAAAAAGATAAAAAAAACCAATTTGAAAATAGAGGAAATTTAAAATAAAAAATAAATTAAATGAAAATACAAAAATGATAAAAATATGAAATATAATTAAGAATAATTATATAATTTTCAAAGTGCAGCTGAAAAGTTTTACTTTCATATTAATATCAGTGGCATAGGTATACAAGATAGAAAGGTGTAAGATATAGTGGTAATTATAATTAAGTGTCTAATTTTTTTAATCGATGGTAGCTGTGTAATTAATAAAGGGTAACACTCTAAATTAAGAATGTACAATCAAATTACCACACTTTAAATTAAAAATATAAAACTCTTTATAGTATAGTACATAAATAAACTACTTTTTTTAATTAATTTCGCTAATCTCTAGTTTAGTGTGAAATCACTATATATATTTGAAGACAAAAAAGCAGCAAAAAACATGAAATTTGAATAACGTTGAGTCCACATAAGACAACGCCATATGTCTGCATCGATTTAAATAATAATAATAATACTAAAGAATGGAAGTCAAAAAAGCTCAGCTGCCTTACGTAACGTAATGGAAACAAATGCACCATCATCATCACAATTTATTAAATGCTCAGAGTACATGTATAAGTAAATTAATGTATTTTTAAATATCTATAAAAATAAAATAAAAAAGAAAGAAACAAATTTTAAAAAATAGAATAAACTAAAATTTAGAGAATGGGATTAAAAAATTATAATAATTAAAATAATAAAAAATATTTATGTAGAAAAGTAAGGGTATTTTAAAATCATACATTTATTAAGTAGAAAGAAGCCCTTAGTTGTGATATATAATTAATGTTGAAGGCACACCCGATAAGTTTACATAATTATATAATTAATTTAATGATATTGAATATTCATAATCATCAAAAATTATTGATTATAAATCATGTTATTTAGAAAACAGGAGAGAAGAACAACGAAATTTAAGAAATGAGAAAAGATGAGAAAAAGAAAATGAACTAAAATTGGGAAATATGGTGAAAAAATAAAATATAATAAATCAAAATTTTGATAAGAAAATAAAATAAAATATATAATAAATATAAATTGAGAGAAAATTAAAAAGAAAAACAATGAAATGATGAGTGTTATAGTGTTTTTTTTTTTTAAATGGCTGTTAAACAATTAATAATTGGTATTAGATATACAGATATAAGACAATGCACACACACACACACACACACACACATATATATATATGTTAATTACATCAATATAGTTCTGCACGTGTGATTTTTTTAATTATAATGTACACTCAGTCGGCTCTGGAAGATAATTTGATGCTTCTAATTTGTTATGACTGTCCACTTCCATTAGTTAATTTGATTATAAATATATTTTAAAATTTGAATGTCTAAAATAATGCATTCCCGTTTGTAGTATCGAAGAAGCATATCAAAAACTATGACTAAGTTGCTCGAATATTTGAAAAATAAAATAAGTGATCATAAACATCACAATCACGTCTATGTTTGGGAGTGGGTTTTTTGTTATATGTAATATTTAATAAGAGTTGTATTAAGATGTATAGTATATTTAGAAAAAAAATTTTGATAAGAAGAATAGTATAGGTTATTTAAATATATATAAAATATATCATAATAATTAAATGATATGATAGTATATAAAAATAATGATGAAATTTTTAGAGTATAAATAAAAAATAAGTGTGAATATATGTGTGATATATATATATAAGTATTGATTTGATTGTAAATAAATATAATAATTATAAAATAATTAATTATATATATATGAAGAAAAAAATTAAATTTAAATTTAAAAAAATTGTTTAATAATATATTTAATAATATAAAATTTAAAAGGATATTTTGATTTTCAAACATAGCCATTGGCACATTAATTATTAGATAAAGGAGATGAAGTAATGCCCCCAAAAGTCAACAAAAGTCACTCGCAGCTTGAAGGAGTAATCAAAAAGCAACCATGGCTATGTTTGTTTCAAAATTAGAATGAGGAGGATAATTTGGGTAATTTAAATGAACATAAGAATTATATTTAGTTCATCAGATTTAAAACGAAAAGAAAATTATTTTTATATATATATTTAATAAGTAATTAAGATTGAATATATGATACTATAGAAATTTATAAAATTTAGTTAATTATAAAAGATAAGAAAAAAAATTTAAATTTAAATTTAAATAAAATTTATATAATAAAATATTTAATCTGTAAAATATTTCAAGCGGCGATGACTAGTAAAAAAAAACCAAACGTAGCACACTGTATTAAGGACATAATTAAAGATAAAAATCAATTTTTGATATATTGTGCGGCGAGTAGTTATTAAAATATTCTTTATGTTTAATCTTTTACTATAACTTTTTAATTTCCATTCTTATTATTCACTTATCTCAATTTAATTTATTTTACATATGCTTCTTTTTTTAAATTACTTTTTTTTTAACTATTTTATGAATTTTATGTACCGTAAAAAGTTACATGTAAAAATGCCACTCGTTGTGTTTGTTTTAATTTTTTTTATATGTGTTTTAGATGAATTTTATTGAGAACTGTATAAAGATAAGAAAAAAATCTAAATAAAATTTAAAAAATTAATAATTATAGTATGTGTATTTTTTACTAAAAAAATTATACGAAAACACATTAAGTGCCCTTGAACTTTAATTTACAATTTTTTAAAACTATTTTTTATTATTTTGAACAAAAAATCATTGAAATGACAACATGCTAGGCCCTGCACGACAAGCGCAGCATTACAATATTGGGACGGAGATGAGTCGTCTCTCTGATTAAAAAGTCAATACGCGTACATCACCTCGCGTTTTTACCCCTGACACGCGTTTTGTTTTGCGAAACCACGACAACATAGACGACTAACATTTAATCTCGTCATTGTCGTGCTGGCCGTGGTTGGGAGACGTTTCTGACTGCGTGTCTTCTCTTCACCGCCACCGCCGCCGCCTCCCTTCATCTCTGAATATTACGATGGATCGGTCATCTGAAGGTGAAAAGGGTTTGGTGGAATACCGGAGGAAGGCATGGGTGCCGCCGTTCTTGCTGAAGACGTATATGCTGGTGGAGGATCCGGCGACGGAGGAGGTCGTGTCGTGGAACAGCAAGGGGACGGCGTTTGTGGTGTGGAAGCCGGCGGAGTTCGCAAGGGACTTGCTGCCGACCCTTTTCAAGCACAACAATTTCTCCAGCTTTGTTAGGCAGCTCAACACTTATGTAAGTAATTACATAATAAATAAATATTCAGTATGCTTGATTAATTTAATCATTTCTTCTTCTGATATCTGTACTTCTGTTGTCTTTTAGAATTCAGGAAATTCTATTCAATCATGTAATATATTTTCTAAATTATCCTTCATTTTTTTCCCGTAACAGTAAAGAATAAAACTAAAAATTTATCTTATATGTCTTGCTTCCACATTTATCTACACTTATATATTAAGATTGAAGAAGGTTTAAATTGGGTTGCACATGTTAAATTACTTATTTGGATATTTTCTAATTTTTATTTTTATTATATTTTAATATAATTTTGTCCTTTTTTTCTTTCATATTTACTAATCTTTCAGCTCAATCCTTTTATATTTATATGTTACTTTTAGAATTGTTCATATACTTTTAATCTTAAAATAACATTATTTTTATTATAATTTGTAATATGGAATATAATTTTATAAGTTATAAAAACTTTTACACACGTTGCAATTCTTATGAGTATGGGTGTCCATAAGTTGAACTTGACTAACAATCCAAACTTAACTATCATTCAAATTTTGCCTGTCTCGACTTGATAAAACTCAAAATCAAATTAGAGTTTAAGTTAATCAATGAGATTAAATTTTAAAAAAAGTTTAAATTTGGGTTCAAGTTTGATTAATTAGGCTTTAAAATATTATTGAACGTAATTGAATTCGAGTCGAATAGGATGGCTTATGAACGCCCTATTTACTAGGTATATATGAGGTTACAGTTCCCTCTTTTCTATTTTTTTAAATTTATATTCTAATTTTTGCCTTCTAGTTTTCAGCTAGTGATGGATAGTGTTATTTTAATTGTTATATACATATATAGCCATCCTGAGGAGGTAATGGTAACTTTAGGGTGACCTTCATCATCTAATTATACATAGATCCATTTTTACCTAAAGAAATGCACATAGAAGATTAATAAGTAAAGCCACTTTATATACATTCACTGAGACAAGAGTAATTATTGATAAATTTAATGCATCATCACCCTTTTATTTAAAAACATGTCATTATCCAAATGGGTAGTCTTTAATTACCGTATATAACCTAAGGATTATATAACTGTAACATGACCGTATGTTAAAATTAAAGCCACAACCAATAGTTGCAATAATATTTTCAATCAATAGTGACGTGGGTTCGTTTTCCAAAACAATAATAGTTGCCAAAAAATGGTAACTATTGGAAAAGAATTTACTAAGAATGATAAATACTTTGTAACTTATATTGTTCTTATAAATAAGAAAATTTCCTATTTATAAAATCTATAGTCACTATCTTAAATACTACTAGATTAACCGCCCAAGTTAAGATTGAAGAGTCAGCATACATCAAATAGAATCATCAGTGGTTTAAATTCTTTTATGTACCATCACAAATGATAACACAAATAATTAAATTATTTTCTGTAACCAATCATAATAAGTTACTTATTATAAACTGTAATTTCTGTTAGGGTTTCCGGAAGGTTGCAGCAAACAGGTGGGAGTTCAGCAACGACAGCTTCCGTAAGGGCAAAAGAGATCAGCTCCGTGAGATCCAACGTAGAAAGCCACAAAACCCTAACCCTAATTCCCCTGTCCAAGTCCAACCAAAAGACCTGCAGCCATCCGATAACGAAGATCAACGGTCGTCATCAACCTCGTTCTCATTGGAACTGACCACCCTCGTCGACGAGAACGAGCAACTCAGGCGAGAAAATGGGGTCTTAAGCTCCGAGCTCGCAGTCGTGAAGAAGAAATGCAAGGAGCTTCTTGATTTGGTGGCCATGTACGGAGGAGGAAAGAATGATGAAGAGTACGAGGGGCCAAAGCTTTTTGGCGTGAGATTGGAAGGTGAGTATGAGATTGAGAAGAAGAAGAAGACGAAGAGGGCAAAGATTGTAAGTGAGGGTGTTCGGCTTGCTTTGTCTCAGTCATGCAAGTAATATATGATCAGTCTTGTAGGGCTTGGATTTCTTAATATTTAACTACTACTATTGTTCACAAAAACCAAGAAAAAAAAAAGTAGAACAATTAGTTGAATGTCATAGAAATTTGGGTATAGATTTGTAAGTTTGTCATGCAAAAATGACAGTCCATAATGTAGTTTGGGGAAAGAAATATTGTGCATGCAGCAAGCTTGTGTGGTTATAAAAAAATTTCGGCCTACTTTTAGCAATTTGTCTTTTTCTTTTTCTTTTTCTTTTTTAATTTTTTTAGGAGTTGAGCTATACTTGGAGACGATTTTTTTTAGGGTTTAAAGACATTGTGGAGATTAACATTTAAAAAGATGAAAAAAAAAAGAACCCCTTTCTTTCTAATAGTACTAAAAGATTCGTGTGTTAGTTAATAATTGAGTTCTATTCGATTAATCCAATTCTCTTTTCAATTAAGTAGAATATTCAACCAATTGAGTTAATTTTAATTTTGGTTAACCCAACTCTCTCACTCAATTGAGTTGAAAAATCTAATCAATTCACTTTGCTTGTTTAATTGATTTGACTGAGAAATCAAATATTCAAATTAAATAAAAAGGTTTTCTCTACTAATCAAACACAAACAACTACATCCAGTATAAAAATCTTCGAAAAAAGACACGCTAAAATGTATAACAACGAAGCATTCCAAAAAGCTTTCCAAACACTGTCAATTGTAATTAAGTTAATGTATAAAAATCTTAAGTTTAAGTAGCATAATTGGACTACGTGAATTATTTCATCCCAATAATGATGTTTAAAATTGTAATTAAATCAGAACGCGTGCGCACACTCGCATATATTAATTATGTGAAAAAGTTATTTTCAATTTATTAAAGCAATTAAAATTTGACTTTTTAGAAATTTCTGCTTGGAACACAACATTTCAAAGAGTACGTTGCAGGCCATTTTTAAATAGTCAATTAATTTGAGCCCTTAGGCTATGTCTGGGAGAGGGGCTTTTGTTAGATACGATGTTATTGGTAGATTTTGCGCTGGGAAGTGTAATATGTTTGAAAAAATATTTTAATAGAATAAATAATATAATTTTTTTAATAATTTTATAAAACATATAATAATAATTAAATAATATAATAATTAATAAAAATAATAATTATGTTTTAGACTATAAATAAAAATAAATATTAGTATATGTGTAATATATATATATATACGTATTGATTTGATTGTAAATATGTTTAATAATTAAAAAATAATTAGTTAGTTGTATATATACGAAAGAGAGAGAATTTGAATTTGATTTAGAGTAAAAATGTTATTGAAAGATATATTTGTTAGTATAAAATTTGAGATAATAGGTTGGAGTTGAAACTTAAGTTCCATACATAACCCAAATGTTGAAACTTAATTTTAATCACGGTGACGAAATTTCCTTGAAAACTTAGATCTATAAATATCATTCCCATATTGCTCAACATAAGTAACTAGTTGCCAAAATCACAGATCATGACTTCAAAAATCAACGAGCTATTAAGTTTCAATTTGAACATACATAGAACTTAGAATCGGTCATTTTTTTTCATTATTACATGTATATATATAAAGCAACAAATTCAACAACTAAAAATATTATTATTATTGTTGTTGTTGATGTTTCTTATTATAAACTTTCTTGCCACTTGTGTTTGAGCTTACCCTAACTTTACTGGCCTTTTTCTCTAATAATACTTCTAGAAAGCAGAATTAGAAGAGACTTGTCAACAAGGTTAACCTCTAGTGTCGTGGTATGAAGTCCAAACTGTCTTCATATTAAATAACCCTTCTAGAAGCAATTGACATTGTACATTCAAACATTATTCCAGAATTCAGCTCTTTACAATCATTAAATTACGCTAACTGGTTTACAGAAACTCGACTCATGATATTGGCTGCTGTGCTGATCAACGAGAACAAAAGCAAGAAAATATATGAGAAATTTGTAAATCACATTCGAATGCACTATGAGTTCACATTTTGAAACAAAGCATTTGCAGAATATAACGTTTTTAACTTTTTGGGCTTCGATTTTGGAGGACATCGAATCACCCTAAAACGTCATGCCCATGTCACAGTGAGCTATTTTATTGATAAATATATATACCATTAATAAGAAGAAAAAAAACAGCCAAATTAGCATGACGTTGAGTTATAGTGCCAAGATAATTAAAAGGTCGAATTAATGATTTTGTCAATTTACCATAAATCTTTTACAATACTAAATCGGAAGATAATTCACCTGCGTTTAAAATTAATAACTCTTTATTCCCACTTTGAGCATTTAATATATTGATAGAAAATGATAAAAATTGTACCAGCACATTATAAATTTACATAGTAACATCTAATATTATATTTATATGAACAAATAAGGAGAAAAACACTAACCTTAAAATAATCCCAATCCACACATTGGCATTTAACATTGTATCTTCTTACTAACATGGAAAGATCACGCAATTAATTAAAGATAGTTGAAGAGTGAGTTCTGCTTGTTTCAGCAAAATTTCCACAAGGATATTCAGTTCCTCTCCACTATGCAAGAGAACTTGTATAAATTATAATAGGTCAAAATTTGAGAAGCCTTGCTGCTCCAACCAAATCCAGTTTAGGCCTTAGGACAAGAGTTTGACCCTCCATCGATCCTACAAACACATCAATAAAAATAACGTTGAAGGTCCTTAGATTAATTCGTGGTCTATGGAGAGCTGTATGAGATGAAAATCTCGTGTACAGTTTTGCAGAATATAATCAGCAACGCAGCATCCATATCCCTCTTTACAGGACTTGCAATCTCTCTAGACATTCTTGTACCCCTTGGACCAACCCACAGGCCAGCCATATCCAAGTGTGTATAACTGAGATTGATGCATGATAATTTGCATTCATCTTCCCTCAGTAACTGATTTTCTGTCCTTTCTCCTCACTTTATTGTGCTTCGGAAATTTTGATGAAACACCTGATCTTTGAATGTTTCCTATATTATTCTTCTTTGTTGCTGTCCTCTGCTTGTGCTTAACTCTGCCAGAGAGCTCCCTCTTGACGTCCCTTGCACCATCGCCTTGAGGTTTATTCGATATGTCCTTTTTTCGGCCACCATGATCCAAGTGTCCAACCCAGTCCGAGGACTTCCCAACATTCTCTTTTTTAAACCTCTTCCTTTTTCCGGGTCTCACAGATCCTTCTTCCTTGGCCGAGAGTGTAGATTCATCTCGTTTCCTCTTCTGCTGCCTGAAAAATAGGTAGTTCAATTATTATCAAGAATATTTTAAAGAAGTTTCTGACAATGTTAAGGACAAATCAGAGAGAGACCCCGCAACAGAAAAACCAGAGCGTTCTTCTTTAGTGTCTTCACCTCCACCTTCCTTAGAACTTGTCTTGCCATGGCGATTCTGCAGTAATACATAAAGTAAATGCAGCGGGTCAAAGAAATCAAAGCACACAATTAAGAACAGTAGCAACAATTTAGTGCAAACGAGGGGACACCAATGATTTAAGAATTATCAGTAAGTTTTTGTAAAATTACAATTTGAATTAAATTTTTGAGAAATAACAAACTGATGAAAGAATGTAGCAAATAACCTTAAAAATTTAATGACAACATGAGTCAAGTCATTAATATTAAAGCTCTGGCAGCATGTGTAAGTTCGACCACAAGTTATATTGTTTGACACACGAGACTAACATAAATATCAAGTGAACAATCAAAAACTAGGTCCCAGTATCGTGGAGAGCATCCAAGTCCAACACCACAAAACAAGAAAGCGGAGAGGGCAAAAGACAAGTACCGCCACAACGCCATGCACAAAATCCTTGTATTTCTCAGGTGCAAGTGCCTTCACTGTAGCAGAACCACACTTCCTCATCATGATCTCCAGGATCACAATGACCTGTGGAAAAATCAAAGGAGCTTCTCAATAGAAGCATAACACTTCTGAAGATAGCAGTAGAAAAAGAAAGTGTAGACCAACATAAAGACAAGACTAACTGCAGCAACCCTAAGGTCTAAAGCCCACATAATCCTGATGGTCAGCCTCAATTAAATCTCAGTTTCAAAGAGTTACCAGAATAATAAAGTCCGTGTAATATAATCTTCAAAATATTTTTTTCTAGTTGAGTTCTTACAATAAAATTGTGCATGTATAATAATTAGGAAAGGCAAGTAGCAGAGAAAAAGGGAATTTAGAGAGAATAAAAGAAAACAAAAAGTATTAAACAATTGTTCTGACATCCAATGCAATCATCAAAATCAGTAAGAACAAACCATCAGAAAGATGATAAAGTTTTAGGTCAGGGTCAGTCAAGCCCCAACCAAAAGCAAAAACATTTCATGCGACTCCAAATCACAGAACCTGCTCCTCTTTCTACCCCTATCAATGGCGATGGGAGTGCTGGTAAATCTGACATACCTTCGTCTTGAAATGATGGCGGGAGACAGATGACCAACGGATAATTCCATCCATGATGTCCGAAAGAAAATGTTGCAGATTGTTTGGTTTGAGAGATGAAACTAACACTTTCACGAAGCCCAAAACAGCCTGTTTAATTCCGATCAAGTACCCATCAACATAAAGAAGAAAACAAAATAGTGCTCATGTCTGGGGGCAGGGGAAACTCACTTTTATAACCTCAACTGCTTTGCTATGCAACAACTCCATAACAGTAGGGACTACTTCAGGCATTGTAATGCAGATATCAGGGTCATTGTAAACTAATACAGAAAGTGCAGATACCGCTCCACTCTTTATATGGGGAGAGGAACCAGAAAGATAACCTGTAATCTGGGCATAACAATATTTATCACATTTCCCACAAAACGAAACAGGTAAACAAGATTGTCTTCTGTGAATGCGAGTGCATAGGGCAATTAAATAATATAAATTAGCTTCATCAAATGGCAACTGATAATCAGTGCAAAGCCTGTGATAATATTAGAAGCCACTGGCTTGTTACAAATCATGGAAGGCAGCATATATTTTGTTGCATAGGAGCATCCAATGTAGACAACTCAAGCAAATTAGTCAAGATTCCACCTGCAGAAATAGTCTAAGGCAGCAGTACATTCCAAAAGTTTCCACGTTTTCATGGCATAAACATCCAGACCAATATGTCACATTCTAGTTGCATGACATTAAGAAGAGGCAAATTTAGGTGGACTGGGATCACACTAACTAATTGCAGATTCACAAATAATGGTTTGTTCCTTAAAATTCGTATTTTGGGTATTATTTGGGGCAGTACAGAAAATACCAGTCAAAATCTTGTTCATATGACAAAATTTGTCAATAAAATAGACAATCAATTCAGAAATATAAGGATAAAAATTATTTTGAAATTACTACTTTGACATGTAAAATTTAATCAATGGAAATTATATTATCTAGTAAAGTCAGATTACACAGTGAAAAGAAATGAAATAATCTCACATAATCAATTTATCTTAAATTATTTTAGTTCTATTAGACTAGAAATAATTTTAAAAAATATCTCTTTATCAAAAAAAAAAAAAAAAAACAGGGGAAATATTATCACATATAAAAAAATTTGTCAATGGAAATTATTTGGGACGGTCCAGAAAATACTTGTCAAAATCTTTTACACATGACAAAATTTGTCAATAAAATAGACAACCAATTCATAAATGAGGATAAAAATTATTTTTGTGATTAGTCAATGAAAATTATATTGTCTAGTAAAGTCAGATTACAGAGTGAACAGAAATGAAACAATCTCACATAAACAATTTATCTTAAATTATTTCAATTTTATTAGAATAGAAATAATATTAAAAATTATCACTTTATCGGGGGGGGGGGGGGGGGGCGCAAATATTATCAAATATAACTTAAAAAAGATTGAAAAGAAATTCTAGTGTTCTATAAAGATGCAGTGTTTAAATCGAGCTAAATTCAAATCTTCAGAGAAGTTTGTTACAATGAATGGGATAAGAATGAACTTACCATGGTCAGAAGTTTGTGATAAAGGCCATGAATGGGATAAGGTTGAACTTACCATGGTCAGAAGTTTGTTATAAAGGCCATCAAGAGAAGCATCTGATGAGCTCTGCAACTTGGAACTTATCCCATTTAAAGCATCGTAAGCTGCTTTCCTGCCTTCTTCATTGGACTGAACTTTAAATAGAACAAGTGTTAATAACAAGAATCAAGCATAACAAAGAACAATCATTACAACTCAAACCTTAAAGAAATTCTCCAAATATCAACACAAGCTACTGCAACCCTAACACAATTTTCAAGTTACAATAAGCAGCACAAAGAAAATATGAAGTATGTTGCATCCACTTGTTTGATGAGTATATACTGAACCTAGAGGATAATGATCGAAGAATTTAATGAAAACTAGAATCAGAAACTCCTTGGCTAGACTACGATAAGGTACATGCACCCTGTGGACGATCTGCATTCAATCACACAGAGACACGGGCAGACACACGTGCACAAATATTGGTTGAACAATCTGCATTTTGTCGGTTATCAGTTTGGGGCCCCAACTTTCCAATAATAGTCATTACAATTCCAAAACAGATCTAGACAACCTGTGATACCCTCTTTCCTGTACAAGTCTGCTTAAAGAAGAGGAGTTTTGGTCCACAGAGCCACTATTCATCTCTTTTCTGGTTCAAAAGTTTCATTGCACAACTAAGAGTCTAAGACAAAAGCATAAAAAAATGGGATATTTTATAGGCCAAGAATGCACTCCAATAGCATATTTGCTGTTCACTACCTTACAGTGTAAAATGTTTCTTAAGTTCTGCTCCACTTAAGTTAGCATTAATGAAGATGCCCCCAAATACCATAATCAATTTGGGATAAGAAGAGAAAACAAGTATCAAGAAGTAGCCCTTACATCTTTTAACGTAAGAATGATTTCATTCAGAATAAGGAAAGCCATTGTATTTTCCTCATCAATGTTTCTCTGCATTACAGAAAAGGAGAAAATTTGTGCATAAGAGTTTGACTTACGGAAACATACATCTATAGAAAATCCAAGCAAGAAATAATCTTTTCCATTTGAGTAGTTGTCAAGATTTGAATAAGTTATTAGATCAAGGAATGTAGACACTAAAAAATGGTTAAACATCTATAGCAGCTGGCCCACCATTAATGCATGAATTAACAAGGTCTGCAAACAGGCAAAACGACTTTTAATTAATGTGATGTCAGCTGCAGACTTCATCCCAGTCAACAAATCCATCACCACATCAAAATGCGAAGAGCAGAACCCAGAATTATTCTGCAGCAAGACCAGCATCAGCACAAATGAATAATTTTTTTCTTTCAAAAAGAAAAAAAGAAACAAGGAAATAATCAAAACAAGAAACCTCAAGAATTTTGCTGAGAGTTTGGTATGCTTCCATCTGGCCAACCTCATCTCTCGACTAAAATCCAAAAAATACAGACTTAAATAACAGCATAATCAATAAAAAAAATTATGAAATAGAAGTAATGGGCATCAGTAGCGCACCTGCAAAGCACGCCTGATGACAGAAAAAACTAGATTAACTAGATCATCATCAGATCCTTCAACGAAACAGGATGCAAGTTCCAATAATAGTGACCTTCATGTGAAGAAAATTTACAAACTTGATTTTCTCTTCCACAGATGGAATATTTTACATAAATAAATATGAATCAATGGCAAGGCAACAATACAGATGAAAAGTAGAAAGGTGTCAGCATTTTACTGAAAAAGGGAATTGATATCACCTCTTTGCATCTGTTACACTGCTTTCTTTTTCATTGACTAGACCATCAGCATCAGACTCCACTTTTTCATGCTCATTAACATCATCAAGAAGCTGATATTTCTCAAGCAAAGCGAGAAATATATGTTTTGTTACTGATGTATCACATATGGATCCCAAGCATTCAACTGCACCCTAAACATGAAGAAAAAGGGAAAAAATATTCTTTAGATGCCTCCATTAAACTTCTGAAGTAAGAGAAAAGGAGAAAAAAATTCAACAGCCACTTATAGAACTGTAGAATTTATCCCCATAATAAAATTGCACATGAACATAGAATTGGCTGCTAAGAAATGGATTGAAAGCCTATCTAATTATAACAATTAAATAAATAATGTCAACCTTTAGATGCTTCCGTGCCTCTGGAGGGCTCTCAAATAAGACATCAGTTAAGGCCTGAAGTAACTCTTTGGCACACAAAGCCAAAGCCATAATATTTTTGCTTGCTTTCTTTCTTGAGTATAAATATCTTGACTTAAGATCTACAGCACGCCTATTAAGAATGTATGTCCTTTGAACTTCCATTGGCTGCACAGATCCATGATCAGATGCAAGTGCACTTTTATTTTCATTTACTAGTTCCTACGCAAGAAAAATTAAAACGCCAAAGCAGGGTTATCAGTTCATGAACATCAGCCAAGACAAGGTGTCAAGCAAACAGACCAAAAGTATAGGAATAGAAGACGAATTACAAAACAGAAATGTACCTGCAAACCAACAGCAATAGTCTCAAGCATGAAAGAGTCCTTTCTGATAAAAGGGATTAACAGTTTGGCTAGAGCTTCAAAACTCTGGTATGTATCACATGGTTGGCGACAAAAAGCAGGCAACAATCCCCAACATCCATGGGCATAAGCCTGCAGATCTTGGCCAATTACAGACTTTTTAACTGAAAAGGAGAAAAGGTTTAATCTCCAGATATAGGACTTGATCAAAGATAATCTAAAGATAGATATTTGCAGCCCTTTTATTCAATTGAGTTGGACAAATATTGGTAATACTAGATATACTGGACATGCATTGAATTCATCATATATAATTGGAGTTAACAAGGTATTTGCAAGGCTTGTCCGACAGAGAATCAAAATTTCTATTTCACATTGTCCAGATCCTTAAATTTTCAGTCAGTTCTTGTCATGGTCCACCATACATATCCAATTTAAAAAATATCAAAATTTTTCAATAGCCATAGTCATTATATACTATCTTAATGCAGAGATCATCAGTTGCCTTTTTAAAGTAGAATTGGTAAATCCACTTTTAGGTGGTTACAGCATCAGATACATATATGTAAAGAATAGATAAATACCTTTATGGCATCCCTTCTCAAAGGATTCAGCAAGAGGTACAATGTGTTCCATAAAGAAACTTAGTGATGATCCAACAACATTTTCTTTTAAAATAGGTATTAACCAAGTATTTGAACAAGAAAAATCTTTGGAGCTGAAGGAAATGGGAATCATTGCAAGTACTTTCTCGGGTCCCATGGCGGCAACAGCAGATCCAATACAGTCCTGAATCTGCGAAGGTAGAGAAAGTAAGAACAAGTGAAACAGCCAAGCTAGTACATGAAGATCAGAATTTGACCAATTATCAGACCTGATCAAAAAATTGCACAGGATTTCTTTTCAAAAAACAAATGATAAATTCAATAGATTCCTTGCTCTTTGCATTAGAAACACCCACCAAGAATACGAATTTGAGTTTTGTTCTATGATCAAATATCTAGTTCAATCTACACTCTAAATGGAATGAAATTAAACTTATAAGTTGTAAGAATACAAAATCAAATGCTATTCCCTCACGAACCAAGCAAACTATAGTGAAACCAAATTATCAATAATCAAGTCACACAACCAGATTTCAATTCAAATTCCATTTCCTGCTAACAAACGCACTGCCAACATAGATGCAAATAAAAAATAACTAGAACTTCAATTAAGCACCACACCAAGTTTAACCTGCTTCCAAAAGATATTAGATATCAACAAAGTGGTTGCTTTGATATTTGAGATCACATTCAAGCAAACAAATTAGAGAGAAAGAGAGACTTCCATGCATACTCACATGTTTAATTTCTGAAGCCCTGGCAGATCTAGCATTCATCAAATCAGCAAGTTTAAGAAGTATGTGCTTCATCAAGATGTTGGATTTCTCGCCTAAAATTTAGGAAAAAATGGCATTGAAAAACAACTAAAAACAGACAAAGCTAGCACCTCAGCTGGGACGGAGAAATTGAAGATTCAATGTAAAGGTCACCAGTTCTAGGTAACTCATGTCCCAAAAAATTTATGGAAATAGAAATAACGGTTGATTGGACAGAAGTAATAATTGCCAAAGTACTAGAAATTGTGCAGTAAATGTAAAAAGTAGATACATTATCCACAGTATTTATTGGCACTTTCAGCAAGCAAAATATTAAAAGAATCGAAAATTTTTCAGCATTGTTTGGAAACAAACAAGGTTCCCTTTGAGGACAAGTCCTAAAAAGTACAATTACACTAAAGCATAACGCAAAAATCCCCAGAGCACAACCAATTGCTGATTTTAAAGGTATCCAGTAGATATAAACATCACTGGCTTATCTTATTCCCCCAAAGGCATCATTTAATAATAAAAAAAGTGAAACGAACTAAAATTAATAGAAGAGATGGAAGTGATTGTATAGCCACTTATTTGGAGGGAAAAAATCCATGATTTCCATTTTCCACTCACCAAGTTTGAGGAACAGAAATGCTACCACTGAAAAGAAGTGCATATTTGGAGTTTGAGATGAAGCATCCAGCAAATTGAAGAATGTGGTACACGTAGTTTTTATTGCTTTGAACTCTGCACTGTCAACTGCCTCATCTTCCATATCTTGGCTTTCAAAGTTCAAAAAGTTTTCTCCATCAATATGGTGGTCTATTAGTTCTCTAAGTATGACGGAAGTCTGTACGGCAATGTCACCCTCAGAAAACAGAAGGCCTGACAGGGGCATATAGATAGATTAGAAAAAATGTCCATACAAATGGAATAGAAGGAAAAACAGAGCATCAAACTGTAGTACACATCAATGTCAAAATGTATCAATTCAGAATACTACTGAAAATGGATGGATATCATCGAGATAATAAAGGACAAAAAAAAGAATATTCTGTAATCTAAATAAACAGAAAAATAAAAAGAAATCAGTCCTTGCTGTCCATCTTACAAGCTGAAAATTGAAGGAGTAAAGAAAATGAGTATCAAAACAAGCAGAAGAAAAGAGCCATAGTTTCCTCCATTTGTCTTGACCATAATTGTTCATGGCATTTGGTACAACATGGCTCAAAGGCTTTTTAAAACCATGGCACACAACACATGGCATGGCACAAGCTTTATTGAAGGATAGTGCAAAATTATATAAATAAAAAAAATATATTTCTACTATTAATAATTTTCACAAAAATAAAACACAAAAAATTCACATAATACATAACAAATACAAATATTTTTTACCTTCCAATTTTATCAGAAAGTATAAATAAAACATTTGTCTCAATTTATAAAAACTCAAAAAAAAATTAAAAAACTATTAATTTCAAAAACCAAAACATAAAAGCGTTCCATATAATTTGATAGTATTGATTTTGAAAAAATGCATCAATAAAAATTAAGAAAATTCACTACCAATTGATTTTTTACATTGAAAATCCATGCATTTTGACTGAATATACATTAAATAACAAAAGAAGAAGTAAATTGTAAGAAATGAAAAAACTTAATAGAAGGGAAAAAGGAGAAAAAACGCTAGAATTGGGATAAAAAAAAAAAAGGAAAACTTACAGGAAAACAGAATAACAAAAATGATTACCCAGAATTGGAAAAGAGAATGGAGAATAATAAAGAAGAAAACTTAGGGAAAAAAAAGGAAAGAAGGAAATAAAGAAACAAACTGACCCAAACAAAGCATCAAGAAGATTTGAAGTCAAAGTGGTGACATTTTTGTCATTTATTAAAAAAATAATTTGTAGCACATTAATTGCATAGGCTTTCATCCGGCCAAAAAAGCACCTTTGGCATAGCCCAATGCTATAATCCAAGAATGGTGCTAGGCTGCACCTTACTGTGCCATTTGACTTTGTGCGCCACAAAAAATTATGCTCCTGACAACCAAATAAACCTAAAGCATAAAAACGTTGTTATGGAATGGACAGAATAAATGTAACCGTTACTTTCTCTCTCAGTCTCAAAAAACAGAAAAACTCAATAGATTAACCCTTCGTTCACAAATGGAGGGGAATGAAGATTTTGGATTGTTTTTTGCTTAAAAAATTGTTCCTTTTAAATCCATCTACTTCCAACTTTCCTTTTGGGCTTAAAATATATAATTCAAAAGGCATTTCAAGAGAACTCACTACAAATATATCAGGGTGCTGATGGAATAGTGAAGCAGTGTCATATACAGATACCTCAGCTTTCCCTCAAACATGTTGTAATTCTTTTAATCAGGCAAAGGAACCAAGAAACACAAAAAAACCCGCAGCCACAGATACAGGAATGTAAGGGAGAAAAAGAAAGAAAAAGAGCAGATACATTTAGGGGCTAGATCAGAAAACAATTGCAGCTGTCACGCATATGAAAAATCTTCAGAAAGGAAATTTAAAAAAAAAAATTACAATGCAGAGAGAATACCTGCCAATGACTCAATTAGCATAGGAAAATAGGTAGTCCATGCACTTGTACCACCATCATGAAGTCTGCCTAAAGCAGTTTTGGCTAAAGTTGCAGCAAACATTACACTGTCAACTGGATTCTTGTCTCCCAAGGACATGTAGGAAACCAGTGACCTAAAGATCTCTTCAGCATTAGAAATTATAATATCAGTTCCTAAAGTTAGGAATATAGCTGAAATAACATCCAAGATGTGTCTTGTCACCACTGAGAACTGGCAAGTCAGGATCTTCAATAATTGCAGAAGCGTTCGTTTGTGGATTTTGGGAGAGAGATTTGGAACAGCATGCTTCAGAGCATTTAGCAAATGAATAACTTCTTGTTGTTCAGGTCCTAACATTGTTTCACTTTGAGATCCATCAACAATCTTTAAAGCAGTCATTTTGACGGCCACTGACATGCGATCTTCGAGCAATGAGTATATTGATTTACTTGCCTTGGAGATACATGCAGATTTAAACGACTTGAAAACTGTCAAGAGACAATCTAAAGCACATTTCCTAACCTGAAAGAAGTAACCAAACATGTAAAGGCCAATTATCATGACTGTGAATTTACCTTGTACTAGGGACAGGATAGTTCATGACACGTCTGACCCAATAACCGCTATACTTAATTTTGCACAAGCGATAATTCATCCAATCGTATTTTATTCATTACATTATCACAGATAAAAAAAATAAGTATCAAATATACGTCAAAGGTTATGACACTGCATCAAAGGATCAAAGCCCCAATGGCAGACTGGCTCACTTTTTTAAAGGAATAGGGTTAAAACATAACTAGCATATCTATGGAGCATGTAAGTATAATTTTTTTCCTGCATTGAACAAACTAAAAAGTTGCACACCGCTCCCTAAAACGTAGAAAACATTATTCACACAAACCTTAGGCCGCTTATCCAGTGAAAACTTCAGAAGCCACTCGAAACCTGAAGCAACCGAGTCCCACTCCTCCAAATTGCAGAATTCCGCAAGCAAAACACCAACACACTTCACTACGGCCCTAACACCAGAAGTTCCCAACCTACCTCCATTCTCTTCCACCGTTGTCACCAAAATCCTCACCGCCTCTCCAGCTTTCTCGGCCTTTATTTCGCCTCCACCAACCAACGGAAGCACGATCGAGAGGAAAGAGGTTAGCGCACCAAAAGCGTGGGAGTCAAGGGTTTTGGAATTGGAAAGAGAAGTGACGGTGGCGGCAAAGTAGGATACGGGAGTGAGGGGGAGAGAAGAGGATTGGATGATGGAGCGGGTGGCGGCGGCGGTGGCGCAGAGGTGGCGATGCTGCGGGGCCGAGGAGCGAGCGTACCGGTTTAGAAGTTGTTGGCATATGTCGTTACTCGCAGAGAAGGAATGAGATGCGGCGGCGTCGGCGTCGGCTTCCGCGTCGGCGGCCACCATTACGGCAGCAGAGAAGGGTCTGACCCAAAAAAGGTCAAAGATGGGGTCTTTATGAAGAAAGGTTTAGGGAGTGGCCTTGTGAAGGGTTTATCATGACTAATGTTTTTAAATTTGAAGGTGAGTTTTAGGTTTTTTTTTTTTTTTTGTTTAAGTATAAAAATAAAATAAAAAAATTGATGAAATTATAAAATTGTAATGATTCTTTTCTTTTTCTCAAATTATAAAATAAATATGACTCAAACTTATTGAAGATGGATGAATATTTAATAGTGGATGAAAAGTGTGTTTGTAAATTATTGTTATTATTATTGTTGTTGTTACTTATTTTCTTGTATGAATATAGTGTAATTATTTTACCTCCCTTTGTTATTTACTTATTATTTGCATTTACACTCTTGATTTAAAATAATAAAACATCATAATTATTATTCAAATAAAACAAGACACAAAATTTAATTTACAATAGAAGAATAACCATGAGCAAAATTCACCACTCTCTATGGTTATGTTTTTATGTCCATATTTTAACTTTTATATTCTATTAAAATATATATTTTTAAATATATTATTCATCAAAATAATATTTTTCATTCATTTTCTATCCTCTAATTCTTATACTACTTTTAAATTTTCACAATAATTTCTACCTCCAAAATTTACATCAAAGCACTCTTTGATCAATTCCAGCAAACAAAAGCACTTAGTTGGGGACAATTGCCCCATTGTGCTATGATTCAATACCACAAAAGCTATGCAATGGGCTTCTTACACATTGCGGTGATACAGCAGAGAGTCCTGGGCCTGTTCATTATTGGATTAGTCCAGCCCACTTAACATGGGCCCCCAGATCACAATAACCACCAATTTTTTTTGCCATCCTCTGCCTGGCTCAAAATAATACCCGGAAAGAAAAGGGAACAATAATCATGCCTTAGAATATTTTTGAATTCAAGGGTTAAAAAATAAAACAAATTTTACAATAATGAGATGAAATGCCTCAAGATTGAGAGAGGAAAACAGTGAAGAGAATATTAACAAGAGAAAATAGAAGCTTGAGTGAAGCCATTTGTTGTTTTGTTGGATATGTTCTTTGCTTGAAAAGATAATACAATATGTTCGCACAAGATGTGGAAAATATAGGTATATTTTTTATACAAAAAAAATGGAGATTTTTATATATGGAATGGAAAAATAAGAATGGAGGGGTTCGAGAGTACGTACAATCTCAATTCTCACTCCAATTACCCAAGTGACTATATACAATCTATCTATCGATCCAAACATGGAATGAAGTCTACGGTTTGTTTAGATGCCAATTATGGAGGGACAAAAATTAGTGCGAAAATTTTAAAAAAATGTAAAATAAAAAAATAGTTATTTTGATTGATGATATACTTAGAAAGTATGATTTTAGTGGAGATAAAAATTGAGAAAAATTAACATACAAACATAGCTATATCTGAACAATCATTTAATCACAAGCATAGAAAAAATTAAATGTCTTGGTCATTTCCTCATGTCTCATTTCTGTTATCTTTCTTGATGAGCTCGATCCACTTAAGATTGAAAGAGTGCTCAATTGTCCAAGAGCTGAATTGGTGGTTCTTGCACCATCATGAAGTCCTATTAGTTTACATAAATAAAGAAATTTAAAAATTAATGAATTTACCAAAAAAAAAAAAAAACTTACTTCAAATTGGCCCGTACCCATGTTGATATATATATATATATATCCCACTTTCCTTGTGTGAGAAAAAGAAATGTGACATTTTATTCAACTGCAACTACATATTAATGGAGTCATCATTTCAAATAAATAAAACGACACTTTTCTCGGGCTTAAGAATTAATATTCACTTCTATTATTGATCGGACCAAGTAAAACAAGCAAAACTAGTTAAGATAAATTAGGGTTGACTGGTTGAAAAGAAGCTCTTTGGCTTTGTGACCAGCAGGGAGGTGTCGATAAACTAAACTAAGTAAATTTGATTACATTTTTGAAAATACTTTTGAAATTTTGAAAATTTATTTGAGTTTAATCTTATTACTTAATTTAAATTGTACCTTGAGTTGAAAGTTTGTAAAATTAATTAGAGTCGAATTCAAACAACTATAGATTCAATACCACCCCTATTTGAACCTACACACACACACACATATATATACTAGTTTTTGTATAGACGAAGGGAGGGCAAAATATAAAAGACAAAAGACAATAAAACAAAAAATACAAAAACTCCCTTTATTAACGCTTATCATTATATTAGATAACGTTCTTAAATCTCCTAATAAGTCACTGAGAATTCACAAATGAGTTTTTCTTGAAGCCATAAAATGTCAATCTAGACAGATAAGCACGTCTATATATACTAAAAAAGTAAAAACATCTGGCACTAGCTACTGTTGCTGGAGATCCCAGGACACAAAAAGATACACAGTACATGTAATAAGAGGTGTTGGATTAGCTATAGAATCATGCCGTTGTTTGTTGGGTGATGTTCTCCATTGCAATACCACAGTTAGGTCATTCCTGGAGGGCCACGAATCTTTACAAAAATCTGTGGTGGGGTTTTCTGCTTGGACCAATTGAATGGCCCAGGAGGCTCCTGCATTGTCCTCCCACCAGAGAACACACTATATTTGTACGAAAAATAATACAAGTGCAATAATTCATCAAGATTTTCATCAGCCGGCAGCCACCGACTGTCTTTACTGTGTTGTCATCATTTAAATAATCTATTATTATACGACGACATAGTGTGTAATAATTTTTATTATGTTTGTTTATCACAACTTCTTTTCTCCTATCATGTGATTGCATCATTGAGAGGTTGTATCCAACCATAGCCTATTAAAGTGTGATTGGATGATAACGCTGCAATGTGAATTAGATTTTGAAAGGTATGGTGAAAAAAATTAGGAGCCGATTGTTAAAATTTGTGTGTGATTGAATGAATTTTGTAAGAAAAATATAATGATGACGTTTTCAAATGAAAATAATGAATATGGTGTGATGTGAAAGGTTAATGTATGTGTCCTGTATACATGTTATTTGAATAAAATATTAATAATGGAGATCTATGTAATTTAAAAAACGGATGAGATTTTCTTGAAACAGGAGGAGAGGGAGATAACGAATGAATTCTAGGACAAATTTTTTTTGAACAATGTTTTTTAATTTTTGTCAGAAAGGGCTAACTCTACATTTTCTTAAAAAGAACAGTGAATGGCACAACATCTCTAGAAATTGGGTGTAATCCAAGCCCATACCTAATACTCAAAAGAGCATGCTTTGCCATACGCACAATCAAATTATATGTGAAACAGTGTGGCAAAAATGAAATTGTATAGACTCGTTACTCACGTGTCTTGTAATTGGGGAAATTTAATTGCCTGAAAGTGGCAATTGTTCGGACAATTCAGGACTCAGAGGTGGATAACCATGCTTTGAATGTCCGCACACGCTTCACGAAGAATTCTCCCTTAGCCAAATCCGTGAGATCATAACATCATGTGTGGATTTCCAAGTTTTGGTACTACACTAGTCCAAAACCAAAGATCACAGCAGATTTGGTGACACCGCAGGCTCTCAGAAGTCTTTGCAAGCCTAATGGAAGAAGATCACATGTAGGGTTCCCTTGATTACTTATAACCCTTTTAACACAGTACTTCTTGGCCACTCTCAAAGTTCAGACTATGGAGAATTTACATGGCCCACAGAGTCACAGTACAAGGCATAGCCTTTACACGTCACAAACAGTGTGGATCTTTCGAAAGTTCACCTCACATAAAAGGTAATGACAGTAGATGTGAGCCTGTAGTTTGGTGGTGGTTTCCTCGACTTCTCTTGCAACAAGTCGAGATTGAAATTTCAACTATTGAGTGGGCGTGAAAAAAATAATAATATAAATCTCTTGAAAATTCTCAACACACAAACAGTACGAATGACGTGGATTATTTCGAGAGGCCAACTCACCTCTATTGGGTGGCTTTGTTGGTTTTTGAATTTTATTGCGTGCTTTTTCAAGTATTTTTATTTTAAAAATTATATAAAAATCAAAAAATAAATGAATAAAATTTTAAAAATATTATAATTAAGTGTGTTTTTAGAATCTATAATTTGAAAATTTAATAGGTGAATCATGTTTGTACAACAAACTAACTATTCTATCTTTTTCCCCACGCATAAAAGGCTTGTACCTGGGGGACCAATTGTTGCATATAATTGACGAGTGTTGCTGACAACCCACCACCGACAGTCCACAAGCCTAGTTGGGGACGAGCAATCGGCTCAATGCATTCATTTCCTTGATCATGTATCTTTGTCGCAGAGATTAGAGGTGGGAACTTCTGATCCAACCCAATATTTGAATTTAACCTAAAATTAGTAGATTTTAAGTTAAATTTTTGTTGGTTCGAATCAAAATCAAATTAGACTAGTAAATCTAAAAAAATATACCTGTTAATTTCAAATTGATCCGTGGGTGACCCCTGCAGATATAATTTAAATAATTTAATAAATATTTATATAAATATAAAAAATTAATTAAATAAAATTAAATAATAAAATTTTATATATTTAAAATATTAAACTTTAATTTTAATTTTAAAAATATTTTTTTCATTAACAGACTGACATATTAGATTCAAATAACCTTTAAAATTGACAAGTCAAGTCCGTCTAACCCTCAAAAATAATCGAATCAAATTCGAATCAACGAATTACAATTGTATTACCCAAATCTAGATCTGTCAACTCAACCCATTTGCCACTCTAGTAGAGATTGTTGAGTTTTATTTAAATTTCATTACTCAATTAACCACTTCACTATTCACTTACATTCTAATCTTATACTGTTAACAATGCGTGACACTCCAAAAAATAAATTTTTAGTTTCATAATCTAATTACGAAAATGCTCTCACTCCTATTATCCCTATCTATATTTACTAAATAAATAACTTCTACTAATATAAATAAAATATATTTACACACACACACATATATATATATTAACAAAATAAATTATACTTTAAATTTTATATGGAACGTGCATGTACTACTAGTTTGAAACAAAGCTTGAATGGAAGTATTTTAAATAGTTCGTTCTTAATAATCTTTTATATATGTATTTATGTTTTGTCGATACAATGACATATATATACATTGAAAGACTGTTTTTTTGATCTAATATTTTCTAGGAGGCATGGCTCACTGTATTTCTTAAAGTCGGGACAGGATAATCACTGAAAGCACTTTATTCCCTCTTCTTTTTAAACTCTAATAGCTCCTTTCTCAAAAGAAAGTTCCTCTCTTTTTTCTCGTCACAGATAAACGACACTTCTTACCAGAAGTATTTTGTCTGTTCATCCTTAAAACATTGCATAAACACCCATTAATCTCCCCACCCGCAAACCTCCTCACAGCCCACACTCCACAAACATGCAACTATATATATATATATATATATATATATATATATAATATAGACACAGAGAGACAGCGAAAGCTTCTAAAGAGGGATTCCAGAAGAAGCTGAAGCCATCCATCCTAAGTAAGGACTAATTTGTCTATCTGTAGAGGAAAGTGTTAAAAATAAGCCGTGGGAATGGGATTCACAAGCAAGATCAAGAGCAAAAGCAGCAGCAGTGAAGGATGGGGAATGGGTTTCCTCTTAGTATTCTTCCCAGATGAAGACCAGAACAATCAACAAGAAAGCAAGAAAAAATCCAGCAATTTCAGTCTCTTCTCTCCATCACTCAGGCGCACAAACTCATCCCAACTCCTCCACAAAGCCCAATCCACAATTTCCATTTGCTTGCTCCTCCTCTTCACCACCGTCCTCCTTTTCACCCTCTCCACTCTGCCCTCCTCCCCCACCGCCCACCGCCTCTACCAAGTTCCCAGAAGACAGCTCTCTTCGAGGTTGCAAGAATTCTCCTCTCCGGCTTCAAATTTGTCACGTGCATTGCAAGGAATGGGCACTCTGTACAGAAGAGGCACCAGAGCCATGAGCGACCTCATTGTGGCTCATGCGCTCGAGTCACTCTCTCTGCACGAGTTGAAACTGTTCCTCAGGCTCTTCTATAGGTCGAGTCTCGCTTCAAAATCGGATCTTGTCTTCGTATTTCCGTCGAAGTCGTCCGCTTTCGACGATGCGATAGTTCAAGAGAACCGCTCGTTCCTCAAACTCTTGGCTCATTACACAGAGAAATTCAGCAACAGTTCCCACTCCACACCGAGTTTTGATTCGACCCCTTTCTTGAAACCAAGTAAAAAAGAGAAGGAAAGTGGAGAACCGATCTGGGGTCGAAGAATTCGAGCCAATTCCAGCGAGGAGGACGCAGCTGAGTCGACTCGTCCCAGCTATGGCTCGGTGGTGGGTTTCGATGTCGAGGAGCTGGACCCGGAGAATTCCTTGTCCGGGTTCTTGGATCATGTTCCGATGAGCTTAAGAAGATGGGCTTGTTACCCCATGTTGCTGGGTCGAGTCAAGAGAAATTTTAAGCGCGTAATGCTGGTGGACGCAAAGGAAATCTTGCTACTCGGTGATCCACTCGTCCGGGTCAGGAGCCTGAGCCCCGAGTCAGTTCTCACGACCCAGTCAACATCAAGCAGGCACGGCAAGAAAAGCCAGGATAAAACTCAGTCGACCCGGCAGAAACTGGTCCACCCGGGCATTGTAATGGGAGGATCCAAAGGTATTCGTAGATTATCAAACGAAATGCTGACAGACATCGTTAGGGCATCCATGCAGCACAAGAAGAAGAACCCGATTACCGAGTCGGGTCTTTTCAATCAACTCGTTGGAAACGACTACGCACTGAAGAACGTGAACTTGATCCTGTCAATCGAGTCGGTACCCGATTTGAGTTCGGCCAGTGGGTCAAGCGCGAAATCAGGTTCTCATTCGTTTATGGGCAACCATAGTTGGATTAGGAAGGGAAATAGTAATTTGGATGTTAATTCTGAAGTAATGAAGTATATATGTTCATTTCCCATAGATTCTACAGTTTATAGTGATTGTTAGTAGTCAAAGATAAAAGGGTATTAAAGATTTTTCTATTTTTGGTTTTACGGATTTATAGAATTTGTTCAAAAACACTGTTGTAATAAAGAAAGGCTCAAGTCGTTTGAGTTGCCAAATTCCTTTTTGAATGGTTATAACTTTTAATGTTCGCTTTTGGTTCCTTCGATGTTTGATATCATTAACGGCACAAGCATGCAATTTTTCTATTGTATTAGCAACACAAGCACTTAAGCGCGGGATATAATATTTATCTAATTAAAGATAATTGCCCCAGATTATTTAGATAGCAAATAAAATAATATAAGATAGTTACTAATCAAACTGCAAATTTTTCAACATAAACTGTTCAATTTAACATACGGACTAATCAAGCTTATTGGACACATTTTAACAAGAAAATTGCATGAATTATTTTTCTAGCTATCTTATAAATTTGATGAGATGGGCTTCCTTTAATGCCATAAGGATGATAAAGATTTTATTTGGATGTAAATTTATACAATTTTTATCTAATCAAAATATGATTATGCAAATACAATTTCTATTAAAATTATTTTCTTACATTTTATTTTTATATTATTCATAAATTTTGACACCAACTTTATCTTCAACAAAATTTATAATAAAATACAGTAAAAATTAGGGGAAAAAAAATGTGAGAATTTCTCTTGAATTTCTTATTACAAAGGATGAAAGAACAGAGAGAGTCATGAATCAATATCATTCCGCAGTGTCGGTGGCCAACTGTCATCTTGAATAGCTCACAATCAAATCAGGTCCGCCTATTAAATTCGGATTATTTAAAGAGAAATCAAGTCCGTGACATGTGCGCGCCTGTGAGCATTCACAGACCATTCACTTACCGCCAGTCACCGAATTAAGTGGCGTGCACCTCCCATCCGCAATCAAAGACACAACAATGTCAACGACAATTAAAACTGTATTCCTAAATCGACACCAATTTTACTAAGAAAGATATTGAAGAATTATAAATTATGTGCGTATAAATCTGAAATTTTAACTCCAATAATTGTGGTCTTTTTTCCTCGTCAACGGCCAATAATTCTCTCTCGAATTTTTTTTGGGGTAGCAACCGTAGAAATGGAGAAGCACTCAGAAGAGAGCAATAAGCCATTCTCTCAAGCACAACAGGTGGTTCAGGCTTTGATGATGCCTTTTGTCACTTCAAATTAAATAGCAATCGACAATTCATGAGTTTTAACATAGTCTCAACTTTCCCCGTGTTGTTTCCAACCACACCCTCTTGAATCTTTGTCCCCATATCATTTACGATTAAAAATATTATTTAATTTTTTTTATTTTTTCGTGTTTTTATATGAATTTAAAAAGTATGTTTAAAAACACACACTAAAATTTACAAATAAATATACTTTGTTTTGCTTCACTCACAGGGGCTTACAAATGCATATATTCTCATGTTTTTAAGCCTCTCTTACATTTGTTTTAGTTTATATTGATGATTTTTTTTAAAATTAAGTAAAATTAATTATAAAAAGAATATTTAAAAAATATAATAATTATAACGTTTCTCTTAAAGATAACGAAAGAAAACAAACATAGTCTACTTCTTTGGACGTTGACACCAAACGTATGAGGTCTCTTCTGATATTATAAACATTATAACTCCAATCAGTCTCTGAAAACTAAACTAATAGCTCAATTTACAAGTTAGAAAATTATGTATGGAGTTGTGAATAAGTTTGTGCGAATTAATGTTTATTCTTAATCAACACACTTAATTTTTCTTTTAAACTAAACAAAACGTAATAGACCTCTCCCTTATCTCAACCATGACACAATATTTAAATCTTGAATTATAATGAAGAGGGGCCACACACCCACAAAATCACAATCAATATAAAATGACATACAAAAACTCAAAAGAGAACCCACGTTGGTTGTGCCAAGGACCTCTTCAACATTTGACAAATCCTTGTTAAAAAATACCTACGCCTAGCTTTTCACTAAAGATTGTGTTTCTTGTTATTGTTGAAGACTCACGGCTGTGCATTCAATGTGGTCCTTTTTTTTCAATAATAAATTAATCAAACTTCTTGCATGTTACGTCTTGAACTTCTCACGACACATCGATTGCTCAAGAATTGTCGCGTTCCATTTTTTAATATATAAAAAAATTGAGAATTTATCAAAGTTTCTAACAATTAAATAAAAATTAAGTGAAAAGTAGGGAATGCGAGGCAAGTAGGCGTAGGTAAACGAGAGCGCATTCATTGCGTCCACGTGCTGCGATAGGACCTTTCCTTCCGCGTTTCTTCGCTTTATTATTTCTAAAAGCACAAAAAAACGTGATCCGTGATCACGATTTTGCCCCATTTGCTTTTTCACTTTCACTTTCTCTTTTCCATTCTCCCCACAAAACCCTAGCCCTAGCCATGATTAGTACACCGTCACCAAGCAACTTGCTCTTAGCTTCGGCTAATTAAATCACAGTGACTTCCAAAGCTTTTAAAGATAAGGTTCGATCCATTAGATGTATGAGTTGGAAACTTTTCAATATCTATTAAATGTGTAAGTTAGAAGTTAAAAATTTAAAATTGCATGTCTTTGTGCAAATATTAAATAAATCAATGGATAGGTTTTCCACAAGCATTTGCACATTTGTCGATTCATCCTCCAAACCTATACATTGTACTTCATATGGACATCAACACATGAAATCCACCCTAATATTATGGATATCACGAGTTTTAATGCGTCTCTAAAAAACCAATTTTTAAGGAAGAAAGTTGGTTTATTTTATAAATTTATTCAAAACATTTTGCCATAGTCAATATGAGAGGAGGATTGTTGAGTTTCCTTCAAACTCAAGCCAACTAGGTCAAGAAAAAATGGACAGAAGATTACGAGCTATCATGCGAATTTCAAATAACTTATTAACTCCTATAAATGAATAAACAGTGACTTTTGCAGGAAGATTGCATGCATTGTGGTTCCCAATTCCGACACATGGCTGGCAGAAGTGAAAGTATTCCTTGACTTTCACTCAGCAGTTTATGATTAATAATCAGACAGATAACGGATTATTGAGAATAGTGAAAGGAATTATCTGAGCAGCATATGTAATTAATTGGCCATGCGCAGTACAAACTCCTTCTGTCGGAAAACAATATTTTTATACATGTCAGTAAGTTCAGGGTAAATCAAGTTTGCAAATTTTTATTTATTTCCATCAGGATTTTTATTCTTTATATTGGAAGTGACTTAACTTCTCATAAGTTTAAAGATTCAAGTTCACTTTAAACTAAAAAATTTAATAAGTGAACAATGAAGCACATATCATATATTAATAAATAGATATATATCATCAATTATGAATTAACAAAGAACAACATATATTTATATATTATGTATTAGTAATTAATATTAAATCATAAATAGATCAAAAAAAAAACCCTCCAAGGTATGGTGAATTTGATTAGCTTTATTTCCACTATTCACGAATTAATATATTAGGTTTCATTACATGTTTAATCAGACATGTACATAACTTAACACATCACTCTACCATGATCATCTGTCAAGAAAATCATTTCTTAGGTTACACCCCCCCCCCCCCCCTGTTTTTGAGAGAGTTTTATATTATCTTGTTGGGGAACCAGTGGGAAAAAAAATTTACTTCATCTAACGTGAAACAAAATGGAATGAAAAGTTGTTGAAAAATACATTATAGTATACATGTAACGGATACATTCAAATATTAATTTTAAAGAAAAATATTTTATTATTAGTATTAGTATTGTCATTATTATTATCCATGGATTGCCATTGGATGCTCGGATTGAGCGAGTGATGGTAGAAAACCACAGACAAAAATATTGAATTCCACGTGTCACCATCCCATTCACCAACTCATTTCTTTTCTCTTTTTAGGTTTTTTTTTCAATTTTCAAAAAAAAAATGAAAATTATAATATATAGACTCCATATTTCCCCCCACATTGTGGGGGACAATTCCTGTGAAGATAGGATCCAAAGCCTTCAAGTGGACTTTAGAAGAAGGTGCATATGTTATTGGATGAGAAGAGAACCATAAAAGTTGCCTCTTTGGTGGTTTTTGAAAACGAAAAGTAGCTTTAGATGTCGCATATTGGAAATATACAAAATTATTTTGGGTGTACACATTCCTTGCATGGTGACCACAAAAGCAAATATTCTATGCATTGGATCCTTGCAGTAGCCCTCACTATTAAGACAAACTTTGTATCTTGGCTTGCTTTGTCACATTGACTTTTTTGAATTTGTACGAAATTGGTGTTGCAATATCCTCAAATCACATTTTTGAATGTTTATATGAGTGTGTGTGTGTGTGTGTGTGTGTGTGTGATATGATGTGCATGGTAGTGCATGTAAATAATTGCTTATATATGAGAAGAATGATGTGAGTTTATGTTTGGCTACACTGAGGTTATGATCTTATAAATTAGGTGTGATTTGAAAGTGCATGGGAATGCGTTTTTCGAATTTTAAATTTATTAGAGAACATGTTGAAAAGAAGTGGGATAAAATGATCTGTTATTGAATTAATTTTTATCATTTTTAAGCAGCCTTTGAATTAATCATTAATGATTTTTTGAGTGAAACTGAATATTGTGATAAGAAGTAAATTAAAAGTAATAAAGGAATATCACATGTAGCTTAGAGAAAATATAATTAATTAATACAAAAAAGGGGAATAGATATTTTAAATTGGTGGATCATATTTTGTAAATATTTAATATATTTTAAAGATCATCAACCACTTGAGTTGGAAGACCACAATTATTTTCTTCTGGCCCACTGTTTTTAATAAAATTTCAATTAAATCAAGAAGGAAACACAATAATTGAGAGGAATATATTTTATTTTATCAAATATTTTGAAATGCATAGGACAATAAAAAAAAATTCACACACATACACACATCATAGGATCTGCAAATAAATAAATGAATGAATAAAATATAAAAGCAGATACACACATTGTGTGTGGTAGAAATTTACAACCAAATATGTATTGCAAATCTGTAGATTGCATAAAGACGAAGCAACAATGTATGGACATGCTGTTATACCAAGTAATTTAATTTGTTGGCATATGATAGTGCCAAGTGTACATAGTAGCTTAAAAAGACCATTTTAATTAAACTGATGCCATGATCAAATCACAATGGAACAAGCTGAAAGTAACAATTTATCACAAGACAAGAAAAAAAATGGAATTATTTTAATTTGATCTTCATGTGTTAGAATCATAGAGATCTCTAAACGTGCCAAACCCTAATTTCAAATTAAAATATATTTTCATGTATTTTTGTCCCGTGAACCCTATAGACTGACTCACACCCTAAGTCTACCAACTATTGCTCTACAAGCATGCAATAAGAAAAGATGTAATGTCCAAAGGGTGGAGATTATTAGTCTTGTGATTTTTGACTTAAATCTTGTTTCCTCAATTAGTAGGGTTCTTCCAATTGATGATGTCCAACCCACAAGACCAAGTTTCATTTTTCATTTAAATTCAATTTATATACACATAATTTATTGATACATTTAAGAGCATATCTTGTAAAAAAAAAATGATCAGTTTAATATCTTGACAAGATCATCGTCATGCTTGACCACATGACGCGACTATTCCTATGATAATAGTGCAAGCAATAGATAAAGAATCAAAGAAGATGACTTGTGCCAGCCTAAAAGGGTGCAATCATGGCTTTGTAACAAGCAGAAAATTAAGAGTGATTGTAGCAAATTATAATAATGGCATGAATCTTAATCATATGGAATGAAAGAAAGGATGGTTGGTGCGGATAAGTTCCATTGAAAATGGTAAGAAGATGCCTTTGGGAAACATTGATGAAATTGAAAAGTGGACCAGCACAAGCGTATTTAATTGCAATGATTCTTGATAAAAGAGTGAGGAAATTGACATTATATTTTGTGGACCATGATTCAGGATGCCTCCAAAATGTGCACTTTCAAAGAATAGGGTTTTTCCAATCAATTAAATTAATGGCTGGGGCATTAGGTTTTGTCTTGATTACCAATAAATAATTGATCAAACTGTTGGTTGATATTTAATATTACTTGGTAAGTTGGATTTAAATAAATATATATGTTTAGATTTTCAAATTTGTTAATTAGTTGTATTGTGCTGACTGCTTACACAATGGCTACGATGATAAAAGTATAATCTAACTTAAATAACTATCTTAAATTTACACTATTCAATTTTGTTAAATGGAAGTTCAAGCAAAAATATTAAAATCCGGTTCAATTAAGTTCAAAAAATTTCCGACACCTAATCAAATTCAAGCAAAATAAATTAATCATAAAAACAAACAATTCTCCATATTTTTCATTGTGCGAGGAAAATTAATTTCGGTTTGTGAGAAGATGAATTTTTTCTCACTAGTTCTATTTAAATATACTTCAATTATCCTGTCACAAAGTTGTATCAATTATCGAGTATTATTTTCATTTTTATAACAAGAAGACGCAATAATACGAGGTGCAAGGATACAAAAATACGATATTCAAACCAGTATTTTCCCTCAAACAATGCTGTCAAGCAAACTCAAAAAAACAAAATCCCAAAGTTGGGATAATATAATAATTATAAGAACATCCACAACAAATACAATTTCATGGAAAACAGCTTAATCTACATTCTTTATCATGTACAAAATCCAATACATATACACCCTTCTAAGTATAAGAACCAAAGAGATGAACAAATGATTGCAAGGAATGAGGAATTTCAGTGATGACAAGCTCACACAAATCCAACCCAATTAAAGAATTTATCGTGTCCATTGTGTCTTTAAACTACAACCTGAGATCATGGTACATGTAGAAGTAGTTTGAAGACCAGACTGACGGAAACCAAAACCAATACCAACAACTTGATTCATGGTAAGGCAGACAGCAAAAATCTAACACACGACAACCCGAAAAAGTAGGTTGTATCGGCGTATAGATGCTGAACAAACAAAAACTTGATGTTGTAGGGGTAAAAGGGTATGTTTCTTGCAGGATCGTTTCTAGAAAAGATCGACTTTCTTCTTTTGCATGTCCTGCTTCCACTTAGGCAACTTGTAGAAAGCATCCTTTGTCATTCCAAATACAGACTTGAATTCTTCGTCTGAGAGATAAGCCTGAGACCGATCCAGGAGAAAGAATCAGTGTCACGATGATAGTATCATCAGAAATAGATAAATGATGCGGTAGCAAACCTCTCTTTGTTTAAAATCAATCCCCTTAATGGGGTTTTCGGATTTAGCCTTCAACTGTTCATAACTAAATGTACTCTGACTACTTTCGGAGCCATTTTCATCCTGGTCAGTCTCCTGCTTTGATCCTGTATCATCCCCATTATTTTCTGGGGCAGGCTCAACTGTCTCCGTTTCATTGGCTTTGGAAGCTTCTTTAGAGTCTTCAATCTCAATGTCATCATCGCCTTTCACAGAAGCTGAAAACAGCATTTCACAATAATAGAAGACCAAAGTTGAAACATCTCAGTTATGATCAGAGTGCAAACAGGATTCAACATTTGTAAAGCTGAAGTTTGGAGCATCCGGATCAGATATTTTAAAATGACAACACCAAATATGAGAAGGTGAGTTGATATTAATGCATCGAGGCAATGAAAATGATCATCCTGACATGGAGAATGGTGTCTACTGTCTAGACTCACCAGGAGGGCTAGCTTCTGCACGTGAAGTTCTACTTGGCCGTGCAGGAGACACTTCAGGCGAGTTTTTCTTTTCAGCGGTCAGAACAGATGATAAAGCAGCCACTGCAGCTGCTCTCTGTGACCCTTGACTTTTTCCTCCTGACCTTTGGGCAGAAGCAGCTTTTGGAGCTGAAGATGAACTGAAGGCAGAGTTCAAAGCAGCTAAAGCTGAGGCTCTTTGAGTTGGCCCCCCATTATCCGAACCATTGGATCTCTCCTGATTTGCCGAAGATAGTTTGAATCAAGTCAACTTACGATCAAGCAAATCCAGAACAGAGTATCAATCATTGACAAACCAAAACATCCCGGCTGCCAAAGTAGTTTCTCATCATTTATTTTTTGGAAAATGATTATCTGATGTTTAGAAATAGTTTGTACAAGATGAATAATAAACACATCTAGAAATACATGCAAAACCCAAAGTCGGGAATATTTTTGGAGATAAATATCAATTTAACTGAAAACCTAAAATTCCCACAGAATATGTCATGACATGAAGCACGTATATTAACCAAACTACTCCAACCAAGAAAAAGAAGAATTAACCAAACTACTCCAACCAAGAAAAAGAAGAATAAATATATAACAAGAGCTTGAAATTTGGAAGGTTGCAATTTCAATCTTGCTCAGAAGATTGAAGAATATCAACAAATAGTTTATATGATATAACTTGATTCAAATATTATCAAAAGAAGAAGAACAAGCAGAAATAAAGTTTCAACACCAATATGCACATGAAGCTATTTAAAATGCAATTGAAACAAGGGAAAAGCATGTTATAAATGTAGGACAGACACTTGATAAAACAAAAACATTGGAAATACAATTCCGAAGCATGAAAACACAGTAGAATCGTAAGTTTACCTCTACAGCATGCCCCACACCAAAAAGTAGCATAACTTTCTTTTGGAAAGAGTTTCCATGTGCCTGTTTTCAAGAAAACATCTGTTAACACATGCACATACACCATAGTGATAATATTGAAAGCAAGTTATTTCAACAATAGAAACTAGCATCACATTTTTTAAGTAGATATATACAATAAAATAATTTTGACACATCAACATGTGGTGTAATCAATGGGCACCAACTTGTTCTAAAAGAAACTTTAGTTGTGCCCACGCAGTTAATGTCTACAGCAAATGGAAGATTGCTTTACCAAAATAACACACAGACACACACACAAAGGCTGACTAGCAGCATACACAATTCTGTTTTAAGTTGGTGAGTATCTTAAGTATTGATGCAAATAAGAAATAAGTCGGCTGTACAATATACATGGAAAATAGACAACAGTGTTCTTTGAATGTGTTGAATAGATATGAGTGATGCAAGTGGCACTGTCTATCCACCAGTATTCTTGACATGCACATCATATCCAATTGCCCACTACACCTGATAAGCTAAAAGTTCAAACGAATTCAAATAATGTCTCACAATTTTTTGACAACAAATGTCCCATAGTAAACAAGAAATATCATGGCAATAAACAAGAATAGATAAATGCCTGTGACATACACTAGCTTTAGCTGGATCCCATGAAAAATATGTGGTGAAGAAGCAAGGCTCATTTCCTTCTGATACTTTATATAATGGAACATCTGAGGACAGCCCGTCCAATGAAGCAGCCAACTCAATGTATTTCTGTGATAAGCAGCACTGGTCATTGGAGCCAAAATGGAAGAAAAACTTCAGCAATTGAAATTCAGAAATATCCCGTACCTGTCCAATTTCAAAAGCATTTTGCTTCTCTTTGGAGTCCACTGATTGACCAATCCAAACAAATACTTCAGCATGTGTATCAAGTATCAAAATATCCTCCGTTAAAAGGTCATCTTGAGAGAAGTTGTATATTTCTTCCACCTGGTATAGGAATATTAATTAGGAACCCACATCTTAATAAGTAATCACCAGCTACAAGAAGCTTCTAAACTGACTTCTATCCAGCATGTACCTCAAACTTTCCTGGGAGGTCAGGCAGCAGCATTTGCAGCAAAACAGAAAAAGTTGGAACAAGCCAAAAATTAGAACATTCAAGATTTCAAATTAATCAAACTAACACACTTCAAAAGGATAGGAACGAAAGGTAGGCAAAAAAAATAGAACTGCTACCTTTATTAAATGAGAATGCAAACAAATGGGGATCTCTGACAACCTCAGGAGATGCCTTCTTACTGGTGTGACTTTGTTTTCCACCAAGAGCAAACCAAAATGATGAACTCTCCGTTCCTTCTTTAGTGTGTTTGATGGTCAATCCTGGCTGATTTCATGAAGAATAGGATATTAAAGTGGTCAATTGCAACAGAAAATAAAAGATATAAGCGTGAAAGGCCTCAATGAATAAACATTATTCCATTAAATTTTTTACAGAAACCATCCATTAAATTCCAAATGCCTATTAGTCAAAGCCATACTCACAGAAAGACAATGGTTGCACATTTAAACAATGGGACACTTGGCTCAAAAGGAAACCAAGATTGTTTAGGTGACACCTGACAACCCAGATTGGAGGCTGATATCTACAAATTAGGTGATTATTTTAAACACAAAACCGAAGACTGCTGTATACTTCCACAAATAGTGTACCTTGAGAAATTCCACAACTTTGGCAGCTAACTGTTGCTGCTCGAAGGTGCATTGATTACCATGCCAGCTGAAAATTGAAGCTCCAGATTGCAGCAGAAAGCATTTATTTGAATCCAATGATGTTGCAGCCTAAGATAGCTAACAGAATTAGATCTGAGCACAGAGTCAACTGATCCAGACATAAAATAGTACAACACTAGATTCAAGAATGATAAATACGAAGGAAACAACATTGATTTCTTGCAATTGGAAATTAAGGTCAAGATGAAGCCAGTAAATTGCTTCCAATCACCATCCATTTTAGTCCGCTGGAGTTGAAGAACACACCCTTTTTGAATGGAATCTTCAAAAGTTTCAGTTTTAAACCCACCCTTTCATGGCACCAAGTATTACCAAATTTTGATAGTTCTCTACTCTAGCATGAATTAGAGAGTAGAGAAATATGGTCTACGAAACAATTTTATAAGCAATATATTTTGACAAAATTATTAATTTAAGAGCTTCCCAACAGAAAGCATACTGAAAGAGAGGAAAAAAGGCAGACTTTCGTTCTTGAGAGGTGCATGTGCAATAAGTAGAATAGTTGCGGAAGAAAAAATCAATACCAGTTAAATGAACATGGGCCAAAGAAAGCTAACAAATAAAAGTATACCCACCCATAAAAAATAATTATTTGGAGAAGAATTGGTTCCTGAGGGAATATGTCACCAAAGAATAAGAAATATTCCAACTCCATGGACTCCCTAGAATGGCACACTATTAATTAAAAAACCCCAATATGTCATTACTTTAATTTCTCACCTCCAAGAATAAATATTCTATAGTTTAGCTTTCATCCACCACATTTACAGAAACAAATTGAATGCTTATGCAAAACAAGGAATCAGTTAAAAAAGTGTCGGGACATGGAAGTGGAGAATGAACATGCTACAGAAACGAAGTAATGATTTAAGCATTACTATAAATGTTAAAAGTATGTGCTCTGCAATGATTAACATAAAAGTCGGCATTATAAAAACCATATAGAAATTAGTATCAGAGCTTGTAGAACTTACAGCTTCAACTTGAACAGCTTTATTGTTATGCAGAGAGGTTCCAGATATGCAAATGAGTGCAACACCATCAGCAGTATATGTCTCATCATTTAATCCTTTGTCAGCTATAGAGTTCTTGTAACCAGAACTCATTCCACCCTAGTTAAACAATTCAAGATTTTCAGATAAATGATTCATACATTCAGTTATCCTTTGATTAAAACTAGTTTACATTTTTCTTTCCCTATTCAAGGTATAGTGAAACAGGCACCTTAAGGACCACCATAGGCTGGAAAATTGCAATAAATTGTGGTGGCTCTTTTCCTTGAACTATCCGACCCTGGGAAAGCATAATTTCTCGATATAATTTTTTCTATATTTCAATAACTATCATGGTCAAAAACTGGGGTACGTCATACCTGAACTGGCCTCCCCTTAAGTGAGTTATTCATTGTGTTGGCCAATTTAGCAGCTGTGTTTCGGTCCTCCTGAAAATTTGAAGCACATTTGTTTGCTCATTTTTCTGAGCCACTCCATCAATCATTAACACAAGCACAGCTCAAGGTTCTTGACTATACATTTCAGATAGATACATCAAGTAGATTTTTCTGAACCTAAAAAGTAGATGTGTTGAAAGCAGGAAACAACTAAAACCACAGGCATATAACCAACTTGCCTCGTACTTACTGATAATAAAGCTAAAGCTGAAGGTTATGCAATTTAAATTCAATTTTAATGGCAATGTAATCATAGAAGCACATTTCACTAAATCCACAAAATTACACCATGATGCATTGGATGATGTAAAGAAAGTAAAATCCATTAAAAGCATTCCCCATTTCACTCTAATAAATTTTATGCAAGACAGCATGTTAGCTCCATATCAACAGTGGCAATATATAGTACCTCAATGCTGTCTTTTCCAATCCAATAACACAAGTAGTAATCGTCTCTTCTTTCATGAGAATGGTATGTGTAGAGCACAATATAGCAATCCCCACTGTAAAATTTACCAATGTCTTCATTAGGCACAGGGGTTTTGGCACTACCATTGATGCACCAAACCTATTCCAAGCAATTTGATGTTAGAAGATACATAATTAAGCAAACCCAAAACCAGGAGAAATACATAACAAAAATTACACCTCTGTCTTTCCACCTCCTTCAAGCAAGGGAGGAACTTCCTCATTTGTGGGAGTACTTTTACTTGCTCCCTTCACACCAACACCTTGCTGCTTCAGCAAAGCTACAAAATTTGCAGAATAGTTTCATAATATGGCAAGACTTATCCAGCAAACAAGCATGACAAAAACTGACTGAAACGTACCTGCCACCTTTCCTCTTCCCTCCTCAGCAACAGGGGCTGATCCTGATGGCCAGGAATCAAATTTGGATTTGAACGAATAAGTCTCATAGCCTTGAATAAAACGAGTGATATGTGTTGACTTAGGTCTGCTTTGGCTAGCCACAAAATCCTGAAATATCATTTCGATGCGAGATCAATTAACTTTATAAATTATGAAGATGAGAACTTAAGCCTTTAGCACTTCACCTCTGCAGCTTGAATGGCAGCTTTTCTTTCATCAACTTGAGTTACCCGCCCCACCCAAACAAATACCTCAGCACCACAATCCAATAAATAGCATTTGTTGTTTTCCAGAATTGACTTAGAAAGTTCACCATACACATTTTTAACTTGACCATCAACAATGCTGCCAAAAGCGACAAAAGGGAAATAATGAAAGAATTAGCTCCTGGGGTCAATGATCAAGTAACAGGACAATGACTTGGACAAGGACATGCAGATTACTGGCAAATTTTTAATTTAAGAAAGCATGTGCAAACAAATAACAAGCACGCAACTTTATATACACAAAGAAAGAACAAAGTAGTTTGTGTATTATGAGGAAATGTATTGAGAAGAAACCAAACTAAGCAGCCACATAACTTAGGTTCAGTCATTTTCATAGTACATTAAGTTCCCATGCATGGGCTGGTTAGCCATGGATTTCCTGAACATTTGTCAGTAACTTAGCAATTCCTCCAACACAATCTTGATTTCTCAAAAATAAACCAGATGAATTCAAAATGAGCAAAATGTATAAGTACCAAAATTTGTGCAAGTTATAACCACCCCTGCTAAATTCCTTTCCAGACAGCTTAGCTTAAGACAAAAGTGAAGGAAACATAATGAAAACGATATTTTTAAAACCGTACCGGTCATTCAACCAGAAAACTAACTGGATCACTAATCTAACTAGTTCAACCGTTGTTAAAAAATCAGTTATTTTAAATTATATATAATAATATATATGTTAGAGCAGGTTCTTTTCTAGAGACCTGCTCTGGTAGGAAGTCTCGTGTTAAACCGCAACTAGCACCACCGTGAGTGGTAGCACGTGGCGGCAGCCCCTCATCCAAAAAAAATCGTGTGTTTATGTGTCTGTTCCCTAAAAGAGGATGTTAGAGAATATTGGTAAATATTCTCTAACAATATACACACATAAAGTAATATAAAAAATTGCATAAAATCAATTCATGTTCATCAATTAAAATATCAAATGATAAGTTTTAAATGTAACTTAAAAAATTTAATAATTGAACAAGAATAAAAATATATTACAAAAAAAAAAAACTAAATTAAATTCAAAGCAAAATATAAATATTAAAAATGAGTTTTGGAAGATAAAAACAATACAATTAATAGGAAAAATTAAATTTCAAGATGCAATATTAAAATTTCCAATAACTGAATTAGAAAAATATATAAATAAAAATAATAAAATAAATACAAGTCAAAAAAATAGACAGTGAAAATTATATACACTAATAAATTGTTTTGGAGGTAAAAATGAAATCATAAGAAGATATAAAATATATTTTATTTATTTTTATTTTTTAAAAAGGTCAGTTTTTATTTAAATTTTTATCAATAAAAATGCAAAAAAATGGTTTTTGACCCGTTCAGGCCAGTTTTGACTTGATCGGATTTGACCAGTTCTTACCAGTTCAAATGACAAGTGGTTTTTGGGGTGTAACCACACTGAAAAACTGACCAGTTCCCAGTCAGTCTGGTCCGGGTTTCAAAACCATGAATGAAATTTTCACTCAATCTGAAATAGGGATGTCAAATTTAACCTTCATAAACTGTAAAAACCAAAATTATATATATATATAAATATATATATATATATATATATATATGAGATGAAGGACTTGTATTTTCACAAAAGTTTGTTAGGCAACTGATAATTTGCACAGATAAGCTTCACAGAGGAAATGAAACAAGTTTTCATTTGTGATACTCACACACACACACACACATGATAAAATAAAAATCTTAAAGTTATGTTCTTTTCAGTGCATTCAGGCGAGAACTTGCAGCCTTCTCAACAAATATGATACTAAAATAACTCATAGCCATATGATACTAAAATTAACTCATAGCCATTTCACCCTCTCTCTCTTTAAACTCATCACAAATAACTGAAACAGCACATTTCAAATTAACTCATTACGTACTCTTAAAAATTTTCAATCTTATTTTCAATCTTATTTTCAAATGATGCATCAGGAGGATATTGTAAATTATATAACTTTCCTCTTCATAAGCAAAAGGTCCAAGTCTTCAGGTGGTGAGGGGGAAGGGAAAAACACCACAAGAGCCAGCTTCACATCTCTGAATTTTTCTTATTAATTATCGACTCTTTTTCAACGAAGTGGAATGCAAAAAGCACTTTATGCTCGCTAGAACTTATTACTTTAACAAGTTCATTCCTGCTGATTAGGCAAAAAATATGTATAAAAATATTGATATTAATGATTGCAGGGTGTTTTCATAACCAATAGAGCTATCAAATGCCCTACTAACTTATAAATAACATTAAATAAGGTTCTGAAATAAATACCTGTATAGCTGGGCAGAAGTCTCCTCCAAAACAATATCATCTTCAGTAGGGACCCTCTTACCAATTGGGGCAAACCCACCAAAGAGAACCCAGAATTCACCAGAATCTGTCTCAGCTTGTAGCTTTCCATCATCTGCAGTCGAAGATAACATTTATGCATAAATGAAGATAACATGTAGCTTTCCAAACAACAAGCACAACTATACACATAAAGGAGAATTTATTTTTAAAAAAAAAAAAACTGCAGATCTTAGAGACTACACTCACCAACAATGGCAACATCACACTTCCCTTCATGATACTTGTCTTTCAGAAACTGAATTACTTCTAATGCTTTGGCCCTTTCTTGAATATTGGAGTTTGCACCATTGAATTGATAGATCTTCTCTTTCGTGTCAAGTATAAAAACATCATCGTGATTCAAAGAGGACCGTGAAAAGGGGACCTGCATGAAAACAAAATTTAAAAAAATATTCTCCATACTCAGCATAAAATATACTTATTTGGATATGCCATGTTTTCATTTACAATTCCCTTGTAAAAGAGTAACATCTGAGCACTCCCCTCCTACCTGCTTCAATCTTACAACTCGTTTCCCTCTACAAATATATAACCGTGTTTCAAACTCTTCTTCTTCAGGTTTCTTAAAACCAGATGCAACACCACCTTCCAGTGGTATGATGCATGGTTTAAAATATGACAAGAATTTGTCAGACTCATGGCCCTGTACTTCTCTGTACTGCACAGCACGTCCACCAAGAATGGCATCAAGTTCAACAGTTTTGATAGCTGCAGTCCCAGCTTCATCCTGAGAAATTAAAGAAATTCAATACACAAAGCAGACAACAAGAAAGCACTCCTAAGAACATGAAGAAGAACAAAAAAAAGAAAGATCACTACCTGGCTAGTATCCTTCCCAAGCCAGAAATGTATGTCATAAAGATAAGCACCTCCCTTACCAGAACTTGTCTACATGAAAAAGAATTCAATCTGGTAGTCTTATCTAGCTAGACTTCTAATCAAATATAAATACCTCCAAATAAAAAATAGCAAAATATGTTATCAAAGAGGTAAGAGGGGAGAGATAAGCGCACCTGAAGAATAATATAAGAATCTCCAGAGTAGAATTTACCACAATCAGATTTTGGCAAAGGAACTGGTTGGAAGTCCTCAATCCTCCAGATTTCAATACCTCTGTATGAGGTGTTAAGTTTAACAGGAATTGTAGGGCTAGCAAAATCCAAACTGAAAAAACACATGTGAACTGAATCTACACCATCAAATATATACACATTCATTTGCAACAGTTAAATGGAAATCATCAGCCAATTCATTAGTCAATCAACTGTAGTTTCCACATGAAAGGATACACTCTCTGACCCGCTCCCTGAAAAGCAGGCTCCAAAGCTTTAGCTGAGCTAGACATTCTGCTATGGGATAAAATTTTTCAAGCTGTTAATGACAGTTTCAATTCCACAGAATCAACTGCTGAAATAACCAACAGCAAGAAAGAGGTATAAACAATAATTTGATAAAATAAATTATATCCGTGAATTAGAATTCTCCTTTTATGGGCAGTAGCAATCTTACAGTAGACAAGGGAAAAGTTAAACAGAGAATATAAATTGAGCAAAATAAATAAAATCCAGGTCACCCTTTTAAGGCAAAAAGTCCTTTGGACTTGGTTCTTCTTATACACACTTTATGGTATCTTCAATTGGCTGGTGATGTCCTTTGAGGTCATAGATTTTTTGAAATAATAAATAAGATGATGAGCTTTAGTCAGTAGCCAGAATCAGATTTAAATATTTTCATCATCAAATTATATCCTTAAGCATTATTCCTACAGTCAGAGCTAAGAAAGATATCTCAATATTCTACCAAATACAATTTATCAACTGTCAGAATCGACTCCTCAGACCAAAATGTAAGTTGTTTATCTCATGCAGTCCATTCATTGGGCCAATAGCAGTTCTCTACCAAGTAAAGAGGAAAGGAATACTTGTCGGCATCTTATGGACTCAACGATCCAAGTCATATACATGGGGAACCATCTAATAGTAGCAAAACCACAAAAACAAAGTATGAGAGACGAACTAATTTGACGCCTATCAGAGGTAATATTTTCTGCAACTAAACTGCAAACAATTCCTCTTGTTATTTGCGGGAACTTGATAGCCAAAAAAATTTTTTGTGAGTCATCGAAATTTCTCTGCTGGCTATTAATTTGGGACCTGCCAACTGCACAATTTATTTCAATCCATCCGCTATCAGATGAAGAAATATGGAAGATATCAAGACACCTGAAATAATAACCTTAGAATAATAGTTCTGAGGCATTGTATGGTATCTTGGGAACATAAGCCATCCAGCAATGCACAATTAGTATCTACTTGCAATAATTTATTGTATTTTCTCCTCCAAGGGAAGACAACGAAGTCAAAATCAATGTGACAGGCATGAACATACTTGCATGTCACTGTGGCATCACTAAAATCCAAAGAAGATACATTGATAGGCGCCAGAAACAACAATATTTAAGAAAAACTATTTATCCCTCAATATAGCTATGAACTTCATTTGCTTTTTTTAAGAATACCAATTAGCCTCAAGGGAAATGGATTTTCACCTGCCCTTGCTAGGAATTCATTATTACTAGTACAAGTTCCAGTATTTAATAACCTCAAAAGGAAGTCTTGGACTTTCCACATGGCACATTTCTCCATGAGCTTTCTTACAGACAGGTTTACAATATATTGGCTCCCTGGCTCAAAATTTGCTGGAATATAGTCTTATATAACAGGATAAAAAAACAGAATATTGAATCTGAATATATATATATATATATATATATATTTTTTTTTTTTTTAAATGTAATCATGTAAAGGTTATCCAAGTCCACATTTACAGCTAAAATTGACTTATTTTTCAGCAACCAATAACATCTCTGACCATGCAGAAGTACACGCCCAATTTCATCACCTTTTTAAGCTTCCAAAGGAACTAATCAATGCAAGTCTTTTCTTGTGATGAAAGAAAGCAATCCTAAGCACTGGATAACCAATGGCATGCTCACCAACTAAACAGCCCAGTATGAGACTACTAAAAGCCATAGTATTGAAAGCACTGGACCACAACAGCCTCAGGATCAAAATTTCAGAGAATTTCATTAACATAGAAACCCAATTAAAAAGTCGCAATATCTGACAAATAAAAACCACAAAACCTCTTCACCATAAGGGTCCCTCATCTGAAAATCCTATTCGAAAATTAAGACATCATAAGAAAAATATGTCAATCAAAATATCTTAATTTCCAAATCATAGAACAAAACTAATCATACCATCTAACTCTGAAAAACAAAATAAATCAAATTCCAAGTAATTAACAGGCCAATAGTTGATTGTTCAACATCAGCAAAGATTATTGCAAAGATGACATCTTTTCAGATCAATCTTCAATTAGAATAATTAAAAAAGGATTAGCAAAAATTGAAACAAGGCCAATTTCACAAACAACCCATAACACCACGGATCAACACAAGACTACAACCAACAATCACCCAACTCAAAACAGAAAAGAACCAGAAAATTCAAGAAACCCGGATCAAAATACAGAAAAATGGATCCAAAACAAGCCATAATACAAAAAGAAATTCATCCAACAAACCTTAAAGAGATCCCTTCAATGCTCTCTATTTCTTGAAAAATTTAATGAGAGAGGGTTTCCAGAGAGAGAGTACAGAAAAAGAAAAAGGCTTACAGGGACGAGAGAAAAGCGGCTAAAGGGCTGGCAAATGAAAGAAAGTGGTCTCACTGACAGATAGAGAATTGTTATTTATTTCAATTTTATGTCAATAGCGGGAAGTGAATAATTGCTCCATGCATTCTGGGATGTATGTAAATTTCTATTGCTAATTCTCTTACCCTTTTTCCCCTCTGGGTTTATTTTTTTCCACTTTTGACCTTTTTGGGGCATCTGAGATTTCTTGCGTAAAATTTGTATAATTCTTTTTCGGAAAGTATATACCAGAAAGGATTTGTATAATCGTATCTATATAGAGAGAGAAAAAGGCGTTGAAAGGGCAGTCAATGATGAATAGCTGCACATTGCCTTTTTCATTTTAATTGTTTTTCTCTTAAATTTAAATCCTTTCTATTTTATTTTGTTGCAATAAAATAATACTCCTTTTTATGCTCTTATTATTGTTGTTATTATTCTTATTATTTATAAGATATTTATTTTGTGAAAACATATTGGTCTATCCCTAACTGGAGGTTGTCTTCAAGTGTCAGTCGATAATTTATTACTAAAAAACATTGCCAGATATTGAGGTATTTGTTACAATAATTGAAAAATAGATTAACGATAACGATGTCTGTATGAGCAGGTGACATTATTAGTGCATCAAATGCAAGTTAATAATTGATAGTGACATTATTTTTGGCTAATATAGGAGAAAAATCAAGGGTAATGTGGTCACCATGGCCATATTTCTTTAAGAAAAATATCTTCATTCTAAAGAAATTTATATTTATTTCACTTTTTGTTTATTTTACAGCTGTGTATTCTTAAAAAACATACATTCAATTATTATTCTTCTTTTTCTATTTCTTTACCTCTCTTATTTTTATATAATTTCTATTTTTATTGCATTGTATTTGTGAGTTTAAATATGTCTAATTATTTCTTTTAAAAAAATATTATCCTGGGTTTTATTTAATTGCTAAAAAAGATTGATGAATTTGAGTAGACATGAAAAGGTGAATGTGTGTGTGTGTGTGTGTGTGTGTGTGAATTTTTTATAATAATGCATTGTATATCATAGATTATTTATTTGTTAATTATTTAGTTTTGTTATTTATCTTGATATTCCATTGGAAAACAAATCCAAAATGTAGAGTCTAATGTTGCTTTCCTATATGCAACCCCTAGAGTAAAATTCATGGAGCAACTTATGAATCAATTTAGCCCTTTTCTTCGATAATTATTTTTAAAAAATAAATTTGAGCCCGTGACACTACGAGTCATTCCCCTTATTTTCTCGCAATTTATTTTTCAGCCAACTCATTCTTCATATAATTTCTTGCCAATCGATAAATTGAGTTGACTCAAAGTACATAATGAATGTAAATTATCCTCCATTAGACCCCTATATTGACAAAAGGTAAAATGGGGAAAAACAAACTGGAATTGTGATACACACAAATCATTGTCAAAGGCAGTAAAAATATAGGCTATTTTGGGAATAAAAAAATAGCTATTGGCCACGTTTGTTTTAAATTTAATGATTAATACTTGTTTTTAAATTTCAAAATTTGAAAACATAGTCAATTCATTACTCCAAAACGGACAAGGGGAATTGGTGAAGCATGTTTGGTTCAAGTCCTTTTTCATTTCCATGGAATGAAATTATTTCAAGTCATTTTCACTTCCATGGAGTGAAGTTGCCTTCCAAGTTAGGTTTTTTCGGTTATTGCTTTTCTTCACTTCAAGTTTAATTCAGCTCATAATTGTGTGCTTGAGGTTTGTTGGAAAACAAATTAATTTAATAATGTTTGGGCATATTAGAAATTAAATTAAACTTGAAAGTATTTGATAGATTACATAAGATGAATAGAATTGTCGGACACAACATAGTTTCATTTTATATCTATTAAACAAATTGTTAGAATTCTCAAAGTAAATTTATTTCCATTATTAAGATTTATGTATCACCTATAAAAGGTAATTATTTTAATACAATTACAAGAAAAAATTAATTTGTAGTCATTTAGATCATGCTCATTTTGTTATTTTAGTATGAAAATGATTCAAATAACAATATATGATTAAAAACAGTAATTTAAATGATCAAGAAAAACCCTAATACCTTAATAATTTTGTCATAACTCTCAAGTAAAAATATTTATCTTATAGTTTCGGAATTTTCTATCAAACAAAATCTGTATTGAGCAATTTAGTCAATTAAGGAGAAAATTTGATTAATGTAAATAAAACAATATATTCCATCTTATCCTTCAAATCACAAATGTAATGTCTGGAAGAAAGGGTTTTACTTGATGTAATGTTTGATAGGATGTATATTAAGGTGAGTGATATGTTTAGAAGAAAGTTTTTTAATGAGATGAATGGTATAATTGATTTAAATATAAGTATAAAATATATAATAATGATTGAATGATATGATAATTTATAGGGATAATAATTATATTTTAAAATATAAATAAAAATAAATGTGATTATACATGTGATGCGTATAAATATTTATTTAATTGTGAATAGGTGTACTTATTGAATAATATTTAATTAATTAGATATACGAAAGAGGAAAAATTTATATTTAGATTTGAATTTAAATAAAAATGTTGTTGAATAATATATTTGATAGTACGAAGTTTAAAAGTATATATTTGGAATTGAAAGATAGGTTCCAAACATAACCTTAGGGTATTTATTTGAGAATTAGGTCAAAGTAGTCGAATGACGTAGTTCTTAATATTGATTTATTCATTCATTTTTAAGGACACGTCATCTTGACGTAGCGTCGTGACAGACAGCATCCTTCACGTTAGGGACGGAGCCCGATATCGGCGAGGGGCTGGACTATAAATATTCATTGTCAAATTATTATATTCAATAATTATTAAAATTAATAATAATTTTAAAATAATTAGAGTTATAAAATAATTCCTCTATTTAGAAAATTAGTTTCATTTGTTATAATGTGAAGCCAAAACATTAATGTCTTTTCAACGTATCGCATTGATATTTTTAATTTTTTGTACTATTGATGTTATTAATACTCTTTAGTTATAACGTTGGCTGTGTTGTGTACTATCATTTACACAATTTTAAAGAATTATATGTTTTTACTTAGAAAAGGTGATAAATTGGTAAATTCAGCTATGGTAAGTGAATCATTTTTAAGAAGAATTGAGTATAACAAAAATTTAGTATCAACAAAAAAGAGGGCTCGATAATATTAAATATTGCACACCCCATTGAAATATATATTATCACCAATTTCTCCTTCGATTAACTTGGTTACTAGTTGATTTTTATATATAAGTGTTTACTAGTATTTCTTTGTCAATTTAATTGTTGTCAGTATAATAACAAGAAAATAAAGTCTACTGTGGTACTATTAGTTGTGTAGAGTATAAAATATAGATAATTTTAATTATACATGACAAGATGGCAAAATACAATATAGGCATTTGATCACAATAAAAATAAATTAATATCTTTAAATTAATCCAACATCAAAATAAGTAGTAATTAATGAAAAAGAATATATTACAAAAATATTTGAAAGCAATTTGCATCCTCATAAATATTAACACTTTTTGACAAAAAATTTATACAGATATTTAATGTGAAAATTATTTTCTAATTGTTGTAATATTTTTGAAGGGGCAAACTACTAAAAATTAATGTACTATAGCACTTTTTCAATAAAATCCGAGTGTGTTTAAGTCGTGTTTCGTTTTTCCTTGTAGAAAGGAAAATTCCATGTAATTTATGATTAGGTTTACGCATTGATTATGTCCCTAACTCATATAATTATTTGAGTAAAATGTCCATTGTTGCATTCTTTTGTTAATAAGTGGCTGTTAAATGAAGACAATAAACAAAATTTTTATCCCTATAGCTTTGAAGACGTAAACAAAAATTCTATCCCTATAGTTTAAATCAAGCATTTCAATAAAAAAATTTAGTGAGTGTTGAAAATCAATTTTGATTTAATTATATTGAAATCGAATTCAATTGGATAGGATCGTATTATATTATACTTAATCAGATCATATACATAAAATCGAGGGTATATGTGTAATTAGCTTTCATAAATGGTTTTTATGTCTCCCCAATGTTTCACCTATATATATATATATATATATATATATAAACTCGTAATTTTATTTTTGATTGTCTTTTTTGTAGTATTAAAATCTTAAGACTATGTTTGTTTCTTTTTTATCAATTGTTTATCATCACTTAAAAATTTTATAAACCAAACATCTTATTATACAAATTTTATTCAAGTTTAAATTAAAATTATTATCTCTTTTATCTTTTATAATTAATTCATAAATTTTTAATCATTATACTTATGTATAATCAAATCAACACACATCCCTATCATTTTTTTTAGTGATGTTCATTTTTTTTATTACTCTATAAACTTAAATACTATTATATCATTTAATTATTATTATATATCAAAGATACATAAAAATATTTTTTCTACCAACTTAACTATTACAAACTAAATATGATTTTTATATATTCTTAAATCACCCAAATTTTCTCGCGCATCCTAATAAAAAACAAACATTGCCGTGTTATCTCCACCTCTCACCCTCCATTTTCTCTTTTTCATATTCTCACCAACAACACAATTTAGAGAAATAAAAATAATAATAATAATAATAAAAGATCATGATTTTGAACCCTCTCTCTCTCTCTCTCTCTCTCTTTTTAAGTAAAACATTGACTATGTAATTATTTCTTCCTTGGACCAGCGAGTAAAGGCTTTTTCGTCGTCCCTCTTTATTTATCACTCAATCAATACATGTCCCTTTTGCCCAATTTGTACGTACCACCTTTGTATATTTGAAACTATTTTTTTCTTTCGTTTTATTTTTTTGGATGGAACGAAGATCTACCTATATCTAAATTTGGTGCTAACACACTATCCGAAAACCCTTTTCCATTTTTTTTTTTGTTTTTTTAATTCAACATTAGTTTCACACTTAAGTAGAAATGTCTGAGTTTGCATTTATAAAATTTGATTATCAAATTTTATTTTGGGAGAACTTCTTGTGGGTTTTGATGCAACTTCAATTACTTTTCAAAAGTAAATGAATACAAGGTTATGATCAAGATTATTTAATCATCTGCAGATAAAAACATTTCACAAGCCAACATTTTATTGGGCATTGCAATATATGACAATATCCCCCCCTTCCCACATCTATTTGATTCTTTTTTAGGACATCTTAAAATATTTCGACTGCTTTAAGCATAATTATAACGAAAATACAATAATTTAAGTTTTCAAAATTATCATTTACGTCAATTAAAAGAAAAATAATACTTAAAAAATAAAATAATAGAATTTTTGTGATTTTTACATTGTGTAAAAATATATAAAATAAAAATGATGAAAGATAAAAAGAATTTAAAAAATGATAAAGTTTGAGAAAATATATTAATATAAATTATAAGTTGGATGATAAAAAAGAAAAAGATAATAGAAAGAATAAAAATATTTAACATAAGAGTAGTTGTAATTATGTAAATTCACTGTGATTAACTAAGAATTCTTATTAAAATAATAATACAGCACATATAATATAACAAGAAACTCCTCACTCCAAGTAATGTTCCAATACAAAGTGAAAAAAAAAAAAAAAAAAAAGCTCACTAAGGACAGCATACATTACAAAATAGAGGAACGCAATGAGGGTGGCAATTAGGTCAGGTCACAAATCGTCTGAGTTGAATTGCAGCAGTGATTCTTAACAAGTTATTAAATATGATACAACTTATTTATTTCCTGAATCCCTCAAATCCAATCCAATTTTGACTGCAGCCTATAAAAATTATACCTTAAACTAAGATTCATAAATTGCATTATATTTTCGAGCCGTACCCATGTATGGAATAAAATTGTTCAACCAATGGCACTGCTGCTACATTATTCTTGCGCACTGCCAAATCAGAAAACATCAAAGAGGTTACTCGGGTAGACTCACCAAACACTTACCCTGAGATGCTAAAAGATTTCTGCATGTAACCTGTCCGCATCCATCTATCTGTCTCAACACACGCATTATGAACAACTTGTTATCATTTGGCAAGCATTACCATGGGGAACAGCAAAAAAGGAGGCTTCGAAGCTGAGAACTGGTGCAGGGGCCAGTCTCGAGGCTTGAGCTTCTCACTTGTCTGCTGCATTTGTAAGCTGGTGAGGCAATCTTATCAGAGCAGACCAGAGAGAGATGATACATATGTATAGACCAAACCTGCTGAAGGAGGCCATTGGAGAGTACAGTCATTACATTATGGGATAAGATAAAAAGAGAAGATAAAGCACATGAGGAACCCCACCGCCACCCCGACATGTCCGGCTCAGGCCATTCGTTCCAATAAAGCAACAGGACTAGTAACTACCTTTGAATGGCATTAATCAGTTGTTGGCCAGCCACATCCCAAAAGGACTCGGCCAATTAATTTGAGGTTATAACACATAAAAAAAGGTCAAATCAAGTGTAAGAAGAGAGAGGAATAGATAGTATGCTTGAGATTGAATATCACCACGATCTGATTTTTTCATTTCTCGAATAAATTTCTACCTATATGTTTGGTTCCTTATTTGTACAAATAGAAAAATTTTGGTGTTGTAAGTGAGAGAAAAATTTATGTTTGGTTTACAAGATTGAGAAGACTAAGAAATTTTCTATGTAATTTATATATCAATATCTACGAAAATATCTCTTCTTTTTTTTTTTCAATATTTTTTGACTTTTCTCTCTCATTTTTACCACAATTATGGTTTCTATTTCTTATCCATGCAATTGTTGTTCATATACATAATATATCAACACGCCTCCCCATGCATAACAATATATCGCATCACTTTAGTGATTATATGTTACCTCCTAAATACCATCTAATTACTTATAAAATAATATGTACGTACATGTCAAAAAAATTTTATCTCACTTTATCTTAACAATAAATTATCATCAAAATAGAGTGTCCATCCAATCACAACTCACTAATTTTGATTTCATTCTGCTATGTCTGATACAAATTGTTGTTGATGAACAATTATAAAAGCAAGCAAAAAGGCAGGTGGTCTCTAAGTTGAACTGAAAATGTCCCTTCTCAGAAAGTAGAAATCTTTGGCCAACTGCAACTAAATTAAACACATTGTATTATATAATAACTTCATCAATCACTATAAACCACAGAGCGAGTCGTCGTTGTTAGTCTTCTCCTTTTTCCCTTTCTCACTCTTCATTAGCTTATCTTCTTGGCTTCAAGAAGCAAAGACTAAAAACTAAAAACTAACCATAAAACATAGGTTTTGGAACCCTTAATCATTCTTGACTCACTATCAGTATAATTAGGTTCGAGGATTCTTAACCAGTGGATGGTTCTTTCCTTAGAATCAAGTTTGAACCAAACATAGTCCCACCACCAACCTCAACATCAAGATTCAAACAAACTAGGATAAGAATGGTAAAACTTGCAAGGACCATTTCCTTAGCAAACAGCAAGATGAGATCATACCTGCCTGCCAATAATATCAAGAGAGGATTTGCCCTGATTGACTTCAACCAGTGGCAAAGCATTCACCTGCAGAATTATCTCATTGATATCGAAACGTATACATGAATTTGCATGTGCAATATCTCAACTTTTTTTTTTGGGGTCAAATTATAAATAATTTCAATTTAAAATTTTTGTTTCATTTGATTTTTTTTTTAATTTTTTTTTCTTATTGAAATCTTTTCTACTAGAATTTTGAATTTCTTCTATTTTCTCTTCTTTTCTTTGTTTTCCTTTTTACTTTAAATTTCTAAAGCTAAACGCTCTAAGGCTATGTTTGGAAGAGGGATTTTAGTTAGAGATATAATTTGGTACGAGTTATGTTAATATAAGTAATGTGTTTAAAATGAATGTTTTGATAAGATGAATAGTATGATTTGTTTGAATCTATATATAAATTATATAATAATGATTGGATGATTTAATAGTATATAAGAATAAATTTTATATTTTATTGTATAAATAAAAAAAATATGAGTATATGTGGAGTATATATAGGTATTGATTTGATTGTTAGTAAGTATAATGATTGAAAAATAAATAATTATTTATTTGATAGGAGAAGAAAATTTTAAATTTAATTTTAGATGGATATTTTGTTGAATTATATTTGTGAGTGTAAAATATGAGGTGAAATGGTTTCGAAGTTGAAAATTAGGTTCCAAACATAACCCAAGATTGCCTCTCATGCCATATTGAATGCCAACTTTTCGGGAACAATTACCTCGTAGCACACTCATCTTCTATGTCTAGAGAAGGAAAATCAATTCTTACGAGAGACAAATCTTCAGTTAATTCTTTCATCAATAATCAACATCATCCAACACTTCTTGATTCACAGGCGTCCGCCATGGAAAGATCAAGCAAATCAAGGTCCAAGCCCCGATAGCACTAGGCACACGCGATTATTGATTGGAGCATTTTAAATGAGAGGAGGACAAGAAGAACAAATACTATTTAAGTTTGATATTAGCTGGGAAGATATTAAGAGCTCGGCCGAGAGGCAAATTAGGGTTTTAACAGGCTTTTCACCATGGAGAAAGTCTTACTAGTTTCGATTTCTCGCGCTTCTGTGGATGACTTCTCAGTATATGAGGCATTCGGAGAGGAGCGGTACGGTGGCGAGCATGTGCCTGCGTTCATAAGAGTGGAGGAGGATCAAGATTTTAATGGAAGTGCGAAGGCGAGCAAAGGGAGGGCGTGGCAGAGTCACACGTTTAGGGGTGGTGAAAGAGTCGGCCCAAGTTCTTCTGTTAGGTCCATTGGGCCTTCTATTCAGTCCGAACATCAGAACGAAATTGCAGGGCCCATTTATTCTTGGGTGATGACTTAAAGGCCAAAATTTGTCAATTAAAAGAAAACAGATCCAAGTTTTAAGCCCAAAGCGAAAAGTCTATTCTGCTTGATTATTGGGCTTATTTAATGCATAACACAATGAAGAAATTAGGCGAAGAAAAGCAAAAGGAATCTGACTTTGGAGTAAGTTTGAATTTGGATTCATCCATGCTATCGTCACCTTCTCTTATCGTTTCAATTACGTTACATATTACTGGGACGTTTGCATTTCTTTCCCTTTACTCTTTCACTAATCTTGAACTAGTTGCATGCCATCCATCCCTTCTCTTAAACTTAAATTTTTTTTTGACCTTCATTTCAGCGATTTCTCAAGTTTCGGAGGCAAGAACAATTAGATGCTGTCTTGACATTCTGTTGGAGGGCATTTTTCGTTCTTGGACGTGGCGTTTCCGTGAAATACTGCGGATATGGTCTTGCCCTACTTGCCATCTGTAATTTTGGGTTTCTGAACTGCTCTTTCTACCAGACAGAAATCTCATATGTTACTCCGTTTCTGCATTGCTTTAAAAATGCAATGCTTGAGCTGGAAAATTTACAAATCTAAAAGAAGGGCTATAAATGATTAATGAAGAGCAGCATGCACAGAAATGTCAATTTAGTGAACTATGGTATTAGGTCCTTAAACAAGTTGCACCCGAAGTAACCATGCCACCCCTCCCCGAAGTAACGAACACAATTTATTATTTTTAAAACCATAACACATCATGATTTAATATTTTAATGCACTTGGTGCATTCATCCTAGAATGTCAGGGCTCATACAATTGAAATTCCAACTTTTTCTGAATGTTTACTTTACGGTAAGCAAGCTTTCTCCATTTTCCCATCAATGTTGTAAAAGCCTATACCACAAAATATCGTCCTTATTTTTAAATAACCACCCTACATCTTACAAACATACCATCAGAATTTGGTGAAATCAGTGCACCTTCAGACTAGTATCAAAATTCAACCAATCTTCACTCTCATGGCTCCGTCCTCCATTCAGATAAATCATTGACTCAACGTTTAGTAATAACAATGCACGGAGTTAGTTCGCTCCCCTATCCTGCTTCCGCAGGCAAGTCACTGCCTGCTCTTTGCCAGCCAAGTAATGCATAATGTAATGCTCCAGCACGGCAAAAATAAATTAAAGTCCATTGTGACGAGGGGGAACTCACAGATTCAGGTCCCATCATCACTATCTGCCAACAAAAAATCTTGTATTTGGTCCCTGGGTAAAGCAAAACGAAATAAACATTTAGAAGAGAGGGGACATAGGTGAGATAAAATATGATAATCTGAAAGTACAGAACAAGGTGTGTGCCAGAACAGAGAATCAAAATTGAACTTTTAATTAAATTCTTGATGTATAGAACCAAAAACCAGCATAAAATAATACCTTAGCAATTTCTGGTTGACATGGCTATCCTCAGCCAGAGTACTCATGGACTGAGGAAGCAGACAAATAAAGTTCTCCAGTGATGAGGAATCTTTTGGAAGAATCTGATACTGGCAACTTGAGCATGCAGCTGCATTAATTTTGGCACATGTTTCTCCATTGTCAAAGCCATTTGAACTTGGATTGGCAGATTTTTTAAGTGGGCTATTGCACACAAGGCAATAAGACTCCGGGGGTAGTGATTCATTGGGCTTCAAGTTATATTTCTTTTGCCTCCTCTTAGAAGCCAAATGTTCATTATGATTAACTTCAGGAATTCTATTGAAACAGAATGGTGTGAGCTTCCCCGCTGTCCTTACGATTGTGCTTTCTCGTGAAGGATTTTCCTCCTACAAAACAAATGCTAAATTATCAAAGTTTGTTCTGATACTAATCCAGGACAATTAAGCTATAATGGAACAACAAGGCAGAACAACATGACAAATTATCAAACAAGTGCATTTTTCTCCAAAAATTACTGAAGAGTATCTCCAAAGTAACGGGATTTCCCACTAAACAAAGCAAGAATGTCTTTAGCACCGAAGTACACCTAACTAGATTCCTTCCACATGATGTAGGCAAAGGAGATGGATCCAGATGTTAAAAACTTGAAGGTAATATCAATGGGCCACGTCCAAAAGATCTACAATATATTGTCTTCTCTTTCTCACTGCTTGGGAACAAGGTTCGTCATATTCAGAGGTGCCCAACCACAGATTTCAGCATATGAGCAAGAAAACAAGATTATTGAGATCTTTGGCCTGCAACCAGTCCCTCAATCATCTACAACTGATGCAACAGTCTATACTTCTGCCTTTAAATCAGTTGAAAATCAACGGAGAAGTCTTTTTTGAAGCTATTTTAACAATAACCAATCTGTCCATGCAGGACTTTGCTTAAAAAGTAATTCTTAACTTCAATAAAAAAAAGCTGAATTATTATTGTGCATAATTCATGAATCACTGGAAAAAGGAAAGCGCTGCTGCTGGACATAAACAAAGCCACGCGCTAGAGTGATTCCTACCCTCAATAATTTAACAAATGAGGCTATCAAGCCATTGATGCCAGAACGAGGTTGCTGAAATGCGTCCACAGTCTTTAATCTGCCCTGACAAGGAAGAAAAGGTCGATCATGAAGCAAAAACTCCCTTTTCAAATGAAAATATGTACTATTCGAGAGAAAATCAAACAGACCTTCCACTACGACTATCAAGAGAATATTTTAATATATGTAATGCAACAAACCTGTCAAGAGTACATAACATATTCAACTCTTCAGAGAGACAATCGCGAAGGGGAAGCACCACTGGCATCTTCCACCTTGCATCAACATACTGGATATCTGCAGCTAATGAGAAGCCCTGGCCCTGGTAAAATAAAACAAAAATAGCTTCAGATGTTCAACGTTTAATCTTCCCTTGTTTCTGACACCTACTTAACCCAGTAAAACAGTAGTAACACTCCACTTAAGGTGATCAATGTATTTGTATTTTTATTTTCTTCCCATTTCTCCAAAGGTGGGCTAACCTTAACAGTTGCTTCAAGGACATGACAAGCTATCCGGGATGTGCATGTTCCCAGCACAATTTTGGTGTATCCATTTTCAAAAGCAACCTGCATAGTGGGCACGAACACCAAAAATAAAACCTATTTGTCCTTCATCTTAATGTAAAGCCAGTTATAGTGAGCACTGAGCAGACCTTTTGCAAAGAGAGCATGCGTAGATGATCTACGAGATCTTCCTTTCCGGTAGCATCGCTGACAGCAACAAGTAACTCAGTCAATTGTTGTCTCCCATCAGAGGAATCAGGTGAATAAATACTCTCAGTTGGGACAACAAGAAATTGCTTCTTTGGTGGAGCTAAACTTGACACTATAAGTTCCATCTCGTTAATTGCTCTATCAAGATCATTAGAAGCTACTGGATACATGGTACTTTCATCAATATAAGCAACGCCAACCCCAAATACTTGCAATGATCTATCTCTACTTGCATCCAAATTCTTCTGTGCTTTTTGTTGCATCTCGTGGGCAAATTGAAGAGCCACCCTGAAAATAAAACAAATTACTCAGAAAATTAAAGCCAAAGTAAAAGCTGTTCTAGATGCAAATAATTCTTTTATTGTGATTACGTTTACATTTATCAAGAAAAAAACAACTTCATAAAAGGAGAATAACACACTCCTCGCAAGTTAGAAAAGATTGCCACTTTAAGAATGAATTATTGACAACTTCCTTCAGGTAGCAATCCCATGGTACCTAGGAATCAGAATTTAAACAATTCCACTATAAATTGAAGAGGATTTAAATGGATTTCAACCCCAAAGATCAAATATTACAAGCTTCAGAAACATTTCTTTACAGATTACCCGATCAAAGCCAACCTAAGACTCAACAAACTTCGTACCGATTTAAAGCTCAGCTCCCAAGCTTACAGAATCTTCGTTCTTTCTATCGGATTAATTCTAAATGCAATGAAGTTTCGCTCATCACAACTTATGTAGAGGAACACCAGCACAGAGACGCTCATATAGAAGAATACCTAGAGGACGAGCCACCTGAGAATGCGATGAGAACATTATCGGAAGGCGAAATCATCGCATTCGAAGTGACAGCAAACCGGAACTTCCCGAATAAATTACTGCGAAAGCATTCTGCGCAGAATCTTCCGCTATCTCCGCCTCCTCCAGCAACAGCGGGATGGGCGACAGCCATGGTTTCGTTAACCTTGCACTTAATGCACAAGCCGCCACCATTGGAACCGCCGTGTCGAGGGGACGCGTGATCGGATCCTTCCCCGTTTTCCGGCACCCACCTTCTTTTCTGGTCGTCTTCGTTGACGGGATAATCGTCTCTGTAGCATCCGGATTGGCAAGTCGCTGAATTGCACGCCATTATTGAACCTCTTATGCTCATACGACGCTGTCCTTTCAAAACAGACGAATAAACTTACAGAGGGTTTTGTGAATCTCAAAATGGCCCATGACAAATGCGATAATACGGCCCAAATTAATTTTTGGGCCCAATAACGAAACTAAATTTTATTATGGGCCACCCTCCAACATGTGAAAATTTTCAACTAGAAACGTCAGAGTCTAGTAGATAAAAGTTGCCCATAAATTTGTTTTGATACAATGCTAAAATATAAAAGTTACCCATAAATTTGTTCTGATGTAATGTTAAAATATTAAAATATAAATCGTGCATAATTTGTGACAGGAGACAGGCAAACAGAAATCATGCGTTATCACTAACAGGCAAGCATAAATTACACATTATCTGTCTCAAGTAGTAAAAAAAATCATACACGCTCTAAAACCATGTTAAAACAGTTAGAAGAAATAAGTTTTCGTATATTTTTATATATTGTGTTAATTAAATTATAGGTTCAAGAATAATGTTTTCCCTATTTTTATAGAATTTGTACCCATTCGATTCTTTTTATAGGATTAGTATTTATATTAGATTATATCCTTATTTCTATTACCAAATTTATACTATAAATTGAGTTAGAATTGTCATTAATGAATTATGGTTCAATTTTTTCAATTATTTTATAACAAAAATATGCAAAAGATGATGAGATAGAATAGTACATTTCGGAAAGACAAATATCGAAAAGAGTAAGCCACATATAACTCTCTTTTGATAATACATTCAATTAAGCCTTGTGTTGCTGAGCAAGGCACTGAGTGGAGTCTGGCTTTCTTGTCTGATCAGAAACATGGAAGTGTAGCTGCTTGTTTTTGCTCGAGGTTGAATCCAAATCGTAACCACCGGTGGTGTGTAGTTTGGCGAGGAATTATTAAAGTACAACGTGGGAGGATACGTCTGTCTTCTTCTTTCCGTTATCAATTGTTTGTTTGTTGGATTTGGATGAATTTCCTTATTTTAGTTTAATTTTTGTTCGTTTTCTGGTATTTTTCAGTGTTCTTATTCCTTTTCTTGTTTTGTCGTTTTTAAAATTGGATTTAGAGGTGGACAGGAGATTTAGACATATCAACTATTGTTAAATATAACTTTGAAAGATTTTTTATTTAGTTTTTGCCCAAAATATCTTGTCGTGTGTATTTTTAAAGTGAATGACACCCAAGTTGTTAGGCCACGTGTCTAATACTGAGACCTATTTTAATTCCATTAATTGATCTCAAATTATTACGAGGCAGGGAAAATCTTGAAGAGCCCAATGATGTCACGTGAATTCGAGTGCCACATTTGGTTCCGGGTTATGTTTGGGAGAAGGGTTTTTGTTCGTGTTAAAATATAAATAATATGTTTAAAAGAAATATTTTAATAAGATAAATAATATAATTTATTTAAATATATATATATAATATATATAATAATGATGAAGTGATATGATAGTTTATAGGCATAATTATTATTTTATATAGTATACATAAAAATAAATATGAATATTTATGCGATATATACAGTATTAATTTAATTGTAATTAGGTATAATAATTGAAAAAAATAATTAGTTATATATATATATATAAGAAAGAGAAAATTTAAAATTGAATTTGAATAAAAATATTATTAAATAATATGCTTGATTGTATGAAATTTGAAAAGATGTTTTGCAATTGAAAGTTAGTTTCCAAACATAACCTTGGGGTTTTAGTCATGGGAGTACTTTTTCGAAATTATCAAATAAAGAATTAAAAAAAGTAAATATATTATTTTTATGTTTTTTTTGACAATATTATCAAGATCCAAATGGAGCTTAAGATTATCCTTACGTATACCTCAATGAATTCAAACAAATGGAACTAGTCACACTGCCGTAGGAAGTTTGTCCGTGTCTCTAGAGTTGTTTAGATTCTTGGTCTTTGCAATTACAGACTCAAATATCATGTGTTTTTATTTTTTATTTTTTGTAATTTTTACACACATGCTATTAAATATATTTAAACCCAACGCCCTAAAAATGAATTATTGACATTCAAATCATTGGAGTATCCATTAGAGACAAATCAAATATCATCTTAATACCAATTCTTAATATACATACCACAACCACGCCTCTAGTGTACTTTGTAGCAATCAAAAATTAAAATTTATAATACCACAAAAAAATTCTTTGAACAATTAGCTGTATTTTGCTATCAAGAATGGACAGCTCCAATATAGTTGTGAAATTATGGCAAAACAAGAACTTGGGAACCAAAACGCGTACATGCACAACGAATAGCCATTCAAGCAACCCAAAAGCTAGCCTTTCTTTTATTTTACATTACCAGTATACAAAATTAATAATCTTTAATTGCCTTCCCCTAAGAAAAACCGAAACTTAACCGGAGAAAAGACCAAGCAAAGGGATCCAAAATAGACCCATCTTTGTTCATGTTTGCCAACGTATCCACATAGTTCCAAAACAAAAGCCATGGTGGAAAAGAGTCACAACTCAACCCCCTTCAAAAAAACAAACCTTGTGATGATAAATTTCAATATGCTACCTATATATATATATATATGGACCCCCACCTGCATATTTTTCTCTTGCAAGAAGGAGAAGAAGCTGTACGTGCAATTTAATTGTATTTGTTAACGGAGAAGTATGTGGAAATGCCGGATGTAGGGGTGAGAATGGCAGCCAGGTTTCACCCACACTGCTCGCGTGTACTACCATCCTCCTTCCAAGGATCACCACCGGCGGCTGTCCCGCCACCTTGGCCACCATGAGTCAGATCCCCTGATGGGTTTTGTGGATCAACAGTGTGGTGAGCTCTATCGTCAAGGCTTCCATCACCGGCTTTGATGCTACTGAATCTTTTGTTTTTTCTTTGGTCTGAATTACACGTACACGCACAATAGCTAAGAATTATTTGTAGGCTTCTTGTCCTTTTCTTTTCCCTCGTATATTATTATGGTTATTTATTAATTAATATAAACTTGTAACAAAAGATAGTTTGCTGGTCAATTTTATTTGAACTCCTGTTTCTTCCACTAATTTGAGAAGCTGGGTCCTCAACTCTAAGACCCTTAAACTGAATTGCAACCAAGGTGAAAATGAATTATTTAGTAGTAATCTACGTTTTAATACTTTAGATAAATTAAGATTTTATATATTAGAGCGTCAAGGGTTAAGATACTTCATTTTTGTCTATTTCTTTACCACTCTTGAAAAACGAATGGATGCTCATTATCTTATAAGGCTAGTTGACTAGTTGTTCTTGCCAAAAACACAAAACCACTAAAATCCAACACGCATATTTTAGGGCCCAACCGGGTTCGAACCGGTGACCTCTTGATCTGCAGTCAAATGCTCTACCACTGAGCTATGGACCCTTTGGTGAACGCATTGAAGTTTTTTATTTTATAAAAATAATATAATCCATGAAAAATTAATCCAATCCATATAATTCCAGAGAATCTATGGGCGGGCTCATAATCGAATTATTGTGCATTAATTCATGACTTCGCACGTTAAATTTTAAGAATTAGACTTGATAAGTTAATTTGTTAATATTAATTAAATATCCACTTTACATGATAATTTTTCAAGTTAATTAAATATTTATTTTAAATGATAAAAATTTGTGACAAAATATGAATCTAATATTATTTAACAGAATATTAAATATTAAATAAAATAATTCAATTTAACAAGTATGATAAAAATAATTTAAAAATATTAATACATTTGATATATTTATTATTAAATTATTCTATATTTTAATTTATATTAATAAAAATAATATTAAATTATCGTATGATTAATTTATTTTTTAAAATAATATGCTAGAATCTTAATCTAAAAAGAGAAGGGCAAGAAACATAGACGACCATAAGTGATCAATTTTATATCATCACACCGGAGAGGAAGAGCAAGAGAAGGGCCTTGTTTTCCTTTAGATCCTCCTCACTGAATTTCCACCTTCTCCTTGATTCAACAGTGTGTTATTTTCAGTGTCTAAAATAAATTATAGCTTGCAAAAACATTTGCGGGCAGACCTCCAGTCGTAGTTTCTGGTACAAAAAGCCTTCTCACTGCTAGTTTGGAAGGAATTTCTTGATGTAACTAACGTCTTTCACAGACAAATTACAAAACTCTGCTTTTAGTAATGGTTCACTGGTTTTGTCATCTTTGAACTCACTAAGCAAACAACCAACGGTTTTAAGCGAACTAAATATCAACCTGAATAGCAGAAAACGAGTTTTTCCATGCAAAAGTTTGTCACGATCGGGAAATTCAGCTCAGATGGAGAGTAAGATGTAAAAGGTTCGATTTTCATGGAGGCGAAGAGATGTTGGACTCGATTGAGCAATTGGTTCTGCAAGTAGGACAAGAAGAATGCGAAACCAGCCATTGTTGAATGCACTGGAGGTGGAAGCTATGGTTGCACTTCTCCAGAACTCTAATTTTCTCTCCAAAGGCGAACTCCGACAAGCAGATTATGCACTCTATTTCTGCTACCGTCAGCTTCGTGTCCTCCGAATAAATCAGCACCGGAATTTCCACCGTCTGCTCCGCGGTCGCGCCTCCAGTCTCTTCCTTCTCGTTTGCGGCGGTTCGGTTGCGCCGCCTGTTGCAATGCACGCATATGAAGTAGCGGATGCCGGCGTTCAATGCTAGGGTACATATTAACGCGCAGAACAGGATGACGAGGATTAAGGCCATGCTTGTTTTGAAATCCTTGGAACTGGAGTAAGGCCACCAGGGGCACTTGTGGGCGTCACAGTTCGACGGAGGCGAATGAAGTGGCGCTGCGAGTGTGGGGGGTGTAGCCGGTGGCGATAGGTGGATGTTGAATTCTGCCATTGCCGTGGCTGCTTTTGCTCCTAATGAAGGTATTTTTCTCATTTTCTTGATATTTCCCCAAACAGGCGCCTCAATTTCTGACCTTTTTCTTTCTTTGCTCTAGTGAAGGAGTACAATGCAAGTAGAAGGTAATAAAATGCTGTGACTTGCTTGAATTCTTTAAGACTGAATTTCACTGACAAACTACCCCATTAAAAGATTTAGCTGAAGAGAAGAGAAAGCTAACAAGTATAGGATGATATTCAGAGAAAGAATTACCTTTTAGGTCGAATTTCTGAAAGAGAAGTCGACTATCAAAAGAGATAGATCCAACCAAAGTTTATTTTACTCTTTCTGATTGAATTTCAAGAGGGAACAGCTCTGTGGACGGAAGCAAAAGATAATTTTAACCAGAAGATCGGGTTAACAAATTCCTAAAACTTTCCTGGCTTTTTGCTTGAGCTCTTGCAAGAATGGTAGGTTTCAGTGAAGAAGAAGAAAATAGCATACAGGGGGAGGAGGAATTTATGAAAATTTCATTCTGCTAGATGGGATTTATTTCTAGAAAAGGCAGTGTATAGGAGGGTTGAGTGAAGCAGAAGAGAATGCTGATAAAAAAGGTGTATAGGAGGAATGGGGGATGATCAGCAAATCATTACACGAGAGAGAGAGCGAGAGAGAGGCGTATACAAATTTAATTTATCAGTAACGAGATAGGTGGCTGGTGCTGCTGCTGTTTTTAGAAACCGCTTGCTTCTGTTTTCTCATAAAGAGACTGGTTGCTTTGTGCCTTGAATTCTGTGTGCCGCCTGTGTGACATCACAAGATAGGATGGGTACCGAAAATTGCCTGTTAAACCCAAACTAGAAGAGCGATGAGTTTTGGGAAAATGGAGGAGAAAGGAGGGTCATTTTATCATTGTCATTGATGGAAGATATTTTACTGGAGGCATACTGTGAATGGTAGATAAGACATCACATCACTGCAACTGGGATTTTGCAAACTGCTAAAACAATTATAAGATTTTTCTAGCGTTAATAAATTATTTCATATTATGTGGTAAAAATTTTAGGACGCGAAACAGTAAGCTTTTAGAATTAATTTTAGTATTTTGAGTTTTTCTTACAAAGGTAAATAGTCTAAAACTTTTCATCGAGACGTTAACGATATTATTTTTAGATTTAACCCTACTAATTACAAATTTTATGCTCTTATATCCAACACTCCCATAACCAATTTTTAGTTAAAAATATAGCATCTTCTATCAAAGATAGGCTTTTTAACAATAGAAATCTACAAGATCTTTAAATAAATTTACCCAAACACCCTGGCAGGTGACAAGATTTTAGTCTTTATGCAACTCGTCAACTGATGTTTACATCCGTTAGTGTTTTACTTGATAATATTAATGTAATAAAATTATTACTAAATTGTAAATTTTACTTGTCAATTACAAGTTGAGCTTTCCTACCAATATAACCGTGATCCTATGTTAACGGTCTCTGTTATATATGATACTACGAGCGATTCTATTATGATTTCTTTCGTTTATCTGCTACAATGTGAGGTAAATTCATTTGATTCGTTATCATTATTTTGAAAGTTAGGTATTAGCATCACATAGTTAAAAGAGTTTGGAGTCCAAAAATATTATATCGAAATCTCCAATGAACATTAACCTTTCGTTGAAATATTGCTGAAATATTAAGGATGTTACCCAATTAAGCTATTTGATTCAAATTTAATTTAGCTCAAAACTGTTTTGTTTCCTATCAAATTTGAACTTCGACTTTGAATATTTTTTCAAACTCTATTGGCATTTGATTAATTTTGAACTCGACTTCAAACTGTACACTTCAGTCGAGCTTGAGAAGTTATCAAACTCATGTTGTAATCCACCTCGAATCACATTAAGGAAAAATAGAAGAAAATTGTATTTTTTTTTCTATGCTTTCGGTTGCCAATCGTTTTAGCCGATGGGATAAAAAGCGGTCGACGTGTTGAATTGCTAGTGGTGACAAATAAGACAGCAGACAAAATCCATGAAGCTAAGCAGAATTGTCCGTTTCACTGGCATGGAGTGATGGCCCACAAAAGTTAATGCGCAAATGCAGTACAGTCATGCCATAGAATTGCAGACTCTGGAAGATTAGGGAGAACTCGACGATTCATCTTTTATTTGAAGTTTTGGACCTTACTAAATCCCAACAGACTGTAACAGCTCACACGTGTTTCTGTTTCTGTGTCTGCATTAATTTCTTTTGAAAATTCACCACACGGTTCAAAGGGCTCATTTCGTGCCTCACCTCGAGTTATGTCATGGACTTCTCTTGTGCGAAAGTTCTAAGTTGTCTTAGTTTATTTGACATAGTTTTGTATTAATCTAATGGTAAAAATTGTTGAGCTTGGTGTTAATTGCAAGAAGCAGTAGTCTTTGTTTGAAATTTGTTGCACTATTTTTTACTGTGCTTTACATGCGTGTTTGGCCCCCACCCACCTTTTTATTTGGGTCTAATCATGTCACATGGCCTTTTGTTTTAATTAATCACTATCTTTCTCAAACTAAAGTACGTATATTTTGTTCTGTTGCATATAAACAGAATAATAATAACCAAAAAAAAAGAAAAATCACTTTCACTGGTTCAAAGGAGTAATGATATTTTGAAACAAATAAGGTCCACTTGGTTTTTTATTCATAAAATAAGTTATCATGGGAAGATAGAATGGGCAATCCGTAGGGCCCACCAAATTCAAAAGTAAGTTTAGTCACCCACATTTATTTATTCAGTTTATTAAAAGCTAGCTATCCTTAACAAACACACATGGATAAAAGTCCAAAATGCAGTCGTCACAATCCCAGAATCTTCCAATTAGATCTGCCATGACTCGTGAGTAAGAGATAAAATAGAACGGCGCATTTAAGAACAGACGGAGAGGAAGGGACACAAGTCGTAAATTAACGTTGGGGGCAATCAGCAAGGTGGGCGATCGAGATTGTTCGACGGTCTTGTCTCTGTATTTTCTTCCGAATCCTGGGTTGGAACTAGTTTTGGAATTTAACACCCAAGCACTAATGCGTTAGAAATTAAGTTTAATTTTCTAACATTTCTATCAAAAATAAATTATATAGAAAATTATTTCTTCTAGAGTGTGTATGTATGAAAATTGAAATAATATTTAGATATATATAGTTAATAATGTATTTACATAATGTGTATGTCTATATTCATATGGTTGGTAAGTTAGGTGGAGATATGTCAAATAGTTAGGTGGTGATTAATTTGAACCGTTAGATCTTCTTAATCACTACTGTCTATTCTTGATAGAAAATAATATAAATAGAAGAGTCCTGCAAGTCATTTGTAATTCAAGTGAAGAAGAAAGAAGGAAAAATATAGAGTTGTAGAAAAAAGAGTTTATAAAGTGTTGATTGAGTTGAGAAGTATAAAATTCTTGAGTGTTCTCCTCTCTACTTTCTTCTCTTTTAATTTTTGTTCTTATAAGTTGTTTTGTGAGCCCACCTCACACAACAAACTGATATCAGAGTCTTGTTAGGATGGCTGTTGTTGGTGAAGTCCTTCCAATTCTAAAACTCACAAAAGAAAATTATGAAACATGGAGCATCCAAATGAAGGCGTTCCTTGATGGACAAGATGTATGGGATGCAGTAGAAGAAGAATTTCTTATACCAGAAGATTTGGCTACTGCAAGCAAGGATGTGAAGAAGGTCATTACAGAGGCTAAAGTGAAAGACCAAAAGGCACTTTCACTAATCCAACTCAGTGTGGAATATTCAATTTTTGAGAAAATTGCCCAAGCAACCACTTCTAAGAGAACATGGGATATCCTTCGAAATGCCTTTAAAGGCATTGATAAGGTGAATAAGGTTCGACTTCAAGCCCTTCGAAGTGAATTTGAGATTTTGCAAATGAAAGACTTCGAATAAGTGTTTGAATACATTTCTCAAGTCACTATGGTTGCAAATTGACTTGAAAGAAATGGTAAAAAAATGCCCGATAGTCGAATCGTGGAGAAGATACTTCGATCACTTGATTCAAAATTTGATCATATGGTTGTAGCAATTGAAGAATCTAATGATCTTGAGACCATGACTGTTGATGAGTTTACTGGCAAGTTGCAAGTTTCATATCGAACGTGTACTATGTTTTAAGTATGAAAACTAACATTCTTAACTTGGGGTAATTGTTTGAGAAGGGATATGATATTCATTTGAAAAATCAGAGTTTCTATTTAGAAGATAACGAAGGAAATCTCTTGGCTCATGTGCCAATGACTAAGAACCGAATGTTCTTAATGAATATCAACACCAATGTGGCGAAATGCTTGAAAGTTTGCTTTAAAGAAGAGTCATGGCTATAGTACCTAAGGCTTGAAGATTTCAACTTTGAAAGCTTAAAGGAGTTATTTATGAAGAAAATGGTGAGAGGACTTCCATCAATCAATCAACCTGATCAATTATGTGAAAGTTGTCTCGTTGGAAAACAACATCGAGAAAGCTTTCCAAAAGAATCAATGTCGAGAGCCAAGCAACCATTGGAATTGTTCCACAATGATATCTGTGGACCTATTGAGCCATAATCTTTGGGAAAGAACATGTATTTTTTACTATTTATTGATGATTATAGTAGAAAAACATGGGTTATTTTTTGAAACAGAAATCTGAAACGCTTTCAACATTCAAAAAGTTCAAAGTCCTCGTAGAAAAGCAAAGTGAATTCAAAATTAAGTCAATGAGATTTGATCGTGGAAGAGAGTTTACTTCAAAAGAGTTCATAAAATTTTGTAAAGAGAATGAAATTCGGCGACCCTTAACTATTCCATACTCACCACAACAAAATGGGATAGCAGAAAGAAAGAATAGAACTATTTTAAATATGACTTGAAGCATGTTGAAGAGCAAAAATTTGCCTAAAGAATTTTGGGCAGAAACAGTAGACTGTGCTATCTACTTATCAAACCGGTGTCCATCAAGAAGTGTGGAGAATAAGACACCACAAGAAGCATGGAGTAGATACAAACCAAGTGTATCTCATTTGAAAATGTTCGGGAAGTATTGCTCATGTCCGTGTCCTAGACCAACAAAGAAAGAAGATTGATGAAAGAAGTAAAATGTACATTTTCATCGGCTATGACCAATATTCCAAATGGGACAAGGTGTATAATCCTATTGGAAAGAAAGTCACAGCTAATCGAGACGTGCTCTTTGACGAGAAGAGTTAATGGGATTGGAGTTTGGAAGCCAATGAGCAATTCACATTTTATCCAATAGAGGTGAAGAAAAATCAAACTCAAGAAGAAATGAAGCCTACAACTTCCTCTTCGTTAACTCTACATTCAAGTTTGTAGTTCGAATCAAGTTTAAGATATTCCACATTATTAGATGATGAAAATGCTATTGGACCACAAGGAACCAAAAATAGAACTTATTTTGTCTTTTTGTAGATTCTAAACCAATCAATTATGAAGAAGCATCAAAATACAAAGAGTGGAAGACGGCTATAGATGAAGAAATCGAAGTTATAAAGAAGAATGACACATAGGAGTTGACCACTCTACCAACATGACATAGGCCAATCGGTGTAAAATGGGTTTACAAAATCAAGAGGAATGCAAAAAGAGAAATAGAGAGATACAAGGCAAGGCTTATAGTAAAATGATATAAGTAAAGAGCTAGAATCGATTATAATGAGGTATTTGCTCCAGTAGCCTGACTTAAAACTATAAGATTCTTGATTGTGTTGGCAGCTCAAATGAGATGGAAGATTCACCAAATGGACATAAAGTTTGCCTTTTTGAATGGATTTCTTGAAGATGAGGTGTATATTGAACAACCTAAAGGCTATGTTGTTTGTGGGCATGAAAATAAAGTTCTTAAATTAAAGAATGCACTTTATGGTTTGAAGCAAGCACCAAGGACATGGAACAGTCGGATTGATTAATACCTTCAAGAAAATGGATTCAAGAAGTGCCCTCATGAACATGCTCTCTACATCAGCACAAGCAAGAATGGTGATATATTAATCATTTGTCTTTATGTTAATGACTTGATATTTGCAGGTAGTAACTCTAAAATGATTGATAATTTTAAAAAGACGATGACTAAGGAGTTTAAGATGACTGACATTAGATTGATGGCTTACTACCTTGGAATTGAAGTAAAACAACAAGATGATGACATCTTTATCTCTCAAGAGAACTATGCCAAAGAAATACTAAAGAAATTTAAAATGCAAGATTGCAAGTCCATTAGCACTCCAGTAGAAGTTGGAATGAAGCTGTCAAAACATGTTAATGGAAATTGAGTAAATTCCACTTTATTCAAAAGTTTGATTGGAAGCTTAAGGTACTTGACATGCACAAGGCCTGATATTCTTTATGCAGTTGGCCTTGTTAGTTGTTATATAGAGACTCCAACAAGTTACCACCTTTAAGCTATAAAGAGAATACTTTGATATATCAAAAAAACAATTGAATATGGCGTGTTCTATTCTGCAACTACAGATATGAAGTTGAAGGGATACAGTGATAGTGATTGGGCTGGTGATCTTGACGATAGAAAGAGTACAAGTGGATTTATATTTTATTTTGGAGACACAGCATTCACTTGAATGTTAAAGAAACAATCAATTGTGACTGTATCAACGTGTGAAGCTGAGTATGTTGTGCCAACAACAAGTGTTTGCCATGCATTGTAGTTAAAAAGTTTACTTAAAGAATTTCACCTTGATGTGAAAGATGGGACTACAATATATGTCGATAACAAATCAGCGATTGCTTTAGAGAAAAATCTTATGTTCAATGATCGAGGTAAACACATTGACACGTGCTTTCACTTCATAAGAAAATGCATCGCAAGGAAAGAAGTGCAAGTGAAATATGTGAAGATTGATGAACAAGTTGTTGACATCTTTACTAAGTCCCTAAAAAGAGAAGTCTTTGACAAGTTGTAGCATTAGCTCGGGATGAGAAATACAAGCTTAAGGGGGCGTGTTAGAAATTAAACTTAATTTTATAACATTTTTATCAAAAATAAATTATATTGAAAATTGTTTTCTCTAAAGTGTGTATGTATGAAAATTGAAATAATGTCTAAATACATAGAGTTAATGATGTATTTAGACAATTTGTGTGTCCATATTCATATGGTTGGTAAATTAGGTGGGGATAGGTAAAATAGTTAGGTGATGATTAATTTGAATCGTTAGATTTTTTTAATCACTACCATCCATTCTTAAATGAAAATAGTATAAATAGAAGAGTCTTGCAAGTCATTTATAAATTAAAAGAAGAAAAAAGAAGGAAAAATATAGAATTGTACAAGACAGAGTTTATAAAGTTTTGATTGAGTTGAGAAATATAAAATTCTTGAATGTTCTGCTATTCACTCCTTTCTCTTTTAATTTTTGTTCTTAGAAATTATTTTCTAACCCACCACACACAACATAATGCTCAAGAGACTAGTCGATGCGTGCATGTTGTTGTTCACTACATATCTGCAACGTTCAACCTCGACATAGTTCGTGTCGTAAAGCCAACCCCGACAACAAGATGACAACAGTAACACTGTGTCGAAAAATAAACTAACAATTAATTTTGATCCGACAGCACTGCTTGTCTCAGCATGTGCGGACTAAGCCATGCACCCTCAGCTATGCTAATTTACCCTAAACTTTCGCGGCATAAAACCTCTTGCCCAGCATTTGGACATACATTCTACGGTCAAGTGTTGCTTTAAGTCAGTACCTGTTACCCTCTGCTTTGGTAATGATGTACAATGTCAGCACCAGTCATAGAGTCGACCCTGGCATGCAAGTTTGTCGTGTCAGGCTAGTCAACGTTCCAAAGTACTCAATTTGCCTGTTGTGCCAGACCAGTCAACGTTCTAAGGATATAACATTTGCCGGTGGGATTTGTACATGAAAAGATACCCCATGCATTGTTCTAAATATCGTTCTTATTTATAGGAGGGCAGAGAACTCAAATCTCTTTAAACTTCAACAAATTTCAATGAGACGATTCCTGTTAATATGCAAATGACGGATCATCGTACTAGGGGTGTTAATGAGTTTGAGCTCTAGTAATAAATAAAGTCAAGAGAACTTTGCTTGTCTTAATTTTGTAAATCTCAAAATTAATGTAGAAAATGGGATGGGAATTGATACTAATTCCATCCAGTTAATTCTGAGTGTGGTTAACTCTATAGTTAAACTTTAGGGTTTTAAATTGGAATGAGGCTGGTTGGTCCAACTCGAAAAATGAAATTTTTATTCAAAATTTTATGTGTGCATTATATACAAATTTAATTTTATATCATTTAAGTAAAGCATATAATCTGGACCAAAAAAAAGTTATTTTTTTAATCTCTGGACTCAATTGGATTCAAGTTTCAAGTTTCAACCAAATCTATAAAAAAGCAGTTTTATTTTTTTGGACTCATTCTCGATCCAGCCCATGTTAAATTCGATCCAAATCCAACTTTTCATTTATTGTACTTTCTTTTTTAACACTTCTGTCCATCAATTTTAATTTATTATAATAGCTTCTTTTAGTTTTGCGTTTAATTTCTTTAATTTTATGTTCTTTTAATGTATTTTAACTTCTTGTTTATTTATCTTCTATGTTTTAATTAATGCTTTTTAGAATAGCTCTTTTGCCTCCATTTGACTACTCTTTATCTCTTTTATTCTTTTTAAGTTTTACATATAAATTTAATTTTAAAAATTTATCTATATTAAAAACTATTGTGCACATGTCGTTAGCAACTGAGTTTCTTCCCTCAAATTTAATTTAAAATTTTAATCAAACTATAAAAGTAAACTTATTAATCAATACAAAACGGTAGTTCCTTTATATAATCTTACTTATAAAATAAATTTTTTAATTACACACACAATAAGTGTGCAAAATACTAGTTCCTTTACAAAATTCAATAACCTATTTTAGTTATTTATGTTTTACCTCTTCATATAAAACTTAATATATAATTATATCCCTTGTAAAGTGAAAAGCCTTCTAATTAGCCCAACGAGTATTTTTGTCACAACATATTTCCTCACAACACTGCTATAAGATGCCAAAAGGGAAATTTTTAATCTAATATTTGTTCATATCAGCATTTGATATTATTTTTATTAATGATATCAATAATTTGTGTAATGGAAGAAAATATTAGGGTGTACATTAGTTGTAACCTTATTGATGGTACATTGATCATTTCAGAGTCAAAAAATTCATACCTCAAAAGTATCAATTAATTGAGGATATATTCCATTGTTGTTTATTACGTTTATACTAGCAAATACTAGGTATTTATTTAATTAATTGTTCATAAAAAAAAAAGTGTGTAACTAGAAAAAATATTATTATTAGCATTTTCTTTGTAAAAATCTAATGTGTACAGGAAATGATAATTTGACCATTGAAAGACTTCTATATACATAAAATAACATCTAATATTAATCATTGGCATACAATACCATATCCAACGTCTCCAGCTTCCTATCTTCTCAGGTTTATCAAATTTCAAAAATTTATGCAAAACGTTGTAGTTGTCCATTAGGATTAGAGTTTTAATAATTCTAACCTTGTTATGTTTTATATAGACAGTCATCTTAACGACCCCACTGTCTCATGTTTTTCCATTCAGTTGCATAATACTACTGTGAAATTCCTAATTTTTGTCCTTTAATTTTCTCTTTCTTCTCCGGCCAACAATGGTGTCTCTGGGCTACAAATTTCTACCCACTGACTACAAATTACACCAATATTTTTCAGCATTGAAGCTTGAAGCTGGGTGGTTACCCCATAATTGTCAAAATCTTTTTCTTGATGTCGCTCTACACAAGCACAATCCAGTAAGAAATGATGTATTTTCTTTTACATTAGTTGATACCCACATGGTTTCTTTTCAAAATTTGTTGATTTAAATCACATTTGATCAACTGTTAATTATGTTTAGGGTTTTATATTTTAAAGATTATCCAATTCTATTTGAACCTTAGAAATTAAATACATATGAATGCATGTGTGGTAAATAATAATTGTATTTTCTTCTTAATTTCATGAAACACACGAATAAGTTATTAACATATATAGGTATGTGGGATGAAAAGTTGAGAGGATCACATCAAGAACCGGGGTACTTTCTCATATCAAGAGAACATAGGTACAGAAGGTCGTCGGCCTGATCGACGGCCATTGAAAGACCACCGGAGAGGACAAGGAGGCAATCAATGATAACGGCGTGATCGTTGGGCACAAGAAGGCGTTGGATTTCTACAGGGGATAGCACTCAGAAGGAAAGAAAATGGATTGGAAGATGCACGAAGAAGTAAAGATCACTTGCTGGTAGTTGGAAGAATACTTGGAGAGAAAATTGATCAATAATTGGAAAGTATTTTGACGATGTTAGAAAGGCAGTGGAAAGATTAGGATGGTTGTTGAATTAGATAAAGTTTGTTGTAGTGGAAAACTTTGGAGATAATAATTGCATTGTTTCCTTGATTGTTTAACTACAAATGAGTAAGGGTACAAAAGTATTTATACTACTCACTCCATGTAATGGATGGTAGTGATTAATTTAATTTTAGGATATTATAATTCATCTTCTAGAACGCTCCATCAAAATATCTAAATATTTTAATAAACTTTGGAAATTTTACAAATATCTATTATTAAATATTTCTAATTTGAAAATATTTATCAAAATATCATCTTTTTAAAGATATTTGTTAGAAATATTTTGTTCATTATGCTATATTTTTCTTACAAGATGTAGACTTTCTAAAAAAGTGTACTTAATTCTAATATAATGAAATGGATTACAAGCCTCAAATGCCCATTTCGGACGATGAAAATTATCAGTGGGTGAGGTATGGTTTTGGTAGCAAACCCTCCTAAACCTCATTGACATGATCTACATTGTTTGAGGTGTGCTTCCATGCACAGCTTTGTGCTTTCTGAAATAGGCTGTTACCTGTACAATTACGTTATTATCGACCAGTCTCTTAATTATTTTTTTAATTTTTGACACTGGCAGTTTCAGTTTTTGTCATTTTAAAAAAGATAACTGTGTTAATTAGATTGTGATTCAAATTGTCGGATACATCTTACCAAATTTTTCAAGAATAAATTACAAATAGAGTTATATTTTGGATCCCAAATAATATCTAATTGTGAAACGCAGAAAGCCAAAAGAAGAGAGAAGAGGTAAAACTTATATGTGATTAGAACAAAGTAAGCTATTCTAGTAATATAAATAATTGGGAAAGTTGCAACTGAGAAATATCCAAGTGCGTGCTTCAGAAATAACTTTTTTTTGGGGGGGGCAGAATGTTTAATTCTGAAAAAAATAATAGAGCAGCTCGGTTTGCTGTATTGAAGGCGTGTAAGTTTTCATCAACATATATGTTTTTTTATATTTTAATCATTGTTTATTTAAATAACAATTACATTTTTCAATGATGTATGGACTTGGGCCGTAGTAGACCTGTTCATATAGATATTTTTGGGCCAGTTTTTGATGAAACTGAGCCCAAGAGTAATCACTGCCTACAACATCCATATGTATGTTACAAAAGAAACTTCAAATACATCAAATGATGGGCAAAATTCTTCCTATATTTGAATTTAGGGGACAAAATACTAATCAATGTCTCGTCTATTTCGTTTCAAGTAGAATTATGTTAGTGGAACTGTACATATTGTAATTATGTAATGTTTACTAAACAATTTTGTCAAATATCTACACTGATTTAGTAAATTTCTCACTAATGAAGTTGTAGGTATTATGCAGCTTTCCCTGTTTGTCTACTCTTGTGTCTATATAAATGGATGGGGGGACCCCATCATGCCTTGAAGAAGAGAGACCATGCATGATACTAGGGGCATGATGCATGTCCAATAAGGGGGATAGGGTACCCCAATCACTATCACTAGAGATTCCATAAAGGGAGAAAAAAGAAGAAGAAGCATAATAATTCCCCTTTACATTGTTTTAAATATTTTTTTCTTTCCTTTTCTTTTTTTTCCCCTTCAAGCCTCTTTTGGCCATTATTTCTAGGGCCATCATAGATGAGATTCACCTAACGTGACTACCCCACACCATCATCTATGCACATGACTTTTGGTGGCATGGTTTAGTGGAGTCCCAGTCCTTTAATATAAAATATTTTAATTGATGGATGGGTTGAATGCCACGTAAGTTATTGTTTTAGGTACAAAGGCAAACTTGAATTCAACAAAATTGATGCATTTTACTATTTCGTAATTTGTGAGCTTATAAGCTCAAGTTTCAAAACTTTTCATACATATATATAACAAATATTTCAAGAACTGAAACTAGAAAATTCAGGAGTGGGGGTGGGGGGAGGGGGGGGTTCAATTTAAACTAATTTAAACATAATATTGTGATTAAGTAACCCCCCAAGAGGAAACAAGTTAAAGAGTGATGAAATGATTATGGCAATCAAAAGTGATGCCCATCATCATCATGATGTTCATGTGTTTGCCACCCTCACTAATTTCTTGCCAAGTCCATAAATTACGCCTTAATCACTGTTTAGTGCCCACTTATTCTTAACTAGACTCATTATTATGCCAGAATATATTTATAAAGCAATCTAAAAAGAAAAAAGAAAAACAAAAGAAAATACTTGAACAAGAAAAGTCATTTAATTTAAAAACTAAAAGTACTGTCCTTGTTTATCTTTAAAAAATTAAAAATAAATAGAAACTATGAGATGATGATGATCATTTAAGTACATTGAAATTTGTAAATTGATGCTATGATCAGTGGGAAGTGTCTAATTATGTGATCAAATTCTTTTCATTTGTAGTTTGTCACTTTTGTTAAATTTATTTGTGATTGTGGGCATTCATTAGTAGCTGCCCACAAGGTTTAAATTATTACTGTTTATCAGTTTGAATTTTTTTATTGTTAATTTAAGATTAAAAACGTTAAAAATGAAATATGAAGCTAACTAGTAGCTGCTATATTATCACTAGCTTGGCATAGTTTCATATTTTATACCCTACAATAATTGGACAAATGTTGGCCATACTTTCTGTAGGAATGCCATCTCAATGGTCCCATAATTGAATATCAAATGTAAACAAATAATTTCTCCTGTCATTTTGGCTTTCGTATTTGTCAAGTGGTCTCAAAAAGCAAGAAAATTGAAAACCAAAGTGACATGGGTTGTTCAATAATGCACAATCCAAAACTTGAAATAACTAGTTAACATATATATTAATTAGTAAAAGTGTCACATTCTATACGGTACAAATTTATTTCTAAATAATCAAATTATTATATTTTAAATAATAAAAAATTATTAAAATTAAATGTATAATAATATTTAAAATAAAAAAAAAACAACAAATTAAGAGAATTTAAAATAAAGAAAGTATGAGTGAAAACTAAATAAAAACAACAAATTAAAAGAAAAGAAGAAAAAATTAAGACCTTACTAATAAAAATAAAAAGAATGTGAAAACAGTGAAAACTAGAGAGAGAAAAATAAATAAGAAAACAATATGTTATAGAAAAAAGAAAAGGATATAAATTAATAAAAAAGGTAATTATGAATAGTTGTATAATTTTACAACATGCAACTAAAAAGCCTTATTTTCATAATAACATAAGTATAAAGGTACAATATAGAAAATAAACAATGGTATTTTAGTAATTATATTTGAATATGTTTAATCTACAAATAATGTTGTAAATTTACAATGTGCAATCAAATTAACTCTAAACTCTTAAAAATATAGTGCACATATATATATATATATATATCCGTATATATGTATGCTTATGAGAATGTATAAACTTTAGTTTCTTTGTATATATCTTAGGTAAGTGTTGTTTTTTTTTAATTCCATTTCACTTTATGTATTAAAAAACCCAACTAATATAATCCCAAATTCACCACAACAAGCAATTAATGGACAAAATGTGGGTTACAAAGCAAAATTCGAAAAGTTCAAGAACGACAATTTGAAGGAGACATGAAATGCTTTTATTATGGAGGGATTGGACAATCTTGGATGTAGTGCATTTGGCATTCGATGTTCATTTTCAAAATGCATGTTCAGATATTGAATATCTATTTATTTTTTACCACACAAATTTATAAATAAACACATGTACTTTCACTAAATATAATAACTCATGTATTTGTTAACAATCATCCATCTAACTACAATTCAATAGTAAAATTTCAATCAATTTCATTAATACCCAAAGCAAAATAATGAATGCACGCGAGCCTTTAGAATTGATTTTTGACTTTTTTAAAAAAAATTGTAAATAATTCAAAATTTATTTTAAAAATGACTAACACCCGAAAACTCCTTTCGTGTATTTTTGGCTTTTGGCATTCAAATTAAATTGAAAGGCACTGAGAATGACATTCCTGATACAGAACACATCATAAAAATCAGCCCACATGCATATGGAATCCTATGTAAGATATTATATCCCATCTAGGAAATTGTCATACAAATGAAAAGCACATATATATGTTCATACAAATATAGTCTTTAGCATTTTTCATTTTGTCAGAGGATGATTTTGAATTTTAAGTTTTTTTAAATTATAGGTTATAATGTGACTCAAGGAAAATCTCAATACAAGTTACTCCCCCAAAAAAATGTATGCAACCACAAGTAACAGAAAGGGTGCTTAAACATAGTCTGATTAGTGATGAACTAAAGCTCAAATCACAATTTGGGTAATGGTGAATTAAAGATGATTACAATAATTATATGAATGTCACAACATTAATTTCATGTAAGAAGTTCAACGTTATTTGTCTACTCATTGCAGTGGGACTGATGCCTTGTCTCGTTAACTCAAGACTGCTCTTTTCTCGTGAAGCTTTCATTTCACATAATAATATTGTCACTCTTTACATTTTCCCTCTGTACAATTGTTTGGAACCCAATTTTCATATTCAAGATATCCGTTTAAACTTCGCATTGCTAAAACCTTTTAACATATTATTATATTAAAATATTTTTTCTACGCTTATTTCAATACAAATTTTATCAAATATTATGTCTGATAACAACCTTCTCCCAAACATAGATAACCCTCAACAGCCTCAGTAACACACAGACACACTTGCTAACTGAGCAAACAAACCCCTGACTCGTGAAAAGGAGTTACCTAAAACACTGTACTGTATCTCTATCATCATCTGCATTTGCCGTTTTCTTCTTTTCTTCGCCCGGGAATATTTTTAGCTACGGTTATGTCCATCTGATTCCTCAGATTTGATCAACAATTTCTTGAGAGGAGCGTATTTCACTCCTCGTGTTGGGCGGCAGTTGCTTCCTTTTTGAAACCCTTCATTTTCAAGAACTTTGAGAAGGACCTTTTTTGGAGAAAAAGGTGAAACCCTCCTGTGGACTTTCTGGCTCAAGGCTTTTCTTGGTTCAACTCTGCCAAATATCTCAGGGTTTTGGATGTTGTCTGAGCCAAATCCTACAATTGCCTTTCCAGCATAATTATCTGAGAGAGTAAAAACACATCTTCAATTTCATGCATTTCCATGCTGAAGGCAGCCCCAAGATGTCATTTTGGAGTTTGTTAAGCATTTTGCTGTTTGGTTTGCTTTCAAGGTCTCAACTTGTGATTGCTCAGGTGCTCAATGATCAAATGACACTATTAGCAATTGGGAAAGAGCTGAAATTGTCTCAGTGGAATGGGAATAACTCGGACCATTGTAATTGGCCTGGCGTTTCTTGCAGTTGGAACAATTCAACTGTGGAGGGGGTTAATCTGTCCAGTCATGGGCTGCAAGGTAATCTCTCTCTCATTTCTGGGCTCAAAGCACTCAAGTGGATTGATCTTTCACACAACTACTTCCATGGCATCATTCCACCTGCTTTTGGGAATTTGTTTGAGCTTGAGTTTCTTGATTTGTCTTTTAATAACCTTGGTGGGCCAATACCTCCGGAGTTGGGTAGGCTTAGAAACCTCAGAGCATTAAATTTTTCCGATAACATGCTCATGGGAGTGATACCTGATGAGCTTGAGGATCTGGAGAAGCTGCAGGACTTGCAGCTGTCTACTAATAGACTGAATGGTTCCATACCACTGTGGGTGGGTAATTTAACTGATTTGAGGGTTTTTGCATCCTATGAAAATGAATTGAGTGGTGTTATTCCAGAGATGTTGGGTTCAGCCTCTGAGCTGAAAGTGTTGAACCTTCATTCAAACCGGTTGGAGGGTTTGATACCGGAGGCCGTTTTTTCCATGGGGAAGCTGGAAACTTTGATTCTTACTGATAATAGATTGACTGGCAATATTCCAGAATCAATTGGGAAATGCAAAGGGCTTTCAAGTATCAGAATTGGGAATAACAATTTGGTTGGAGGCATTCCCAGAGAAGTTGGTGATATTAGTAGCCTTACTTATTTTGAAGCAGACAATAACAATCTGTCTGGGGAGATTGCCAGAGAGTTTTCCAGATGCTCGAATCTCACTCTTGTTAATTTAGCTTCAAATGGCTTCACCGGTACTGTACCCTTGGAGTTCGGCTTACTTAATAATCTGGAGGAGTTGATTGTTTCTGGGAATAATTTGTTTGGAGACATTCCATCTTCAGTTCTCAGGGCCAAGAATCTAAACAAGCTTGATCTGAGCAATAATAGATTCAATGCTTCCATACCAGAGGATATCTGCAATACGTCGAGACTGCAGTTCCTCCTGTTGAGCCAGAATTCAATAAGTGGGGAGATACCACATGAGATTGGGAAATGTACAAAGTTGTTGGAATTGCAAGTGGGGAGTAACTATCTGACTGGAAGCATACCTCCTGAGATTGGTCACATTAAGAATTTGCAGATTGCTCTGAATTTGAGCTACAATCACTTATATGGACCGCTGCCTGCAGAGCTAGGACAACTTGACAAGCTGGTTTCGTTGGATGTATCTCACAATCAGCTAAGAGGAAGCATTCCAGGTGCACTGAAGGGGATGCTAAGTTTGATTGAGGTTGATTTCTCAGACAATCAATTCAGTGGCCCAATACCTTACTTCACGCCATTTCAAAAAAGCCTGAATTCAAGCTTCCTTGGAAACAAAGGGCTCTGTGGTGAGCCGTTGAGCATTCCATGTGGACGCTTGAATGGTTCTGCTGACAGTGGTTACCGCCACAAGATTTCTTACAGGATCGTACTAGCTGTTATAGGCTCAGGCTTGGTTGTGTTCTCTTCTGTGACACTGGTTGTTTTGCTATTTATGATGAGGGAGAGACAAGAGAAATCGGCCAAAGATGAGGGAACTGTTGATGAGCAAGTTAGCAGCATGCCAGTGATAGTAGCAGGAAGTGTGTTTGTTGAAAACCTCAGGCAAGCTGTAGACTTTGAAGCTGTTGCCAAAGCTACTACCAAAGATTCAAATAAGCTGACAACTGGGACATTTAGTTCTGTCTATAAAGCAGACATGCCGTCTGGGATGATTCTATCGGTTAGAAAACTGAAATCAATGGACAAAACTATAGTTCATCACCGGAACAAGATGATCAGAGAGGTTGAAAAGCTGAGTAAACTCTGCCATGATAATCTGATGAGGCCAATTGGGTTTGTGGAGTTCGAAGATGCTATGCTGTTGTTGCACCAGCACTTCCCAAAAGGGACATTGGCTCAATTTCTTCAAGATTCTAAAAGGCAGCCAGATTACAAACCTGACTGGCCTTCAAGACTTTCCATTGCCATTGGAGTGGCAGAAGGGTTGGCATTCCTCCACCATTTGGCCATCATCCACCTTGACATTTCTTCAGGCAATGTGTTTCTAGATTCCAATTTTAATCCTCTAGTTGGCGAAATTGAGATATCGAGGCTCCTTGATCCATCCAGAGGTACAGCAAGCATCAGTGCTGTCGCTGGTTCATTTGGATATATTCCTCCAGGTGTCTTTATTTTACAAATCCTTCTTTATCATGTTATCCTAGCTCTGTCTAATGCATCTATGTCAATTCTGACTTTTCCAACAGAGTATGCATATACTATGCAAGTTACAGCGCCCGGTAATGTATACAGCTATGGGGTTATTTTTCTTGAGATCCTCACGACTCAACTCCCGGTAGATGAGGCTTTCGGTGAGGGGGTTGATTTGGTGAAGTGGGTTCACACTGCTTCTGCCAGAGGAGAAACCCCAGAGCAGATACTTGATGCAAGGCTGAGCACCATTTCCTTTGCTTGGAGAAGAGAAATGCTTGCTGCTCTCAAGGTGGCGTTGCTCTGCACCGATAGCACGCCAGCCAAACGGCCTAGAATGAAGAATGTGGTGGAAATGCTACGGGAGATTACACAAAACTAGGAGTAGCTGCCTTCAGCAAAATCCATGTTGGAGAGCAGGGCTGCACTAGTTGATCTCGATCCTGTTGAGCATCAAGAGTTTGTTCTGAATGAAAAGTTGTAATTGTTCTAGGTAGAAATGATGGACAGGAAATATTAGATGGAGAATACATACTGTTCTACGGGAATCCAGCACTGATATTCCTGTCTTGTGATGAGCCTCAAATCTGTTAAATGGAAAATGGCTCCGCATATGTGTGAGAAGTGGCATCTCAATGGATAATGCTTCTCTAAGTTTTATGATTTTGAAGACGACTGTGTCAAAATGATCAAAGACTTCTCATCAAACTTCTGTAAATTTCCAATGCTCCTGAGATTTACACGTTTCAAATTTACTTTGGGTTTTCTATTCATGCGCTTTCAAGAGTAATGTGCTCGAAGCAACACTGGAACATCATGCTGCTAGAGTGATTTTGTGTTAGAAATTTCAGAAGTTGCGGTGGATGGTGAAAATGTAAACCAATAACTTATGATCAGCGAGAGAAATTTCTGGCAATGAAAAAGTGGCTAGTGAGGTTGTTGGCAATGCCGGTGGAGATGTAAAAACTTGAGGCTCAAATAGCATAGCTGCGGACTTGGGAATGAAGGAGGCCTCTTAATGAAACCTTCAAAGGGCAAACTCAGCATTACAAGATAACAAAAGAGCGGGTGAGAACGGGTTCTAATTCCTAGAAAATCTAATAGCAGTATTTTGGAGCCCACGAAATCTTTTTGTTTGTTTGTTCCTCTGCCAACATGTAATTGTTATGTATATTATTTTTTTCACACACGTAGCAACTACATAAAGACATCATCACTGAAAATCTTTGGGAGAACATGTCAATGGTTTGGTGCTATGGTTTGATGTTCATTGTCTCAATTATCAGTTCATAAGTTCAACTCTTGTGTAAGGATGGTGTGTATGAGGTGAGTATGTGAGTGAGAATAAAAAAAAAAATATTCCCCTTTCATGAAGAAAAGAAGCTTCGGTCCCACAGATGGATAAATCGAAGGAAATTCTTTTAGAAAGATGATGTGAAATTCAGACACGGACGGAGCCCAAAAAACAGGCTAATCTAATTAATTGTCAATACTTAATTCTAATGGAACATGCCATCGGCAATGATGATTTACTTTACACAGCGAAAGATACGCCCTGAAAATTGATGTGCTTGTTTGGGAAATCCTTTTCTTGGGAGCAATCACTTTTTAACGATCTTGGACCCCTATAGAAATTATACCATATGTAAAAAGGATTTTCCCGACTGATTCCCTTAAACTTTGTTAAGCTGCAGCAAATAACAGAAATGACGAAAAATGGGTCATGGACCTCACACTTTAGCTAGTTCTGTTGACGTAATCCTAGAAAATTTGCCTACTGAATTTATGACGAGAAAAAGGGGCACAAAATGCCGAAATGGCCGTACTCTTGTCATTTGTGACTGTTAAAGATAACAGCCTCACATGCTTTCATAGAAAATATGCCAACGAATCAGTTGCACCAAATGAGCGTCGACGAGACAAGCTTCTTCCAACGATTTGATATTTTTGATACAAAAAAGGGCCGTCCGATTGCAGCAACGAATTTCAATGTGCAAAAGATTTTTACTCCTATTCTTACAGATAATTAATTTCTCTGTTCTACAGACTATTTAACAAATGCATTGCATTTGCTTTAAGAGAGAGAGAGAGAGAGATGCAAAAACTCTTAACCCACAACAGGTTGTGAAAGGGACGATGATCATTGAACATAAAGCTTTCAGTTGAAAGAATGTAAAGAAAGCTTATTACTAGCTGCTCCACAGCATAACAGGAAGTCAGAGTTGCGAGCAGTGGTGAAACAAAACAGGAAAAGTTAAACAAAAGATTAACTCCTGACCATGTTTATCAACGCTTTACCAGAAACAAAATCAAGAGTCGTATACCAAGGGAAAACAAGCAACGATCCAACACTTGAAGGAGCATTTTTATTCATCAAGACTAGACTTAACGATGAAATTTTGACGGCTAATCGGATTCATGACCACTGGTGGACCGGCTGTGCGAGGCCATGCCTGGAACTTCTTGTCAGTCTCTGTCCACCATTCCTTACCCGAAACGGTTGTAGGAGTGGTACCTACAGTGAAAGCGCAAATATTGTTACAAACCCATAAGATCCATCGAATGGGTTGAAATAAAATTGGCTGGTAACACACCCCCAAAGATTTTCTGGTCAGCAATCAACTTGTCACAAATATATCCAACAACGAGGGACCCAAATACAGAAGGGACGATGTATTTGGCTGCCATTTTCAGTAAAAAGCTGCATAATTCATATCAAGAACAGGGTGATCATCAGTCGAATCATAAGCCCAATATAAAATTATTACACACCACCAGCCAAGTTTAAAGGAGTGGCTAGTGCATCGAATAAGCTAAAATCAAAATGATAGTGAAGGCAGACAGAAGAAGAATGCGCAAGTTGACTTAAATACAAGTTTTCAATATGAAGAAAACAAGTAATCATTACCTCAAGAACAGACGGATGAATCGATAAAAACATTAATTTAACATGGTATTTCTAATATTGTACCGAGCACAATGAAATTAATGGCTACCAGCTACCTTAAACAAATTAAAAATGCGAATTATGCAACTTTATCACATATACCAACGCACATGAAAAACAAATCCAGATTCCGTACCTAATAATCAGATCCCAACATTAACAGCTAAAAAAAGACACAAAACGCGAACGCTTAACGCGTAATGGCGATAAACACCAACGGTATTTAAAAACCCTAAATCTAGACAGAATACTGCCTTGGCCAATCGAGATTCAGATAATATAGTATAAAATGTTATTAAAGGCATAAGCTTAAAAGCTGTACGAATCCCAAGATTTCAGTCACAAAAATTTGAGATGGAAACCCTAAGAACCGGATTCAGATAAACAAACCAAGGATAAAATATCATCATACGCATTTTACAAATACAGAAAAATATAGACATAACACATACACCTACCCAGAGATAGCAATTACCTCAAATGATTTCCTGGGAGACAACCGATCAGGGGCGAATGCGAAAATGAAAGATCGGAGCCGCAGACTCTTGAGCCTATATATGCAGTCGTGTGGCAGCGGAAAACGTTGGACGACGTCGTTTAATTCCGCCATATTGTCCGACGTCGTTTGTGGCCACGCCTCTTCATTTTTATGACTTTAAGGTTCATTTTAATATATATATTTAGAGTATGCCGAAGTGATAATATAGATAGATTATTTTATTGAAATTTAATTAAATATTTATTTTAATTAATTAAATTCATTGATTAAATAAGAACTTCTATTAAATTATAAAATTATATGATAAATAATTCCATATAAAAGTCATGATTAAATAATCAAAAAATTAAAAATTATATATACATTTAAATTATTATTTTAAATTTAGTATTATTAATTGAATAATATCTATAGTAAAATTATAATAGATAATCAAATATAATTATTTTAAATAGTCAAACTTAATAAATATGATTGTTAAAAATTAATTGATTCATACAAACATTCTTATTATTCAAAACATTCTTATTATTCAAAACAACGTTTTGAATTATAATCTTATTTAAAAAGTAACATGATCTTTGGGTTTTAAAATATCGTTTGTTCATTTTTTCTTTTTCTATAATTTGGCTTGAACCATCAAAACTTAGTGGAAATACGAGAAATTATAAAGCATTAGCATGCTGCATATTTGCAATTCTCTGCCTTTAGATTATAAGTATGCGAGTTAATTTATTCATTTATTTTTTCAACAAATATTGAAAATCCAAAAACAATATCTTGATCACATGATCCCGTAAAACAATTCAGCAACCATGGATTAAATAACATGGGATTAAGTTCTGTTGCAGCAAACACTCGTCAACATTGGGTTTTTATCATTACATACAGTTCTCAAAATAATCAAAACAAAGGGGAATATAAACAAACATTCCCTGTCATAATTACTGTTAAACAATGGCCAAGGATTTAACTTTAATCTGATATTTGTACACATTCACAGAGACGAGATCTAAATTATTGCTGCAAAATGCTCATATCTTGCCATAAAATTCACACTTCCTGGAGGAAAAGCTTGGGTATCCCCCATGGTGCCTTGCCTATTTGACATTCACACAACAATAGAAAAATTCTGAAGAAACAAAAGAATGAATGAATTTCATTTGAAGAGTAACAAAAGGGCCCTGAAGGTGTCTTGTCTTCTTGCCCAAGGCCAATGCAGCTTCATGCTGCCGTGGATGCATTTGAGCGTGTGTTCTCTCTCCGACACTGAAGTGATGCATTGTGTGTTCTGGACAGAAAGAACCTGAATTTCTCATCAGCAACCTGCAGCTTTTAAGAAGTTGTCGTATGGACTTGATGCTGGCAACGTAAAGGAGTTGGGATGGTGTTGGACTTGAACAGAACATAAAGCTGTAGCCCCACTCACTGGTGTCATTAGAAGCTCGGGATTATCCTGATCCAGGAATGGATTTCCAGGCTGCCATTTTTGCCAGAATGAAGAAGTTATAGGACAACCCGAGAAGATAAAAGGATATGTGTTGATATGGATTACAGAAATTAACGTGCTTCAAGAGAAGTACCTTGTATAAACCAATATCACGCAACACAATCTGCTTGTCGTTTTCAACAGGGTTTTGTGGAGTTAAGGTCAACAGATTTCCTTGCATATGCTGGGCGTTTATCACATATGACATTCTCTGTTGCTTTCCCATCAAAAGTGCTTCACAACGATCCGCTGTTTCCTTGTAAGACACATTAGGTGCATTGCTCACTGACAGTCTGCTTACATGATGCGCTGTCTCCAGAACCTGTGAGCAGATATACAACCACGAGTGCATGAGAGAGGGATGCATCATTGCACCATGAAATGCCACGTTCAAGTGAATCATGATAAGAATAACTTACAGATTGTAGAAGTTGATCAACGCTCAACAGATTAGGATTTTCAATGGTCAGTTGTGAACTATGCATGCTACTTTCAATTGGATCTTGAAGCGAGTCATCATCCATTACGACTATTGAGGCCTTCACAATGGTTCAACAAAAGATAAGATCTCAACTGATGAAAATTTTGAAAATTCCACCAACAAAATAATTTACCTTGTTTAAAGATTTATGGTTGTAAGAATCCATTGTGCGCCCTTCACTTGAGTCATCATTGAACAACGGGCCTTTGATAGAACACAAGTCATCAGGCACAAATTCCATCAACAACTGCTCCTTTGTGGGGGATATTTCAGACTGCACCAAATAGCATCAAGATAGAGTAACAAATAGAAATGATATAAACTACGAACACCAGCATAAATGTAAATTATGACATTTAAAACTCACATCTGATAAGCCATCCAAATTATTTAAAATAACAGATACAAGGAAATCTGTAGTCTGGTCCTCTTTGATCTTTACTTCTGAAAGACATCTCTGAGCTGACATGTCATCTTCTTCGGACCCATAAATGATTTCATGATGTCCTGATCCTTTTTCACTTATTTGTAACTTTGAATCATCAAGCAAACATAAAAATGGATCAACCTGCACAAACAAGAAAAATAGTGAGGCATCTCTGGCCTCGGCAAGACAGCCAACATCTGCAGCCACCTTTGCAGAGATTAATTCTTAGATATTGACTTTAAAAGAGTTGCATGTTTTTTCAATTTGATGATTAGTCTGTCATCTTTAAGCATCAGAAGAACAATGGCTGCTTCATATAGGAAAGGGCATGATCGAATTTGTTAGGGAAAAAGGAAAAAAAATAAATAATAGAAAATGAGAACTTACCACTTCTTTGGAGAGTGTAGCTCTCACATGTGTGACAAGAGGAAGAATGCCATAAGTCTTTGCTGAAAAGATAATCATAGCAGTTGACATTACAAAAAGCGATCTGCAGCGTGATGGAGGCAGCATTCCTGAAAATGATGTAACAAATGTTACCTGAAAGGTTCTTGCTACCAGCCTTGTAACTTTTCATCAAACAAAGAGTAAGAAATCTAACGCAGAATCAGCCTGGAATGAATTCTTTCTTTACTTGTTTAATATGTCAAGAGTATCCTTGACAATGTTCGCTATACAAGGAATTTGAAAGTTAAAGAACCAGTGATACTTGCACTATCATTTATATATGCCAATTATTAGGGCATTTTCCCAACCTTAATCTCAATATTTTGTATCATTTCGACTGAACTGCTAAGTATGACAAAACAGATTGCATCATTTACTACTATAATATAGATATGAAAAATCAAGGTTTCAAAGCAAAAACTTAGAAGGTTACCTCTGGCAGCAAGAGAGACATTCCTTAATGAAAATGCAAGCTGGAAACTTCGAATAAGAGCATCAATGTAGGAGCTCTGCAGCAAGAGAATAACAAGATTCAAGTGTTCAAACTCATTAAATCATTATAATTGGATCGCCGCATCAAAACACTGACGGAGTAAAGAAGTTATTGATCTCATAGCCAAGCTCCAGTCAAACTATTCATAGAAGGTTTAGAATGATATTTACAGATATTCCCTTTTACAGAAAGTCCTTGTTCTATTTTCCTTTTCAAGTTTTTAGCTTTTTCAGTATGACATGAGGACATGAGACAATAATTTCTCGTTCGCAGCCATCATGTACAATTACCAACATAGAGTTCTTTCAACTGTGTAGCAGCCATTTCTGTTACCGAGATATTACTGGAAAACAAGATAATCCTGGGACAAATTTTAGAAGTTCTTTTAGGCAATCAAGATTGTCTTGTGTTTATGTTGAAGAACTAAGAGAAGACGAAAGAATCTATTACGAGATAGCCCAACTTGTTGGTAAGATTTGGGCTGTTCACATGTTGCAACCCATAACTAGTTGTGCGCCCCAATACTGAAGTTATCTAATGGCCAAATAACTCTACAGTACCTAAAAACCTTTTTTTCATACATAAACCTTAAAGAACAGTTGATTGCAAAGAAAATACAACCAGTGAGCGCTGTTATTTTTCCAAATTTTAGTGTCAAAATTATGATAGATGCATCATAAATATCATTTCAAATGTGTCTTATACAAAGTTATGCATCCTTTTCGATATCTAGGACCTTGCACATGGTGCTGTTAGGCCCGCAGTGTTTCCAATTTATTTGTGCTTAGTGTATTGTAATTTCCAGGGTTCACCCAAGGTTGGGGTGCAGTTCTATTCCAGGAGTACTGAAGTCTAACTCTAACAAGAGAAGTAAAAAGTGCAATGTCTCTTCTGAAGAGAATGAACATATGAAAATGTATATGCCATCCTGCCTTAATTGGGATCAATGTGTTCAGGCTCTAGAGCTATATCAATTGGAAATACAAACACATAAGAGTCCCACTTCAACTCAAATAAATAAACAACATAGAACCTAGCTCCCCCAAACCCTCAAAGTTATTCCTGTAAGCGAAAAAATAAACAGAAATGGAGGAACCAATGGCACATCAAAATTGATAAACATGCAGATAACAATATCAGGACTATTTACATATTATACCTTGGGTAAATTTAATCCATATAATGTGCAGGAAATTGCGAAAGCTGAAATTACCTTGGCTTGCGAAAACAGCAAAACCAAGCTGTAAGTGTGAGCTATAGCTTCATAATTTTCAGGCATGTTTGCAGGAGAAATTGATTGTGCCCAAATAGATGAAAGCAGGAGGGATATTTGGCGGCTACTCAGTCTAAGCGGAATGACTGCAACCTGAGATTCAAAGAAAATATCATCATATTCCTTATTCAATATGATAAAGTGACAACCGAAGGCGCATACAAAATTTATCCCAACTCTTGCAATTCATGAAAATCTGTTTTTGAATATGCAAAAGATATAAAAAATAAATTGTATAATATAAAAATGTATAGGTACAGAAAGAAAAAAAAAGAGATCTAAAGTAAAAGGTTCACTTCAACTACCATATCACTAAAACTAAATCAAGAAAAGACCAGGTGAGGCAGAGAAAGTCAATTAATAGATCAAATCAGGCGCATTTAGCAGAAATCTAAAATGTATGAAGTTGAGAGATAGTGAAAAGCACCAAAGAGTCCTACCACTTCTTTACTTTTATTCAAAGAATCAGCATCAGGTGGTGCTGGTGAACTTCTGAAGCTATATACTCGACTGTAAGTTGATTTAATCCTGTTCAATACTCCACTTGTATTGTTTCTCTGTTCAACATTGCCTGCAACCGCTTCTTTGTCAAATTCACAGAGATTTTCCTTAGAATTATTCCTTTGGTTTCTCAGCTTCTCAAACAGAGCAGCTGATGAAGAAAACACAGAGACAGTTGTTGAGAGTGGTCTTGGAAAGCTTATGTTCTTCTTTGCATCAGATACAGTTGAATCTACACGTGGAGAAATGGAAGACGGCATAAGTACAACTGAGAATATCTGATGAGCTCCAACTCGTGTCTCATGATCTGGATGGAGCATGGCTAGAAGTAACTGATGAAACAAAGCCTCTGGGAAAGCCTAACATCAGAAACAGTAGCATCCATCACCATATAGCTTATTCTGAGATAGATAGATAGATAGATAGATAGATATAGATATATATATATATATATATAGAGAGAGAGAGAGAGAGAGAGAGAGAGAGAAAGAGAGAGAGAGGCAGTTCACTCTATAAACGGCCATACCTTATTTTGATATGATAATTTTGGTGAAGAAGCCACAATTTGAGCAGTGTGATAGACAGCAGAAATGGTAGTTCTAGCTACAACAGCAATGCTTGGGATGTTCTCTAACATAGTAGCCATTACATCAAGGATTAGGCCTGCATCTCCAACCTATTATATATGAAAGAGAAGCATCATGACTCTAGAAATTAGTAGCTAACGCTAATACGAAATTCCATAAAATCTTCTGAACAAAAGGAAAAAGATAGTAATGGCTAGAAACTGAAAAGTTTGAGAGCTAAAATGCTTGCAGCTGGATGTCCAGTAGAAAAGAGATTGGACCACCTTTGATGACAGTTCTCTGAGACATTCATCCACTGCTTCATGGAACTTTGTGTTCCATTTAATTGATTCTTCTCCAAGATTTGCCCCATCTAGTGAATGGTGTATGCTTTTACGCAAATGCCTCATGACATCACTTACAGCACTGACTATAGCTACTGATGACTGGGTCTTTGTGAGTCGGGCAAGGGCAGTGACAATCTGAACAATGTCGAGTTGCATGTCAGGTTGCTTAATGACACTTTTATGTTCAAGATGTTTGACTAATATTGACAGCAAAAAGTGTGTATTCTGCCCTGCACGGTCAAGAGTTAAAAGTAGCATCATCAGTCTACTTGTAATAATTCCTTTAGCAGACCATGGTTTGGACACCAATTGAAATAAACGAAGAATGGAAACTGACCAGAATCATCCATCAAAAGCTGCATGTCTTTGAGAACAGGAAGAGCAATCCCATATTGGGCAGACCACAGATTTCCATCATCAAGGTACCGGAGTAAAGATTCCAAAACACGGCGCAAGGTTGTGGCCTCTTTCCCAAGCTTGGCCATGTTACGCAGGCAAACCCTAGACCAAAAGTATGGGCTCTTGGTGTCCTCTCTGAAAGTAAATTAAGATCCACTTTAGCACGCAATCAGATGCTAAAGAAAAAGAAAAAGAAAATTAAGCCAAGAAATTACGCTGCCACATTGAGTTGCCCTTTATCATTTAGGATCATCCTCCAAGAAGGAAGCCTTATTGCAACATCTTGCGAAGGAGGGACCTGGCCTTCAGTTTTATTAACTTCCCACAGCCAACGATTTTGGTCGTGATCAAGGGGCTCCTTCTTGGGAATTCCATAATTTTCCAAGACAACTGAAACAATCTGAGGAATTTGAAGAATAAGATTGAAGTTAAATGAGATATACAGTACAGCAAGGTCAGCACACAACAGGGTTAAACCTATCATTAGAAAATCAATGACAAAATACGCTCAAGGAATATATCCATATCAAGTTGGCTGCAAAGTGGGACAATAATTTAAATGATCAAAGGAGTTTATTGGACAAGTACCGGACAACCACCTAGAGTTTTATCCAGAAAAATGCAACGCCATGAAAAATACAGGAATGAAAAATATTACACAATATGTGTTCATGTGTGCGTAGGAAATCAGCATACAATCTTCACATCGGTTATTTTTAATTGCATAAACTAGTTTGCACTTTAAGCCTTAAATGATGAATTAGTTGGAATTTTGACTATATTGCATTATATCACTAGAAACATTAAACTGCAGTTTGTCAATAAGAGATTTTTCAGAATAATACTCATCTTTCTTCAGGTTTTCATGCAAAGAGGAAGTAATTATTGTATTTCGAAATAGATTAAAGTTTATTCTTGTTCTCTTGAAATAATATCCATTTTTTCCATATACGCAAGGAATTTCGTGGAAAAACCAAACTAACCTGTATTAGAACGATAAAAGTGCCATTAGAGCATCTAAAACTATCTACTTCACCATTTGATTCAATCTCATGCAATATATAAAGAGGAATTCTCCATAGAAGCCAGAAAATAGAATGAAGTTTAAAGTTTCACAACTACATTAGGAAATAGACCACATAATCAGGACACTAGGTGGCAACACGCACCTTCTCATATAAGATAGCCAGAATAAAACCATGGGGAAAACAGCAATAAATTTTACATTGCTTGGAAAGATATGCTTACATTATCAAATTCAGCATAAATATGGGAGTTTTCACCCATAAACCAAACCTGTACAAAAGAACAACATATAAATGAATAAACCAGATGATCTACTAAATGTCCGCAAGAAAATATAAGAGTGATAACAAAGTCCAACAATAAAACCTTGCAGGGATGGAATATAGGAAATGAACATGACATGATACCAATTTACAACCTATCATGCCAGCACATGAGCAAAACTCTTGACAGAGAAACATCAGGATTTTTTCACAATAATGAATGAAAACCAATCAGAGGATACAATCACGCTAGAACACAAACTCATAAGCGAACATTGGAAACAAGATCAGATAAACGAACAGGATTTTGGAGGAAAGGAAATCTATCTCAATATGTAGACAATTCAAAATGTTGGAGGACACACAAAAAGGAGAAAGACAGAAAGACGAAGAGAAGATTTGAGTCTGAGTTAATTGTTGGATGGTTTGGAAATTGTTAACTAGAACAAACTTTCACTGAACAGTTCACAAATGCTAATAAAGTAGTGTAAATTAGATTGAAAGTAAATCCCCATTTGGACTAAGGAATTTAAAGGATTTAAAATCCAAACTCAAAAGAATAAGAAATTAATGATATATTTGACCATTTTTGCATCATTATGGTTTAGAAATCCATGGAATTTATTTCTAGTGACCACAATGGTGGATTCCAATTTCTTTTAAAATTGAAGTGATCTCAATTGCTCTACACTGCTAAGTCATTCACATACTAATCCATGCCAAGATTTTAGTTCAATAGCAGGAACTTTTGCTTTTCAATGGCTAAATTCAAAGTAAAAACATCCAGCAGATTCAGATTCTTCATCAAATCTGAAGAAAAATAAAAAAGAAGTGGTTGAAAGTTGGCATGATACCATAGCAGATAGAGCTTGCAGCCCGGATGCCCTCAAACGTTCTACCCTGTCATCTTTTCCCATTTCTTCAGCCAGTTGGCAAAGTTTTGGAATAAATCCTTCTAGGTTGAACATGTAAGTTGCATCATTCTGGAGAGCACTGAGTTGAATCAGTTGAATGTTTTGGCAAAGCAACAAATATGACAAGAATTTAAACTAGAAGATTATGGAGCTCATTATGACATGCAAAAATAAAGAATTGTACAGCCCAACACTAACCTGATTATTTACAAAGTCAAAGAGCGATTGGCATCCAATAATTATCATCTCATCCTGGTTTGTTTGATCCAGTAAGGTCTGTAAAATAGTCATCACACTATTTGCAAATAAAGGCCTGAAATGAAAATGACGCACGTAAATTTTGTTGATAACTATTTCCTAATATAACACTATTCGTTGTTTCCAAACTCACAAATTTCCACAGGAAGAACTCAGTTATCAAATTCAACATTACAGATATTTTCCTCAATTCAAATTCAACCAAAGTTAAGAGTTTTGATTATATTAAAATTGGTTCTCCTGACCTTCTTAATAAGCTCAAAGTCATGACTGAAGTACTAAACAATTCATAATCTGAAGTAGCAGAACCAACCTCTAAAATGAAGGGAGAGTATGAAGTCATGTTCTACTTCAAACACTGCCCCACAACCCTCTCCTACTCCCCCCCCCCCCCCCCTCCATCCCAACACACACACACACACCCCTGAAAAAATGAAACTGACCATCCAACAAGACTGTGGAAAATAGTTCATTATATAATTCCCAAACTCCATATAGTCTAAATATTATACGACACACATATTAAGGTAGGTATTTCACTTGAAAATTGAATATGTGTATGTGTGTGTATGCATGTATCAAAGTGTTAAACTAATTGACTTATGGGAATCAGAACACATAAATTATCTAATGTGTGAATCACCTTTTGCATACCACCTAAAAAATTAAACTAAAAATAGAAGTAGCAGCAGTAGACATACATTTGCTCCTTGCAAGATGATAACAGCTTCCTGTAAATACACAAAACAATTTTCACAGATTGAAAACGTTCATTCCTTAGTTCCTTATAGCATCTTTGCTCAAGCAAGGTTGCAATCTGTAATTTCAAAGCAAACCAAAGTATAGATAAGCATGTTCTACACAAGAACAGAAGTGAGTTCTACATCCAAGAACAAGTTGTTGGAATTTAAAACCAAACAATCAAATGAAAAAGAATAGCAACAATGCTATAAAGCGATGGAAGAATAATATAATAAATCTGTCGATAATTAGTCACGGAATATCTAGCATAATTTTGATTTTGAGGAACATTAAGAGCCAAATCCATAAAAGTAAATATGACAGGGAAAAGGAAAAAGACCAAATCTACATGTTATTGCAAACAAAGTCTTGCAAAATTATCGTGAATAGTGTTTCCTTTTCTCAGAGCCACAAAAAATGATTCAGCTCATAAATTGAGTTTAGAATAAACATGGCTAAATAGCAAGAAGCAATTCACTTCTGTTACTTCAAAGTCTTTAAGATTGGTAACAAACAAGCTATCGTCCTAGTTCCAGTCCAGGAATTGAAGACATTGAAGTATTGCCATACAATTTCTTAAAATAACTTAAAAATTTGAAACAGCTCCAAGATGTCCAAAAAGTTATTTATTCCTCCAAATTTATCAACTTCCATATATTTGAACAAGAAAAACATAAGAAGGATGTGCAAGGAAATAACCATTCTCAAAAATGATGAAAAAAATAACCTTAATTCTTAGCATTACGTTATAATTAAAGAGAAGTCCCAATTTATAGTATGGGACAAGTATGATCATATCAAAAATATAAAATAACACAACATAAAACTAATCTTATAAAATAGAAAATAAAATATATTCATCTTACTAATTCGGAAACTAAATATGTAGAATATCAAACTAAATGATAGCAGATATTCTAATAACAACTTGAACATGGAATTTTGTTAGCATGTCTAACTTGGAAGACTAAATAGAAACAAACAACCAGTAGCAGACAGACATCACATCACACGTCACAGCCAGAAATGTAGATAGCTAGACAGCCAGAAATAGTCAAACAAGTAGAAGTAATCAGCAGACTGTAGAGCAAGGCCATTGAGGCAGGTGCAACCAAAAAGCCAATGAGGTAGGCAAAACAAAAAAGGCAACTACAAAGAAGGCACACCGGGAAAGAGAGTCACTGCATGAGCATCACTAAGAACCAGTCTGGTTAACAACACCAAAAGCTAACATGGTTGGCAATAACAGAAATCATGACTATAAGGCAGGCAATAAACACGTATTTGGGATAGAGGCCATGCTTAATAGCAGTAGACAGTAGCAAAGGTTGCACTTAACAGCAACAGACATACAAGAAATCACAATACATCGTGATAGAAAGCAGTCAAATTGAGAGGATAAAACACTTTTTTCTTAACTTTCAAATTGAGTGGGTGCCACGATGCACCACCACGTGTGGTGGTACGGCAAAGGACCTGATGTAGTTTAACCAAGCTAAGATTTATTTAGGAAAGGATCTGATATCATGTTAGAATGATTAGAAGAATTGTTGCGTACATTATAACTGAAGAGAGATCCCAATACCAAAAATACAAAGTAACATAATATAAAACTAATCCTATAACATAGGAAATAAGGATATTCATCCTATTAATTAGGAAACAAAATACGTAGAATACCAAACTAAATATTCCAATAATATTCTCTAAAATACTTCTTCATTAAACGGAGTTCACTCTTCCTCAAGCAGTCCAAGAATCAACTCCGGTATGTAATATCACTTTTCACTTAATATCCAATCGAAGTTAGGTCCCCTGGACAGCTATATCTCTGGAAATTGTGCTGCTTCTTTGGCATTACTATGAGGTGCTCATAGGTAGAACCTTTTTCCTCATGCAATTGTGCATTGTGAAGGAAACTACAACAGTGAACAGTATTGATATACAGCTATTCTTCTTTCTAATAGTACAATTATAGCAGCCACATGCAACATTCCTGTGGGAGTATAAAGTTGACAAAATATGGTTGTGACGATCCCATGACAACTAAACAAGATGGTAATTTATTTTTCTTTTCTTTTTTTGGGTGATGTAAATCATTATTTTGACATTATAAAGTGTAAAAGAAACACAATGATAATTGAAAAATGTGTCCATCAGCATAATACATAAGGACTGTCAAATAAATCTACCACATTGCTGAATGGGAGTGTAGAGCAATACTTTTGGAATACGCAAGGGATTTTTTGCAGCATATTCGCAGAGTTTTCCGATTTTCCTGTCATTCGGCTCTTCTTCCTGTAAAGAGAAAGGAAAGAAAAGGTTCTTGAGTCCAGGATGTCTGGAAATTGTGATATACAAATCATCTGCAAGTCACTTCTTGATCACACTATATCAATGATTCCGTGATCATCTAAACAAGCAAAATGCTCATCAAAATCCTAACATTGAAAGTCTTATGATAAAGATCATCAACATGCAAACCAACACAAAGTGAAAACAGATTCCCAAAGCCTCATCCCATTTTTTAGGAAAAGTTAGCGCAGCAGTTCCTGTTTGGTATATGACCACTGAATATTTAACATTAGAATGACCAATATAAATAACCCAAACCCTTAAGAATGATGTACAACAATGTGACATATGGTTATGAAACTAACCTGAGACTTGGGAAAAATATCTGCTATCAACTTCTTGTACCTCTTGACAGGCTGTCTAGACCTTGCCCGCATTGCAGGACAAAAGAAACAAAGGTTGCCACACGCTGGCAAGACTTGCCGTGACACCACCCCCGAAACAGCACTCATATTTAGATAACCTATCCAAAGAATTATACTCTTATTGCAAATCCACCTTCAAAATTCAACGCTCTCTTTCCCTTCTTGGAAAGAAAAAGGAGACTCTTAGAAGCGGTTGGAGGGCAGAGGAAAAGGAAAGCTGGTAAGATCAATCGCCCACTTATCATATGCCAGTACCAGCCTACAGAAACCCAAGTGAACACCTCACATCAAAGTCAAATTATTCATCTAACCATTTCAAGGAACAATCATATAGGAAATAGGGTCGTCCAAATCGTTAATGAAATTAAATTTCCTTTAAAGCTCCGACAATCTCGGTCGCTTACAGATGTCAATACCCAATGAAAATGGGCATCCTCAATTTCTTTCAATGCATCAAAAAAAATTTGATCATAGACATACAGCTAGAACCTTCATTTTGTAGCTTCAAGAATCACAATTGCATCACTGTAACCACTACACGTCCAACAATGTCAAGGTTCAAGAATTACTTTCGGAAAATTTCTTTTTTTTTTTTTAATTCATTCCCTTAATATTAATCTGAAAAGGGCAGCGGAATTTACCTTCAGACCAATGCCTGTAAAGAACAGAGCAGAAGTCTGATCAAAGATTTCCAACAACTGGCCGATTCTTCAGCATTTTCCAAATCTCTCTCCCTCGGTCTCTGACGACGCTAGCGACGTTTTCCTCCACGCGCATATGCCCAATTTGACTAATGATATTTGCAACTTGCACATAATTATTGCCAGTACGCATTAGAATTTTAAAATATATGAAAATTGAGCTTTATTTTACAATTTATAATTTAATGAAAGTCACCCATCTGTACATGACTAATTCTAAAATGTTATGTAATATTATTGTAATTGTAATAAAAAAAATGAAATTATGTTGATAGAAATAAGATGTATCACCGACGCAGGGAAAAAATTAAGTTATTATAATTCAATATAACTTTTTTTTATAACTTTAATAGTCAAAATAGAATTATATTACAAATTTTTTAAAAGAAGGTAAAGGCTATGTTTGGAAGTGGGGTTTTGGTGAAAGGTAATGTTTAGTGTAAGTTGTATTAAGATGAGTAATATGCTTGGTAGCGTGATTTTGAAGTTTTAAATTTTTTATTTATTTAAATATATATATAATATGATAATAATAATTAGATAATGTGATAGTATATAGAGATAATGATTAATTTGTCTAGAGTATAAGTACATATAAATGTGAATATATATGTGTACACATATAAATATTGATTTGATTAAGAATGAGTGAAAAATTATAAATTTGAATTTGAACAAAAATTCTGTTTAATAATATATTTGATAGCATGTGTTTAACGGTATATTGAGGGTAGAAAATGGGTTCCAAACATAGCCCAAAAGTTTTAAGTTGAAAATGAGAAGAAGAAAAAATTAAAAAGAAAGTAACGTTGCGATTTGCATTAATAGAGATATGAGAAAATGAGATACAAAATACATAAAATAAAATAAAGTTACTATGATAGAATATAAAATTATTATTTTTTATAATTTCAAATATAAAAACAAAACTATATAAAAACTGAAATTACATCACGAAATTGTGAAAATAAAAACTAAGAAATAAAACTTAAAACAAATTTATAAGATAAATAAATAAATGTTATTAGCCGGGCTGACATTAATGATTGGGAACGTGCACAAGTTTTCAAATTCACATGGCAGCACCTAACCCCGCCGGATTGATGCGGTAGCATTAATTGCTGAAAACTAGGGGATCAAGATCGAAATAATGGAAATGCTTAGTTGTAAATAATACAACTTCAATCATTGGAAACTACGAAGTAGTTAAGTATGTCCTTTTTCGTTCTGTGAATTAGCCAGGCTAAATGACAAAAATATCCTTGATTTGTGTGTGAGATATGACCAAGATTATCAATTTGTTGGCAAGTGTCTTCTGGCAAGTGAATCTACGGCCTTGAAAATTATCTTTACATGTCAAATATATGTAATACATTGTGATGAAAATTTGAGTATGAAACATAAGCGTGTTTTTGAATTAGTTTGTGTGTTAAAACACTTAAGCCAATATTTTTAACACTGAGCATGAGTTGAACTCGATTGAGCATTTAAAGCCCCTATCAAATGACAATTTTATGAAGAAATATCCTGTTAGATAATTGACACAAGTTTGATAGAATATTTTAAGTGATGGATAAAGTTGGGGAAAAAGTTTCAAGTTTAGTAATTGTTTAATGAGTTCAAATCAAATACGCTTGCTTAACCAGGGTTCATCAAATAACTAATATAATTATGAAACGCAATTAAATTTATTAAACGATCAAATATTTGTTATCTACACTTGAACTCGACTTGAAAGAGTAATCAAATAGTTCCAATACAATTAGAATAGTTGATCAAATTACTCACAATTTTAAGTTAAGCGGTTCAATTTTACTTCATACCTAGTACAACTTAAGACAAAAAATGATTTTATAATACCATTTTAATGAATCCAAATATTAGTAAAAATTTGTTATTTACCCTCTATTAACTACTAGACAAATCAAAAAATGAAAATCAGATTGCATAAGAGATTACTTAAGCGACGCAATTTACATGTAACTGGTGGACAATTATTGATTTGGCATTGAGGTTTTTATCACATGCAAGGTCTAATTGTAGGAAATCTATCTCCTACCAAAATATGTTAAATTAGGGAGTCTAATCATCACTTAGTTTTGCAATATGAATATTCCGTCATCATTGGAAATAACTAAGGCACAAAGTCAGAGAAAATGATGTTCTCCACCTTGATTGTCGGGTGCTAACAGCAAAATATGATTTTTCGGCCACTTTTCCCACCAAATCCAAACTGTACCCCATTTGGGCACACTTCTTATGCCAACCTTTGATTGCTTTCCACAAACCCTCTGGAAAGAACTTTCTCTGTGCCCCACTTTGATTCAATTCTCCCTTCAAAAGCAGTCGCAATAATTGCAACACGAAGAAGGCCCGCTCCAAAGCATGATTACTGCATGCTAAAGAGCTTGGGAGCTGATCTTAATGTGTTCTTACACATGGGAAGGTGGGCAAAATCCTGCTGGCCCACCATGGCAAATAGTGCTTTTCTAAGTGGTACGCATAAAAGGGTAAAACACCAGCCAAGCTTAACTGAGCTTGGGAACAACTAATCAGGACCACAGCCTCAAAGTCAAGGAAAAATATCTCATTTTTCTAGTTGATGGAAAAACTTGTGTCTTTTTGGAACTTTCGCAAAAGAAGAATTTATAATAAGATCTCGAATTAAATGTTCTTATCTCAGAAGTGCAACCTCAAAAAGCACAAAATGTTGATCATATGAAGACTGCAGAGAACCATTATAATCTTCCCATCTATCTGTATCTTCAAAACCTAAGTCTAGCTTGCATCTACATTTCTCTTCCAGATCAAGATAAATTATGAGGGAAATTTGCATCTCAAGTTCACATAACCAAAAAGAAGGAACAAATTTGACTCTCAGAAAACATACACAAAGGAAAATTTGATGTTCAAATGACACTATTATGAAATGCTTTTGGGGGTTTCCCAAGAAACAATGAATTTATATAAAAGAATAGCAGCTTTACAGCATAGTTCCAGAAATTTAAACTCACTTATGATTAAGCTTTTGATACACCTCCATGTTCTTTCTCTACATGGTCTACAAGGGAAACGGGATCACGGAATCCTTTACTACATTTGGGGCAGACATCAAGTGTCACCTTCAGAACCCCATTCTGTTGATGAACTTTCTCCACATGATCCACCAGAGCTCCAACATCACTGAATCTTAACCTGCAATGAGGGCACACTTCCGCTTGCCCACTCGCACTTCCGCTTACACTATGGCTGCTACTGCTATTGCTGCTCTGCAATTCTCCATTTGTACCTGATGCTTGACTAAATTCATTGCTCAATCTCGCCACTCCGGCTTCAGCTGTAGCACGAATAGATGAAGCTAGCTTGGAGAAAGTCGTAGCCCAGTTGGATGAAGATGTGACTGCAGCTTGCTTCGTCTCCTCTTTTCCACTTTTATTAAAAAATCCCAAGAATGGAAATGCCGGTTCGGGCTTGTTAGGTCCAGGACAGTTGTGGTCTGGTCCAAACCTGTGTTTCAAACAATGGTCTATGCCACAATCCCTACACTTGATTGTGTTCGAGAAAGTTAGCATATCTCTGCATCGGGCCACTGGGCATTTCCTTTTCTTCATGGCCTTCTCGTAGTTAGATGGATCACAGTCTATGTTGACATGTGATTCCCAAGTAATATTTGGATCTTCCTCAGGAATTAAGCGAACTCCTTTAGCACAAAGGGGGCAGATGACAACTGTCACATCATTTTTGTTGGCTTTAGGACATGAATGTCTACTGTAGCTCCGGTGCTGAAGACAAAATACCTGCAGGAGGTTGTCAAAAACATGTAACACAAGAGTATGAATCATATTACCCAAAATACAGGTCTATCTACTACGAACATATATCACTACAAGGATTACAAAAACATATTGGGAAAATGTTTAAGATCAAGGACCACTGGAACTTAGTGTTGATTGAATGACTACAAGAAACACAAGGATTACAAAGAACAAGACTTCACTCTAACAAATATTTTATATAAAGAAAAAGGGAATACAAAATACGATAGAAATAACACCTTCTCAAGAGGAACACATCTGATTGACCAATAATACAAATCTCTCTAAAACTCTCTTAGAGGCTCACCACCACACAAACTCTCTCTAAAATTTACCTAGAGACTCGCCAATAAACTCTCTCTCTCTCTCTCTCTAAATCTCACTCTTAAAGGCTCCAACTCCTTATGGCGAAGACACGTGAGACTTGCCTCTATCTATATTCTATATTAATTTTTTATAGGAACGAATGGTTAAGATTGAAGATGTCTAACAATTTAAATTGATTGCACTAACCTCCACTAATCATCACATCAACCCAATGAACATAGATATATTTGGTAACCAAGTTCATTCACCTACCTCCTTTAGGTGAATAAGCTTTTAATGAGCTTTCAAGTGAGTTTGAACATTTTCGAATGGGTTGCAACCTAACAACTGGTATCAGAGACAAACTTTGGTACATTATTGTACGTTTATATGGAAGAGTTTCGGAATCACGACTGAGTTAACCTTATTAACTATGCTGTTTGGAAACCCTGCATGAAAATTCAAATAATCATCCAAGCTTATGGGATTCCATATTAGATGATGAGGCCAAAACTACAAGAAAATTTGAGGCTTGATGGGAGAAGATGCATGGGAAATCAGTAGGTCAAATCCATATGTTGATTGATCAAAGCATCATCAATTATGTATATAATGTGTACAATTCTCTCAATTGACCAAACCAAATAGGACAAAAACTAAAAATTTCAATACGAAAATTTTTTAAATTTTGGTTTTCAGTTGGATTTTGATTTTTGGATTTAGTAAATTGTATCGAATTGAATACCAAATTTTATTTTTATTTTTTATTAATATTGTCATTTTTATTATTATTAATATTATTGTCATTTTTATTTTTATTTTCTCTATTAATATAGTTATTTTTATTCCTTATTTTCATTTTTTTGATTTTTTAAATAAAATTCAATAACCAAAATACTGAATCCAATTAACCGAAATGATTTCAATAATATCCTAAAACAAACTGAAAATTTGGTTTGATATTTGGCATACTAATTTGGCATACTAAAATTTCGGTTTTGTTTGGGATTCAATTATCGAATTAACACCCCTCAATATAACATGGTCTCAATAAAGCCTCTTTCCATAAGAAAATCACACATCTCCATTATGAAGGGAGGGTCAAGCATGTGGGAACACTTGAATGAGTTTTAAGGGTTAATCAATCACTATACTACCTTTAAACTTAATTTACATGTTAAAGTACAAGCACTTTTTCAGTTAAGTTTGTTACCTAACAACAAAGAGATTGTTTGTCACAATAACAAATTCAACCCGAAATGAAGTCTTGACCTTAGACATGAGAAAGAAGCTCTCCTTAATGAAGAGACTCGGCTAGGGCTAAGTATTGAGCCGCAAATTGAGACACAAGTCTCAATTATAAAGCAACAAGAGTTGAAGGGAAGAACTCATGACCAATGACCAAATCATTAGAGAGGTCGCTTAAGAGAAAGATCAATAAATTAGAGAAATATAAGCTTTGTTTATTTTTAAATTTTAGTATGTGTTTTTAGATTTTTTTATCTTGAGAATTGTGTAAAAGTATAAGAGAGAAAAAGACAAAAAAAAAGACGAATAATATTTGAATGTGAGCTTTTGGGGTGCATATTGCAAAACAAACAAAGCAATAGAGTTTTCCATTGTCATAAGAAGGTGCACATTAAAAGTGAGTGACTATTCTTAAAGAAAGTTGTATTAGGAGAAGCAATACCAGAAGGGACAAAAAGGCAAAAGAGATAATATGGTAGTAATGGCAACCAAAGATGACATTATTATTAAGCAAGATAAGTCATCTATCGATTTGACAAGATAAGATTGCAAGTAGGTGGTTAGATCATGAGGCATCCTACCACGTGACTCCATACAAAGACATGCTTTTAATGTACACGCTAATCAATAACGACTAAGTAGGAACGGAGAACATGGGTGTTTGTAAAATTTGTCCATGCCAATCCATAGCGATCAAGTACGAATGGAAAACTATGGTGTTTGTAAAAGTCATGGAGTGGAAGACATTCACTCACAATTGACTTAGGTTGTTAGTTGACATTGAAGAATGTCAAGCCTGTACGGAATTTGAGGATGAATATCTTATCTATTGAGAAGTTAGATGACGAAGTATACTCTAGTCATTTCTCAAAAGGCATTTGGAAACTTGTCAAAGAGATTTTGGTGGTAGTTGGAAGAAATAAAGTAAATACATCCTACTCCATAGAAGCCAACATGTTCAAGAATGAGAAAGGTATGCAAGCACTGCCCAGCTCAAAAATGGAAAGGTAAATAAATTTGATCCAACCGAGTGTGTAATGCTTGTTGAAGAAAGAGTAAATTTAAAGTTTGATAAAGGCATGATAAAAGTAGGAATCTGTTCAAATGAGTTGCAAGGGAGAGAATTGTTGTGTTACAACTCATTTGCACCAGCCCGTTTGAAGAAGTCCAAACTCACTTGAAAGCAAATTTACTTTACTTGGAGAAGATAGGTGAATGAAACTAGTTAATAAGCATGTCCATGTTCATTAAGTTGGTGAGAGGATTAGTGTAGATTAGTGATAACTAATCTCAATGTTAGATTGAATTAATCTCCTCTGTTCATTCCCATATAAAACTAGTGTAAATAAATAGAGGTGATATCTCGTTGTAATAAAGCCTTTAAAGAGAGTGGAAATTCTCTAAAAGTGAGTCTCAAAGAGAGAATTTATATACTGGTCATGGAGAATATCCCATTCCTCTAGATAAAGTTAAAATTTGTGTTCTCATATTTTACATTTCTAATTGTGTTGTATTGTATTTGGCATAATTTGTACAAATATTTGTCATCAACTATAAGTACCAGCATCCTTAAAATTTCCAAACAATAAAATCCCCGTTTCTTTTGCAGGGAATGCTCATCTCAATTGGAATTTCATCAATCGCAGTCAAAATCGATTCCCATCAACTTCAATCTGCCAATACATCATGCGTTCAGATACATGCATATATAAATACAAAGCACATTCTACATAATCCGCTAACACGCGAGCAAAGAACAGAAAATCCAAGCCATTCCGATAAGCGTACATATCAGTCAAACACGTATATACTCGCAAAACCGAAAATATACCTGGTGGCAGCAATCGCAAGTGAACGGCAGGAAATCGATCTGGCGGCAATCACCAACGCTGCAGTGTTTTCCGAGATCCGGAATTGCCGGAGTTCCCATCCCCCGAAATCGAAATAAAAAAATCCCGGTAAAAATCGGAATTCTGACACGGGACAACAACCGATCTGTTATCAATGCGTACGGAAAACCCGGCGGAGGGCTAGAGATCTCTGGATTTGAGCCGGGCGACGGGGAAACGGGGACAGATTTAGCGTCCCGCGTCTGGAGGAAGGGACGGCAGGGAATCGAAACTTCGGGGCGCGTTTTCAACGGGGACAGAGGTGTTGCTCAAAGTCGCCAGTTGTTTTAAAGGACAGCTGTTTTTTTTATTCTTATTTATTTATTTGATAAAATTTTGTTTGTGTTCGATGAACGTGCACCAATTACAAATTTTCTTCTTTGATTTTTTATTTTACCCCGGATCAAATTATTGGCCACCATCCTAATATTTTGACTTTTATCCCTTTCTTCCTTGTTATTTTTTATTTATTGATCCCTATTAAAGACTCATTGAAAAATTAATCTTGAGTGCAGATTACATTATTCTACTAGCGATTGATTTTTATGTTCGAAAAGCTTGTGGGAAAGCACAAATGCATTTTAAGTAAATGGTTTCACCTTTCTTTATTTTTTTTTCCCTAACTTTTAGTGCCAGATGTTGGGCTTGGGGTATCCCGTTGTGTTTGGACTTTAATTTTTGATTGGGTGTTGTGATCAACTGGCTTTGGGCCCAGGTAAGGCCCATATCATGATACCACATCTTTTTCTTTTTCCTTTTTACATTTTCAAATAATTTTGGATTTAGATCTAAAATTGTCACATTCCAGCAGGTTCAACTCAGTGGTAGCATGAGGCTGTGATGATATACTTCTTTCTAATGGTAAAAAGACAAAAAAATCCACCTCTGTTGCAGCACATGCATGTTGACAGGTCCTCAGGCATTCACTGAAATGTCATCATACCAAATCTAAATGGTGAAATTGAGATTCCACCCCCTTCTGCCACAACCAGTTGCAATGTGACAATATGGGCGTGATCCTGCAGTGTTCATGCACACATGTAACAACGTGGGCATTTGATTCATAATTCATTAGGTATTTCCATTCTCAGCATTCACACACTTTCCTAGGCACCATTCCAAGGCGGCCTCACGGTAATATTAAAAAAAATTGATTTATTGTGATTTTTTTTTTGTATTTTTATAATAGTAAATTAGTAATTAATGAATTTTATTTTTGTTTTTTTTATAATAATATATTTCTATTTCTGTGGCTCTGTCAAGACACGGGGCAAATGTTGTTTCAATGAATGAAGGGGGCAAAATTCTTTTAATTATCATCCTCCTTCACTGATCATGTGGAATTGAAGTTTCATCAATAGTAGTTATGACATACTCCAAGAAAGTACAAACAGGCAAATAATCACCAAGTTTTGGTTAACAAATTAAAGTGAAATATTAAAAAAAAACCAATGAAAAAGCCTCATTCCTATGACATGAAAACAAGAGATTACCATCACCAATAGCTCTATTGTCACTTTGTGCACGATCTGCTCATCTATGATACTAAGAACCATTGCTCCAGTGTCTTAATTGCACCTTTGAACTTTTTGCACAGTTCACCAACTGTTTCTTGCAAGAAAGTGTACACTATTTGTTATATATCCAACCCTAGTAGGTCCTTAAGTGACACTATTCGCTATTAAACTGTTGTTAAGAGGTATAATTATACAGTTTATGCAAATACGTTGAATATTTAAGAGATGATGACATGTTTCACACTTTTATCATACAATAAAAAATCATTAGTTATATTTTGTCAGTGTTTCTTATTATGTAATGACGTCTCGTGTAGCATGAATCACATCCTAAATACAAACATGCATTAGGACAAAGCTCACACTTGCTGCTTAAGTGTGCCACTTCTATCCGACCCAAGAGGCAGTTTCTTTTGCTTAAGTCTTCAGTTCACTGGCAGTTTCATTTCATTTTGCCTGAAACCCTAGGCAGCACTAGTTAAGGTTTAGAAAAAAGAAAGAACGAAAGGGAACTGTTCATCTCTTTCAAGGACTATTATATCTGTTAATAATGCAAGCAGAAACATGCAAGATTGATAACGACAAATTAGATAGAGAACCCGACTATTTTTTTTTTAAAAAAAACTAAGCCCATGATAAAAAAAATCAGTGACTTTGCCACTTTGATCTAACAGATTATTCATAATCAATGGGACTCGAGGGAACTTTTTGGCCCATCTTCAATTAAAGCATTTTTGCCCTCGAAAAAAGCAAAAGCAAGTAAAATTAAAAACAAATTAAATATATATAGAAAGTAAAGAAAAGGTTACATGAGGCATTATTACTTGTATGGCATATAAACAAGATCCAATGGAGCAAAAAGGTGATTTGGGGGCAAAGCCATTAACGTCTTCCAAAGTTCTTTCAAGCCCATCTTCTTTTGGACGCCATTAGTTTTTCTTTTTTTTCTTTTCTTTTGTTTTTTTTTGGGGGGGGGGGTGGGGGCACTTGCTTTAAATTATTTTTTAAGTTCTAACATTATTTTTCCAATTTAACTTTACACTTGGAGTATATAGATGATAAAAATAGTATACCTTAATTGTGAGTTTCCCAAAATAAGAAGGGTCTATGGTTTCTCCTAATAAATTCAAATTGAGAAATAATTTGTATGACAATTACACTTTTAATTTAAGATCAAAAGTTTACATTGATAATCTATTGATATGAGCATATACGAATCATTTTTATAAATTGAAAGAAATTATGGCTAAGATCAAAATTTTAAATTTATGTTCTATTGATATATGCATATGCAAAATCATTTTTATAAATTGTAAGAAATTTTGGCTATGTTTGGATGCAAATTTGTTACATTCAAAATTAAATTCTTTTAAATATATGAAATATTAAAATAATATTTTTTTATTTTTTATTTTTACACTTTTACACTATCTATTTTAAGTTTCCCTCCAAATTTAACATAGCCTATGCGAGTGCATTCACAAAGTCCAAAGCTTCTTGCGTTATTTTGTTTTCCGAAGTCCTTTCGGACTCTCTCTCCTGAAATCTTTAACCATCTTTCTCTTCACCAAAACAGGCTCTCCTTATTTCTACCAAAGTCTTGTTGTACACTTAGTATCTTCACACACGATGACTCTGTATTCCAATCAGCTGCCGCCGCCAGTGGTGGTGGTGGAGGCCGCGGAGTCGAGTTCCTCCACTCACCATTCCATCGAGACGCTTGTGGTGGTGTTGGCAGTCATCACCATAGTCGGAGTTATGGCGGGAATCGTAGCTCGGCTCTGCGGGGGCCGCCACTTTGGGGGCTCAGGCGAACACGACATAGAGGGATGGGTGGAGAGGAAGTGCCGAAGCTGCATCGATGGCGGGGTTGCCACGTCACCACCACCGCAAGCGGAGCCGCCGGCCAAGGAGGAGGAACCCAAGGAAGCAGCAACTAAGGAAGCAAAGAAGTGAGACGAGACGGACCAACTGTATTGCCGATGTTCTATACATTAGTGTCATTTATGCTACGATATTAGGTTTTTTTTTTTTTTCATATTTTAATTATAATTTTTGTTAATTTGAGGTTCTCAAATTAGTGTAGCATAACATATATATATGAGTCTAATAGCGTTTGGACTTAGTGAATAAAATAAAGCTATGAAGCTTGTAGTATGTTAGTAAATGGTAATTTTGCAATTAATATAATTAATCGTTTGTTTAGATTTTAAAAAATACAATTTCTTACTTTAAATAAAAACATAGAACATATCATATAATATTTCATAATCCCAACATATGTTATATTCCAAACATCTAAAATCAATTAACACTAAGTAATGTTTACTATTATTATTATTATTATTATTATTATTTTGTTTTGGGGGGGGGGGGGGTGTGGACAGTGCAAATATTACCGTTACTCCTTGGAAAGCCATAGTCCTTGCAACCAATGTTTGCCATTTTTCACATATTAGGAAGACCGTTCGTTGGCAATTAACTTTTTCACCAACAAAAGGATCCTGCCGTTAGAGAAAAGGGGTGACACCCAAATTCTCGAGGCAATGCTTGGTCGATCATTTTATTGGGGTAAGGATAATGTAGATTTTATTCGATATAAAAAATAAATTTAATTATAAAATTTTGATAAGAATAAAAATCTAACTTTGTTTAAATTTTATATATACGTGCTATAATATTTATGTCAATAATTTAGATAATATAATGATACATTGAAATAATAATTACTTATACATAAATGTTAATATAATATTAATTTAATTGTGAATACATATAAATATTAAATTTAAAAAATTTTGATAAATATATAAAAGATGAAATAATTTAAATTTAAATTTGATGTTAATATGTTTAAATTGTGTAAATTTTGATGGGTTTTAAAACCATCAACATTTGCATCCCCTAAGCCAGCCCAAAACTTCTGGTCCCAACTTTAATTTTTCGAATCAAAATCGATACGTGAAAATAGTCAGACATTTTTTCGTAGGCCAATCACAATTAATCATGAAATGGCCAATTATGATTATTAATCAAGAAGGAAAACATAGCAAACACAACAAAGTGCATAAATGGAACAACCAGATTTGCTCACAAGTAGTAAAGCCATGAGGTAGTAAAGACATGAGGTCATTAATTTTCAGACCACCTCTGCCCGGAACAAACAATTGCAGCATCTTTGACAGAGGCATAACAAACATTGTTGATGCACAAGTTACTTCGCAATTACTGGAACTGCCATGCCAGGTCTCGTGCACTTTCAAAAAATGCTTCAGAAGAGAACTTTCTTGGATCTTCAAGAAACCTGATCTTGATTGATTTGAACAGAGAACTGAATTGATGACACATTTTTGTAGCTCAAAGGATGACAAAAACTGAGAGTGGTGTAGAAAATTAGCATTCACAAGTATAACAGTAAGAAACAGCAGTTCTTTACGCTCAATTTGCATATTTTTCAAGCCGATGTCAGTCTTAGAACTTATTGCCACCGTTGAGGCACCAAAATAGTTCATCTCTTGGCCTTGATGAATCTGGACATTGGATGGGCTATGCTCACCAACATCAAATAGATGTCGAGATAGATGCATATACAACAACCTCATCATCACACAAGTCTTGTACAACGAGAAGCATGTCCCAAGAAATCATGGGCACTAAGTACATACCTAATTGTCACATTTCTCTGAATAACTAAAACCTGCATTCCCGCAGATACAAAGACAAGGAAGCAAGCACCCCTCAATTTGTCAGAGCGTGAAACAGCAGATGTTCTAAACATATTAAAGAAAATGTTGGGACTAGATGAAGGAGTAAAGTGAACATCTCTCAACAAAAACTAAATGGAAGTAAGATTGTGATGCAGTGGTTGCAAAGCACGATGATATAAAATGAAAATCACAAAAGTCTGTGACTAGAAGCAATTGACTGTAGAATGGAAGCTTAAACGGTTACAGGCTTACACTTCGGGCAAAAAGAGTTCTGAACAAAGGGAGAATCTGCATATAATCTTGGTCCTAAAAAGAACAACAGGGCACGCGTACAACAACAAACCCAACAAGCTGTTCGAGACTAATCAACTAATACTTGACTACATAGGGGAAGCTAATTAAACCCACAAGCTCAACAGAAGAACAAGATCCATAGTTGCATACCATGTAAATCAATTTCAAAATCCCTTCTAAACACTCCTACATAAAGAGTTCATGAGCAAATCATTCAGCAAACTAGTAAGAGCAAGTCACTGGAAACAGCAAGGTGATGCCCAGATAATTTATACACACCCTCGCATTAGTCCAGATGAAATAATTTCTAGCATATCAGCAGTATATACAAAACCACAGTAAACCCCACGCTATACTAAATTAGAGAACAATTATACCACAACCTTCCCTGGAGCAGTACAAAGCGACCTGAAATGCCAGAGCTAAATAGCATTGAACAAATTCACACAACTCCACCAGAAGAAAATAAAGAAAGAAAGAAAGGAAAACAAGAAAGGCGCATAAAATAAACAAAATGAAGAGAATTTCAAATAGGGTTTTGAAAGGGCTTAATACGAACTAATTAATTCGAAAAATCAAGCGAAATTTTAGGATATTTGGAGACAATATGACGAAACCCTAATTGTTTAGGAAAAATCAAGCGAAATTTTGAGATATTTGAAGACAATATTACGAACCCTAATTTTTTAGGAAAAGCAGCAAATCAAAATTAAAGAGGATATATATAAATATTATATTTTTTTCCCTGAAAAATCATCGAACTCGGTGATTCACCGGCCGGCCACCGATCGGATAGATGTTCCATTCTCTAAGTCAGATGCAAAGAGATCCAATCATCGCCTGTTACTATTTCACGCCATCAAAGGAGAATAACAAGCCTGACAAACAAGACTCAGTCCAACCCCTTAAAAATAGGGGAAGTGTGAGGTGACTATTTTACTTGTCTCTTTGTGTGCTATTTCCACATAAAAGATGGCTGGATTTGGAGGGACGCCATGGCAGACGTGTTTGTCAAGCTTGAAATTCTCCTTCGAATTAGTGTTAAAAAAGTATTAGACGACGATGCAAATCCAACTCGCACCTAAATAAGAGAATGGAACACAATCAATCGTTTGAAAAAATGTGAACTCTCTCTTTTTTTCTCAAATCGAGAGTGAAATTTAAGAAAGAAATAGATTGAAGTATAAATAGATTATTTTGAACTTTAGGACACCATGCCAGAAAATTCTTGGACAAAGCAAGTGTAATGAGAAGCATCCTCAATCAACGGACAGATGTCATCTACACACAAATAAACAAATTTCAAATTCAAAATGAAATATTAAATTAATCAAAATTTAATAATATACTTTTTTTTAAACCAACAGATTTTCCTTAAATTGCTCCCAAATTATTTTCTTGATGAATAATTATTTATTTCTATTCTTAATTTTCAAAATTCATTCAAATATTGATATATGTATAAATTTGAAGTGGAAAATGTTTTCAATTCTTTAAATATTTTAAAGTGGCTGTAGTTTGATTAGCCTAGTATGCTTAAGATAAGCGCATGTGCCTCTTTTTTCCAAGTACTAGGGCTATGTTTGGTTCCTCATTTTTAATTATTCACATCAATTTAAATTTCTATCAATTAAACATCTTATTTCAGAAAATTTTATTGAAATTTAAATTAATTTTTTATTCTTATATATATAATTAATTAATTATTTTTAAATTATTACTCATATTTATAATCAAATTAATACACATACCATTAATCATTATTACATATTATATAATTATATATACATGTCTTTTATTAAATTAAAAGACATACTAGAAATTATTATCATCGTCCGTTCAAGTTGCCAAATAGAAATTAAAAGACAAATGCAAGACAACATCGATAACCAAGTCATCTCACGTGGGATGATACACTACGGAGTGATCCTCCAACTCATCTCTTGCACCTTTCACATCTGTAAAATGATGACTTTATTGGGTCTTTGTATTATCTACCCATTGTCCCACCCCACAAATAAACTGCACGCATGCCAAAACAAAAGTTCTTCGAAAAAGCTAAAGTGGCAATCCCCAAGTTACAAACGTGTATTGTGTTTGGTTGTTAAAATGCGTGCAGACAAAGGTTTTGAAAATTTGGGTGCTGATGGTACATCCATTTTCTTCTTTTGCCTTACATTTTGGACTTCTACCACGTTTAATGAAATAATTGTTTAACCTCCATTAAGATCTGTATCTAACACGATAAGATATTGATAATGCTTTATTTAGGCTGTGTTTGGACGTAAATTTGTATTTATCAAAGATCACTCTTTCACTATCGTTCTACAAAATAACTAATTTTATTTATTTCTCTTTCTTATTTTTTAATATGTTCATAAATTTTCGTGTCAAATTTTTTACGACACTAATTGCATCCAAACAATGCCTTACTCTTCAACATTGTACCTCCTTTTCAAATATTTCATCTATTTTTTTCCCTAACCATGGTCAATAAATTAACTTCCCACTCAAGTATAAACCATTCATCTTGCCGCTACGTTTGGATGTAAATTTGCATCCATCAAAATCTATTCTTCGGATGCACTTTGAATCCAAACAAAAACTCAGAATTTCGAAGAAAGTTTAATCTCTCCAATGACGCCTACTTACTTTCATCTTAGCCGCAACCCTTGAATCGACGTCAACTTTGAAATATTTGATACGAACATATTTAAAATTGAAATAAAGTTCAAGAAAGTGAACTCCAGATCAAAAGATTTCTCAAAAAAAACTGACTTTGGGTTAAAATAATATTTTGGGCAAGTGAGTTTCATGATGGGTTCATCTTCAAAATATCACGCCTGGAAAGTCAAAACAGGTGAAAAGCTGCCATTTTAGTGATTTTGACATGAATATTAGTATGATTCCCGGCATTCATCGTGTCGTGTGGTTAGCTGCCTAGTATATTAAAAATATTGCTTGGATTAAACCTAATCGCATCAGCATGAATCCTGAAAATCTCCTAATTAACTAAGTTGCCCAAGGTGGCAACTTGTCGTGTACGTAATTCGAGATGGCTGCCTCCTCTCTTTCTTGTCTGACCAGTCACCGTTCCCGATCTTGACCAGCAGAATTATCTGACTCCGATCGCCATGTCTTCCCTGGTGATCATTATATTGATCATCCCCAATTGACAGAGCGTCCCACAAACCGAAATTCATCCAGATCTGAAGGATGGATGATCAGCAACCACCTGCTGGAGGCCCATCGGCACCGTCCAAGACCAAGGAATTGGATGTCCCTCTCCACATGCTTGGCTTTGAATTCGACGAAATTTCGCCAACCAAAGTCTCCGGCTACCTTCCCATCACTTCAAAATGCTGTCAGGTAATTGTTTGCCTAACTCTCATGGATTGTATATCTCTCGTTTGGTTACTGAGTCGGATTTGAGATATGCATATGTGGATTGGCAGCCATACAAGGTACTGCATGGAGGGGTGTCTGCGTTGATAGCCGAGTCTCTGGCGAGCTTCGGAGCCCAAGTGGCGTCAGGGATGCAAAGGGTAGCTGGGATACAACTCAGCATCAGTCATCTAAAGAGTGCACAGTTAGGCGACTTTGTGGTTGCTGAGGCTACGCCACTCAATGTCGGCAAAACCATTCAGGTAATCTTCTAATTTTACAAGCTTTATTTGTTTTTGGATAGTTGGTCTGTTAGTATAATTGGTGTTGGATAGTTGGTCTGTAAAGCACAAGTTAGTACTAATTTCATCGACTTGACTGTGAGCTTGTGTAGTTGGAAAATTTAAATTAATAATAATTAATTTAAAATTAGATAGCATATCTTAACTTAAAATTTAAAGTTATGAATTTGTTAGGTCAGTATGTTGTGTAAAGAGCTTACAAAACAATTTAAAAAAATAAAAATTAAAAGAGAAAAGAGTGGATAGGAGAACACTCAAAAATTTTTATACTTTTTAACCTAATCAACACTTTATAAACTTACTCTTCTACAATTCTCTCAACTCTATATTTTTTTCTTCTTCTTCTTCTCTTAATTACAAATGACTTATAAGACTCCTTTTATTTATACTATTTTCTATCAATAATAGACGGTAGTGATTAAGAAAATCTAACGGTTCAAATTAATTACCATCTAACTATTTCATCTATCCCTAGCTAAATTACCAATCATATGAATATGGACACACGCATTATCTAAGTACATCACCAACTCTATGTATCTAAACATTATTTCAATTTTCATACATACATATTCTAAAGGAAACAATTTTCAATACAAAACTCATTTAATTTTTAATAGAAATGCTAGAAAATTAAGTTTAATTTCTAACACGCCCTCTTAAGCTTGATTTTCTCATCCCAAGTAGATATAGCAACTTTTCAAAGACTTTTCTTTTTAGAAACTTATTAAAAATATCAGCAACTTGCTTATGAGTTTCACATACTTTACTTGCACTTATTTCCTTGTAATGCATTTTCTTATGAAGCAAAAACGCGTGTCAATGTGTTTACTTAGATCATAGAACATGAGATTCTTCGCTACAGCTATCATTGATTTGTTGTCGACATATATTATAGTCTCATCTTTCACATTAAGGTGGAGTTCTTTAAGTAAACTTCTTAACCACAATGCATGGCAAATACTAACTACTACTGTAACATACTCAACTTCACACATTGATAAAGTTACAATTGACTGTTTTTTTGACATCCAAGTGAATGCCGTATCTCCAAAATAAAATACAAATCTACTTGTACTCCTTTTATCATCGAGATCACCAGCCCAAGCACTATTACTGTATCCCTTCAACTTCATGTCTCCAGTTGCAGAATAGAACACACCATATTCAATGGTTCCTTTGATATATATAAGTATCTTTTTTGTAGTTTGAAGGTGATAATTTGTCGGAGTCTCCATATAACGACTATCAAGGCTAACTGTATAAAGGATATTAGGCTTTGTGCATGTCAAGTACCTTAAGCTTCCAATCAGCCTTTTGAATAAGGTGGAATTTACTTGATTGCCATCAACATGTTTTGACAACTTCATTCTAACTTCTGCTAGAGTATTAAGTGACTTACAATATTCCATTTTGAATTTTTTTAGTATTTCTTTAGCATAGTTCTCTTGAGAGATAAAGATGTCATCATCTTATTGTTCTACCTCAATTCCATTATAATAAGCCATCAATCCAATGTCAGTCATCCAAGCTCCTTGGTCGTTGCCTTTTTAAAATCATCAATTATCTTGGAGTTACTACATACAAATATTAAATTATCAATATAAAGGCAAATAATTAACATATTACCATTTCTTATTTATGCTAATGTAGAGTACATGTTCATGGGGGCACTTCTGAAATTCATTCTTTTGAAGATATTGATCAATCTAGATGTTCTATTCCGTGGTGCTTGTTTCAAACCATAGAGTGCTTTCTTTAATTTAAAAACTTTGTTTTCATGCCTTCGAACAATATAGCTTTTAGATTGTTCAATATACTCCTCTTATTTAAAAAATCCATTCAAAAAGGCAAACTTTATGTCCATTTGGTGAATCTTCCACCTCGTTTGAGTTACCAACACAATCAAGAACCTTATAATTTCAAGTTAGGTTACTGAAGCAAATACCTTATTATAATCGATTCCAACTCTTTGCTTGTATCCTTTTATTATAAACCTTACCTTATATCTCTCTATTTTTCCTTTTGCATTTCTCTTGATTTTGTAAATCCATTTTACACCAATGGGCTTATGTCCTACTAGCAAAGTAGTCAACTCACATGTGTGATTCTTGTTTATGGTTTCAATTTCTTCATTCATAGTCTTCCTCCAATCCTTGTCTTTTGATGCTTCTTCATAATTGATTGGTTAAAAATTTGTAAAAAGACAAAATAAGTTTTAATTTTGGCTAAGTTGATAGATTTCATCCCAACTTTTCGTTCCTTGTGGTCTGATAATATCTTCATCATCTAATGATGTGGAATATCTTGAACTTGATTCTGATGTGAACTTCATTCTGAAGTTGATCGAGAGAAAGTTGTAGGCTTCACTTTTTCTTATGTTTAATATTTCTCCACCTCTATTGGATAAAATGTGAATTGCTCTTTGGCTTCCAAACTCTAATCCCATGAACTCTTCTCATAAACGACCATATCTCAATTAATTATGATTTTCTTTCTAATAGGATCATACACTTTGTACCATTTGGAATGTTGGTCATAGCGGATAAAAATGTACATTTTATTTCCTTTATCAATCCTTTTTCTTTGTTGTTTTGGGACATGGAAATGAGCAATGCTTCCAAATATCTTTAAATGAGGTACATTTGATTTGCATCCACTCTATACTTCTTATGGTGTCTTGTTCCCCACACTTCTTGATAGACACCGATTTGATATGTAAATAGCACAGTCTATTGCCTCTACCTAAAATTCCTTAGGCAAATTTTTACTCTTCAACATGCTTCGAGCCATATTTAAAATAATTTTATTCTTTCTTTCTGCTATCTCATTTTGTTGTGGTAAGTGTGGGATAATCAAGGGACGTCGAATTCTATTCTTATTACAGAATTTTATGAACTCTTTTGAAGGGAACTCTCCTCCACGATCAGATCTCATTAACTTAATTTTGAATTTACTTTGTTTTTCTACAAGGACTTTGAACCTTTTGAGTGTTGAAAGTGCTTCTGATTTCTGTTTCAAAAAATAAACCCACATTTTCTACTATAATCATCAATAAATAGCAGAAAATATCTATTTTTTCCCAAAGATGCTGGGTCAATGGGTCCACAGATATTATTGTGGATTAATTCCAATGGTTGCTTTGCTCTCGACATTGATTCTTTTGGAAAGCTTTCTCGATGTTGTTTTCGAACAAGACAACCTTTACGTAGTTGATCAAGTTGATTAATTGATGGAAGCCCCCTCACCATCTTTTTTATGGATAACTCCTTTAAGCTTCTAAAGTTGAGATGCCTAAGTCTTAGATGTAATTGCCATGACTCTTCTTCAAAGCAAGCTTTCAAGCATTTCGCTACATTATTGTTGATATTCATTAAGAACATTCGATTCTTAGTAATTGACACATGAGCCAAGAGATTTCCTTTGTCATCATTCAAATAGAGACAATAATTCTTCAAATGAATATCATATTTCTTCTCCAACAATTGCCCCAAGCTAAGGGTGTTAGTTTTTATGCTTAGAATATAATACACATTCGATATGAATTAGTGGTCTCTGTTCTTCAGTTTGATGAGAATTTTTCTTTTACTTTTGATAGGAGCCTTTGAAAGATCACCAAAGATAATATTTCCCATAACAGATTTATCCATCTCAACAAATATGTGCATATAACCACACATGTGATTACTTGCATCGGTATCAAGGTACCAGGTGTGCATTGACTCTTCATTTTGTCCCTTGTGTGCCAATAAGATTGTGTTTTCAACTTCATTTATTTATTCGACATAAAAGGACTTTTTTTTTTCTTATCTCGACAGTCATATGAATAGTGTCCATACATTTGACAATTGCAGCATTATACCTTCCTTTTGTCTTGTCTTTGACTATAGACACTCTTTTTCGATCTTTTGATGATTAAAACTTGTCTGACTCAAAATTATTATTTTTGATCTTGATGGCTTTTACTTTTTCCTCAACCTCGACCTCGACCTCGTCCACGACTGCATACTTGGCCATGATCGCATCTGCCTTGATTCCAATATGCATTGTCCTTCTTGTCTCTAATGTTTATCTTTACTTAAAGGGCTTGCTCAATTGATTCTTTATTTCTCCTTTTGATTTTCTCTTTATAGACTTGCAGTTTTCCGGTAAGCTTATTAATGGTCATGGTCTCAAGGTCATTAGATTCTTCAATTGTTACAACCACATGATCAAATTTTGAATCAAGTGATCAAAGTATCTTCTCCACGAGTTAACTATTGAGCATTTTTTTTCCATTTCTTTCAAATTGATTTGTAACTATGATGACTTGAGAAATGTATTCAAACACTTCTTCAAAGTCTTTCATTTGTAGAATGTTAAATTCACCTCGAAGGACTTGAAGTCGAACCTTATTTACCTTATCAATGCCTTTGAAGGCATTTCCAAGTATATAACATGCCCTCTTATAAGTGTTTGCTTAAGTTATTTTTTCAAAAATTGAATCATCCACACTGAGTTAGATAATTAAATGTGCCCTTTGGTCTTTCACTTTAGCTTCTTTCACGGCTTTTTTTACATCATTACTTGCGATAGCCAAATCCTCTGGTACATGAAATTTTTCGTCAACTGTATCCCATACATCTTGTCTACCAAGGAACGCCTTCATTTGAATGCTCAATTTTTCATAATTTTCTTTGGTTAGTTTGGAATTGAAAAGACTCCACCAACAATGACTATTTTAACAAGGCTCTGATACCACTTTGTTGTGTGGTGAGCTTACAAAACAAATTAGAAAAATAAAAATTAGAAGAGGAAAAGTGGAGAGGAGAACACTCAAAATTTTGTATATTTTTCCATTCAATCAACATTTTATAAACTTACTCTTCTACAACTTTCTCAACTCTATATTTTTCTTTCTTCTTCTTCTCTTGAATTACAAATGACTTGCAAGACTCCTCTATTTATACTATTTTCTATCAAGAATGGATGGTATTGATTAAGAAAATCTAACGGTTTAAATTAATCACCACCTAACTTACCAATTATATGAATATGAGCACACACATTGTTTAAGTACATCATCAACTTTATGCATGTAGACATTATTTCATTTTTCATACATACACATCCTAAAGAAAATAATTTTCAATACAAAATTAATTTATTTTTTTTTAGAAATATTAAAAAATTAATCTTAATTTCTAACATAGTACCACTTATATCTAGCACACTTTATTCATTATTTTTCAAAGATGAGGCATTATCTTCTCTCTCTCTTTTTAAAGTCACACTTAATTTTCGACAATTTCTTGTAACTTTATGCCCGTGTTGTGAGATCAAGCCCCCAATAAAGCAAGAAAATAGCGAAGACAAGAATTTAGAGGGTTCGTCAATGATAGCCTGTCATCATTAAGTTGTCGGGATAGAATGTAACAGTTTAAATATATAGTGTACCCGGTATGATTTTACGAAATTGTCCCTATGCCGGGGCAAGGCCCACTTATGAATTTTACGATGAGCTGCATACAACAATATTATTATGTCACTCCTTTTATGTTTTGTTCTGATGCATTGTTTCGTCCGTAATTATGTGTATGGAGGAAATTGTTGGGGGATGTGATCAATTAGTTGTTTAAACATTTGAGTAGGTGTGGGAGGTGCGACTCTGGAAATGCGATTCTTCCCAGACTGAGGTAAAAACGCTGATTTCGTCCGCAAGAGTAACGCTACTTTGCAACTTGCCTGTGCCGGAGTCGCTGAAGACCCTCGGTGGCTTTATCAAAAAATACGCTAAATTATGAGCTCGTCGATTTACTGCTTTATCATATTTCCACTCTCAAAAATAATTGTATCTGCTGAAATAAAGAATATAGCAATATTTTTTCATTTGGAATATGTTCGTTTTTAAGGATTAAGTTTGATAAATTAATTTAAACTAGTTAAATATTTACTTTAGGTGATAAAAATCCATTATGAGTTCGATATTACTTAATAAAATGTTGAATAAAATAGTTTAACCCAATGATTGTGATAAAAAAATTCAAGCATATTAATTCATTTGATATACTCAGTATTAAATTATTTTCTATTTTAATACATACAAATGAACACAATATTAAATTATTATGTGATTAATTTCTCCTTCAAAATATTCATAACACTTTAATTATATACATCAAAGTGAAAAGATTTTTGAAGAATATATATTACACAATGAACATGTATTCATGCACACAGTCAGTCACCTGTGCGATAAATTGGTCACAATATGTAGCGACTCGTCCCTTTTTTTTTCATGGATGTGTTACATTACTTTATTTTGAGCAATTTTTTACATAGAATATTTTTCTATGTTGTTTATTACTACAATTTCTCTCAAAATAGAAAAAGAAAAACCAATCGGAACTTATTAAAAATTAAACGCAGATGGATAAAAGATGTCAATTGGTTGATTGGTCGACAACACCAATTCAGCATTCAATTTTGGCAGTACTATCCAAATTGTTGCGGAATGCTATGCCTTAATAGTAAAGAAGAATGAGAGTAGGAACAGAGTAAGCAGGAAGAATTAGGATTTTGAGAAAGCCTGCTGTAGCCATTCTCCATTTAATATTTATAGCTATTTGCGGTGAAAATCCTATGATATGGTTTGTTGCATCATTTCAGTGCATGGAACACAACAACAGAAAATATAACCAACTAAATTTCCTATTCAAGCCATGGCACAGTCTTGGTAACACGAAGGTGTCTGGGCTATCCTTTAGGCTCTGCTAGTGATTGTCGTAACATTGCCCGCCCCATGAACAACAGCCTTGTTCTCAAGGCTAAATTCAGGGAAACTTAGACGAATCTGATCTAAATCTTCGCAAATGGCCTCCAAAGGGGTGGAGTTCGTCCATTGAATCACTACCTGCTTGATATGCTTCCCTGCGCGTTTGACTTGGTGGAACGATAGAGCTTGCAATGGAATCATGACTGACGGATCTGTGAGGGCAGGGAAAGGTGAGGATTAAGCTTGATCTGGATTGGGGAAAAGCTTTGGGGTGGATTCGGAAAGTAGGCGGAAGAGCTAGTTTGTAGGTAACCTTGCCTACATGAGCCAGAATTTGGAAGGGTCCGTAAAACCTCGTAGCTGACTTGCAGGAGAGACGCCTATTTATAAGGGAGAAGTTTAACATAAACCCACTGGACAAATTAAAGTTTTTGACTCCGTTATTTGGCAAGATATCCTTTAATTTTTTTCAATTGTTAAAAATGTTCTAACTTCTGAAAAATTTGACAATTTTGAAACAAATTTCTCTTATTTCGCACGTCTCAATTCGGCGCATGGTCTAAAAGAGTGTCATCCAAAGCATCAATAGAGGTATTGCCAAGAGTATATTCAACGAGTGGGGGAGGAGGTATTGCCCAGAGTATATTCAACTAGTATTCGGCCCATGGAAGCACAGCAGTTCACCTAGTTGGATAATCACTGGTAAAGGCTCTAAGGTAAGGCTCACACTCTTGTTCACAACTTCCATTTGGCCATCAGATTCAGAGTGATAAGAGCTGTTCGTGTTGAGGGAAGTCCCTTGTAAATGAAATAACTCCTACCAAAAGTGAGTCACAAACGAGGGGTCATGATCAGTTATAATTGATCGAGGAAATCCAGGAAGACGAACGTATTCTTTCACAAAGAACTTGGCTAATTTAAGGGCAGTAACAGCAGTTGGCAGTGCACAAAAATGGCCGTTTTAGACAATCGATCAACAATCTCCTAATTCACTGTCTTACCTTGGGAGGGTGGGAGTCCGTTGATGAAATTCATGGAGATCTCCTCTCAAATTCGGTCTGGGACTGGAAGAGGTTGCAATAAGCCCTTCATCTTTGAATTTTCTAATTTAAGTAGTTGGCACTGTAAGCAGTTGGTGTCGTATTAGGAGACATCATGGCGGAAGTTACACAAAGAATTCGGCATTAAGACTAAACAAAGTCTTCCATTCTCCTGAATGCCCACCCAAAAGCGATCCATGAAAAATTTGGAGAAGCTGCGGTCAAAGCCCCAGAGATGCAGGAACATATATTCGATTATGAAAAAACAAGAGTCCATTATTCAGTTCATAGGGAAAAAATTAAAATCTCGAAATCCTTCGTTGGTCAGCTTCTGAAAGAGGAAATCTGTTGGCAGAGCCCGTCGGATTTCATCCGCCATGGATGTGGTAGCTGTAGAGATGGCTTGTACTCCCTTCTCCAAAATGATAAAGCATTTGGCGCTGAGTTTTCTCTCCCCACTTTATAGACAATCTGAAATTCGAAACCCAAGAGCTTTGAAAGCTAGCGTTGCTAGTGTCTGACTTGTTTGGGCAAGAAGCTCCTTCAAGCTATGGTAGTCGATGATTATAGTGAAGGGTCGGCCAGGCAAGTAAGCATGCCATTTTTTTATGACTGAGGTCACTGCAAACATTTCACGGCTATATGCAAATGTGGATTGCATTTGTGGAGCGAATTTCTTGCTGTGATATCTGATGGGATGGCTTGATTGAAAGAGGATTTGCACCTACTGCATGAGACGAAGCATCCGTCTCGATAGCCAAGGACTGGGAGAAGTCGGGAAGGGCCTAGGTAGGGGCTTGGGTTACGGCTTACTTCAAAGCCTGGAAAGCTTGGGCTGACTCTCCAAGCCGCTGAAATCCACCTTTTGTAGAACAATTAGTGGGCCAGAAACATAGGCATATCCCTGTGGACCTCCTATGGTATCTATTAGGCCCAAGAAATTACATATAACAGACAGGCTAGTTGGAATAGACCGGTCCAAAATAGCTTGAATTTTTGTTGGGTCTACACTCACCTCTCTCCAGATACTAAGTGCCCAAGTATTCAATTTCAGTTTGCCCAAAAAAACATTTGGAAAACTTTGCAAACAGTTTGTGAGCCCAATGTAGATTGAAGATGAAAAATGTGATCATCCAAATTCATGCTATGAATTAGAATATCATAAAAGAACACTAATACAATTCGTGAAGAGGGTTTAAAATTAGCATTCATAGTAGTTTGAAAAGTGGAAGGTGCATTTGTCAAGTCAAAAGCCATAGTACCCTCCATGGGTCCAAAAGGCGGTTTTAGGAATATCCGATGGGTGAATCCGAACTTAGAAATATCCACTTTGCAATTTTTTTTTTTGAAAATATTGTGGCCTCATTTAGTTCATCAAACAATTCATCACTAGTGGGAATAGAAAAACGATCTTTAATGGTGATGGCATTTAATGCCGTACAGTCGACACAAAACTACGATGTCCCGTCTTTCTTTAGGACCAAAATTACAAGGGAGGAAAAAGGGCTAGTTGAGGGTTGTATGACATGCTCTAAAAGTATTTCTTTGACCATTTTCTCAAATTTATTTTTTTGAAAATAGGGACATCTACATGGCTTGGCATTAAACAGGCTGGAATTTAGAAGGAGGTTTGTCTTACGGTCTATGGGTCTGAAGGGAGGTAGGCCACCGGGCTGTTCGAAATTATTTTCACACCTGTCCAGTACTCCTTGTAGAGCAAACCCTTCCTGTTGGGCTGAGGTTATTGGGTTCCTCAACTGGGTTTGGGTTACTGGTTGTGGTCCTGCAGAATTGATTCCCAGGAGCCCGACGGGCGGTCCTTGGCCTTGGTGGCAACACTCCATCATCATCCCCTTGTGGTCAGTAACAACAGGAGCTAATTCTTCAAGCCACCGAGTCCCTGGAACAACATCAGCACTCGGAAAATCCAAGATGTGGAAATCAACGAAGAATCGGACTCCTTGAATTGTGAGTGGCACGCTGGCACATTTCCCTTCAATCATGATTCGGTCTCTGTTTCCAACTGTCACGACAAAGTTTGAGGCAGAGTCTGGCCAGATACTAAGATACCATACCACTCGGGGATGAAGATAGTTATGAGTGCTACCTGTATCAATCAGAACCGACACTGGGTGCGCTATTAGGCTCGTGAATAAACGAAAAGTTTGCAAACTTGTGGCACCCACCATGGCGTGAAGGGAGATCTGTGGCTCAGAAGGAGTTGAGTTTAAATCATCTTGTGCATCAGGGGCTCTCGATTCCTCTCTTTCAAGAGGAATTTCACTGTTGTCTGCCATCAAGAGGAGGAAGGGTTGCGTTTTGCACTTGTGGCCAAGTTGATCCTTCTCATCGCAATATAGCAAAGTCCCTGTCATTTCAACATCTGTGAGGCATTTAATGGGGAATGGTGCAGCATTCCTTTATGGCGAGGGTGGAGTAGATAACAGGGGAGGTCGATTAGGATTTGGGTGAAGGGTCTAAGTGGGGTTTGGCCTTGTAAGCTGAGATTTAGGATACGGGGTCCGATGACTGCTTAATTTTTCTTCAACCAACTTTGCAAGGGCAGTAGCTGTAGAGAGGGACATGGGTTTGCGGATGGCAAGCTCGGAGCGGATCTCGGGCTTAAGCCTTGAAATGAAGCAGTCTAAAATGGCATCAAGGGGCAAGTTGTGTACTTTGTTGCTGATGAACCCATCTGTTGGAGCTTAAAGACAGTAGCTCGATGGATGACATATGATGCCGATCCAAATCAACCTTCTACGGCTTGGGCGAGAGCATTCCAGGAAGACAACTGCTGATTCTTATGCATCCATTGAAACCATGAGAGAGCTTGCCCTGTCATATAACGCTCGCAGTGTCAATCCGTTGCTCATCTGGGATAACATAGAAACTGAAGTACTTTTCAGCTTGAAAAATCTAATCCAAGGGATTGGACCCATCAAAAATTTTAAGGTCACATCGACGGGGCCGATTGGTGGTAGTTATGCTGTTGGTTGATTGAGTAGTATAGTGGGTAGGTTTTGTGTGCTTGGGAGACTGTATGATGGGTGGATTGCTGTTGGAGGCACCTGGAGTTGGTGAAGGACTGGTTGGTTGGAATTCCAATCCAGCATGGTGGGATGATATCTCGCCCAAAACATTGGCAATGGCATTCTGTTGGGAAGAAACAGGCTGAATAATGGTGTTTTGCTCATTGAGGGTGTGGTGTATTTCAGAAATCAGGGTTTGATGGTTGTGGGAAGCATCCCATAGCCGCTGGGTGGCCTCTTCCACTGCTTGAGAACGGGTTTGCATCTCGTCTGTCATGGTTGCTCTTCTTTGGATGAGAGCACCAAACATTGTAATGCCTTAATACTAAGTTGACAAGCTTTGAGTGCTTGTCTGACTCCAGAAGAAGACTGAAAGTAGGAGCAAAGTAAGCAGGAAGAATTAGGATTTTGGGAAAGCTTGCTATAGCCATTTTCTACTCAATATTTATAGTTATTTGTGATGACAAACGTATCAGTAAATACATTATTAGGCATAGATTTCAGCACATATCGGTGATGTACCTTTATTACAATTCCATACGGCAGTTAATACATTGTTTTGCCCTATGAGAATTCATATCGTGAGTGTCACTTCTGCAAGTGTTGGGATTTATTCAATAGAGACTCCAAGATTTCATCCATTTTCAAAAATTTACTCGGATATTGAATACACAAAAAACATGCCTGAGTCCATTGCTTGCAGCGCATAAAGGACCATACGTATTTCTAGAGAGATGGCGATTTTCTATACAAAAAAGGATGTTGGATGTTTTCTGGATGAATTATGTTTCACATCAATCAAGAACCAGATCTTTTTATTCATATTAAAACCCTGATGGGCTTAAAAGCTTGTCAATTGAATTTCTGGAATTCCATACAAATTAATTAATTCCCTTACATTTTATTTTAAATTACTCAAATCCGTTGCTTTAAACTGCCTTTAAGTAGGTTTGAAACTTTATCATAATAAACATATTGCGTGTGCGTCCGCATGCCATTACCAGGCGCGTTTACCAAAGCTCGAACATGAGCAGCCAGGTGAGAGATTGTTGAAGGGTCCCACGTGCTTGACCTGAGGAGAAGAACATGGTGGCACACTGCTTGAGGCTGTCCACCGTCCCCCCTTTCCAGATTCGCATCTTGCTTTGCAGTTGAACCTGATTGCTGCGTCGGATGTACTCGTGCCGTTGATGTTCCCACGCACCACGTTCTATACTTGCACGGTTGAGATCTGATGAAATATTGTTAATGTTAATTATTTCAAGAAAATTTGCATAAAACAAATAATGAGATTCGGTGTACTAATAAAATTTACACAGTGTTGGGATTTATTTATAAATTATATTTTTATTAATAAAAAAGATAATTAACTAACACTAAAAAAGTATACAGAATATTAAAATAATAAAATACAAAAATATCAAAAGATTTTAAAAATAAGGTAAATTTTGAGAAAAAAAACACAAATAAAAGATTAAAAGAAAAAAAGGAAAGAAGAAAAAATATAAAATTATTATAAGAAAATTATGTGATTTTACAACGCGCAAACATATTAGAAATAAAAAATAAGGAAAGAGTAAAAGAATTTAAAAATAATAAAATTTGAGAGAATATCAAAATACAAATATAATTTCAAGTTGGATAAAAAAATGTGGACTTTTTCAAATCGAGTAGGATTTTGAGATTCGAGTAGGATTTTAGAGGATGGAAGTGTAAATAGATTATTTTGAACTTTGGGCATCATGCTAGAAAATTCTCGGACAGGCAAGTGTAATGTGAAGGCACCCTCAATCAACGGACAGAATGTCATCCGACGCCCACACAAACAATCAAATTTCAAATGCAAAATAAAACTATTGAATTAATCAAAATTTAAAAATATGTTTTTTTTTCAAAAGCGACAGTTTTTTCTTAAAATGCTCCCAAATTTTTTTCTTGATGAATAATTATTTGTTTATATTCTTCATAACTAGTCTTTGTAGGAATATAATGACTATGTTTGGATATAAATTTGTATTTATCAAAATTCAGTCTTCCGAACTTATTGACTGACTTTGGGTTAAAATAATATTTTGGGCAAGCAAGTTTCAGGTTGGGGGTTCATCTTCAAAAAATCACAGCAGGAAAGTCGAACCGGTTAAATGCAGCAGTTTTATTTGTTTTGTTATTATATATTTAAAAATACATATTTAATTATTATTATTTTTTATTTTTATTTTATCAAAAAAATACTTAAAAACAGAATTTAAATACAAAGTAAGTAGCCATTTTGGTGACTGACAAAATATTAGTATGATTCCTGGCATTCATGATGTGGCGTGGTTTGGCCGCCTAGCGCATTAAACAAATTCTCCTTGTCAACCCCGTTGCCTAGGCTGACAACTTGTGTACGTAATTCGAGGTGCCTGCCAATGCCTAATCTCGTTCTTTTCTGACCAGACGCCATTCCTCACCTTGACCAGCAGAATTTATCTGACTCTGATCGCCATATCTTCCATGGGAACCATTATATTGATCACCCCCAATTGACCGAGAGTCCCACAAACCGAAATTCATCCAGATCTGAAGGATGGATGATCAGCAACCACCTGCCGGAGGCCCATCAGTACCGTCCAAGACAAAGGACTTCGACGCCCCTCTCCACATGTTTGGCTTTGAATTCGACGAAATTTCGCCAACCAAAGTCTCCGGCCACCTTCCCATCACTTCAAAATGCTGCCAGGTAATTGTTTGCCTAACTCTCCTGGATTGTATATCTGTCGTTTGGTTACTGAGTGGGGTTTAAGATATGCATATGTGGATTGGCAGCCATACAAGGTGCTCCATGGAGGGGTGTCTGCGCTGATAGCCGAGTCTCTGGCGAGCTTCGGAGCCCTCTTGGCGTCGGGAATGCGGAGGGTTGCTGGGATACAACTCAGCATCAGTCATCTAAAGAGTGCACAGTTGGGCGACTTTGTGGTTGCCGAGGCCACGCCGCTGAATGTTGGCAAAACCATTCAGGTAATATTAGGCCATGTTCGTTTTTGGGAGTAAAATTTGAGTGATTTAAGTGGAGATAAAAATTACATTTGCTTTGTAAAATTTGAGTGTACTTTATATATATTTAATATGTAATAATTGTTTGATAATGTGATAGTATATAAATTTATAAAGTAATAAAAATAAATGTAAGTAGAAAAATTATAAAAATAGGTGTTTATTTAATTATAAAAATATATAATAATTAAAAATTTATTAGTTAATTATAAAAGGTAAGGGATAAAAAATTTTAAATTTGAATTTGTACTTTTAGAATCAAACATAGTGTAGGACAAAATCTTGCTCTCGGATTCCACTAACAAGAAATTCGTACAAATCGATTACAACTTGAATCAAATGAATTTGATGCGGGCTCTGTTCTTTAATTTAGTCCTCTGATTCTTCCTCCAAAGATGTGATTTCAACTTGACGTGTCTTCAAGGAAAGGGCTTGTGCTTGATCTTCCTTGAAACTTGTAAATTTCTTCAATTAACGCTGATCTTCGAGCTTGACGCCCTGATGTCGGATCGAACGTTGAATTTGAAGATCGTTGACGAAGAACGCCTTGAATTTGAGTTTAGGATCGAAGCTGTGGCTTTAATTTGGAGTATCTTCAAAAGAAGGGCTTGTGCTTGATCTTCCTTGAAATTTGTTGATTTCTCCAATTAACGCTGATCTTCGAGCTTGGCGCCCTGATGTCGGATCGAACGTTGAATTTGAAGATCGTTGCCGAAGAACGCCTTGAATTTGGAGATGAACTCTTTAAACTTGACGAAGAACGCCTTGAATGTTCTTGAACACCTTGAGAGGATTTTGTATCTTCTCTTCTTCTCCTTGGCTTGTTGTTGTCCCCTTTTTTCTTGTTGTGAGGTTTTGACCCCTATTTATAGTTGTAGGAGAGATGATATAGCCACCTAACCTGCTGACGTGGAGCATTCTGATTGGCTGGGGTTGTTGGCCTCTTGCTAGACTGCGCCACTTGTCACCTTCTGATTGGCCTTCTTCATTATTTATTGCTTTCTTACCGGATTGTGCCATTTGTCGCCATTTGATTTGGACAATTTTGATTGATTAATTATTTATTAAGAAAAGTGTATTTATTTTAAAATTTTGGAATAAAATTATTTAATTCATATTTTAATTTCTTTATTTAATTTTATGTGATACTTATTTATTTATTTATTTATATTTATTTATTTTATGTGTTTACAAAATGCCCCCTCGAGACTTGTTCATGAATAAAAATTATTATTTATTTATTTATTTTGAATGAATAAGTTTCGATTTTATTTATATATATATATATATGCATTTTTTATTATTATTATTATTTTTTTTTTCTATTATTATATATATATATATTTTTTGTATATATATATATTTCTGGTTATTTTGTTTTCCGACTCTCTTTCATATATGTATATATATATGTACGTACGTATAAGTATATATCCGGTTACCTTAAATAAGCTTTGCATTGAAAATCGCACGCGTCATTTATATCTTGTGCTGAAGATCGCGCGCGTCATTGCCGATTCCCCACAAATTTCTTTTATATATCTGTCCTTCATTCCCTTTTTTTTTTTCTTTCTTCATTTCTTCTTTTGTTTCATTTCTCCTCTTCTTTTCCGTAACAGAGGGTGAGTCCGTTCATTCTTCCATATATATATATTCTTTATTTATTTGTTTGTTTATTACCGGAAGTCATATATATGTACGTATATCCATCATTTTTTTTTATTATTATCATTATTAATATTATTATTATTATTATATTTTATTTTATTTATTTCAGATGTATTTATATATTCTTTTGTTTTTGTTTCTGTGTTTTTTTTTTCTTTTTTTTTGTCTTTGTTTTTTGTTTTTTTTTTTTTTTTTTTTTTTTTGTTTTTTTTTTGTTTTTTGTTTTTTTTTTTGAGGAGGCGGCGAAGTCACGGTCGCCGCCCTCTATTGAGTCGCGCGCGTTGCTCCACCTCGCTTGGCCGCGTGATGCTTCGTCAGGGCGGCGGTTGGAGCAGCAGTTGATGCCGTCAGCGGGGCAGATGGCACAGCGGTGGCGCGACGGGCTGCATCGCGCGACATCACTTCGGGCCTTATTTGGCCTCGCGGTTCTGTGGGCACCGTTCTCCGTGTGTCGCCGCGCTTCCTTTGGCTGCGTGGCGCTGTAGGCGCCGTGCTCCAGTTGGTTGTGCAGTGTTGCGGGCGTCGTTTGAAGTGGTGGTGGCGATAGCAACTGGGTTGAGGCGGTTCCATTTCCATGATGATTGCTCGGCCGGACGCGGCGGAGTTAATGGTGGTGCTGTCACTGAGCAGGCCTGTTGCAGGGGTGGCGCAGCGCTGGTGACGATGGTGGTTGGGTTCGTGCGCGAGGCAGTCGGTCGCGTTGGGTGGAGCTGGGTGTCGTTCGGCTGCATCGGGGTCGCGTCTGTGCGCGCGCGTAGCGTGCATGGCCCAGTCACGCGGCGTTTGCTGCGCTCTGTCCGGCCGCGCGATGCTGCAGCTGCGTTGGTGTTTAAGCGCCGTGTGCAGGTGGCGGTGCAGGTACTGCTTGGGTCTGCGGCAGAGGAAGAGCTGGCGGGCGGGTGCAGCGGCGGAGGCATTGAAAGGAAGGATTGCAGTTTTGGCGAGGTGTGGCTGATCCGTGGAGGATATTCCAGAGCGGTCGGCGCGGCGGCGCCTCGGGGAAGATGGCACAGCGGCGGCGTGCGGCGGCGGAGGCGCAAGGCGCTGGTCCTGCAGGCGCACGAGCGCGCAGTCCAGTCGTGCAGTGCTGTGCTGCGTCCTGTGTGGCCGTGCTACGCCTGCTTCTGCGTGCCTTCCTCTCGTCGACTGCACGGCGCCGCCCGCGCACTGCTGCAGGCGGAAATGCTGGCGGCTTACCGAGCTGTGCCTCGGTGTGTGTGCCGGGCGGTGCGGGAGCCTGGAGGAAAAGATGCCGCGGCAGCGCTTTGGATGGGGAGAATGCCGCGGCGGCGCTTCGGGGAGGAGGGGAGCGGCGTCCGGCGCGGGTGCTCGTGCATGGGGAAGCAAGCAGCGTTCAATGCTGATAGAAGAGTTCGAGACAAGGCCGTGTTTGCGTGCTATTTTGGTTTTGGGGCGTAAGGCCCTGTTTGGCACGGACAGTTTTTTTTTTTAAAGGACAAGGCTTGGTTTGGTGTGAATTTTGTATTTTGGAAAATGGGGCTGCACTTGGTACTGATTCCGGGGAAGGCTGTGTTTCAGGGTTTTTTTTTTTTAGTATCAAGTTTGATTTTTAGCCCACGTGTACCGGTTAGGCTCGAACTTTTAGGCCTTTGAGTACCAGGCTTAATTTTAGCCCTCGTGTGTAACCGACTAGGCTTCAATTTTGGGCTTTGAGTACCAGGCTTAATTTTAGCCACCCGATAGGCTCGAACTTTGGCCTTTAGTCCAGGCTGATTTTAGGCCCAAAGTCGAGGCTTTGGGCCTTTGGTACAGGCTTGATTTAGCCCACGTGTACCGACTAGGCTTTTAGGCCAGGCCTTTGTAGTACCAGGCTGATTTTAGCCATACGATTAGTCGAACTTTTGGCCTTTAGTATGGGCTTAATTTTAGCCCTTGTGTAGGACTTCAATTTTGGGCCTTGAGTACCAGGCTTGATTTTAGCCCACGCGTACGGTTAGGCTGAAACTTGGGCCTTTGAGTACTAGGCTTGACTTAGCCACGTGTACCGACTAGGCTTCAATTTTGGGCTTTGAGTACCGGCTTGATTTTAGCCATGTGTACCGATTAGGCTCGAACTTTGGGCCTTTGAGTATTAGGCTTGACTTAGCCCACGTGTACCGGCTAGGCTTCAATTTGGGCCTTTGAGGTACAGGCTTGATCTTAGCCCACGTGTACCAATAGGCTAAACTTTGGCCTTGAGTATAGGCTATTTAGCCCACGCGTTAGGCTTCAATTTGGGCCTTTGAGTACCGGGCTGGATTTTAGCCCAGTGTACCGACGGCTTCAATTTTGGGCTTTGAGTACGGGCTGTGATTGTAGCCCACGCTGTACGACGGGCTTCAACTCTTCTTTTTTTTTTTTTTTTGCGAATCTGTCTAACCTTTTTTTTTGCGTTCCTTTTGCAGTTTTCATTATGGTGCATTTCAAGGGCAGCTTTTCTCCTTCAGGCGTGGAGCATTTGGTCATCCTTGATGAAGAAGGTCATCCTCTTGAGAGGAGCACGATCTTGGATGTTTATCCTCCACTTCTCCATCGTCCTCGGCCCCGGCTGGAAGCTGCTGATCGGATGGACAGTTGGACTCGAGAGGTGCCTTTTAGTAAGACCTCCAAGGCATATACCTTGCGGTCGTCTCATCATCACATTGCTGTCCGGTCGGTCCTTCTTCCGACTCTTGGGCGCCAGATTGTGGAAGGAAAAGCTAAGTGGGGTGATGTTCTTCCATGTGTTGGGGAGTTTCGTTTCATCGAAGGCTATTGGGAGTGGACCGAGGATGTGCTTAGCCGTTGCGAGCGTGACTTGAGGGCAGCCCAAATTTATGATGCCGTGTATGCCTCGATGTTTACCTACGATCGATGCTCTAACATTCTGCGGGCGATTTATGAGGCGTGGTGTCCGTCCACTAACACGCTCTTCACCTCTTATGGCGAGGTGTCTATTTCACTGCATGACCTACGGAGTTTAGCTGGACTCCCGATTTATGGGAGGTTTTATGACGAGGTGGTCCCGAGCGTGAAGGAGCTTGTGGGTCTCAATGATCAAGGCAAGAGGCATCTTCCCCAGTCTTGTCAATATCTGTTCCATGCTTACCGGTTTTTGCGCAGCAACTCAAATGATGCTCGGGCTTCCTCGGTCTCCATCAAAGATTGGATTAGCTTCTGGTGCAGGAGAAAGGCGAAGTATGTTGCACCTCCTGCCCGAAAAGAGAAGAAGTCAGCTCGCCCTAAATCTTCTTGCAACCCATCCGGTGAGATCGGTGTGCATCAGCCCTGGTCTGTTGTAGATGAAGAGCCCTTTGTACGCCTCGGTGTCCCTGATAATTTGAGAGTGGGGACTTATTTAGCGGCGTTTCTAGCTTGCTGGCTCAGCGTCTTCGTCCTTCCCATCGAGAGTGCTGGTTCTGTACGTCCTAGCACTTTCAAGATGGCGTGTGTTATGGCGACTGGGAGGGCAGTGAGTCTGGCGATCCCTGTCCTTACGAGCCTCTATCGTGGTTTGGGAAGGATCGCACAATCACGGAGGCCTTCACGGATACTCTCCCCGTTCCCGCTTCATTATATTTATGCGTGGGCTGCACACTTCTTCAAGACTCATTATTTAATCCATAAAGACATCGATAGTCCGAAGATGGTTGTCTATTCAGGTGAAGGCGGAGCGAGGTATTATGACCCACGGGAGGCGCGCCGGAGAATTCACAAAGGCGACCTTTTTAGCTGGACTGACGCCATGATTACTAAACAACAGGATATTTTCTATCTTGATGATGGTAGCCATAGGCGTCATGAGGATGATTATTTTGCTGCGATTCGCTCAGGCTATCTTTCATTGAGGCGGGGTGCTCAGTGTATTGTTGAGACTTACAGCCCGCACCGATTCAGCCGTCAGTTCGGTTTTTATCAGGAGGCTCCTGGGATTCTTACACGTGATGTGCGCGAAACTTCCTTGGATGAGGGTCTCTACTTCTGGCGATTGCTGACTTTGTCTGGGTCGAAGGCCAAGGCATTTTTCCCTCGCATTCCAGCGGTTGTAAGGAAATTTCACTCTAAGGGCTACAAAGAATGGTGGACCGCAGTTCATGGGGATTACCTTGAAACGCATGCAGCGAAGTTGTGTGCCAGCTCGTCTCAAAGTGATGTGCCTGAAGCAGAAGGTCCATCTCCCAACATCCCTGATCGTCCTGACGACCATGCTGCCCCGATCGCCCCTGAAAGAAAGCGACTGGCTCTTCCAGTTTTGGATGACAGTGCTAGCAGCAACGGGGACCGTCATTGGAAGAGGGCTAGACAGGATCCTGCCCCCAGTGGTCCGAAAGAAGATGCTGCTTCCAGCCACCATGAGTCAGTTGAGGTCCTTGCCAAGGAGGCGATTAGCTATAACTGGTGATCTCTTTTCTTTTTTTTTCTTTCTGACTTGCCTGATTTTAATGTGCTTATGTATATGCTCATTTTCAGATAGAGAAGCAAGTGTTTGGGAGTGATGGCGGGGATCTCAGTGGTAGTCGCAAGTCTTTAGGAAGATCTGACGCAGCATCTGCTGTCGTGCCTGGTGATGTTGTGCTGGACCGACCTCGCCCCTCAGAGAAGCAGAAGGACGCCCTTCTTCCTGCAGCAGTTTCAGTGTTCGAGGCAGAAAAATTCCTTCGGAGCCACGAGAGGGAGTTTCTTTGTAAGCTATGGACGGGCCTTCGTGAGAGATTAGTGGGCACCTCGCTTGACGCTGTTTCCTCCCTCAAGGACGAGGTCATGTTAGTCCTTGAGTCCATGAAGCGTTTTGAACATGCCAACATTTCATGCATCGAGGAATTCTTGGAGAGCTTGTTTGCCAGGGCCGCGGCGTATGACGAAGCACGATCTGCTACATCAGATGCACTTACCAAGGAGGCCCTCACCCGCCAGTTGAAGGACGTTGATGACCGGCTTCGAGAGGCGTTAGACAAGGAAGCTGAGGGAGTTAAAGAGGTTGAGTGTTCTGAGGCTGAGCTGAAGAATGTGGAGGAGCAACTTGAGCTATTGACGAAGCGGAAGCAGGAGCTTTCCTCATCCCTTGTGCAGCAAAGAGAGTCTTTGCGGGAGGCCGCGGCTGAGGTGGGGGAGATTCATGGAGAGCTGGTTACCTTGCGATCTATGGAGCCTTCGAACGAGAGAGCTGTCGAGGCCTTGCGCGTTGCTGAGGCAGAGTTGGTGATGGCCAAAGACGAGCTAGAGGGCTTGAACCCCTTTTCTTAGCCTTTAATCAGAATTGTATTTTCCCTTTTCTTGGATTCTGATGTTATTTCTTTTGCCAACAACTGGATTTATCAATAAAATGCCATTCTTTATTTCCTCATTTGTTGCTCTTTCTTCTTTCTGCGAGTGCTCCGATGGTGGCTATCAAAGCACGATTTGTTACAAATTTGAGACTGAACTTAGAGAATATCTAAGCTGCCTACGTACCCAAAAGAATGGGATCAAGTCAGAACGTAGTTCAGAAAACTTCTTAAATTTGCAAGAAGTAAAGGCCGTTCACAGTTTATACTCTTACGGGCCAGGAGTGTGGTTGGATGAACCCACACTATCTCTATCACGGTCCTCTTCAGTTTGAGTTTTGGTGAAGACAACCATTTGGAATTTGGCTTTGAGGACTTTGCCACATGACATGACCAAGTCCGTCTTTCTTTTCATGTCAAAGGGGATTCAGCTGTGGAGCTTTTCCTCGAGCTTTGGTGCCTCAGCAGCTCTATTCTTTATTTTCCAGCATTTTCGCTTCTGGAATGAGCCAAGTCTTTTGAAGACTGACACTCGCACTGGCTCCTTTTCAACTTCTGAAGAGCACTCTGTGGTGTTGTTAGTGGAAGCTCTTCTTATGTTGTTAGGAGCTCTCCTTATGGCAATGCGTACAGGGCCCTTTGGCTGTTCGTACCCGAGTCCGGCTTGTGGGTTTTGATTCCCAGGCTTTTGTGGGAGTTTTCCCAATGGCGACTCTTCTTGTGGATTGTATCCCACTCTGACGAGGAGTTTGTATGCATTGGGGCTGAAGCCTTTTGCAGTCCTTAGCTCTCGAGCCTCAGGGCGTTCCTTCATGATATCTTCGGGTGGTTGAACAAGTGTGTTGCCGTCAATTTGAGTTACAGGCAGTGTCAAGCCCCTTAAAGCATCATGAATTTCTGGCGTCTTATTTGGACGATTCTTGGGACACACTTCGTCGGCTTCGTCTTTCTCTGGTGGAGCACCTCTCGTCTTGTCGTTTTGCTGGGAGCTGCTAACCTCTGGAGCTTTGGTTTTATTCAAGTAATATTTTGCGTCAGCAAAATGGGATTCAGCTTCGGTGAATGGCTTGCAATCACCCAGGACGCTTTTGACGACACCATTACAGCAATATTTGAAGCATTGGTGCCAAGTGGAAGGGACTACCCCGTTTTCGTGGAGCCATGGCCGTCCGAGGAGTAGGTTGTATGATGTCCTAGCGTCGATTACGTGGAACAAAGTGGTCGAATCCATGTCATCTATGAGCAAGCTCAACCTTAGAGTGCCTAGGGCCCTTTGCCCCCCTTGATTGAACCCTTGGATCATTAAGTGACTATTTGAAAGCTCATAGGTCGGGATTCCCAACTCTCTCAGTGTTCGTAGTGGCAAGATGTTAACCGCTGAGCCACCATCGATCAGCATCCTGTTGATCCTTTGCTCGTGAACGTACCCAATTACGAACAACGGTCTGTTATGGGGTTGGGATCCCAACATCAGATTTTCGTCTGTGAAGATCACTGCAGTCATGCAATTTTCAGAAGGTTGGCCTCTCTTGTGGGAGCAACTGGCTTTGTCCAAGGAGTAGTCGTTTCCATGGGCTTGCTTCATTTGGTCATTGGAGGTGGTAGCGTTAACGTTCGCACTATCATCTTCCAATGTGATTTTTCTCTGGTGGGCAAGCTCCATGATTTTTTCTTTAAATATGAAGCAGTCATGAATAGGGTGCCCAACCAAGCGGTGGTATTTGCAGTATTTGGGATCGTCAGTCTTCCAGCTTCCGCCGGCCTTTTCATTTCGGGGAGCTCAATGAGGTTGGCCTTTAGTAAGTCGTCGAAGATTCTGGGGACATCTGAATCAAGGAAGGGATAGGATTTGGCCTGCATCTCTTTTAGCGTTGGCCTTCTTAGCTTTTGTGGGGCTTCTTTCTTTTCATCAGTCTTCTCCTTTCCTTTGACTGGAATGGGCTTGGCGTGTATTGCCATGGACTCCCTTGCTGGAGCTTTGAAGGGAGGCTTGCCCCCTATTTTTATTCCTTGTTCTTCTCTCGCCTTGTGGAACTCTGAAACAGGTGGCGCGTCGATACCACTTGCAGCAATACTTAGTTCCATATCGTGAGCTCGTGTGGCCAGTTCTTCAAAAGTTTTAGGCCGAATCCCTTGAAGGATATACCGCAGCCCCCAGTGCATTCCTTGTATACACATTTCGATGCCCGAAGTCTCGAAAAGTCTATCTTTGCAGTTTAGACTTAGATTCCTCCACCGATTGATGTAGTCAATGACCGGCTCCTCTTTCCACTGACGGGCGTTGGTGAGCTCAATCATGCTGACAGTCCGCCTTGTACTGTAGAAGCGGTTGAGGAACTCATACTCCATTTCTTCCCAGCTATCGATGGATCTGGGTTCGAGGTCAGTGTACCAGTCGAACGCGTTTCCCTTTAACGAGCGGACGAACTGTTTGACCAGAAGATCTCCATATGTTCCAGCGTCATTGCATGTTTCTATGAAGTGTGCCACATGCTGTTTCGGGTTTCCTTTGCCGTCGAATTGCTGGAATTTAGGAGGCTGATAGCCGGTTGGCATTTTCAGGCCGTCAATCCTTGTCGAGTAGGGCTTGGCATATACCAGAGTCGACTTAGTGCCTCCTTCTAGCTTGTTCTTGATGGTACCTTCGATGAAGTCTTTAAGTTGATCAATAGGAATCGAGCCGTCCGAGGATAGTTGAAGCTCTTTGGCTACAGACTCCTGATGGTCATTGGCTGGTTGCTTGGTAGATGCTTCAACTCCGTCAGGAACTTCGAGCGCCTTTTCTGCCATTTGACTGGTTTCGGCTTTGTTCACTTTGTCCATCACCCTTGAGATCTGAGCATCTTGCTCTTGGACATGTTTGGCTAGCCCTTCAATGACTTTAGTCAGTGCGGCGATTTGGTCCTCCAAGCTCGAGGCATTAGTCGTCATGACTGGGGCGTCATTGGAGGCAGATGAAGCGTCAGAGCGAGGGCTCGAAGGTGCTGAGTCATCCTCATTACTTTTGTTTGTGAGGAGCGGGTTGTTGACATCTTCATGGAGGGGGGCCGGTTCTGAGCGTGTTGCTTTCCTTGCCAAACTCCTAGTGATGACCCCGACGTTCTTTGTGGCGGTTTCACTGGCGACTGAGGTAGCGGCTTTGACAGCTTTTCCCTTATTGCTGGCCATGACGATTTGTTCGAAACTTGTAGTCCACTTGAAACTCTGAGGAAGGAAGAGATGAGAGGTAGAGAGATCCCACTGGGCGTGCCAAAAATTTGGAGGACAAAATCTTGCTCTCGGATTCCACTAACAAGAAATTCGTACAAATCGATTACAACTTGAATCAAATGAATTTGATGCGGGCTCTGTTCTTTAATTTAGTCCTCTGATTCTTCCTCCAAAGATGTGATTTCAACTTGAAGTGTCTTCAAGGAAAGGGCTTGTGCTTGATCTTCCTTGAAACTTGTAAATTTCTTCAATTAACGCTGATCTTCGAGCTTGACGCCCTGATGTCGGATCGAACGTTGAATTTGAAGATCGTTGACGAAGAACGCCTTGAATTCGAGTTTAGGATCGAAGCTGTGGCTTTAATTTGGAGTATCTTCAAAAGAAGGGCTTGTGCTTGATCTTCCTTGAAATTTGTTGATTTTCTCCAATTAACGCTGATCTTCGAGCTTGGCGCCCTGATGTCGGATCGAACGTTGAATTTGAAGATCGTTGACGAAGAACGCCTTGAATTTGGAGATGAACTCTTTAAACTTGACGAAGAACGCCTTGAATGTTCTTGAACACCTTGAGAGGATTTTGTATCTTCTCTTCTTCTCCTTGGCTTGTTGTTGTCCCCTTTTTTTCTTGTTGTGAGGTTTTGACCCCTATTTATAGTTGTAGGAGAGATGATATAGCCACCTAACCTGCTGACGTGGAGCATTCTGATTGGCTGGGGTTGTTGGCCTCTTGCTAGACTGCGCCACTTGTCACCTTCTGATTGGCCTTCTTCATTATTTATTACTTTCTTACCGGATTGTGCCATTTGTCACCATTTGATTTGGACAATTTTGATTGATTAATTATTTATTAAGAAAAGTGTATTTATTTTAAAATTTTGGAATAAAATTATTTAATTCGTATTTTAATTTCTTTATTTAATTTTATGTGATACTTATTTATTTATTTATTTTATGTGTTTACACATAGCCCTGAATTTTATTTATGTTACTGTAGTTCAAAAGCCTAAATTAGTACTAACTTCTAGACTTGATTATGAGCTTGTGCAGTTGGAAAGTCCAAATTAATACTAACTTGATGGGCTTAATTGTAAGTTTAGTATAAATAAGTTTGACATTATATTTTAATTTAAAATTTTCAAAGTATGATAATATTAAATTACTCTCAGATGTATCTAACACACTTATCTATTATTTTTCAAGATGAACATTATATTCCTTTTTAGATTCTTGCTTGATCTTCAACAATTTCTTATAGCTTTATCCATCTGTTGTCGGATCAATCTCACAACAAAGCAAGAACAATAACGAAGACAAGAATTTAACAATATTTGTAAATGTCAGCCTACGTCATCGGAAACAGTAGCAGTTGTGTTTTTCTTATTAACTTGTCGGTGATAGAATGTAACACTGTTTAAATATATAATATGCCCGATATAATTTTACGAAATTGTCCCCGTACGTACGGTAGCAAGGCCCTGCTTATGGATTTAACGATGAGCTTCATACAACAATATTGTTATGTCACTGCTTGAATATTTTGTTATGATGCATTGTTTCGTCTGTAATTATGTGTATGGAGGAAATTATTGGAGGATGGGATCAATAAGTTGTTTAAACATTTGAGTAGGTGTGGGAGGTGCGCCTCTGGAAATGCGATTCTTCCAAGACTCAGGTAAAAACGCTGATTTCCTCCGCAAGAGTCACGCTTTTTTGCAACTTGCCTGTGCCGGAGTCGCTGAAGACCGTCAGTGACGTTGTCAAAAAATACGCTAAATTATAAGCTTGTCAATTTACTGCTTTATTATGTTTCCACTCTCAAAAATAATTGTCCCTGCGGAAATAAAGAATACAGCAATATTTTTCCATTTGAAGAATTTATGCTACACAAAGATCATATATTCGTGCTCACAGTCACCTGTGACACAAATTGGTCAGGATATGTAGCGACTCGTCCAATTTTTCATGGATGTGTTATGTTAATTTATTTTGATCAATTTTTTCATGTTGCAAAAGTTTCTACATGTAATTTTTTTTTTTTATGTTGTTTATTACTGCAATCTCTCTCAAAATAAAGAAAAAACCTTAATCAAAATTAAATGTAGATGGTTTGGGGTGTAGGGTTAAAGGATATCAATTGGTTGATTGGTCACCAACACCCATTCCACTCAATTTTGGATGCCACTATCTAATAAACAAAAATTAAACAACAACCCAATTCACTAAATATATTATTAGGCACAGATTTCCATTCATATAAGAATTGAGGAAAAATAAGAACAAATTGAGCTATCAAAAAACTGTAAAATAAATGCGTGTGATTTTATTTTTTTTTTAATCAGTGTTTAAATCTTTAATTTAAATTGTAACATATGATACAACCAACCATCGAGGACAATATTGTCCTTGTGATTATTGAGTTATATAATATATGTCATTGAATATATACTTTAATAAAGAAAATTCTTCTACTTAATATTTGTGCGTTTTGTACATGGCAGCAATATGTAAATTCTACCACTAAGAATCCATGAACAGCCAAAATGAGTCAGTCACCTGAGCAGTTCTCCTGACTTAATACCCATCGAACGTGAAATCAATTCAATCAGGAGAGCCCAAAGTTTAGACACGACTTATAAATTAAATTCCATGTCAATAGTCCGTGAATTACATGTCGGTGATGTGCCTTTGTTACAATTCCATACAGCAGTTAATACATTATTTGTCCCTATGAGAATTCAAATCATGAATGTCACTGCTGCAAGTGTTGGGATTTATTCAATAGAGACTCTAAGATTTCATTCATTTCCAAAAAATTACTCGGATATTGAATGCACATAAAGTTTGCCTGGGTCTAGTGCGTAAATGATCGTGCATATTTCTAGAGAAATGGGGATCTTCTGTATGAAAAATGAATGTTGGATGTATTTTTGAATGAACTATGTTTTACTTGAGTAACGAAACCAGATCCTTTTACTTATATTCAAAACCGTGGACCTAAAAGCTTGTCAATTGAATTTATGGAATTTCCTACAAATTAATTAATTTTCTTATACTTTGTTTTAGATTATTCAACTCCTTTACTTCAAACTTAATGTGAACACATCTTATCCACTCGCATTACACACGAAACAAAAATATATAAATACTAATGTGTATAGGAAAATAGGCAGGAGAGATATTTTCTCTCTCGGGTCATTATTCATCTTCTTCTTCAAGAGCAAGGGTTTCTATTTTATGGCTTCTCCATTGTATTTCGTTGCTCTTCTACAACAATATTTGGGAGCGATTTATATATATATATTTTATGTGTAGACTGCAATATTGGCGCCGTCTGTGAAAAATGGTACCTCTCCCATCCACGCCACGGTAAAGAAAGCTGGGGTTTGGATGTAGTTGGAAAAAGCTCTTTTTGTTTGAGGGTTTCTGGTTTTCCCTAGTTTTACTCCGGGTTTACCGCCAAAGAGAAAAAATTTCTTGAACTTCATGTGTTTTATAGTGGATTTTAGCCTTGTACTTGAGAATTTATGTGTTTTATTGTGAACTTTAATGTTAAAATAGACTGAGAAAGTGTTCCAATTGCAAAATTGCAGATTGGGAAGTGAATTATGCAAAATTGAGTGAATTATTAGATTTATTAGACAAAAATTAACAAAGTGATTATTTTGTAGGAATATTGTGCCGCGAAAGACGAAGGCACAATCATGAGATGGAATTAGGCGACCACGAGGATGGATTGTAGGGTGCACTAAAATTTTTGTGAGTGAACTTTGTGATCACGGGAGTAAAATTCATGATAGCGCCTGAAAGGGTAGTGATCGCGATAATGGATGATGGTACATTTTTTAATTTTCCCAAGCAAATAGCAAGATCGCGAGATGCAATTCCGCGATAGTGAAGATGTAAGGGGTGATCGCGGAACACAATTTCAAGCATTGGGAGCATGATGGTGGTGGAACATTTTTGATTGTGAGAAGGTAGCTAGCGATCACGATCAGTTGGTGGCAGCAGCATCACACTATTTTTGGAGACATGATTTTAAATTTTGTGAGATTAACGGAAGCAAAATTAAGGAATTTGCGTGGAATTAATTGATAATCATTAATTACATTCTCAATTCAACTAAGTTGTGGGAACACATCAAAGGTGAGTTGAAGTTTTAAGAGAATTTGGGAGGATATTTTAAAGATTAAAAGATTAACACTCTATGACAAGATAATTAAAATTTAATGCGAATAATTCCATTATTCATTGGATCTCAACACTGCACAAGGAACTAAATATTTTCAGCACTGAACTCTTCAATTTGTACTTGGGTTGCTTTTTAGCTCTCAAGTTTTGGTTCCTGTTTAGTATTTTCATTCTCACTGATTTGGAATGGCTTAACTAACATACTTTTAGTCACATTAATAGATATCATCTACACTCTTTTTGTGGATACAACACTCTATTCATTGCTATACATCCTTTAAACTTTGGTGCACTCGCGATCAACACTCACCAATAATGTATATGAATCAATATAGTAATGATTATTGTTACAAATTACAACTTTTTAGTGATAGAAATTGTATGTCACTAAAGGATTGGATTTACTCATGACAACTATAAAGTTTTAGTGAGAAATATGTTATGTGACTGAAGTGTAGGAGTTCTAGCTACGAAAATTGTTTAATGACAAGAAATGCAAGTTCCTGAAGCACAAGGTTTCAGTGACAATAGTTTGTGTGAGTAAAGAATCAAGATTTAGCAACAACAATCTTGTGTGGCTAAAAGATTGCTTATAGTGATAAGTTTAATTGTCACAAAAAGTTCTGAGTTTTCGTGACAATTGAACTTGTCATCATTAAACTTTTAGTGGCAATACTTATAATGACAAAATAGTGATAATATTTATTGTTACCATTAGATATCTATAGTGATGACATTTGTAATTATAGTGATGAAAATTGTTATGACTACCAGTTACAATTCTTGCAGTGCCACCACAAAACCAACATTGCACATCCACGCATCCAACATGCTCATCCTTCTTCCTCACGGCGTTTTGATTATTTCTTCTCAGTGAGGTTGATCTCGAAACGATGTAATCATTGCAGCCAAAAAGATCGACCTTAGTGTGACCCACTAGGGTTTAGCTTTCCCTAATTTTGCTCCAAGTTCTATCACTATAAGCTCTAACTTCTAGTCAGTGTTTTCCTTCAACAAGACTACACACATATCGATTCTCATTTTCACTGAAAATGAGGTAGAGAGGGCTTACTTTAAGTACGGCCAAGGAAATGGGGTCTCAGTTTTTGCAGCAAATCCAGCAACATTTGTACTTGAGATTTAACCTTCTTTATGCAATGACTCTGTACCAATGGCAGCAACCATGTTAATAAATCAGAGTTTTTAGGCTGAACAGAGTGATAGCGATGTGCTATCAGAGAATTCAGTGGCTTGGTTAGAGATCTTCAAGATAATCTTCACTAGCGAAAGCATGGTTATAGCATTCTATTTGAGAGAAGATGGATGAATAAAATGTTTCTTCTGGATAGAGATGCTACAAAAGTGTTCTATTTAGTATGTGATTGCCTATTCTGTGCTGAATTAATTCTTTAAGGGAAGGAAAAGAAACAAGTGGTCTTGGGAACATATGAAATCAAAATTATCAATGATGGATAGTCTCATTGTTCCAAGTGCAGTGACGTGAAGGAAGTTGAGTATATTCATTCCCCATAATTGATGGCATGAACCACAGTAACCTTTTGATATGCCTAAAATCGGCTATCCATAACTGTTAGGAAGTGTCAAATTGGAGTTTTCTAACTTAACAAGGTGGACATCCAAAGATTATTGTCATTCTACCTATCTTGTAGAAGAAGCAATGGGTTGTGAACTGGAGCTCAAGATGTCACAGCTTGTCAACGAGAGCAGTAGCTTTGTTGAGAAAGACTCTTATCTTTCTTCCAGACGGCTTGGTTACTACCTCTTGTTGCTTTACCTTCTTAAAAATTGTGCATTTGCTTTACTCCTTGAGCTTTGAATATCGTGATTGTTTGAAAAAAATGCATGTGTTCTTATACTTGATAAATTTGATTTGTTTCCATGACCCTTGTGTCTAGATTAAATAATTTGGAAGCATAGTGAGATTTTCTAGTCTATTTTGAGATGATATATGTCTATATTGATCATTGGATAATTATGTGCTTATTTGACTTTGGGGACAACTTATGTGCCTAAATTGATTACTTGAAACTTGTTTGGTTTAAGTTGTGAAGGCTTATGTGTCCGCATCAGTTGTTTGGAAGGTTCCGTAGCTCCTTTATTGATTACTTGGATGACCTGTCGATTTAAGTGCAAAGATTTGTGTGCTTTCTTGGTTTAGTTGATTGCTGGGATAACTTGTATGCCTGTTGGGTTTTGTGGACAAGCCTGAGTGCAAAATGCATCAAAGAAAACTACAAATCAAAATAACCTCTTTTTTATTTAATTTTTCTAATAATATGTAGAAGTTTCACTAATACTTAAATTCACTGGTATATCATTTCTCTAGAGTTGGAGAAGGAACGCAAGAAAAATTCAAGAGATGGTACCCAACTAAAGGACCATTCAAGATGGCCAAATTAGCGACCCCCCCCCCCCACCCCCAATATTTTATCTCTGGGAATGACATTGATCTAATTATCCAAAAGGGTCAAATTAGGCCCCACATTCAACAAGAAGCATAAGGAAGGAAGGAAGGTAAGAAATGAGGAAGGGACGAAAGAATGAAGGAAAAACAAAAAATATTTAAGGGATAAGCAAAATTTGTTCACTTAATGGGGTAAAAGTTTAACCCACCTCAAGTTAAAAATTGTTTAAAATATTTAAGGAATGAGCAAAATTCCCCTACCCAATAAGGTAAAATGTCACTCCACCTTAACCTAAACATTGCTCAAAATATTTAAAGAATGAGTAAAATGCACTCACCAAAGAAGGCAAATCGTTTCCTCTACCCCAAACAAAAAATTACTCAAAAATCAACAGGACACACTACTAAATTTTGGATATCCAAATGTCAAAGGACTACAAATTGTAATTGTCTTACTCCAAGTCATGGCGCTTTAACTACAATTTACTGGTTATTCATAATTGAATCAATTGTATAGTTGCTTAGGTCGGCGAGGGTTAGTGGGTACTCCTTTTTGACCTAGTAAAATCATGATTCTCTTATTGTTTATGAACTTTGAGATATTAGGCTAAATTATTTGTAAGTCTTTATAACTAACCTATAAGATTACTCCTTTATTACAAGTTAATAAGTCATAACAACTAACTTGTTGATTACTTGGTTATTGCAGGTTGGTAAATCTTTATGATCGACCTATTGAATTATTTAATTATTACAAATCGGTAGACTTTATTGATTAATTTATTAAATTATTTAATTATTATAGATTGGTACGTTTTCATGATTAATTTATTGGATTATTTAATTATTGTAGGATGTTAGGTTTTCATGACTAACCTGTTGAATTATTTGATTATTATGGGTTAATAGAGCTTCATGACCAACCTGGCGGATTAATCGCTCATTTCATGTCGAAGCACATTTTTCATTATTTTTATGTTTGTCATCAAGTCTATAACCGATCTTGGTAATTATGGTTTATACGGCATGCTCTATTATGACTACAATGTCAGTTATTTATACTATTTAGCCTAACATATCTACTAACTTATGAATTTTATTCTATCCACAATTATGATGTCTGGTTATAACTTTCAGGCTTCTCATTGTCTTAATTCGAAATTAATAGTTAACTCATTTAGTCATCAAAATTGGAACAAAACTAAAGCCGGTCAAAACGTTAACTTAAAGTCGGCTCTTTTCTTAACCTGATATCAAATTAAGAAAAGTAGTGATGTGGACACATCTTATCCACACATTTTATCCACACACATTACACACGGAACAAAAATATATATACATACATATGTGTATAGGGAAAGAGGTATGAGAGATTTTTTCTCCCATCCGACCAGTATTCATCTTTTCCCTCTCTGGCCATTGTTCTTCTTGTTCTTCAAGAGCAAGGGCTTCTCCATTTTCCCAACTTCTCTATTGTATATTTCTTGGTCTTTTATAGCAATATTTGGTAATAATATATACATATTTTGTGAATAAATCGCAACAAAACTACCTTTAAATGAGCTCGAAACTTTATTGTGACAACATATTGCGTGCGCATCCACACGCCAAATGCGTTTACCCAACACGCATGCACACGTGTTGAAGTACAAGCAAGAAGCCCTCTTGAGCTGCACCATGAGATCCAATAGAGGACTGGAAAACACATAGCAATATCCCTAATAGCTAGCTAGCAAGCCAGAATAATATTTTGCATAAGTAGCCAGCCGAGAGATTGCTTAAGGACAACGCGGAGACCACGTGCCTGATCCGATGAGAAGAACATGGTTGCACACAGCTTGAGGCAGTCCACCATCTTCCTTTTTTAAATTCACATTTTGCAATCGAATTCCGCTGCAAGGATGGCTCTTGCTGCAGTTGAACGTGATTGCCACGTCGGATGCACTCGTGCCGTTGATGTTCCCATAGACAACGTTCGTTACTTGCACGGCTGAGCTCTGATGAAATATTCTTATCGTCATTTCAAGAAAACCATCATAAAACAAAAGAGACACTTTCTGTATATATAGTCTCTTTTGTTTATATATCTTATTCAATGTTTTCGTTTTCTTTTACCTTTTGGACGCATGGTTCCGCTTCATCACAATAATTTTGATCTATGATTATTGGGTTTTTCACATTTTGCATCTGCACATTCTGAAACTCGATGTCGCTTGCATTTCCAGATCCTCCCTGTATGTATGTGAGTGTGTGTGTGTGTTTGTATATATATCCAGAAATGTAATGTAATGTTCAAAGACATGAATTGATTACGTACAAAATTGTAATTACCTGCCATGTCTTAATTCTGACACCATTAGTGGTTCCTTTAAGCGTTGCTCCATTAATCACTACATGTGAGACATGAGCTTCAGAATTTCTCGCACCCAAGCTCCCTATACTGAGTCAAGAAACATCATTGTACACTATAAGGTGATATGCCCATTATCTGATATTTACAAGGAATTTACAAAGTCTGCCATATTAGTCTGACAACATTGACACATAGACTAGGGCAGCATGACAGAGAATTGAGGAAGGCTGCCAACTTCTATATATATAGGTAATTGCAGGAAGACAAAGAAACAGAAGAAGAACCCGCATCGTAAGACAACAGAAAAAACACAAATAATTAGCAACTTGTTCACTTTTTACCATATTTTAACCTAAAGATTGATCCACCTTATTGAATTCCAGGGTTTGTTTTAGCACCTGATGCCGTGGCCAGGTCCACAAGTAATCCCCATGGCTCGGACCTGATTGGATCCATTTACAATCGATATGCAGTCATCACCTGCATGATTAAACAACACTTTCGTTAATTATACACTTAATTTCCAGCTATCAAATTGTAATTAACCATAATTGAACTTCTCTTCTATCCTTTTCTAAGCTTGATTAATCTTGATTCATTTGATGAAAGGTTGAAGGAAGTAATTAATTATAAACCTGTGGAAATGGTGCAATTCAAGATATTGATGTTTTGAGTGTTGGTGACATGGATTCCATCAGTATTAGGGCTGTTTTCTGGAGCAGTGGCCATAAGATAGGAAACGTTAACATTTCTGCAATTCTCAAAGGTTGTGTGAAATCCCGGTGGATTTTGCGTCTTCAGATTGCTCACAACCAGATTTTTGGAGTTGTAGAAGGTTAAAGCCTGAGACAACGTGCATGGCATCATCTCTAATCAACTCGGTTAATTAAAGGTCATGACATTGTTTTTGCAAATATGGGTCTAAAAGACAGCTACACACACACACACACACGACTGAGATTGGTACACCCTCTGTGTGTGCTTAATTCTAAAATACTAATTATATTTATTAAAAATCTTTGGTTACTAAACAGTTGTGTTCGAAATTTAAGATTACATAAAAAAAAATTATACAAAGAAAAACGAAACAATGTGGTTATTAATGAGATAAAAGATTAAAAAATAAAAAGGAGAAAAAGGAAAAGGATAATAAAATAGGAGTATTTTCTGACGGTTATATTGTGACACCTGTAAGGTTATACACTTAATATATTAAAAATTTCATAAAAGTGGAAAGTGGAAGAAAATAATTATTAAAGAGATAAAAGATTAAAGAAACAAAGATGGAGAAACGAAAAATAATATGTATAACAATAGGGGTTCATTTTCCCTTTGTAATCACATCCAATTAAATTTTATGCAATTCATTTATTCTTATATATTTTTTAAAAAAATTCTCTTGTTGTAATACTTTTTAATACATTATAAAAACATAATAATTTTTATTTTATTATTGTTAATAAAAGTATGTAATTTTATCATATTAAATACAAACGAGTTTTTGTAAGAAGAAAACTATAAAATGAAAGGCCCATGGTCAAAATTTTAAAATATTATACAATCAGTATATAACTTCATGCATTTATAAAATAAATTATACTTTAAATTTTTTATGCACATGTATAATACAAAGGTACATACCATTGGAGCATGGCTGCATTGCTGTAAAAGAAATAAAAGAAGAATTTCAGAAGCCCATAAGCACGATTAAGTTTCCAGGTTATATAAATAAAAGAATGATTAAACAAATGCAAGAAACCTTGCTCTTCCTCAACTCAGTCATATCTATTTTGCAAGAATTTTCCCACCAGATATCCCCATTGCCATTTATTATTCCTCCTCCGGCAACCGAAAGATTCCAGACACTGTTAAAATAAAGCCATCGAGTTTGATCTTTGCTATAGTCGGCAATATTTCTCGATGCTGTTATATTACCAGCAATCTGCAGCACATAATTAAAAGAGAAAAAGAGAAAAGAAAAAGATGACTAATTGATGGCTAATATATAAATTAAATAATATTATTTGTGGCCTTTTTGAGTTACCTTCATTGATATGGCAGACTTGCAAGGACCTGAAAAATTAATTGGTTTGAGAAGATAGTTTTTGTTCTGTGGTGCCACAAAACAAACTTTGGGTGCTAAAGATGAACAAGCTTGATTCCATGCTTCCTCAAATGCCTGTCACAAGGTAAAGATATATGGATATATAATCAAGAAATAGTACAACTAACATTAAACACCAACATATGTAACTTTTTCGATTGATCTACGCAAGGGCCTTAATTAATAGCATACATATAGGATTAAATGCAATATTTGTCCTTTAATTATTGCAATTGGCATTTTGCCTTCTAATTTTTACATTTCACAAAAATATCTTGAAATTTTTTATTTTTTTTTCCAATTTAGGGACACAAAACCCTACTTTTCTCATAATGTTGTCTATGAGAAGTATGTGCCAATCAAATTGGGGCTCTCTAGCGACAAGCACATGCCATGTCACTTTACCAACCGTCAGCGTGTAATTTTGGTCGAAAAGTCCCAGAATTCATCAAAACATATGTTAACTTGCAACATTCTGACGAAATTATGGTTTTATTATGCTTAAATTGCCAATTTTTTTTTTAATTTCAAGACAATTTTGTCAAGCACAAAATTTAAGGACGAAAACGCCAAATTGCCTTAATTAAAGAACAAAAATTGCAGTTAATTGCATACATGCAGTCATACACTTTATCAATAAGTTGGATTCAAATAAAACACAGGAGAAGAAGCATTTACTTAACATCTAATGTGTGCAATTAATATACATGCCTCATCTTGTGTGGACAGTTTTTTTTTTCTTCTTTTTATTTTGTACTCCTTGTGAAGCCTAAAATGTGATTTTATCATATCCTACCATAGTTTAATTAATACATCTCTCTACCATTGCTGTGTGTGTGTGTGTGTGCGCGTGTGCAGAATGCATGTTGTACGTGTGTATTTACCTTAGTGTCATCAATCCTTCCATCACCTTTAGCTCCAAAGTTGAGTACATTGACTACCTCAACCTTGGTGCTTCTTCCATGACCAATATATGAAGGGAAAGCTTGCATGCAATCATAGCTAGATTCTTCTTGGAAGTAACCATTATCAGGCAAATGATCATTATTACTATTGGGGCCAGAAGTGCTGCAGCAGTATGCTGAACTCATCATGAACGAGAGTACAATAACTATAAAGTATGGCAATACATGCTTTTCATCAAGAGCTGCCATGATTCAAGATTGGGCTAGTACTGTTGGAATGAATAATAATAGGGGACTGGTTTTTTGGTAACGAGTGAGGATGTTATGACACAGTTATCATGTCCGGTTTGTGTATTTATAGAAGATGGGAAAGATTATACAGAAGAGCCTCCAAAACAGTTACTGACTTTTTTGTTCCCTAAAAATGCATGCCAAATTACACACAAGTGTGTATACATAAATATACTAGTAAAGTGCACACACTTTGCCCGTGAATAAATAATATTTATTTTTTACTATTTTTTAGAAATAAATTATGAAAATATTGAATTGTAAAAAATGAACATATTAAAAGATAAATAAATACAAAACATTTCACAAATATCAATGTAACCATCAATTTGTTTAATTTATTCGAATTTTCTATATTTTAATTAGTATCTATAAAATATTTTTTTATCTTGTCTATTTATCAACTATACTACTTTTCTATTAAAGTCATCTCACTATTGGTAGTTGGTAAATATAATTTTCTATTAGAATATTGTCTTACTTTAATTTGAAATTTTGATATAATTAATATGTATTTTATTATTATCAATATTATATTTCATTTTTTTTCCTTCTCTTCATATATAAAATGTTATTTATAATATTTTGTGCTTTTATATTATATATAGATCATACTTTGAGTACTAGTGTATCTTATATATAGAGAATACTACTTCAAACTTGGTAATTATTGAATATAAACTAATATGAGAACATGTGAAGGAATTTGCAGTACAGTATCATGATCAATATATAAAATTGAAATTTTTATAACTTGTATTATATATTAAGATTCCTTATAATATCATTTTTAAACAAAATAAAGAACACATTATTTTGATCTACTTGTTAACTTTGAGATGGAACTACAATCTAACCTTAGTTTTGATTGTTAAGAAATTTGATTAATGTTATAAATTTTATCTAAATTTCAATTAATTCAACGTATAAGTTTATGCATCTAAACTTCCATAATTTACATGTAATTTTTATCATGTCTTCTCAGCACTAATTTATACTCTTTGATTCACCAATATAATTTTTATAGTAATTAATTTCAATGATCATGAAATTCACATATGAATTTTCCTTATAGATCATATAATATATGGTTAGAACTTTTATATAAAATTAAATTCATTTGAAAATCCAATATATTTAAAAAGTGATATATGTTTAACTTTAAATATGTGTATATATATTATAAATTTCAATCTAAATGCATAATAAATATTATACTTTTCATCTAAAAAATAAATAACAAAGACAATATTAACAGAATTACTTTCTCATTTTGAATTAAATTCTTGCATAGATTCTCTCATTAAAAGTTTATTTTTGTAAATAAATTTTTTTATAAATTCAAAAATTATAGCATTGATGTCAAGATTAATATATTCAATTAAGGATCTATTTGATTTAGATTTAACATAAAGATTGTAGGTAAAAATAATGGCTAAATTCACTTTAAACCACTTTAAAGTATACTCACAATATTTATCACTAAATTTAAAAATGTAGCAAAATTCTTCTAAAAAAGTATGATTTTGCAAAAAGAAAATATTAAGGAAAAATGTTTTCATGTTTAGTATATTTTTCCAAAATTACCTCCAGGCAAGTTTGAGTGATTTTTGGTATTATACACACACACACACACACACAGATATATATATATATATAGTACAACTTTTTCTTCTTTTGGTATAGAAGTAGTCTTTTCCTTTCACTAAATGTCAGAATATGAATTATAGACAATTATATAACATATAATTAATGTGTAATTTAATTTAGAAAATAATCTCAAAGCAGAATATTTACTATATTATATTCCACATTATATTTATACATAATACACATATGTAGTGGCATATAATACATTTTCAACATATATAATATACTAATTTTGAATGTTAACTAAAAAATCTAAACAATTTTAAATTATTTTAAATAATATGAGGATATTAGATTTTATTCTGTTAGGTAAAGTAAGAAGTCAACAGACAAATTAGTAAATTTTTTGAAACTAAACTCCTTATAAATTTGTATCCATAATTTAATTTTTGAAAATATATATGCCCCACTAAATATTTACACTAAATATATGCATATGTAATATTATTTACTATAATTTTAGATTACAAAATATATTATTTTGAATGTTAGAAAAAATTTCTGATTTTAAATTATTTTATTAAATATGAACATCTTAGAGTTTTATCACTCTGTATGAGTAGAACATATAAAAGTTGAATAAGTAACCCTATCTATATTAAACTTCTTATAAACTTATGTCTTCTACTCGCCACTCATATTTTTAAAAATAAAAAATTGTATTACAATAGAAAATGTATAGTTCTTTAATTTTATATTTTATTAGGCTAATGTTTAATAAGCATACATCATTTTATTGAATTTCATACATCACCTTTACCTATTAATTTTATTTACATTTAAAACTAACTTTTGATGTATAATTAAAACTAATAACTTTCTACATTCATCTTATCTCAGGAAATTTAATCTTGTTTATAATATATTATGTTCTTATACATAGATTTTACTCTGGTTTTTAATATATTTTATAATAAGCCATATTACTTTAACCTTGTTTAGTATATAATATGCCATAGTTTAGCACACAAAAGGATTTTGTAGAACAACGTTATACTCATTGAACCTTTTTTAGATATAAAATTAGAAATTTTAAAATTTACATTAATAAATAATATATTATTTTAATTAACTTGCTAATGTTGAGACATTCTAAAATTTTACTTTGATTTTTAATTTTAAGAAATTAGATCATTGTTAGAAAGTTATTATTGAAATTTTAATTATTCCATCATATAAGTTTATATATATAATCTTATAAAATTTTACATTTACTTGTAATTAGGATTTCACGTCATAAATTTTATATTCATAGGTTTATTAATAAATTTTTTACTATAACTTTTCTATTTTATATATTGAATATATGAAAGGTTCTATTATTATTAGGAATTTTTATAATTTACATAATTATAAAAAATGAATAGTACATTATTTTAATTAAGCTTTTCAGCTTTGAGATATTCTACAATTTTATCTTAATTTTTATTAATTTATAATTCAATTTTAAAAAATATATATGTCCTACAAAATATTTACTATAAAGATACTCATATGCAATACCACACACTATAATTTTAGGGTATAAAATTTATTGTTTTGAATATTCAAAAAAATTTATCTAGTTTTAAATTATTTTATTAAAAAGAAATATTTTAGAATTTCATCTCTTTGTATGAGTAAATAGTATAAAAGTTGAATTAGTAAAACTATCGATATTAAACTTTTTAGAAACATATATCTTCTACTCTTCATTTATATTTTTACATATAAAAAAGGCATTACAGCATAGTTTTATATATCTTTGTACCAATAGAACAATGTTTATGGTGAATTACCATACTTCATTTATTGAATTTTATTAATCATTTTTATTTATTAATTTTATTTATTTTAAAACTAAACTTTGAAGTCTAGTTAAATTAATAACTTTCTACATTCATTTCATCTCCAAAAAAATTGATTTTATTTATAACATGTTATGTTCTCGTGCATAGATTGTACTTTGATTATTAATATAATTTTTAATAATTTGTGTTACTTTAAACTTGTTCAGTATATAATATACCTTATATTATCACATACAATAGATTTCGTAGAATAAAATTTTACTCATTTATCCTTTTTCTTATATATGAAATTAAAAATTTTATAATTTACATTAATAAATAAGGCATTATTTTAGTTAAACTTGCTAATAATGAGATATCCTACAATTTTGCTTTATTTTTCTTTTTAAGAAATAGATCAATATTGGAAAGTTGTTATTAAAATTTTAATTGATTCATCATATAATTTTTCATATCTAAACTTACAAAATTTTATATTTAATTTTAATTAGGATTTCACGTATTCTATTTTATACTCAGAGATTTATTAACTAATTTGTACAACTTTTCTATTTTATATAGTGCTTAATTTAAAAAAATTATATAATTTTTAGGTAGAATCTTTTATTATCGTATCATATATGGTTGGAGATATCTCAAAATTTACTTTTATACAAAATTAATTTCATTTAAAAATTGAAAATATTTAAAAACTTATGCCAAAAAGAAAAAAAAAGTAAATTTTTGAATATGAAAAGTTACTATTATATTTTTGTTACGTGATATATAATACTACCAAATTGTTATGTTACTCTTTATTTTTATTATTTTAAATTATTTTTTAAGGTTAAATTTGGCAAATCAAAAATTGCAAGAAACCATTGTTGCAACTTGTACTTTTATAATAGTATAGATATAGATATAGATATAGAGATAGATAACTTTTCTATTTTATATACTGCTTAGTTTAAAAAAATATATAAAATTTTTAGATAGAATCTTTTATATGTCATATTATATATGGTTAGAAAGATCTCAAAATTGACTTTTATACAAAATTAATTTCCTTTGAAAATTCAAAATATTTAAAATGTTGTGCCAAAGAGAAGAAAAAGCAAAATTTTTGAATATGAAATGTTACTGTTATATTTTTGTTACCTACTATATATATTATTACCAAATTCCTATGTTATCCTTTTTTTTATTATTATATACTATTTTTAATGTTAAATTTGACAAATAAAAAATTGCAAGATACCATTCTTGCAACTTGTACTTTTATAATAATATATTGACACAGATATACTACACAAATCATAAATATTTTTCATTGTGCATGACTTTGTAGAATATTAATGTTTATTAATTTTCATGCGAATTTTATTACAAAAGTATATATTGTTGAAATTTTATTATTTATATGCCCTTGTAATCTGCATCATCAATGATATCAAAGTTTTGAAAAGGGGTAAGAATTTTTATTTCTACCACTTAGTTTCCTTTGTGATTAGGCACATATAAAGAATTTAATGGTAATTAAGTAAATTAAGTTGAAATTAATTATTTATTCCTATAATTATTTATATACAATTTATCCATACATGTGTGTTTATCCAACTGTTCAGAATTCTAACGCTTTTAAATCCTTGGCATTAATTATTCATTCAATAATTTAAATGCATCATTTTTCCATATAATTATCTATCTATTTATATACAAGTTTCAAGATATATTAATTATATGTGAAATATAAAAATGATAAATACTTGGATAATTCATTGTTTACTTTTGACAATTAAATATTATTAAAATATTACATTACCAATAAATTCTAAGCTCTTAAGTATTCAAATCATGTTTCAACATAATTCCAAATTCTAAAAGTCTATAATTCAAAAATAAAACAATTATAACTCTTGACGAACAGAAAAATTTGTCAATGTTTCATTATTGTTATGATAATTCAACAATAAAAATGAGATAAAAAAATATATATGTTAGTGTTTGCTATTGTTCTCCATAAAATGTAGAAATTTAGGTATATTAAGGTTTGAGGTTTGTATCTTTTTGGCGATCAAATTGTAAACAACCTAATCAAGGGTATCTTTTAACAATCAAATTGTAAATAACCCAATGTTGATAATAAATTTCAATTCAAATTCTTGCACATCGAAATTCAAGATAATGAAATTACAATTGAAAAAAAAAGTGAAAGATATCAGGTATAGAAAAAATGTTGAATCTACTAGAATACCAAATAATTAACTGGTAAACAATGTAATAAATAGAAAAAATAGTCAGTGCTTTATTACCTGATGATAATTCTAGTAATATAAAAGAGATAAATATATGTGAGTATATCATGTCCACAAGATATTGAAATTACGTATAATCAGGTTGTGCCTTTTCAATGAATTGCAAATATTATAATTGTGACAAGAAAGTTCAATTCAAATTCTTTATAGTCAAAACCCAAGATAATGAAATTATTACAATTCAGAAAGGTGAGAGAGACGATGTATAAATAAATATTAGATTAACTAAAAGAAAGGCCAAAATATTAATTGACGAACAATGCTACAAATTAAAAAAAAGATGGTCAATGCATGCTTGATTACTATTATATAACTTTAGCAATAGAAAATGTTATATATGCTTACATAAGTTATTCGGATTCATAAAATGAAGAAATTTAGATATAATGAGATTTATATGCCTTTTAAATCTCAAACAGTAAATAACATAACTCTGGTAGAAAAATTCAGTTTAGATTTTTGCATGTCAAAGCTCAAGATGATGAAAAAAAAAAGTCAAAGAGATAAAGTAAAAAGTAATATTAACTACGAGAGCGAAACATAAATTGGGAAACAATAAAATAAAAAACAAAGTCAATGTTTTTATTACTGCGATGATAATTCTAGCAATACAAAAAGGATAAACATATGCCGAGTATAAGTTATCTTATCCACAAAATGTAGAAACATCCATATAATGAGATTTGCCCCATAAGTCAAAGATCAAAATAATGAAATTACAACCGGAAGAGTGAGAGAAATAAAGCATAAACAAATATTAAATTAACAAAAAGGGCAAAATGTCCATTGGCAAGCAGTGCATTAAATGGGGGGAAAAAGTCAGTGCAGTCTTCATTAGGGTTAAGATAATCCTAACAATACAAAGAGATAAATATTGTAATACCTAAAATTTTGGGTATTGAAGGCAATAATGATATTATTATGAAGAATTTATTTATTTAATTATCCAATTTCTTTTATTTTCGAATGAATAGTTAAGGGTGAAGATAATTGAGTATGGAAATTGATATAGACATAATTGTGTTAATTAATCCTACCCAAACTTTGTAGATAATTAAAAAGAATATTTTTAAAATGTAAAAATAAGAGAAATTAGGTCTAGATTTGATGGAAGGAGTTAGAATTAAAGAAAACTCAAAAATAAAGAAACCCAGTACAATTCAAATACTGAATTATCTTAGTATAAATAAGACGCAAGAGTGGGAGGAATAAATCAACCCACATGCCTAAAACTCTAAGTGGCCGTCCAAAGAGTGGAGAAAGAGAGATCCAAGTCAGCACCAGGAGTGAACTTATGATTAGCAAATTCAACATATAAAGACTGTAACCTAAACCTTAGCAAGGATTAGGAATTCAAAACTAATTTGATAAGGCTTAACATTCGGTAATTTAATGTTATTCTGAGTATGGATTGTCTAGTGACAAGTTTCACCCTCGTGAACTGTAGAAATAAGGAAGTTAACTTTTGTCCACTGTTGTCAATACTTTCTCCTTCTATAGGAACCCTAAGGATCGATCTAGTAAGTTTAGCTCACTAATATATACAACTTGAACTGAGAAAGCTATTAGAAAAGGATGTGAGGCTTATCTCACTTGTGTTTGACACTCAAAATCAAGGGTCAAAAATAGAAGATATCCTAATAGTTAGAAAATTACCAAATGTATTCTTGAATGACCTACTTAAACCAACTCTAGATAGGAAAATTAAATTTGAAATTAACTTGGTACCGAAAGTTGCAACAATTTCAAAGGCGCTAAATTAAATGGCTCCAATGGAGTTAAGAGAATTAAAGGTTGAGCTGCAAGAATTGTTAGATAACAAATAAATCCGACAAGTGCATCGTCCTAGAGAGCCCCTATACTTTTCATAAAGAAAAACGACAGAAGTTTAAGAATATGTATAAATTACAAAGAGCTTAATACAATTACCATCAAGAGTAAGTATTTCTTATCCAGGATTGATGATCTATTCAATCAACTAAAGGGAGTTAGAGTGTTCTCGAAATCGATCTAAGGTCAAGATATCACCAACTGAAGATAAATGTTAAAGATACCTAAAACAATCTTTGGAACAAAATACGAGCATTATGAATTTTTCATATTGCGCTTTGGGCTAACAAATGTCCCAGTGGCTTTTGTGAATTTTATGAATTGAATATATATGACATACTTAGATAACTTTGTAATGGTATTCATAAATGATATTTTGGTTTATTCACTAACTGAAGAAATGCATGAGGAACACCTAAAGATAGTCCTACAAACACTCTGACAAAAGTAGTTATATGCCAAATTCAATAAGTGTGAATTTTGGCTAGGAGACTTGACAATCTTCGAACACGTGATATTTGAAGGAGTCTCCATGTACCTTAAGAAGATTGAAGTAATTATGTAGTAGTCAAGACCTACAAACGTAATAGAAGAAGCTTCTTAGGACTTGTGGACTATTATCCAAAGTTTGTTGAATGATTTGCCCGTATAGTGTCCCCATTGACTCAACTCTTACAAAAATAAAAGAAATTTGAGTTAAGCCTAAAGTGTGAGAAGAGTTTCACAAAGTTGAAGAAGAAATTAACCTCAACACTAGTTTGTTGTTGTTGAATGAGGGGGTGGATTCATTATTTATAGTAACGCTAGTAAAGGTAGATTGGGATATCAAAAAGTCCCAAAACACAAACCCTAAACAAAAGGCCTTTAAGGATAAGATTGACTAAGGACTAGTACAAGACTTCCAAGTAAGGATGGATACATGAGGAGAGGGTTATATGTACCAAGAATTATGGAAATTTGAATTAAGATCATGCAAGAGGTACACCAATCCAAGTATTCAATGCACATAGAGAGTATGAAATTTTATAAAGATTTAAAAAGGAACTTTTAGTGGAATGGAATAAAACGGGACATTGCGGACTTCATAGAAAGGTGTATAACATGCCAAAAGACTAAAGTTAAACACCAAAGATCTGGTAATTACCTTCAACCACTAGAAATCCCTACATGGACATGGGAGTGTATTACTGTGGATTTCATGGTGGGATTGCCACAAACACTACATGGATATGCCGCTATCTGGTTAATCGTCGATAAGTTAACCAAGTCCGTTCATTTTCTCTCAATTCAGTCCATTTACAACTTAGATAAGCTAACTAAGGTGTATATTAACAACATAGTAAGGCTCTGTGGCACACCAGCCATTATAGTATTCGATAGAGACCCCCAAATCGTGTTGTATCTTTAGAATAGTTTCCAAAAGGCCATGGGGACTAAGGTGGAAGTAAGTGCAACTTATCACCCTAAAATGGATGGACAATCCAAACATTCGATGACATGCTTAGAGCATGCATTCTCAAATGTAAGGAGATTCAGAGTGATTATTTACTACTAGTTGAGTTCTCTTACCATATTAGCAACTACAATAGTATAGGGATGGCACTCTATGATACCTTATATAAATGAAAGTATCGTTCACCCATATGTTGTGATGAGGTAGGAGAAAGAAAAGTGATCATATCAGAGCTGGTCCAATTAACAATCAAGAAAGTTGTAGTGATTTTAGAAGACTTAAGAAGGTCTAAAATAGATAAAAGAGTTAGGTCAATTTAAAAAGAAGACCACTGCACTTCCATCTAGGAGAAAAAGTGTATCTCAAAATTTCACTAGCCCAAGGAGTAATGCGATTTGAGAATGTTGGAAAGTTAAGCCCACGTTTTAGTATATCTTTTAAAATCCTAAAAAGGATAGGTGAGGTAACATATTGACTAGCGCTACCCTCAGAATTGGAAAGGGTTCATAACATCTTTCATGTATCGCAACTAAGGAAATAAATGCCATACCCAAGTTACATATTGGAACCAAAGCTCTTAGCAATCAAAACCTACAAGGAATTCCCACTTTAGATAGTAAATCGCAAGGAACATAACCTACAAACTAGGGCAATACCATATGTCAATGTTTAATGGTCTAACCACACTGAATGAGAGATGACTTGAGAATAAAAAAAAATGAGATAAAAAGTTAATATCCCTACCTGTTTTTTGAATAGGACAGTCCAAGTTTCTAAGATAAAATTTTCATAAAGGAGGAGGATGTGATATCAAAAATTTTGGATATTAAAAGCAATAATGATATTATAATGAAGAATTTATTTATTTAATTAACCAATTTTTTTATTTTCGGATGAATAGTTGAGGGTGAGGATACTTGGGTATAGAAATCGATATTACATGATTATGTTGATTAATCCTACCTTAACTTTGTGCATAATTAAAAAGGATATTTTTAATTATCTTTAAGATGTAAAAATAAGAGAAATGAGGTCTGGAAGGAGTAAGAATTATCCTAAAATCAAAAATAAAGAAATCTGATATAATTCAAACACTAGGTTACTCTAGTTTAAATAGGACATAAGGGTGGGAGAAATAAATCATCTCACATGCCTAAAACTCTGAGTGGCCAACCATAGAGAGAGAGGAAAGAGAGAAATGAGTCAATGCCAAGAATCACGTTAAATTTGAGTTAAATTCCTAGCCTGACTTTATAGTTTTTGTGCATGTAGCTAGGAATTAAAATTCATGCATCTTAGGCACATGATACAAGAAAATTTTATAGGAAATATGTAGTTTTGAACGATAGTATATTCATGCATGAGATTAGGTGTAAGAATTTGGACAAAAGATACAGTATAGACAAAATGAGTAATTTCTACAATTTCTTTTGAAATTCTTGATTAGTTTTTTAAAGTTAAAACTTTTATGTTTAAAAATTGTTGGGAGGACCCTAAGAACTTGTAAAGTATGAATAATAATTGAAAATCGGAATTAAAGTGGTGTGAAATGTAAAAAGATAGCCAAACAAGTCCTCACACACAAGCTAATTGTGAACCATGGTCCAACATTGCTATCATGAAATCAGTCTCTGCAGTTACAATGTCTGGTCTCATGAGCGTGGTCCGTGACCACATGCACAAACAGAATGTGCCGCAGGAGCTACCACAATCATGAGGCCTCCACTTGTGGGTGCAACCAGGCATCTATGGTCATGGAACCTTAGAACAAGCAAAAATAGAATGTGTTGCGGCTCTTGGCACAACCACAAACAAACACTTCATGGTCATGAACCCTTCACTTATGGTCATGAGGGTCAGTAGCAAACAAGACAGAATACACTGCGTGCGTGGCGCAATCACAAAAACTATTTTTTGCAATCATAAACCAGGTTTTCGCAAGTGAAGAACCTGGAAATGAGTGAAATTTCACATTTACATTATTATTGTCCAATTTTACCCATTTTCAAGATAAAACATGAGTAAATATGTGACACTTGACAGGATATAAAGAACATCAATTGAGTGAGTTTCAAATGAAAAAACATATCTAATAAGTAATTTAAAATCTAATAAGGACTAAATACCAACCAAATAAGTTGCACCAAAGAACATATAAGAATTGAATTTTTGGCTAAGTTGGAAGTAAGTAAAAACAATTTTGATTAAATAGAAAACCAAGTGATATTAATTGGTAAAGGAACTAAGTCACAAGATTAATATCAGATAAATGAGTTACTTGTAAGCTTTTATAACTATCTTTGAAAAATGTTTACTACACAAATGAAATTTCTATAAGTGTTTTATTAGTGAAATTTTATAATTGCTTTTTATATGAAATATTTTTCCCGACATTTTGATATTTTTACTAAAATTATTTTACAACATTTTTTAAAACTTTATATTTTATTGAAACTTATTCTGAAACGTTTTTTTGCAAATTTTCGTATTTGAATTGGCATGATTTATTTCAAATATTTATTTCTAAAAGTAGTTTAGATGTATACAAGTACTAATTGTTTGTATTTTAACATGCTCTAAACATGTTAATTGTGAAATTTTGAAATGTAAAATATGATGCCCTTAGAGAGCAAACAGCATTGTAGAAACTAATTTTGCCCACTCACTGATTTATAGGTAGGATATATGGCCCCTTTCATTTGAGATAAAAGATTACGTCAAATGACCAACTCCACTGAGGTTATAGGTTAGGATATATGACCCTTTCAATTAGGTTTATAAATTGATACAATTGCAAGATTGTACGTGACTCTTTTTAATCGAGGTAAAAGATTAAAATTCTAATTAGTTAATATGATACACGAATTATCTGAGTTGAGTCTTTAAGCATGCCAATGGAAAATACAAGTGAGGTGAATATGTGATACAATAAATAATTTAAATTCTTTCTGCTTACTTTTAAATGTCCTCCAAGTGATTATGCGAATTTTTTAAATAATTTTACTATGTTAACATCTTGATAAAAGAGCAGAAACCATTTACTAGATGATTTGTCACTCATATTTTGAAACTCATTTTGTAGAAAATCTTGGCAAGGGCAACCAAACCTAGGGATTGTGGATTTCAGAAAGCGCAAAATACTTAGTTATGATTTATTATTGATTAAGACAAGGATGTGATAAAATGGAATTTACTTTGTTTTTCATTGCGCTACTATAACTCGAATTTTTACAATAAATTGAACATTTTGTTTAGTTACTTCAATACTTTTGGTTTTGGTATTTACTGAAATATTTATTTCACGGGTACTACAATCTTATATCCTAAAATTGGGACGTGACAAACATATTTTTGTATAAGTTATTCATAAGATGTAGAAATTTAGATATAATGAGGTTTAAGCCTCTACTCGAATTGTAAACAACACAACTGACAGTAAAATTCTAATTAGAATTTTGCAAGTCAAAGCTCAATATAAGATGTTACAATTAAAAATGAGAGAGTTAAAGATAAAATTTATTGAATTAACTAAAGGTGCAAAAAAATTAATCGGAAACAATGAATGCTGAGAAGTCCTTAAACAACTAACTAAACACTGTAACATGGGATGAACGCAGGAAGAGAGAACGTGTATAATTTATCTAGATTGTTTTTTTTAATAGATAGTTATGTTATGATAGACTAATTTCATTATTTCATTAAATTGGCATTTGGTAAGAAGGCCTTGGAATTGAGAATGGGAATGATTCTCATAATTGATGCTTGGATTAATACTATTGAAATCTAAATTTGAGAATTATATTCAAAAATTTATTTTTATTTTTTCTATCCTCCTTTTAAATTTAGTTACAACTTTAAATTATTAAAGACAATAACACTAGACTTGAGTAAGATATTTTGAAAATTAGAAGATTATTAAACAAACATTAATGAATCAAAAAATTGTAGGGTAATGATAATTACATAAAATTAAAATTACATTTTAAATTGAAATATTTGCAATTATTTGAGGTATTAATTAGGAAAAGAAATAAGCAAATTTTTTATTGAAGAACTCTAAAATTATTCTTTCGGTGTTGATTATGAAGAATAAGAGCAATAAATTATGGAAATAATTTATAATAATTGCTTAAAGTATTGTTGTATTTTCAATTTTTAAACAATTACAGTTGAATAAAGAAAATAAATCAAATAGTACAAAGACGTTTCTATAAAATTTTATTTATTTAAAAAAAACATGTTACAAAAACTTATTTTATATCGAAAGGTTATTTTTTATTAGTAAAATGTCTAAAAATAAGAAATTAGCTTATTTATGTATATTATCATTTCCAACCCAGAAAAAGCAGTGTCTATGTTTGTATAATTTTATAAAATGTTGTTAAGATTATGTTTTCTTGAGGGTTTTGTTTTTGAGGTTCTAATTTTTTAATTTTTATGTTTTTTCTTTCGTTTTTGAAATGTTCGTTTTCAACTAGAATAATATTTATCGTAGTCATTTTGTTTAATTAATGGAGAACAATTTTTGTTGTTGATGTCAAGTTATTGTCTTTTTTATTTATATTTTTAATATTTTATTTTCTCAAGAATTTGGCTTCACTGAACAAGAACTCAATTGAACAAACATTGAAAATTCATTTAATTGAGCGATAATTTGATCAACCTAATACAATTAACTTGATTGCTTGATAGCTCATTCAACAATTTGTTTTGAGGGTTTTAATTTTTAAAGTACAGATGCTTGGCATGTGAATTTTGGGCCCTTAAAATTAAGCAAGATAAACATTATTAAAAGTGGGGGAAAAGTTGGACATTTGAAAATTGGTGAAAATATAGTCATTAATTAAATGTTATAAAATTAAAATTAAACATACATACTCCACCCATTAACATATGAAATGAACCAAATAATTTCTATAAGAAATTATTAAGTATTATAAATTAATTATTCAATCGAACTTAAAAATTAAGAGACAATCATTGACATTAATAATAAATATAAAAATAGAATCATGTGTGTGTGAATGTGAGATGTGCGATGCAACATAAGCCACAACATCATATAATGCAGTGCCATTTCGATTAAATTTTCAAATTATGATTTCAATTACAATTTGACAAAAATGGTGCGGTTTGGGTGGTTCAAGTAGTTTCTTGAAAGTGTTGTTCACCCCTACATATGAATGCGTTAGGTAAAATATAGTATATTTTAATATACTTAATTTAATAAAATGTTTATACGATAATATGTGTTGTAAGTATTTTGTGTGCGAGATATGTGAAATTTGCCATACAGTTTTGAATTTACTTTCTACATTTTTATTCAAATCTATTTTAAAATATCACATTGTAGCAATAATCTACGTGTCCAGTCACAATCATTCGTCCTCAATATTCTATAGCCTATAAACGCCAGTGCCATCGAAGGCACAAGAGGGCAAGGCCGATTTCCATCAAGGACCTAGCCATCCATTACTACTTCACCAGAGTTGGACCTCTTAAATGCCACCAAATTTACAATTATTTGAAAACTCATCGACTGCCTTAAAATTACGACAGATGACACAAATTTATGATAATTTCATCACTTGATATATTTATATCAAGCACGGTATTGGTTGCTCGGGAATTTCATAATGCAGAAACATGAGCAAATCACTGAGAAATTGGGTATGAATTTTAGGTGCTTGGGCATCTTACACGGAGTGTAAGAAGGGTGGGGCTGTCATCCCTATATAAGGATTAAGCGCAACCGGGTCCGTTGCATTGGCAGAACATACTTTATCCATTAAGAAGAATGGGGAGCTTCATAAAGCATGAAAAAGCATATTCAATTAACAAGATACAAACATACAAATGTTATTAGAGAACACACTCCACTAATTTCTCCCCGGGAGAGGTCTCCCTAATATACTCATCCCCCATATTTTCATTGCCAAACAGAGCATGTGCAAATTCATTTCCACCCTCATGCATGCTTCAATAATCTTAATCGAGCAGTGGAGACCCGTGGGATTTTGCCATAGTTAAGATCACATTTAAACTTGGATCTCAACAGGCCATCTATGCATTTCCTCTTCTGGTACTGGGATGCTCAGTGTCGCCAGTCCACTAGCAGCTTCGTAGTTGAATGCAGTCTCGGTATTTCCAACAATGCATTTCAGCGGGCGTTGAGAACAGTAGAATCCAAAGCGCCCGCATCCCCTGGCCTTGAGAGTGATGGTTGCTGCTGACAATCGATTGTCGCTCAAAATTGCAGATTCAATGCTGCCACCATGGCATTCGTGTGTTCTCTGGATTTTATACTGCTCCACAGCACCGCTAGAGTTGAACATGTCGAGTAAGCCAATTGGAGCAAAGGAAATGTTCTCTCTGATTTTCTGTGATTAGGAAAACAGAAGATGATTACGGGTTGGTTCATTGATAAGATAACCCATGTGGCAAGCAGCATTCATAAGCTGATTCACGTTTTAAAGAAACTCACCTTCAAAGGACAAAAGTGGAAGAGTTCGTATTCAAGAACCTTAAGAGTCACAGGAAGTGAAGCACCTTTTGGCAATCGAACAACCTCCCCAGACCTATGAGCATAGACTATTGTGTCGCCTTGCCAGTCTGCCCCGGCAATTTGGGCTATGCCATCAACATCTATTGCTTGGACAGAGCCAGTAAGAGTGCCAGGGCAGGCGTCATGAATGCGTGTCTTTTTTGCTACCCTGCACCAGCCTGCGCCTTGGCAGTTGAACACTCCAACCACTCCAGAACACTTGTTCATGTTCCAAATTTTAAGCAAGCTGTAATATATAAGGAGGGCAGTGAATTCTTGTTCCTTTATAGATGACTATACAGATAAAAGGAATTAGCACATGATGATATCACGAACCTCGTCCCATCTCTGGCTGGATCAACAAAGAGACAGTCAAATGTAGGTCGTCCAGGCAATTGTGCTCGAAGAACAGATCCATCAGGAAGAACCAACTTTTTCAAGAGCTGGAAGTTGTGGTTGCCAGGCTTGTCACTGTATAGAGCAAGGATTAGATTGCACAAAATTAAATCTAACCAGAGGCGTTATAGGGGGAAAATTAGATTTAAATATGTGAATACCTGACATAAATTGCACATCCTCCGACGGCTCGAGCTGCAGCATGATACTCAGCAGCAGGGTGCAGGCTCTGCAATACATGGGCACAAGTCAACATTTTATGTGACAAACTCCATACAGTTTATATTAAGCCTTTTTGTGCCCATGTTTATCGGTTAAAAAATAATCAATGGAGCTGGAACAAGTATCGGGAAAATACTCACGTGGAACATATCCCAGTCTGGTAGCATAAATTCCCCTAAGAACACTGAATTATAAGCCACTGATGAAATGTGGATGGTGTGTGAGGCCGGATCACGAGGGTAGAAATCATCAGAAGCTCTAACAACTGCAGTCTGTCTAGCACTGTAGAGTCCATCAGTATTATGGCACATGCAAGAAATGCATCCATTATCAGAGAAGTTCCGCGAGATGGAGGCTTCAAGGGCCTGGTGATAGCTGCGTGTGAGAGAAACTCTCCCACCATGGCCAGCACCAAGAGTCTCAATGATATTCTGCACATCAACTTTGACTCCATCTACTCCACAGGATGCCAAATAGGCATGAAGCTCGTTGAAGAAATTGAAGACCTTCTTAGGGTGCACCAGGCCCAAGCCATGAACAGCAAGACTATCCATAACGATGTCTGGTTGGTTCCCTAGTACACCGGGAGACTGCACTGGATATGCCAAAGCAGTGTCGTAGTGTTCCATACCAGGACCAGCAGGCTGCACTCCACCCCAGTAACCAGCAAGAGCGTGCCAAGCATAAACATACCTGAATCAGAGGGAACAACAAAACTGTGAAATTTTATTGCTTAACATATGCCATTAGCAAATGCAAGTCAGACAATACAAATTCCAGTCCACCTCTGTTATCTGGTCAAAAGTATGCAATAATGAAGACAATGGTAAGGAAATCAGTCATAGGCAACGGCCACGAGCACATAATGGTGGTTCAACAGAAGAATAAAGTGCCTAACTGACAACATAGAAGTAAAATTACAGTGAATGAGCAGAAGACCATGATAGACTTACTTGACATGGTGATGCTGCTTAGCATTTTTCACAACGTGTTTCAGACCTGATTCCTGTTCATCTGTTTCCTCATTCTTTTGGAACTTTGTGTTCTCTTTAATGCCCATTAGCCTGTTCGCAAACCTGAAAAGTAAACATAGAAACATGTCACATATAAGTGAAGCAGGATGGCATTGAATGCCATAAACAAACGGCCAATTTCATTGATGTGCTTCCCTCAACCCAAATTCTATGACATAAAACACAAATCTTATTAAATTCAATTATATCGTTCATTGTGGATTTAATTGATGAAAACAGGTTAGATTGCTAACCATTTTGTATAATTATTATAATGCAAAAAACAGACTAGTAATTGTCTTACTGAGCTCCTTCTTGTACAACATAACTTGGGTCTTCCTTGACCTCATTTCCAATCTGTTGCCATCCATCATCTATGATAAAAAAGCGTGGAGGTGCGCCTCCCTCAGAAAAGCTACATGAGCAAATATAATTTAGAGACCTAATTCCTTATTCAGCATATATCCAACCAATGTATAGTATTTTTGGAATAAGAAACATAAAATCACCAAACTTCACCTCTGTAGTCCTTCTTCAACACCCTCAGGAGTGACATCAGTGTAGAAAGCATCCCACGTGCACCAGCCAAACCAGTCAAGGAATGCGGGCAACTACACGGAACCCAGAATATGTTCATATTAGCATAAACTGGACACTTTGTTTCAGCTTCAGTCCACACAGTCCAATACTAAATATGATATAATCTGACCTTTTTCTTCTCTCGGTGATGAAAAGTTTGCATGTGTTTCTCTAGAGCTCTGTTTCACAAAGTAACAATTCTAATAAATCCAAAGATCAAGAGTGTGCAATGCGATAACATGCATTCCTGTTTGTGTGTAAGGGAGAGAGATTGGATAGTTGGTAATTGCAGAGAACAAGAGAGATTGGATAGTTGGAAATTGCAGAGAACAAACAGGGCTTACTTCACTGCCTGATTTATGACTTCAAAAGGATTTGTCCCGGCATGCACATAAACAAGGTGAGGGCCTTGGTCAGTTTCAACAGCATTATCTCCTGCAACAAAATTACACAAAAAGACAAGGTCATTCCTGTGCTTTCAAAACTCCAATCTTTCATGGGTTTATTTTTTCCGCTCAACTATATAAATCCAAATGACACGTGCATTTGATGCCAGGGGATGATTGATACTCTCAAATCATAGAGATATTTGCATTTGATAACAATGGCTGCATATAAGACCTTCTAATCTTCTTTTAAAGATTAATGAATCCTACTGGCATGAAGTAATAAGAAAATACAAATGTAAGCGGATGGCGGTTCATATACCATCTTTTATGCACATGCTTAAACCAAATGCTATCAGTTGCCATGAGCTACTCACCACTTTCAAGGCAGATCTCCAGCTCATTCTTCTCATTGCCCTGAAGGACTGCACGGAACTGCCCTTCAAGGATAGGCAGGAAAACAGTATAGATTGTAGGGGCATCTTCATGCTCGCCTTCAGTTGTGTCTTTGCTCTCAATGAGCATGAACTGGGTCTCCAGTGGAACATCCTTCCCACAAGTTCCTATTCTCTGAGTCATCCACCATAGTTTGAAACGAAATAAGCACATGAAGCGGACATCCCTGCCATAGAGGAATATTAGCAAACGTGTTTTAAGCTGTATTCAGAAAACAATTGGGTTATAAATGTATTTTAAAAAACCAATAGGATAAATCACACCAAATGGAAAGGAATGTTGCTTCTTTTCAATTGACTGTAATTTGTTTCACATTTTTTCCAAGAGATGGCATTTATAATGTCTAGATATTTTTCTACGTTGGCTTTTGAATAAACACTATAGCACACAAACGTAGTGTGTTTATTAATTTGCAAAATACACAAAAAGGTTGTAACAACGAAGACTACATTCAGAATGAAAATGTCCCAGTTTTCTTACCAAATTCATTTAAGTAGTACTTTGAATACATTAATTGCCAAATCAATATGCTGAGATAAGATAATAAAAATGAAAATGAATTAGAAAGCTAATGGATTGAGAAACAGATCACTGAAACAGATGATACGTGAGATTAGCTTAATGTGCAAGTAAATGTTGTCCTGAATGAAAATTGGTTATGAATATTTAAAGTAAATATCCACATGATAAATCACCAGAGAAGGTTGCTTCTTTACAACTGACTAAGGTTATTTTTGCTTTTTGTCTGCAAAACATGGAGCATCTTATTATCCAAATTTTATCTTGCATCGGTCTCTGAAAAACTGCTAAACCACATAAAAGTAGGATTCATGCTAGACCACATCAAAGCTGCATATCCATTTATTTTACACAATTCTTTTTCCTAAAAAAAAATTCAATGGCAACTATGTTAAAAAATGTGTCCAAATTTTCATGCCAAATTTAATGAGCAGTACTTTGAATAAATTAACAACAAATGAAATATGCCATCAGGCAACAAAAAAATAACTGTGCATACCAAAGCAAATGGGTTAAGCCTCAAATAATTGAAACAAATGATACAATGAAAATAGTCTCGTGAGCAACAATCATATAAACAAATGATACTCAGAGAATAGTCTAATACTTACTCTAACACACCAACAGGGAAGACGTGCATGCTTTTGCTATGAGAGGCGGTGGCACCAATGAATGCACCTGCAACAAGGCCAACACCTGATCCTGGAGTAAGGATAATGTTGTCAGGAACTCCAGCAAGCATGGTTTTCCCATGAACAACAAGGTTCCCCTCGTTGACAGAGATCTTCGGCGTAACCGTAACCGTCATCTTTCCGTAGCGTGTGACTGCTTGAGGGTTTACTGCATACACAGAGATATAATAAGCAGATCTTGGAAATCAATATACCACCATCTTTAAGCGGATCACAGAAAAAAGAATTTGTGAAATCATTAAGATAACAAAGATTACCTATTATATGAAACATAGTTGCAATTCAAAACATTTAGATGCTTCCACATATCGGGGCTCAAATAGTCAAGTCGCGATGATCAAGGATAAATGAACATAAGTGTCAAATCAATTAGGCAGGCTAATTATTTATAGGAATGTTTAGAGTAAATGTAAGCCAAAATATCAACTAGTTCATCCTCAGGCAACATGTTCTAGCTTATTCCCCAAAGCCCATCTGTGCTTGAACACACAAAAAAGGGAGGCAAATGAACAAACAAAGAACAAGAAAATAAATAATGAACGAATTATTTTTCAATAAAATAGGCTTTTATTTATCACTTTCACATATATGCAACGCGCTCCAGTTTAAATGAAGACAGTAAAAATCAGATATTAAGAAAGCTACAAGACCACTGTGTAACTTTATCGGCATTTTCTCACAAATGCCAGCTAATTATCTATATGTACAAGTATCCTTGTAAAAGTAGAAAAACTTCAATCAAAGAACAGTGTTAATTTTCAAAGAGAGAATCTTTGGACCACTATTCCAACATTCAAATCTGTTAGATCCAGTTTTTTAACTTTTGAGGATAGCTTTACGCTTTCACCAAAATCGGTCTTTTGATGTCTTCGCTCTCTTTTTCTCCTCCACTCTTTTTCTGTTTTTACCCCACACTTACCCAACAAAATTAAAGGAGCAGTAGAAAGTGGAAAGTAAACCCTACATGGTGGTAGGCTATCCCACATAGTAAGTCAAAAGGGCTGGAAAAATTTTCGAGAACCGTATGAAAACAATCATGAAAGAATAAGATCACTGCAGAGTGCTGACTTGCAACTGAACTTTGAAAATATTAAAAAGAAAATTGGAGGGGAAGAAAAAGATAAACATCCTGCAGTTAATTGATAATTCCATTTGGTAAAGAAAAGGAATTTTTTTCGAATACGCGTGGTATTTAGTATTTACCAGGTAATAAAACACCTTAATTGGCCGGGGAAAAACACGACGACATAGTTCTTAATCGCGTGAGCAGGTCCTACTCGATGATCACCATAACCATCAGAAGAACAAGAAAACAAATTTAAATACTTATTCAGCGGGAGATAACAGTGATGCGAGAAATATCGAGGGTAAATGAGTCCAAACAAAGAATTAGAAAGAAATCAGCCGCCACAGTGACCAAAGAACAATGATAATTATAAACAAAAATTTGGGTCGATCACCTCTCAAAGCCTTCAACTCTGTCTTCGGCAAAACCGACGGAGGACCCGACGGTAGATTCGTAGATAACAAAATAAATTGATACGCACGCAAAACAAACGCTTGACCTAGAGTCATTTTCGAAGAGTTCCACCAAAAATTCCGAGGAAATACTTCTAAAACTTCATAAAGAAAATCAATCGAGCATTCACTTACAAAATCTCGTCAAACGTTCTTCTAAGAAGAAAGACATGCAAACAAGTCCTCGTAAATTCAAAATACACCAAAATTTCGAACAAAATTATTTCAAGTTCGAAAGTTCCCCGGCAAGCCTAGTTCAAACCTCCATCCACACAGTAACCCGACATATTTTAGCATAATTCTCCAAACAAATTAAAGCAGAATCAACCAACAAAAACATAAATTTCACCTTTTCAATATCCGTCAGCTGCGTTAAGCAGCCAACAAGATCAAATTCTCTGATATCTAGATTTTAGAGAATCTGAATCGGAAAGAGCTCAAACCCCAGCATAAGCGCGTTCCAGTACGGAACAGAGGCTTCGAGCCAGAGGAAAGGAAGAGGCAGTGAAATGCAACCCACACAGGTGATTAACAATGGCCTGCCAGATTGAAGAAGAAACCACCTGCGTTTAAATAGAATGTGGGGTTAAAGGTCGAACTTTGTTTCCCAAGAAGCTAGGTAAATATCTGCCACGTGGCATGGAGTTGCTTGGTTCTTAATGCGGTCGCACTTCTAAAAGACAGCACTGTCTGAACCGTATTTTATTATTCAGCGTCCGTCAGAGAGTGAGGTCCGGTAAATCCACACCAACAAGAACATTTGTCACAATCTTTATCTTAAAAAATAAAAAAAATAATTAATAAGAAAATTATAACAACACGAAAGAATGAAAAAAATATACAAAGAAAAAAATAATATGTATTTATATTTAGAAAGAGAGAAAGATAACTAAGAAGATTATACATCATGCAATTAAAAAGCAAGTCCTGTATTATTAATAATAATGTTACTCAAAGAGTGTAATATAAAAAAAAAATAAAACTATATATGTAAATTATTTCCTTTATTTGTGGATTATTAGATAATTATGACTTTTTAAAGATGGGTGGTGTATTGGATTTACTTTTGATTCAATTTTCAGCAGTGACATGCAACTTATTATTAAATTTTTTGGTATCATTTATACAAATCTTTTGTCTATTTCAATAGTATTTTTATTAAATTATATATTTGATTAAAAATTTTAAATGACTTTATTTCTTTATGAGCCAAGGTTTCTTTATTGGGAATGCATAATTGACTTGGATTTTGTTCTAAAGTTAAATTAAGCAATTTGGTTACAAGCCGACAAATGGATTGACATAGTCACTTGCTACTCAAATAATTGTAATTTTTTATGTATCATATATAAATAAAATAATTTTAAAATGTCGTTCACTTAAAATAACTAAATTTTCTATCCTTGCATTGACAGTCCTTCCATAATTCATTGCTTTTTAGATTAAAAATGTTTAGCCATATTCGTAATCAGAGATCTCTCTCTCACAAACTCAATATTATTTTTAGAAGATAGAAGATTTAAAAATAAAGCTAACTCACTATTGTAATACTCTTTTCTAGCCATCGTGGAATAAGAAATTACACATTGCTAATTAATGATTGTCTCAATATCATTGACTTATTAAAATGTATTGCATGTACACACACTACCAATTGATGCATACTCGATGAGTATGTAAATAATAATTATGATATACATATAAATATATATATACACATTTTTATAAAATACTAAAATTAATTGATATTCATATTAATTATAAATTTGGTTTAGATTTGTAAGATAAATTAATTACATTGAACTTACTAATTTCAATTCATTAATTTCATTTATAATTAATTTGCGTTACGAACAAAAAAATCTTAATATGAAAATCAAAAGATAAAATTATTATATAAATTTATTGCAATAAATTTCTTTAATTGCAACTTATCCGGTTATGAAAGAAAAAATATATACATATATGCGTATTTATATTTTTTAAATGTTAGAGAGTGGTATTTTTACTTTCTCTTATGTATTTTTACATTAACAAATAAAGTTAGTTTTATAATTCTACTTTTAATTTTCTCTAAAGATCTCTTCTATATATATATATATATATATAAACTCTAACAAAATCACTTATCTTTAAAACTTTGCAATATTAAGAAATATATAGACTGTTGAAAATCCATCCATGTTCGTGAATGAGCAATGCAATGTATTCACGTGATAACAAATCAAATTCATATATTAGAAATAATTTTGATCGATTGAGTGTATATTATTTTACGAACTATATTATTGTGTTAATTCAATTTGAATCAACGATTTAACTCTATCAATTATTTGGGTTCTAGATTGGATTATTATGATTAATATAATAATCAAGAAGGGATAATATAGGAAAATTTTATTAATATTGCTTCCTTGATTCCAAATTGAAATGAGGTGAGGCTGTATTGGGATGAGATGTTTGGATTTTGGTGTGCCTTAATTCTCACTTATCTCATGCCTTTTTTTTCCTCACTTATTCTCACTTATCTCATGCCTATTTTTTCCTCACTTATTCTCACTTATCTCATGCATATTGTGTATGAGGTTTGCTTTGAAATAAGCGCATGCGGTGCAATGTCATTTATCCATAATTTTGGATTTGCTCGTTTTTTTTAATGTATGTGTGTCTGTGTCACGTGCACGTATAATTAATTAATTATTTTTTAATTATTATATATATTTATAATTAAATCAATACACGCATATAATATATATATTCACATTTTTTATTTATAGTATAAAATATAATTATAACATCTAATCATTATTATATATTTTATACATAAATTTAAACGAATTATACTATTTATTTTATTAAAAACATTTATTTCAAATGTATCACCCATTCCAATATATTTCCTAACAAACATTACGGTCTAACAAAAACCCTTCTCGTGGATGTGTTGTTTTTTTTTCCTCGTTTGGGGTTTAGGGTTAAATTGGCCAAAAAATAAAAGGCTGAAATTTATTTTTAAATTCATTCTAATCGAGCAGTGAACAAGAGGCTAAAGTCTGCACACACACACACACAACTATGAATATTAGTGTTTTGTCCCACTCCTTGCGTTAGAATACAAAATACTTTATGAATAAATTATTTAAATAAAGTACATATTTTATGCCATAGGTATAAATTAATTATAATGATAGAACATTTTGCAAAGTAAAAAATAAAGATACACTTAAACAATTAAATATGAGTTCAAAATAATTATTTTTAATAAAAAAGACAGGGTATAGTATTGCATTTTTAATAGTAATAATAATTGATATCCCTCTACATAGAAGCAGAATTAAGAGGGTTTATATTCATTTCGACTTTCTGGTGTCTGCCAACTGTCAGGGCTACGTTTCGAGGTAAAATTTTCGCTCTTTTCTTTCTAACAAAATAATATACTTCTAAATATATTATTCAACAAAATAATCATTTTAATTTCCTTTTCTTTTGCTTTTAAACTTCATTTGGATTGAAAATTTTAAATCTAAGATGAAATTAGAATAAAGAATTTCAAATGACTTTTAAAATAATTACCAATATTGTAGTAGAAAATAAAAGTAAGAATCTGCTCTACATTGGCTATGCTTGGTTCCTTATTAAAAACTATTCCCTCTTATTAAAAAATTTTACAAAATTTATTAAATTTAATTTCAAAATTTTTGTTCTTGTACCTTTTATAATTAATTACTAATTTTTTAATTATCATACCAATTTGATCAAATCAATACTTATTTTTATAATTTTTCACTTATTTATATATATATATATATTAATAATATATAAATATATATATTATCAGCTTATCAAATTATTATGATATATTAAATATATATAATTTACTTTTTTTATATTTCTATTACAACATAATATCAAACGAAATTTACCAAATTTGTTCTGCCCATCTTAATAAAAAACCAAACATACCCATTTTCATTCAAATAAATTATATGGATTCATCAGTATAGTTTTAAAATTCATTCCATCAACTTTTTTCGATCCAAATGAGGCATTAAAATATTCTTAAGTTTCTGCGCGAATCTTCTTCCCTCTACAATTTGCATCCAATCAACTTGTATAATTGACGTTGTCAAAACATATTCGCATGGGATTGAAAATTTGAAATTAGAATGACAAAAGGTTGCAATAATGAAAGAGACGGGGCACACAACTTTGTCATGAAAGGGGACTTTATTTAATGATGATTTGACCCCATTATTTGATTATTGTTGAAATAACGTGTGTTTTTTGTTTCATGAAAAAGGCATAGATCATAAACGAGACCACTGCTTTGAAATCCAATCTGAATGGAAAAATCAATATTTTAAAGGGCACTTATTAATTGTAATGTCTTATATATATATATATATATACACACACCCTATAAATATTTATAAAGCTAAATTTACCTTTTAAAAATGAAAATAATAAATATTAATCAAGTAAATAGAAACATGTTATGATACAATATAGTGGCATTTCAATAGAATATGCAATCAAAAGATAGCAGAAATGTCAATAACCTAATACCTAGCATACTTAATATTTTAATTTAAATTATAAATTAAAGTGAAAGGTTAAATAGTAAGCTCCGTCCAATATGTACCGACAACAAAAATACTACAGGGAAGACAACTAGAATAGAATTAAAAATAAAAGAGAAAAGATAAGTTCTAAAAATCTATTAGTAGATGAATCCAGATTGCTCGATTTTCACGAATTGTAGTTGGCTTACCCTGTTAAACAGTTCAATCATAATTTTCACGAATTGTAGTTGGCTTACCCTGTTAATGAAAAATTATGATAATTTCTATTTTTTTCTTTTTTACTTCAGGTGACCACACCGTTGACCAAAATTAAACATACACTTTACTTATTATATTTTTTACACAATTTTTAAAATAAATATATCAAAACACAAACTGAAAAATATAAGCAAGCTTACCATTTGACAATTTCTTAACGTGAACATGTTACCAACTTTCTTTACTGTGTGTTCGGTGATCTCTACCCTTTTTTTTATATATATAGTTCTTTTCTCATCGAGCAATCAAAAATAACATTTAAATGTCTATTGGATGGATTTTGATAGGATGAAAGTAGAATGTATTTTAAATATAAAACATTTAAAATTATGTAAAAGTGAAAGAAAAAGGTTAGTCAGATGAATAAGAACCAAGCATGGAATAGAATCATAGATTTTATTTTGGACTGCCATCCAACTTCTATTTAAGACTGGAAATTAAAATTGCATTAGATATAAAAAAAAATTCTCATAATTATATATTCAATTGAAGAAAAAACTTATGCCACTTCTTTTGATAGAACGAAGAGTACACGACTCCAAGAATTATGCTCTTATTTCTGGATAAGCAAGAATATTTAAGGATTATTTTGGCAATGTATGTCTTTTTGTTGCTCATTATGTCGTACATGTCTGTCCAATAACGCTAGGTTGGCTATATAATATTTTTTCATAAATATCAATATTTTAGTAATTTAAAATTTTGGTGCACCTGGGTTCTGCATGATTCCATTACAAAACAAAATTCCGACATATATGGTAACACTGATTTTGTGATAATTTATACTTACTATTATGTGATTTGTTATATCAACGTATGAATATTTTGAGATAAATTCTTGTACGGATTTGTGAACTGGAGTAATTAACAAATTTCTGGTCATATCCAAACACGCTATCAACGGCCTTTAAGCGCAATATTGTTGAGGACAAAGGCGCAATTGAAGGCGAAACGACTTTCGATGGAACAAGACGCTTTCCGGGATTTGGGATCAAGAACGTACCTGGGCTAAGTTAAAAAGGCCATGTTTTACAATTCTTTACTATTTAAAAATATACATTTAATTATTAATTATTTTTTTTCTCTCTTTTTTTTTTATTTTGACATAATTTTAAAATAAAAATACTTAGAAAAATACATTAAAATTTAAAAACAAGTAAAATCAAAATATTTTTTAAAATTGACAAGTTTATAAATTTTATTTTAAAAATAAGACAGTAAAATATTTTGACACGAATAATGAAATTATTTTAAAAGATCTTATTGAAATTTATAAATATAAATTATTATAATTTTTAACATAATAATAATAATAATAAATTAATATAATTAATAATATGAAGTTAAGAATATAAAATGAGACAATTATAAAATGTTTTAAAATAAATTATAAAGAGTTTATTGATTTTAAAAGAAATTACAAATTATAAATATTTTATTTTGCAGTGCCATGTGAAAAATGATTCCAAGCATAACAGACAAACGCTTTTGATTGCCATTATTAATTTAGATATTAGGCGCGCCCTATTCAATCGTTAGTGCAGGGGAAAGGTGCGGCGGAAATCACATCTTTCAAATAAATCCGACCCCACAAATTTGGCCTTTTTTCAAAATTGTGAATAATTAAAAACGAGTAGTTTTTAGGCGAAAGGATTTAAATTAATGTATCTTTACTGTTTAGATTGAACTTGTGTCACTGTACAAAGCAAATAACTATTGTATTTTCACCAATTAATTAAATAAAAAAACAATATACATCAAAACACCAGACTAAAAATTTTTAAATAATAGTTATTCTATACAATATTATAATCATCAAAATAAGCGCTACGTCTGTTTCACCATATTTATCAATTTTTATCCTATCAAAATGTACAGGGTAAATTGCTTTTCACACCACTAAATTTGATTAGTTTTGGCACACCATCTCCTAAAATAATATAAAAGAAATTTACTAGTTGTAGTATATTGTCTCCTAATTATAATTTTTAAATTGAAATTTTATTTGAAACTCATAATAATATTTTTCCATTTTCATCTTTTTCCAATTTTCATTACAAAAATCACAAAAAAATATTTTTTTTTATCAATATCAAACATAAATATGTAATATATAGCTTTATTTTTTTGTAAATAATATTAATTTTTAGTGTGAAAATTTTGGATAATTAATTGTCAATGACATATACAAAAATTCAATATTTATGCAATTATAAAGTTGAAATGTAAAATTTTAGATCGTGTAATATCGAATACAGAATAAATATTTTCACAAATAAATAGATTGTCACCAAATTTATATTAACTTCATTCCCTGATTTAATCTACATTTTAATAACATTTTCATTAATATTAATGAAAAAAATTTCCTTTAATTTCACTTCAAAGTGGAGCAAAAATTTTCATAACATTTTTCTAACACTACATTTATTAAAATACAAAAACTATTATTTTTTATGTAATATATTATTATTAAGTGCATGAAAAATTATTTAGTGTATATAAAAACTAATATAATAATGAAAATTTCAAATTGTTTAATATGGAGAATTAAAAAATGAAAGTATACTAAAAATTATTAAATTGATTTTGTGGTAGTTTTTTATTGTGAATTTTGTTTATAAATTTCTTTAGAAGGCAGAGCGCACCAATTATATTAAATTTTTAGGAGGTAAAGTGTATTTAGTCTATTTATAGAGGCAATGCAGTTGTTAAGTTTACTATTCCATAAAATTTTTATTTAAATTTTAAATTCAAATTATTCTCTTACGCATGCACGCGAAAATATTTAAAAGTTAATAATTAATCATATTCATAATCGAATCATAATTATATACATTATATATACTCATATATATATATATATATGTATGTATTTTAAAATTAATTTTTATCATTATACATCGTTGTATAAATCAATCATTATTATATAATTTAAAATGTACATATAACAGCACTAATTTAGACAAATAAATTTTATTTCTCTATCAAATTTTGCCCATTTTCATGTCCCAACAAAATGTTCAACCAAACACAGCATGAACAGAAATCCGCGGCATCGTTCTTTCTTACACGTATTTCCATTCATGGCAATTGGCCCGTACATGAACCAGAATCTGCAGCATCCTTTTTTTCTTCTTTTTTTTATTACATGGGCATTTTTGACCTTTGCCCTGCCCCTTCATACATACAGATATATTGCAATTGCAACCTATTTTGTGGGTGAGTGGACCAATCTTTATAAACAATTAATCTATTTCGGAAGTGCTGTGCCATTATTGAAAATTGTGATGATTTCAAAGTGTTCCTCAAATTGCTGGTTTAGAAACGTTCCTTCAACCAATATCTTAGTTATGGAATCTTTAGAAATCCTAGCATCGATTATTTCATTATATGTTTAATTAAGAGTCCATAAAATAATAGCTAGACATTTGACGCTATGTTGTTCCTAATATCATGGAGTTAGAATTTCATTTATATAATATATGATATTTGACATATGTTTGGATCAAAAGATTCCAAGAGAAATATTTATGTTTATTAAATAAATAAATAACTCATGATTAGCTATAGTGGGCCCATCCAGCATGTATCTTATTCCACTTGGAACTTATAAATTAAAATATTTTTCTTATTAAATAATCAATTTTCTGCGTATGAATTAAACCAATTATGCTCATGCATGGCAGTAATTACAGTTAGTACGTTTGATTTTCAAAAGTAAACGCATATTTAAAAATTTAAAGATGTAAAACTAACTCAAAAGATCTATACTGCATGTATTTACTCATAAAATTTGATAGGAAAATGTGATACCATATCATGTCAGAAAAAGAAAACATTAGTTGAACTAATTAATTTGTTAATTGAAATAACATTCCTCCTTAAAAATGAGGATGAATGCACAATGTAATGCTTACGAACATGACAAAACTACATCCCTTCATTTAGTGTACTAAACTTAAACTAGAATTTTGAAAAAAGTTGTTCTAACTTAAACTTGGTGCTTGATTCAAGTTTAAATTCTACAAAAAAAAATTAATTTAAATTGTGTTGAAGTAATTGTAGAACTCAAATTACCAACTTGACCCATTAGACCCCTATTTTGTATGATCTGACCAATTAATTTAACCTATCCTCGTAGGCCCAGGAATTGAATGGAGTTGTTTACGTTTATAAGGGATAATCTTCTCTGCCCAATACCTTTAAATGGTTTGAAACCTATTCATGCAGCTAATATTTGTAGGGACGAAAACTACAAGAAATAAAAAATATTTTATAACATTTATTAGCTCAAAACCTACTCGTTTCCCAATTGGGCCATATTCATAAGCTGAAAACAAAACCCACATTCATACTCCGTATGGTTTTATTTGATTAAAAGAAAAGGAAAAGAACAAAAGAAAGAAAGAAAGAAAGAAAAAGGGCTTCTGCCATTCGGAAAACCTCTTGATTTTGGTCACCAAGCACTGGATGGTCAAGACTCTAAAGCTTAGTATGGAGGAAATATGAACCCGTTGTTAATGCAATGCACAATTAAAAAGTTGATGCAACTTTTTCTTATGAAGGTAAAATTCAATCTCAATTTGAGCCTAACAATGAAATCTCAAAATTCACACTTAAAGGAAGTGTTGTGTTGGGGTTGTAAAATTTTACTGTGATGAAGATTTTTGATTTATTTTAATATATATATATATTTATATATATAATATATAATAATAATTAAACGATTTTGATAATATATAAAAAATAATAATTAATTTTTAGAGCGTAAATAAATATAAATATATACATATGTTTAATATAAGTGTCAGTAATTGAAAAATAATTAATTAAACAACATATTATTAAACTGTCACACACACACACACATATATATATATATATAAAAGAAAATTTGAATTTGAATTTAAATTCATTTAATAATATAACGTTTGTTACGATACGTGGGATTGAAAATTAGGTTGTGAACAAAGCCCAAAAATATTTTTGAATCTAACAGGCTTTTTCCCCCAAACTGACTCGAACTCATTACACGTTCACCTAACGTGCCACTTGGGACAGCCCAGTTTAAGATACACCACCTACATTTTCACTTAGGATGCTTTGTCCCTGTGCCTTGGAAAAGGCCAAAACATAAATCTCTTTGCAAAACCATATCTTTCTTCTAGGAATTTCTCAAATAGCAGAAAGCTTTCAGACTGATCAATTAAATATGTTGTAACAACACATTTACAACTATAAACATTTTACAGCACTCGCTCCACTTCCTAAGAGAAAAAAAAGAAACAGAAAACCTCAACAAATCGTTCACCCTTGAAGAAGCCACCAAAACAAAATGAAGCAGCAAACAATCACGTCATAATAACACGAACACCGAGGGCCTATCACTAGTTATCCCCAATCGTACGGATCTCATGAGTGGTACGATGTTGAGGTAATAGAGAAACAATAATAAAAGGAATTAGAGAACTGAAAACCAGTTTCTACTCCACTTTAAGTACTTGTATTCAGGTGGAGCAGGCGTGTCGTCCTCTCCTGGTTATCTACCTTCATTGCTCTTCTGCAATGACCCATCCTCCATCAATTTCAAGCTCAGACTGTTATAGCGTTCCCTTGAATATTGTCTCGATGCCTTTCTCCAATCTGTGCCTGCCTTCATCATTGCAGCGAACTCTTCATAACTTATGCGCCCATCCTGTACATAATATAATTTGTTATACTATAGTTCGGGAAGCATGAATGAATCAGTTGATACAATTTGTAAAATGTCTAGTGTTTCGCAATTTCATCATGCACACAGGGCCAAATCTTCAGCATAGAGATGATCATGACATCACTGAGCTGGACAAAGGAGAAGGGATGAGGAAATTAGAACATATATGCTAGGATGACTAACCTTGTCTGTGTCTACATCTTGAATAATAGCATTAATGACCTCTTCACTGGTTGTCTCTGCCTCATCAGCAAAGGCTTCCCTCAGCTCTTCGATCTCTATATACCCACTTTCATTTTTATCGAAGAACTCAAAGGCTTTTCGCAGATGATCATGATTGTCCATCTTCCTTAGGTGTACAGAAATTGCAACAAACTCTCCACAGTCCAGATATCCATCTTTGTCTAAATCACCCTGAAAAAGAAACAGAACAAGAAAAAGAAAAAAAAATGTCACCTTCTCCATATGGTTATATCCAGCAAATGGTATATTCAACAGTGTTTGCAGCATACAGATGTGGTCCTATATGCAAAAATTTAATTTTCTAATACTGAACCAACCAGAAAAAGGAAAATTAGATTTGGAAGTGAGATTTCTTAGGAATCACAACTACCTCCAAGAAGAGAGACAGAGAGAGCTTGAATCATGGACTAATATGGGCCCGATGTTTTTGGTAAGAAAACATAAAATGGCACACACAGTTCGCAAAAGCATCTTTAAGTTGCACTTTTGTCAGAGTATGCAACACCTCATGGAATTCTTAAGCTAAGCAAAATTCATTCTAAACAGTTAAAACAGAAACGGTACTTACAGCTTCCATAAGAACTTGAAGATCAGTTTCAGGGATCTGATGACCAAGCTTGTGTAGCCCAGCTCTCAACTCATTAATGTCAATCTTTCCCTTGTTGCCTGTATCCATCAACTGGAATCCCTCTTTAATGCCCGCCACTTCCTCCACCGACAAATGCTCAGCAATCACCTGATAGTTGGAAAGGCGTTTCAGTAAAACATAGAATATCATGTATAAAACAAGAATTGCCCAACAAGGCCCACAAGTTAATTAACTAGCGTAAGTTGGACACAATTTGGTTATGTACTTCACAAAGCAAGGCACATTACCCTTAGAGCTCTTTTCTTCAGTTTATTCATCATTGAAAATTGTTTCAGTCTAGCTCTTACGGTTTCACCCAGAGACACATTAGGAGCACTCTTTGCATTCTGCAACCAAGGATGATCTGCAACCGGCAGCTAAACTTGTCAAGAGATACTAATTTAATTAAATAAATAGGATGAATCAATCAAGCATTTTAAGGAGTACACTCATATGATTTGCCAAATGGGCTAACATGTTACCTAGAACTTCCTGTGCCGTAAGCCGCTGCTTGGAGTCAGGGTTGAGCATCTTTTTGACCAGATCCTTTGCCTTATCAGATACCCTGGGCCAAGGGTCTCTTTTGAAGTCCACAACAGAGCGAATAATAGCTTGGGCAACACCTTGCTCAGTTTCTGCGATTTAAAGGCAACAAATGTCAAGAATATGCAGAAATTGGGACAAAGAACAGATTACACCTAAAAAACAACTACAAAAATAGATCATGATGATTTATCTCTTCATGCAACTGAAAAAAAAACAAAAAACTAAGATTGCGGTTATAAACTTAGGCCACATGGCCCATGCGGTTGCCGGTAATTAGCAGTGGTATCTTCAAATATGGAAAGAGAGAACTCACCAGCCCAAAAAGGAGGAACACCACACAGTAGGATGTAGAGAATAACACCAGCACTCCAAACATCCACTTCAGGACCATAGTTTCTCCTCAACACCTCTGGAGCCATGTAATAAGGACTCCCCACAATTTCACTGAATCTCTCCCCTGCAGGATTCAAGTAGATTAGCTAGGAAACGAAGATCACCAATGAAACTGCTCAATTGGAAAATACAGAGACGAGAGAAATAAAGTGCATCAGATTACCAGGCTTGAAGAAAACTGACAGCCCAAAATCAATGGCCTTAAGAGGTGCTGTTTCCTTCTTATTTGCGAACAAGAAATTTTCAGGTTTAAGGTCACGATGCATGACCCCATGCTTATGGCAGTTCTGCAAAGAAGCAAAGGTATCTGAGCACAAACTCTCCTTATAGGTCACGCCTTGCATGAGAAAAAAAAAATGCAATTCTTTGAAAGTTACCTCACAACCAACAGAAAATTAGAGAACATCAAGAGCCCATTCAACATTCTATAACTCCACTAAAAGATAATATTCAGACAAAACATGGCATGGTGAGAAGATCTCAAACAATGAAGATTAAAGAATTGGCAAAATTTAGGTAAATTTGCATGTATGGAGCACAAAAGTAAATTTATCATGTAAGAAACCAGATTCTCCCCGAGACATGCAAAGACTTGGGCATCATTTGAAGTTGACTAATAATAACTTTTCAAATAAAACAAAAATGGTGGACGAGCACTGCTGAAAAAAAAATTCAAAGATGCAGGCCATCGACCACCAGCTGCAGAAGAACAGGTAACTGCTAAGCTGTAATTGATGCTTACTAAATTGACGCTGATTATCAGGAAAACATATCACCACCAAAAGATAACCATTGGTAATGTACGCCCTGTATCACCAGTTCAATTAGCTTCTGCATTGGGTTAGTGTTTGCACCCACCATTCAATCGTTTACAGGTATTTTAATCTTGCACCTATTGAACTAAAAAGCTTAAAATAATTTCAAGTTAGAGAAGTCCAGACTAGTCAAATCTTCACCTGAATAACTTCAACAATTGTGCGCGTCACGGCTGCAGCTGCCCTCTCAGTGTAATGTCCTCTAGCAACAATCCTGTCAAACAATTCACCACCCCCACACAACTCCATAACCAAGTGGACAGCATGATCATCTTCATAGGTATCCTTCAAGCTCACGATATTCGGATGGCTAGGCAAATGCTTCATGATCTCAACTTCTCTCCTAACATCTTCAATATCCACTCTAGTCCTCAGCTTCTTCTTCGATATCGATTTACAGGCAAACACTTCCCCAGTAGTTCTATGAGTGCACAAATACGTGATCCCAAATTCACCGCGGCCGAGCTCGCGTCCCAGCTCGTAAAACTCATCAATATTATGCCCTGTAGGATTGCTCAACACATGGGATTGATACCCACCATTGGGTACTGCAAAACCGCCATTATCAGCAGCAAAAGGATTTGGCTTACGCTTTCCTCTATCAGACGTCTGCGGTACTGCACAACAATTTCCCATTTAAAAAACTGGTTCCAACACTCGATCGAAATCTCGGCGCTTATCCGATCCGCACACCGCAGACAAATCGACGAGACAAAAAGCTTTAATTCTCTTCACCACAGCTCCAATTCTCGGAACTTCTCACTTTTCAGGATCTTTCAGCCGATTTGGTTTCTGAGTTTGGAGTACAGAAGGTACTCAACAACGATCAAAAACCAAATCTTTACAATCAACTCGCACGAGAAATTTGGCAATAGAGAAAAGGTTTTCCCCCAATATTTGGGAAGTACCAAAACCAACTGCAGAAGGTTCAGATCTTTGAACACTGGAAATTTCTGGTACAAGCACCAAGAAAACTACCCATCTCTGCGATTTTTTCAACGAGATGGGACGATTCCTAAATATTGTACGTTAAAATCAGAAATGCCCAGAATCATGGGAAGCTCGGGAAGGAGATTTAAGGACGTCAGGAAAGGGGTTAGGGATTGGGATCGGAGAAAATGATGAGATGGGGAATTTCGTGCACCAAGTCAAAGACAATCCATGTAACTTTTCTTTCTAACTAATATCTATTTTATTTAATAATTTCTTGTTGTTGACAGCATAATAGTTCTCTAGTGGATGTTTTTGCACTTAATTGACCAAATTGTCCAAAACAGAGCTCAAACAGACAAACTTAAGTGATTATTTAAGAAATAAAATATAAATAAAAGAAGAAGAAGAAGAAGAGGAGGCACATTTTAACCTATCTATTTGACTCTAAAATTGGATCAATTTAACTTATTTTTTACACAATAATTGTTTCTTCCCACGTTTTTGTTTCACTTGCCCAAATTTTGGCATCATTTGCTTCAATTGAAGGGACAGAGGAAACTTCACATAGTACTAATCTACTTGGCCTGTATGTTCAATATTATTAGGACAAAATAACAAATACGTAATTTTTTCCAAAAGGGAAAAAAAATTCTAATATGGATACGAGTAAAACTTATAAGACAAATACCTAAAGCGGCTAATCTTTCATTTACTGGGAAAATAATTTGTGTATTAATTAGCAAAATTGGGATCAATACCAGAGCTCGCAATTGCATATGAAAATGGCCAAATGTATTTTAAATTATAAGTCGATTAAAAAGAAACGTCATTGGCACCAAAATATGAATTTTCTTACTTATCCTTTAAGCAACAAGAGATGAGAAAAAAAAAATGTACCCAATGATTGAAATTATTCTAATTAAAGCTCTTCTCTTTTTCCTGTGTCTCTATTTGGAATACTAATTACTGGGTTTAAGTTGACAATAGAGAAAGTATTATGGATAAGAAAGTCATTTTCAAAAACCCCTAATTTGATTGTGCCAGCGTTTGAGTCTGGGCCGACTTTCTAGAAGGTCAACAAGGGACACGCAGTCAAAGAATTAGCAAAAGAGCCCTTAGCTTTCCCTTAATTTCAAAATTTCCACAAATCATTGTCCAATCAAGATGCACACGCACTGACGTGAATCATTAAAAACAAATACAAACTACACTGAATATTTTGAGCAACAATGGCACATAAAAAAATGCAAAAGATAACACGTGCTGTTTCTTTCAATAAAAGATTCTCCTGGGTCAGTTAGAGAATTTTAATTAGTTACGTTATTACGTTTTTTAAAGCCATATTATTTTGCTTTCCAATCATCATGTGGTCGAATTGAATTCTTAGGTTCTTAGAAAATTAATAATAAAGATTCTTTATAAATAAATAGATAAAAAAAAAAAAAAAGATTCTTCAGAAGCAACGGAGGCTTTCCAGTCAAACTCGGCGATATTGAATTTCAAATATTTTTAGAATTAGTTGTAAAATCATTTACGCGTTTTTATTGCACATACAAAAATAAAGTGAACCAGTCAAACTTTCCTTCTTTTTTTTTTTGTTCATATTAATATTAAAGGCTTAGTTGGCAGAAAAAAATAATAATAAGCCTATATATAACAAATTTGTAGTGAAGCTTGTAGGTGCTCACAAAAACAATCCAAATAACATTTTTTTTGCTTATGAATTAAGATTTGCATTACTAAAATATACTAAACTTTGTGGCTATGTTTGTTTCCTTCTCTTAATATCCATGCAATTTATCAAAAATTACCACTATGTTTGAAATACAATATTTCAACTCTTAATACTTTTTTAAACTTTACAACCAAATATTCAGCACAACAAAATTCAAATTCAAAATTCTCGTCTCTTACATATATCACTAACTAATAATTTTTCAATTATTAAATCTATTCACAATCAAATCAATACATAAATTTATATATACAGATACACTCAAATTTATATATATTTATATCTTATAAATTAATCATTATCCTCACATACCACCACATCATCTAATTATTATCATATATTTTATACATTTATAAATAAATAAATTCAAACAAATAATATTACTCATCTCATCAAACATTTTTTCCTAATATACACTTATCATAACACATCTCTCACCAAATATATATTCATCCTAGCACATTTTTCGCCAAACACCATTCATCACTAAAACATTACTTCAAACACAACGTACTAATTAATAATTCCTGGCACGGGCCACGGGCCTAAACAGTATGGTTTACTGCGGGCCCAATATGGGCATTTCTGAAACATCTATGTAAAAGTCCACGCACGCACATTTTCATATTCATTACACTTGAAGAAGACAGGAATGGCAGCATGATAAAAAGACAAATTTGACTTAGCCAACACACAACATTGGAGAAGTTTCCATTGATGGAACACAACCAAGTTCCCATTAGATTTGACTACACTGATTTCTGAATATGTTGGAAATATTTCTCTAGGATGCTCGTGTTTGATGCTTTTCTAGAGACTCACAGGTCAGTCACAATGCTCTTGCCTTCAAAAAGCTTCTAAAAAAGATCCCTTTTTTTTTTTCTAAAAGAAAAAAAGAAAAGAAAAGATGTTATCATTGTGTTGGATCTGTTTTCTTTTCACACAAATACGTACAACATTTGTGTAGAATTTAGGTGTGAAGTGAAGAGGAATATTAATAAATCTAAGTCACTCAATTCAACTTACACGAGACTTACAAAAATAGACTTAAAAAGTATTTTCAATCTAATTGAACTCACATTTGAACCTTAAATATATTTTAATTCAATTTTATTGCTTGGCTTACTCTCAAATTTGAATTCAAGCTTTGATAAATTAAATCGAGTCGAGGCGCTCAAATAATTATCAAACTCAACTTGCCTCTCAAAATTGTTAACACCCCTACACAAATGCAAACCACAAGCCAGACTACTGCTTACCAGAATCTTCACCAAGCCGGTCGTCTGGACTTTGAACATAACCACAACCTTTCTTCTTGACTTGGAATATATCACCAGCTTCAATTTGACTGTTTCCACCAAGAAAATAATTGAACTGCCGTCAACTATACCAGCAACTCTCTATCAGCATAAACCAACACATTTTCGGAATAAAAGTCCAATATATTTTGGGGTAGATCCATATTAGTTAACTGGCAATTCACACGAAAGAATGATGACGTAGCAAAGGACTTGCTTTTAATATATATAAAAAAGGCATTTTAAGCAAATCTATGACAGAGAGATGAATAATGTGCAAACTCGTACCCGCCTAAGTTGTAAACATAACTCATCTCTTACACAACTTATTAATACATCCACCTTAGAGATCAGTATTCAAGAATCTCCTTGTCTTTGTATACCTACCGATTGACACTATAAGAACTTGAGGTGCCGAAACACCAAAGGCTGTGGCCATTGGCTAAAAAATCTGGTACCTCGGAAGGAAGAGATATAGCGCGTCGTGTTGGTATGCATGTCTGCAGATGAGATTTTCAAGTGCTAGAACACAATCAGTTTCCGCGAGATTTTTTTGCAAACTTAGGGTTCTTGCACATCCGGATGCTTGGTGGAGTGACTTCAACAAGTTCATCTTCTTGAATGTACTCTATGCAGTCATCTAAACTGTACTCAAGAGGGGCATCCAGAACCACTAAATGCACCAACAAAAACACAAGTAATTCAGCTGACGGAATACTTGATAGTTGATATGGCAAGTTACCCACAATAATAACCATACATATCCTATTCATATCATTGCAGGTTCTGCTCATAACTGATCATAGCATCCCAAAATTGAAAATCTTGGAGAGAGAGAGAATTACATCAACATATATAGAAGCACAGGATCAGGACACCATATTTCTGGATAATCTTCAATTAATTTAACTTATATGATAAGCACAGCCTTCATCTCCAACTAGTAAAAGAGGCACACGTGATGTGTGAGTGTATTAATTTATAAATTATAAAATTATTGTATTTTACATGATATAAAGATTATCATTAAAAACATAAAGAGCATTTAAAATAAGAAGAAAAAAAAGAAACCTAAAAAGAATTTAAAAAGAGAAAAAATGAGAGAAAAATAAATAAAATAATATATTAAAAGAAAAGAGAAAAACAAAAGGATAAAAAATAAAATTAACGATTGTTATGTAATTTTATCAAAAGCAATCAAAAAATCTTACTTTTATAATAATACAGTATAGATACAGATTAAAAGCATACGAAAAGAATATGAAAAAAAGATCAAATTTGAGAGAAAAAGAAATAAAAACTAAAAATTTAAATGAAATAAGAAAAATTTAATTAAAGATAGTTGTGAAATTTTATAATGTGCAACTGAAAAAATTTTACTTTCATAATAATGTAAAATATAAAAATGAAGTAATGATATATTAGTTATATTCAAGTATTTTTGGCCTTTTTATTTAAGGTAATCAAGTAAGTTTACTAATTAAGGTGACGTTATAAATTCACATACCACAAAATTGAGTACAAACTCTTAATAATTAGTAAAAATTGTACACTCGATGTGTGTGTGAATTTATATGTAAATTATAAAGTAATCATATTTTAAATAATATATATAAAATTATATAAAGAAGTACAAAAAATTGTCTAAATAAAAAATATAAAAAAATCAATAAAATTTAAAAGAGAGAAAAATTGAGAGAAAACAATAAGTTAAAAGAGAAAGAAGAAAAAAAAAAGATGGAAAGAATAAAAGAATTTAAATAAAGGTAATTATGTAATTTTTTAATTGTGACATTTAAATAATATAGCATAAATATAGGTTAAAAGTATAAAAATAAAAAAATAAAAAAGGATAAAATAGTTCGGAAAGAAAGAAATTTGATACTAAAATTTAAATAAAAGTAATTAGTTAGTAGAAGAGGTAAAAGAGATATAGAAAAGGATAAAAGGAATAGGAGAATTTAAAATAAAGGGTAACTTTGCATATTTTTCTATTGAACAACCAAAAACCTTAATGAAATTATAATATAGCATAGATAAGTGGAAGCATTAAAGAAAAAAGCAAATCTTATTCCCTCAAATATACTTAAGTTATTACAAAATGGTATGGTTGCATGGTAGACAAATTAAGTAATGCCTATCCACAGTTCAATTTAAACAGAGTAATAAATCTAGGACAAACTGGGCAATTATATACCTGTTTGTTCTTTATTCGAACGAATGTTTGTTGCAGCTTTTTTCTTGCACACATTCAAGGATAAGTCACCTGGTCGCTGATGAATGCCCACTATTTGACCTTTGTACACATCCACCCCAGGTCCAATAAACATTTGCCCTCTTTCTTGTGAACTAGCTAGAGCATAAGATGTGCTTGTTCCATCCTCGAAAGCAACCTTGTAAAAGAAGAGAGAGCTAAAAATTAAAGAAATGGCATTTCCATTCACATGCTAGAAAATAATCATAGATAACAGAAAGGCTTATTTCATATATGATCAGTGAGACAAATTTCAAACAAGAGTGACAATTGTTATGGAATAAAACCCACCGAAATAGCTAACTCACATGTATAATGCCAGGACATGCAAAATAAAATAAAATAACCAACTGAAAATGTTACGATCGAGGTAAGAAATTACCAGTGAACCCTGATCACGGGTACTTATCTCACCAGCCCAAGGACCATATTCATCGAAAATTGTATTGAGGACTGCAGTGCCCCGAGATACTGTAAGAATTGAATTTCTCAACCCAAGTAGCCCCCGCGTTGGTATCTTATATTTCATCAGAGTAGTGCCTTCTGAACTGATAAGGACACAGGGATAGGTTTTAAGAGGCAGATGAGAACAAAGCAAAGCAGAAAAAAGAAGAATATTATTCCTCCCTGCAGACTCTATTAAAGTGGGCAGGAAGCTAAAAAGGGTCAGGAAATGATTGGCAACTGTACTCATGTATTTACAAAATTAGTTCAACTCCGGTGCATACTGAGTGACATTTCAAAAATGTTCTAAGAATGGAGAAAAGGAGTTTCAGAAGGCACTGAGATTCAACATAGTCGAATATGCAGCAGTCATATATGTTCTGACCATATAGTAGTATGTCACAGAAGTATGAGATTTCTCCTAGAGTTTAGTTTTCAAAAGAACAAAGGTTATGCAAATACCCAGTTCCTTGCATGTCAATCATCTGTCCCCGCCTCCTACCAAGGAGTTCAACTACAGGTCCCATGTATTCTTCGGGTACCTCCACAATAGCAATCTGCAGAAACATCCATCGGAAATTTTTCTTCAACAGAAGAGATAACTTGGACACAGAAATCTAAAAATTTATACTTCTATATTATTTATCATTTGAGATTTCATGTTGTAACTATTGAGAGGGTGCAAGAAAATCTTCCTTTAAATAAGTATTTGGCAACAACGTAGTGTTAGACGCTAATCCCTTGTGTCTGATGACTCAGGATGGTTTAAAAATTTCTGTATATATGCAGGGGAAAAAAAGGCTCACTCCTCATGGATAGCTTCCACATGCTGCCATACATACTAAACACAACTTTGATTTGTGAATTGTGTATGCAACACACAAGAAATTAACAATGTGGATGCTTTTGCAGAATCTTCCAGTCAAAGATATATACATGGATGAATTCAACACCATACATCAATGCCAAGCAAGCTTGGATGCAAAGGGATACAAATAGAGGTAATCAAACTGCAATACTCATTGATGCCTAGAACAAAATATTCTTATGTCATTTCTACCACAACTTCTGTAGTATGTGTTAAGTAACTGAACAATCACATCACCTCATAAGGTTCCAGCAACTTGTCATCCACTATTTTGTTGATAACTTTGGGTGGCCCCACCATGAACTCATATCCTTCTCGACGCCTGGAAGAACCCACATGTTAGAAATGTCTAAAGAAGTAAAATATTGGTTAATATATGGAATCCTCACATGTTTTCTATTAGTATTGTTATATGCAGGGTACCACGTCCACTAACAATAAATGTATCTGAAGTTTCACCATCTTCAACTCTCATTGCCAAATTTCGCTCAAGCTCACGGTAGAGACGATCTCGCAAATTTCTACTAGTGACATACTTCCCCTATATTCCATAAAAACAGAACTTAGCGGAAGAGGGAGGGAGGGGTAGAGAGAGAGAGAGAGAGAGAAGGGTAAACATCAACATATATGCAACAAATATTTCATGATGATATTTTAATCATTAAGAAAAATACAAGCACAAAAAATTCCACAAAGAAAATCATTCCATCATTCAAGGCTGCTATCCAATCATATACCTCACGGCCCACAAAAGGTGAAGTGTTGATAGAGAAAGCCATTCTCACTGTAGGCTCTTCCACCTTAATGGAGGGTAATGGCTTCCCTGAGGTTTTGTCTGCAATGGTCTCCCCAATCTGAATTGGTGAAATATATTTGTTAATGTGAGTTTATCAGAAACAGAACGACTAAAATTTATGCATCATGTGTCTCCAACAGAAACAACCACATGATACTTTGACACTACCTGAATATCGTTAATTCCACAAACAGCACAAATATCACCAGCCTCTACTATTTCTGCAGGAACTCTACTGAACTTTTCATACACAAATAGTTCACTTACTTTACCAAATCTGCATTCATCTTCTGAGGAACAAACCTGTACATATAAAAGATTTGATTCATCTTAAAGATACCAATTCATGACAAAACAATTTTTGTTTGCAGGACCCATTTTATTAAAACAGAGAAGGACAGGCTGTATGTAACCTCTGTTAAATAACACAAAGACATAAATACTCTCAACTTCTTCACAGATATAATTGATTCAGAAAGCTTACAAGGTTTACTGTAATTATGGACTAATCATACCAACCCTAGTCCCCAGAAAACAAAGATCTATTAATTCAATTTCCCTGAGAAACTTCAAGTCTATTCAGCATCAAGACTTCATTACCCGCACATCCATTCCCCTGCTCAATGCCCCAGCATGTAAACGTCCAATAGCAATGCGGCCTTTATGCTCATCGTATTCAATATTTGTAGCCTGCATATAAATTAAGAGTTGAACTTAGTTGTTTGACATTTATCAAAAAGAGAAAAAAACCCCATCAACAATGGCTCAATTATCAAATATAAATAACGACATACTCTGCTTCCTCAATAATTGAACATCAAGTCATTTCTTCACATTATTATTATTTTTTCCTCAAAAAAGTCAGAAGAGACATTCTTCTGACAGTTATAGTTCACTTGAAGTGTGCTCTCTAAAGATTATAAGTAGTCCATAAGCGTATGACTTAATTGGTACATGGTCCTTCACCCTAGGCTCCCCAGAGCTTACAAACATCCATGTACACTGCGTTGTCTCTCCATGCTGTGATGAGTGTAACATTATCTATGTTCCGACATAACATTTAGCATTTAGAGTCGGCATATTCATGTGCAGAATTACCACCAAATCCAAACAGCAACATAGTGCGAGCTGTTATGTCAATTAAATATTATCATAATTTCACATTCAAAATTAACAAAGTTAAGAATTAAAAGATGCATAAAATAAAGAAAAAGTTAAAATTAACACAAATAAACACCACTAACAAGCATTTGAAGAGCACCATCTTTGGCCACTTGTGGTCCAGGTATGCATCTGATGATAGCCTCAAAAAGGGGTCCAAGATCATTAGCCAAATTATCAGGTGAAAGTCCCGCCTTCCCTTTGAGACCACTTGCATATATAACTTGAAAATCACACTGTAGTAAGACAAAAAACCAACAAGCTTACTAAACGATGCAGCAAGCATTAAATCATTTGTGGGCTTTTGGTTTACAGAAGAGTATACTTCCATTAAATTAAAATGGTCATTCAAATTCCATCTTCAATGGAGGTTTAGCAAATGTAAGCATGCATTTGTCAACAACAAAGAGTTCTGTCATGACTTTCATGATGAGCTATTGTTACATGCAAGCACAGTTAGGTATATACTCAAGCAGGATGTTAGTTTCATAATGCATTAGTTCATCTGATACCCATAGGTTTAAGAGATCTGACTGAGATTAATAAAATTTTCAAAAGAAATACCTGTTCATCTGATGCATTTAGTTCAATAAACAATTCAAAAGTAGAATTAATGACATAATCTGGACGGGCAGAAGGCCTATCAATCTTATTGACAACAACTATAACTGCATGGCCAAATTCAAGAGCCTTTTTCAAAACAAATCTTGTCTGCGGCATTGGACCCTCCACAGAATCTACCTACAAATCACAGCCACATCTATTTGTAAGCAATATGATTTTACCAAAGCATAAAAAGCTTGTCATGGTTGTCAATCTATATTACTCACATAAATTCTAAAATATGAACGTACAGATCTAAAGAATGTTAAAATAAGTGGCACTGAGATATTGAAAGAGATCACTTCATAACAATAGTTATTGGGGAGGGAAGAGCAATGGAGATTTTAACAAAACCTCAAATATTGAGGGAATGAAAATCAAGGAAAGATGCAGTTACTAAAAATTAATAGCTACAAAATAAAAGTTTCGAACTTATGCTTTTTCTTGAGCACTTTGTTTCTTTATGTGGCACAAACAACTGTTTAGGAAGCAAGACACTGTATAGCAACAGCTATATTTACAAGTTAATACAAATAAACAATCATCCATATGCTAAAACCAAAGTGATAGTGGAATCAAAATTCACAAAAATGAATCATAAAACGTACCACTAAGAGAACTCCTTCCACCATGTTGAGAATGCGTTCCACCTCACCTCCAAAGTCAGAATGCCCTGGAGTATCAATAATATTTATTTTTGTGTCATTATATGTAATAGATGTATTTTTGCTGAGTATAGTTATTCCCCTTTCACGCTCTAGATCATTGGAATCCATTATCCTCTGCTGTACAAATTGGTTGTCACGAAAAACCTGCATGACAAAGCAAAATAAAAATTATGTTGACCAAGTAACTTTAACTACCAAATAGGACTGCTAATTGGGAACAAATACAACAAAAATTTCACAACTCCCACCGGATAACATTCAGATGGGTTCAGTTTTCAATTTGCATGATCTATGTGATAGCATCACTCGTGAACCAAAATTCATACAAGATGAGAATCTTCCAAGGAAAAATTTTTTCATAGCAACTCCGAGAAAACTGTTCAGTTCACATCTTACAGCCCAACATCATGTCAATAAACTTGAAAAGTCACACAAAAACTTCATCTTGTAAGGTCAAAATATACATATATGTACATATATTTTATAATGAGAAAGCTAGTTTACTAAGGAGAACTCAGCTGCATGACCCAAGAATGCATACCTTAGCTTGCCTCAGCATAGCATCCACCAGAGTGGTCTTGCCATGATCTACATGTGCAACAATTGCTATATTTCTTATGTCATTTCTCCTTGTCAACTGGGTTGTTTTCTCTGATACCATGTAATGAAAAAGACATCACAAACCAAAGGAATTAAGAAATTTGTAAGAATATGATGAAACATTAAAAAGAACAATAGAAAGCATTAGGCAGCACATTGAAATTAATGTAGCGACTAAACCTGACACTATAGTTCCCACAGTAATTTCATGAAAACAGCATGGAATAACCAAGTAACTTATTCCAATAAGGTCTTTTCATCAACTACAGCACATCCTTGTTAATAAGTCTATACATATTGTTCATCACATCTTGCATACTCAAGGATAGAGTACAAATCAAGTGGTGTTTCCATGTTCGAAAGTGAACATTTTTACCAAGTGAAACATAGGAATAATAGCACTTCCCCAAGAAGGACAAGCACAAATTAGAACACCCCCAAATAGCAGCAAATGCTTCAACTTTAGTACCATTGAATAACATTATCACCGTTTTTCCACAAGTAAAGCTGATCAACAGTCAAATATGTTCCACATATTCAGCAAATTCACAAATTAGAAGAAGATCATCTATTATCGTTCCAACAATAACTCAAAATACAAACATAAAATCCAAAGAAGTATGCCAGGAGTGTCACCGAAAGATAAATTAAGTTTTAAGCATGATTCGCAAGCGACATACTAATGCCTCAAAGGTTTAAAAATTTGCACATATCCACTTCACACACAAACAGATGCAAGGGAAGATAGTAAAATCACATGGTACATCAACAAGCAAATTAATCACACACATCTAACACAAAGCACCAATTGGCATAAGGACATGCAAACATAAACGACAAATAACTATAAAAAATAATATTCAAGAAACTAAGATGAAAGATTCATCAATACTGCATACGGTACCTGTGGCAGTGTCTGTCGCTTGAGAAACTGAGCATTTGAAGGAATTCCGAAGAGGGGTTCTCCATATCTTTGCTTCTGACTTCATGGATAAGGAACTGCCAAGAAACTGCCTTTTCAGCCAAGAAGAACTACAATTGGACTTCTTTTTAAAGGGTTCAAGATTTCTTGATGATAAAAGTAAAGCCTTGGAGGTAAATTTGGAGGTGGGGTGAGAACAAATAGACATCTCCATTGCTCTTCTCGCTCGGTCACCCTCTCTCTCGCACAATCGTTGACTGCTGTGGATTGAGAGAATCGAACAGAGGGGAAGAGGGCAACGGAGGATGGGGCTATGCTTTCAAGTTGGAGCGAGAGGCTGTTGCGTTCTTTGACGACTTGAAGACACACACAGCGTCCTCACGAGCTACAAAGAATAGCGGCTGCCATTTGTTTGGATTTATTATTTTTATTTTTTATTCTCGTAGGCAATTTTTTTTTTCTTTTTTTCTTTTTTGGTGCAATAAAAATTGATTGCTACATTTTTAACAAATCCTGAAATAATTATTTTTAAACTGCGCAATATTTTTTATTATGTTTTTGAATATTTGATGCTCCACGTTTCGGCCGAGGGACGTATCTTTTCTTCCAATGTGCTGCCATAATCAGACCACTGGGTTGTTAATGATAGGGCCTAACTATAGAGTCTATTCCAATTGCAACGACCGTCTCCTGATAACCACTGGATATCATTTTTTGGTCCTTTGTTTGATTTTCCTGATGGAGCTTATTCGTGCCCATTTAAATTTTTGGGTAAGTTAAGCCCAAATAAGATTCAAATAATAGTTGGGCCTATATAGTGCTGCACAGATTGGCAGCCCAATAACAGATGGCAGTGTCTTATTAGTAGGTATAAGCCCATTTCCATTGGGTCGAAGAACGCATTTTTTATATGTTTGGATGCAAATTTGAGCGATTTTGCACCCAATAAGACACCCATTTCCGCAATTCCGCTTGTCCTACAAATAATATATATATAAAATTCTTTTTATGTTTTTTTTTAATTGTTTACTCTGTTACTAAATTTTCACACCAAATTTTCCCTCCAACAAAATTTGCATCCAGACAATCCCATCTAAATGCATACCCATTTCCATTTTTTGACAATCCACCCCTCCCCCCCCCCCCCCCCCCCCCCCCAAAGAATCTAACAAATTAAACGAACAGTGGCCTAGCTGAGGAAATGGAGGGCAATATGGGAATTATAGCTTTTCATTTCTGATGATAAAAAATTTTCAGTTAAAACATAGGTTTAAAATCTTTATTCAGTCAGGATCATGATTGTGAAGTCATGTGATTTTCATTTAATGCTAAAATCCTTAGAGATTGAATCAAAAATTGGGCAAGAAAGGTTTCGACACATGTTATCTTCCTTGAGTGCAAAAATACATGAATAGTGATTTCATATCTCAAAATATATATTCACCGTTTTGGTCTGTTGTTTGCATTTAAATTTCTAAAAAGCTACTTAATTTGTAATAGTTTTCAAAAAGCATAAAGACGAAGAAGACATGGATAATTCCAAATTAGAGAAATGTCCCAACAGAAACTTGATCTATGCTCCGTCCTAATATAGATATTTTTATATGTGTGTGTGTGTGTGTGTGTATTATACATATAGAAAAAGATGAAAACTGAATTAGGAACGTCATGAAGCAAAAGGGGGTGTGGATAGGAAAATTAACGTTATCTACTGTCCATAGTCATGAAATAGGTTCCCAAATCAAAGTGGAGCAAGCACATTTCATAATATTACACACACACACAGATATATATATATATATATATATATGCAAGAAATTAAGCAAAAGAAACCTACTTAACATCGTCAGATAGATAAACCATGTGACAAAGTGAAGCATGTGACAAAGAGAGGACAAAGAAGGAGGTAGAAATAACAAACTTCCATCATTTGGTTGGTCCAAAGAAGAAAATTTGTTGAATACTTGTGCACGCATCACTAAATTTGAATACAATTTCTTTCACCATGCATGTCCCTTTCCCAAACCATGGTCCAATATAATGGCAAACACCTGTGCCCCAATTTTGTGCCCTCCATGCATAAAATAATAAATAAATAAATATGTTTGGAGATATGTCACGTTCCACCTTCACATATTCCATTAACCAAAATGTTATTCCTTTTCTCTTATTATAATCTCAATAACGGCCAAGAAAGTCAAAGTAAATGATTTTTTATTTTATCTTTTTCCTTAAGCAAAATAATTAGCATATGTGACCCTTACTGTCATTTTTGTCCTATGAATAGTAAATCAATTATTTGTTACTTCCTCCATACGTTACTATCGGTGCTTTTTAGCTTTTGCAATAATCGATTTAAATCATAAAATTATTAATATTTAAAATAATTTATTTAAATAAAAAATTACCATTTTCAAAATCTGATTAGGTTTTCTTTGAATTTTCTTTCACGTCAAAATCACAAGACAAATTGGTAAAATAAATACGTCGTTGATAATGTAGATTACTATAAACTACGTTGGCTTCTAGCGAAGTGATTGTCCGGAGCGTAAGTTGATCGTACACGTGTCCTTGACCCGACATTGTGGGACCCGTAGAAGATAACTAATCCAATAGAAATTTGAAATGTTTACTGATTAAAGTCCTCAGGTCTATTAAAGTATCACGCGTGCGTGGATTGTGACTAATCCACCAGCAATTACCTAATCTTAATCCATTTGGCCGACAATCTCCAAAAGATTAAAGTTGAATTTGATATTTTTGCATTCAAGCCCCTCACTATTTGATAATTTACATTCACTGCCAAGATTGTTTGAAATTTGCAAATTTAGGGTATGTACCTCAAATTTCTATAAATGTCCCTGACAAGGAAACTAAACAGAAATAGTTCAAATCCTTTGTTATGAATGTTTGTTTTCAAATTTTGCAGCCTAAAAATACACACTCAATTATTATATTTTTTAAATATTATATATATTTCTCTCCATATATATATATATGTAATTTTCGAGCCAAAAATAATTAAAAATACACATCAAAATTTGAAAACAAACATAGTCTTTATTTTAAATGTTTGTTTTCAAATTTTGCAACCCAAAAACACACACACATTCAATTTTTATACTTTTTCAATCTCTTTCTCTTTATTATTTTTACACAATTTTTGAAATAAAAATATTTAAAAAGACACAACAAAATTTGAAAACAAGCATAGATATTTCTATGACTCATGCACATAATGATGTCACTTGCATTTTATGTGTGATAACAAGCAATTACAATTTAAAAAATAAATCAATATACATGATGTGGTTGTAATAGGTAAACAAATACACATGTTCTCTGATCACATACATGGAACACATGGATACAGAAATATTAAGAAATAGAAGATCTGAAGTGAAATAGAAAAGAATTGTCGAGTTAAACAATATAAATATGTAAATTGACTGTGAAACGAGCACATATTAGATATACAAAAAGTAAAGGGACCAAATGATAAAAGATGGAGCAAAATAAAGTAGCAAACATGGTTCAGCATCAGTAAATGCCGCAGTAACTATGTTTCAATTCTTGCCCTGTCACAAACTCTAAATTTGGAGAGCAATCAATTCCAAAAGCGTAAGATTTTGATCGCTCCCTGCCTACTGTGTGCATGTGTGATTTCATATGGACTGATTAGGACAATGATTAGTCCCTTTCCTGTTCCTTCCCCACACTTTCCTCCTTTGTCGCCACTCCTATTTTGTCACCACTGAGCTAAAAACCCTCGCATAAACGCACGCCCTCAGAGCTACAAAAACCTAAAATGTTGAGTGATCAAAGAGGCATAACCATCGCCAACACAAACCGGAGGACAGATCTCCAAGAAGGGCACGACCATGACGACTCTCCCGTCATCAGAGACATCCACGCCCTGACCCCACCACGCGCCTCGCAGGGCCCGCGTCGCGAAGCTTGGGAAACCAGCAGCCACAGATCGTCGGCCTTCTCCGTGGCGTCTTCCTCCACCGAGGGTGGTGAGCATTTCAGCACCATGAGTAGGGAGTTCAGCGCTCTCGTCCTTGCGGGGTCCACCGTAGGCGGCGCGGAGCACGAGCCAGGCTTGAATAACTTGGAAAGGATAGGGGAGGAGGAGAATCTGCAGGAAGAAGAGACCAATCCCTTGGCCATCGTCCCCGACAGCAATCCCATGGATCCCGTGCAGTCGCCTAGGGGCGGCGGCAACGGAGGAGATGGGCCGGCGGTTGGTGCCAGAAACGGTAGCAATAACGGCGGTGAAGTGTCCGTACGGAGAGTGAGGAGAGACGAGGTGGAGTCGAAGATTAACGCATGGCAGAACGCCGAGCTTGCCAAGATCAATAATCGGTTCAAGCGCGAGGATGCGATAATCAACGGCTGGGAGAGGGAGCAAGTCCAGAAGGCCAACTCTTGGATGAAGAAAGTTGAGGTATTACTTGAATGAGTTTAGAACTGAAAAATCTGCATGCATGGGGGTTTGTTGATTAACTGGTTATGTCATGTTGAATTTTATGCCGTCTTTTTGACCTTTTCTAGTTAAATTGCGTAGTTTTTGGTTGGTGTGATCTCCTTGCTTGATTCCTGCAGCAAACTAGTTTAGGTTTACTGATTATCGTCGGTTTTGTTATATTAATGGCACAATTAGTTTAAAATTTGTTTTAGACCTTTTTCTGATATAAATTATTCGGATGAAGCAACAAAGGAATAAAACTGAAGAGCCCTTGAAATCTTTAAACTCATCGAGTGAGTGTTTCTGTGTGAAGAGAAGGCTGTATGAAAGCATCTGCCTTTTCCTAATACAGAATAGGAAAAGGGTTTTTTATTTTTTGCTTTCTCCGTTTTATAATGTTATCAAAATGGAATAAAGACGGATAATGCTTTATTTGATATGGTTTAAAAAATATCGTTGTTTGACTTATCTACAAATTCAGTCTCATATCTCCTGTTTTCCTTGCTTTCTTTTATTGATTAATTTTGAGCTACACAGAAAATATAGTACAGTATAATATAGTATAGTATGAATCGACGTGAAAGTTGTCCAAATTTTGTAGAGAAAGCTAGAGGAGAAAAGAGCAAAAGCCCTTGAGAAAATGCAGAATGACAATGCAAAAGCTCACAGGAAATCAGAGGAAAGGAGGGCTTCAGCTGAGGCCAAGAGGGGTACAAAAGTGGCCAGAGTTCTTGAAGTAGCCAATTTGATGAGGGCCGTTGGACGGCCTCCGGCGAAGCGTTCGTTCTTCTGATCAGCAACACATATATGCCAACATTCAGCCCTTATATATATATGTAATATGTAAATGTTGTTTGCAATACATTGAGTTTGAGAAAGAATTACAATGATCAGGCACCTTATGCTTTGAGGTTTCCCTTTACTGTTTGAACCTGAAGCGGTACAACCTATTCATTTATCCCCTTGTTTGTTGAATGTGGTATTGGAGAGTTGGAACTTGGAAGAGCTAGAGAAATTAAGAACGGTGTGTTTGATGAAATGTGTGTCGATTTTGTCCTTTGAGAAACTTCACCTGAGGATATGCATGTGGTTTGGTATTTCCATAACTGTTCTAGTTTTCCTTAGCATTACAATACTCAAAATTAGCTAAGCTTAAACTCCGGTTTTGTCACCACATGTTAGCAGGGAACAAGCAGTAAGCATTCACCATGGAAAAAGATTTTTATTTTTTGGCGGCATAAAAACTCCTAGGAGTCCCAAAGAAAGAGAATTGAGTTGTATACAAGTGACATACCACCATTATTCATAATTTTAAAGTTTTGATTTGACAAATGATAGTAGGAACACAAATATATGTTCGGGCTACACTCTAGTCTCAATAGGCTGTCCACCGATTATAGTCTTAGGATGATGCTCTTAAGTTGAACGGATTCATCCTTTGAATACAACAAAGTTCAATTAAAACTGGTGGTTGGATCTGCACGCTCTCAACAGCAAGCTTACAGGCTTTCAGAGATATGCAATTAGAAAGTTAAAATAAAATTCTAGTTTGAAATATGAAAACAAATGGTAGGCGATTTTATCACCATCCATTAGTGCCGTAGTCTTGTCTTCCAATAGGAGGAATCTTGTGGCATTGTCTGCAGTCTGCCAAAGGCATATGTGAATGAATCGTGGGATATTGGTCATGAAAATAACCACGCGGTTTAGCGCTCGTCCGCAGAATTGTAATTTTCTGCTAACATAAGCATTGATTTTTCCGCACTAGTGGCTGCTGATGATTTGCATTGTCAAGAGGAACCACAGGATTGTTGTGAATGATGATCATCATCCACTGATGGACTTGTGGGAGCACAAGGCTGATTTTGTTCAACAGGAAGCTGCTGCTGCTGACATGCATTGTCGTAAGGGACCACAGAAATTAGAAAGAAGTAAAAATACTGAGAAAACCATCTGCTTATAGATATAAAACACATTCGCATGTCGAGCTCAATAGGAAAAACATAAACAGTACATAAAAAGAAAAATTAAACACAATATAATCAATGTATTCAGTCTTGTAAATTATAGAATATTACTTTCTCCAAGAGAAAGGGAAGTAATTACTCGCGTCCCCTTGCCTCTGTGTGAAGACGTTAGAATCAGCAGGTAAAACAAACAAGACTAAAGAAAACAGCATTAAACAAAACAACAGAAGATCGCCAAGAATAGAAGACTAATTGAGAAAGAAATGGGCATTGGAGAGAGTCCATCATCTTTTTCTATACTTGGTGCATGGCCATCATCAATGGTGGTGGTGAGATTGAATTACGAAGGCAAGAACGACAACGCTTGGATAGAGAAACCTTATGCAAGAAGGGAGAGAATTGACATCCGTAGTGGAAGGGGAAGTGACACGTGGTTAATTGGAATTACAACTCTTTCTTCCTCCTCTGTGAGTGACTTCTCTAATAATTGTGACAAATCGTGAATTCTATCCCACATCAAGAGGAAAACACTTAATCTAATTTATAGTAATTTGTTTTAAGAGAGAAAGAGAAGCTTGCGAAATATCTAATATAAAAGTGGATCCTATGTGTTGACGTTCAAGATAACGCTTGTGGACTTGTGCACGTGTGATCCTGAGTATGCAACTTGGAAATGGGTTCATACATGTATAAGTGCTTATGGTGAATCAATGCCAAGGGTGTCTAATATATGCACGAGGGCGTGGATGGATTTGAATGAGAGAGAATGTGACTCTCGACCTATATTAACTAGAGAAAAGTTCCTGTAGGTGACTAAGATGGTTTGTGGATTTCTCGTTGGATGAAAGAGAATGTAACTCTTGTTTTACATCAATCGAGACAAAGTTCTTAAAATCAAAATGACAGTCCAAATGCACCCAGGCCCTAATGTCGCACCCAACGCCGCGACGGCGCTGTCTGTCTGCATAAAAGGCTCATTTTCCTCATTCCAATTCATTCAATCTCCAAACTGTGGGCTTGAACCTTCAACACATCACCACCACGATCCTTGTAAGAAATAAGTAAACCATTTAGTTTATAATTTAATCACATTTTACTTGTGTATTATGTATAATTTGTATCTAAAGTCTTAGGTATCACAATACAATGGGTTTGTATGTAATTGTGTTCAATTATATGGTTTGCACAATTTAGTTGCATTCCATACAAGAACTATGAAAGGTGTAGGTTATTTTTTTGCAAGCTTATAAGACAACAACTTCTATCCAAACTAATTATTTGAGCTTGAATTTGCTTTGGAGTTGATTCGTTGAAGAAAATGTGGGCATTTGCGGCTAATTATTTTTTATATAGAATATTACAGATAGATTGTTATATTTGGGTGAAAGTATGACAAATTATTGTAGGGCTTAAACATGTTTGCATACAAATAGTTAGATGAAATACCTCATTGGGCATTGAAGTTGAAATGAGCAAGAAGGTCTTGTCATGCTTGTATTAACATGACAAAAAGATGTGTGCAAGTGAATTTTTCTATGGTTGAAATGCTTGGTTATTTTTATTTTTATTTTTTTGGATATAGCCTTATTTATGGATGAGTTGTTTGTGATAATTCAACTATCTACGTGATGAATTGTTTAGAGCATTTCTATAAATGCATGTAACGATTGATATGGACTTTTTCTATGGTTGGAATGCTTGGGGTTCTTTTTTTTTTTTATATAGCCTTATATATGTTTGGGTTGTTTATAATAATTCATCTATCTACGTATATGAATTGATTGGAGCATTACCATGAATGCTTGTGATGATTGATATGGACTTTTTCTAAGGTTGGACTGCTTAGGTTTTTTTTTTTTTTTTGGATATTAGACAACAAGCAGGCCGATGCGTTAACTAAGCTTGCTTCTACATTGGCCATGCCTAAATATTCATTTGTTAAAGTAGGGTAGTTTCCCCAATTTTCGAAGATGCCAAATTGCCAAGAAGAGCAAAGTAACTTTGTTGAGATGTTTGAGGTGAGCGAGGAAGACTAGCACCAACCTTTCGTGAATTAACTCAAGAATGGAAGGTTGCCAGATGATCCGCATCGCTGAGTTGATATTCAACAACGTGCAACTCGTTTCCTTTATTTCAAAGACACTTTCCAGGCAGTCATATGATGGAGTTCTATTGCATTGCTTAAACAGCAATGAAGTAACCCAAGCCTTAGAGGAAGCCTATTCTGGAGTTTGTAGTGCTTATCAGTTAGAGCGAAGCTCCACTTCTACATAAAAAGAATGAGATATTATTGGACAACTATGGAGAACGATTGCATAGATTTGCTCAAAAATGCAAAGCATGTCAATTTTATGCCAATTTCATCCATTAGCCACCTGAGCCGTTACACCCTACTATCGCATCATAGCCTTTTGATGCTTTGGGTATGAATGTGGTTAATCCACTATCTATATATTTTGATTGCTACAGACTACTTCTCAAAGTAGGCTAAGGCAATGCCCCTTAAAGAGATGGTAAAAATGTTGCCAACTTCATTTGCGTCAAGATCATTTACTGTACATAATCACTAATAATGGGAAGTCACTCTCTAGTAGCTTGATAGATAAATTTTACAAAAAGTTTACCTTTAAGTAAAGAAAATCCTCGATATATTATGTTTTTGCAAATGGCTTTAATGAAGCTTTTAACAAGACACTTTGCAATTTCTTAAAGAATGTAATTTCCAAATCTAAAAAAGAATGGCATAAAAGAATTGGGGAAGTTTTGTCGGTGTATTGAACCACCTATAGGACCCCTACACAAGCAATCTCATATGCCTTCGTGTATGGTGTCAAGGTTGTTGTTCCACTTGGGTAACAAATTCCATCATTAAGAATAGTTATATAAGAAGGGCTGATTGAAAATGACAACGCTCATCTACATCTTGAAGAACTAAACACTCTTGATAAGAAAAAAATTAGAGGCACAGCAAAATTTGAAGTGCTAGCAAACCCGCTTTTAAAAAGTTGTTGATAAAATGGTGTGCTCTCACTCTATCAAATTGGTGACCGAATGCTCACCATGAGGAAGCCTATCATCACCACACACTATACCGCAAACAAGTTTACACCAAAATGTGATAGCCCTTATATGATCGAAGAAGTGTATACCAATGGCACATACAAGTTGGTAGTTAAAGATGGGCTATGCATTAGCCCCATCAATGGAAAGTTTCTGAAAATGTGTTATCTTTGAAAAACAAAACAAAAAACAAAAAAAAATAGAAAAATAGGGCAATAAAAAAAGAAGATCAAGAGTTAAATTCTTCTTGGCACAAGAACTTATACTATAAGTTACTCATAACCTGCAAGAATATAAATTGTGAACAGCTAAATTTTTTAACCATATATAGTATTTAAATTACATTATAACTTAATCCATTTATATGACAGCTTGGAAGTTCTCAAAGTTTAATTATAAAATTGTAAAAGGATATGTTTTTAATAAATTATTAAAAAGGGAGGGGCACTTCATTAAACAATAGAAAGCAAATGAAGAAAACGATATTTTATTATAAATAAAGTGGAAGATTACAATGTTTTTAAAATAAAGAAAAGAAAAGCCTAAACAAAGCTACTTATAGGGCTTGAAATTTTCTAACTCTCTTTTAGCAACTTCAACAGGTGCCTTCGAGGACTTCAAGGACTCAGCTAAGGACTCAGCCATCTCACTAGCTAATGGAGAAGCTATGGGCATTTCTTCTTCTATCTCTTCAACTTCAACTATGACATTTTGAAGAGATTAAGTTCGAAACTCTAAAAGACTTTGAGTAGTTTTCTTTACTTCTCCTTCAAGGTAGCAAGTTGCTCCTCAATATTCTTCAACTCTAACTCCATCTATTAAACCTGCTTTGCTCCCTTGCTTTTTCTAGATTGAACCTTTTACAAGTGATTCTTTGTCTTACCAAACTACTAAGCCAAAACCTTTTTGGTTGGTTTTTCAAATGCCTTAGACCTCACATTATCATATGTTGTGACTTTGGCAAATGATGCTTCAAGTAAGCCTTCCAAATGAAAAATGTCAAATTGATCAAAACCCTTTATGGAGTGAAGTACCAACAAGATATTATCCTTAATAGATAAGATTGACTCGATTGGGGTCAGTTCTATCCTTTCACGAAGATTAGCCTACAACTATTGAAACTACTCCTCTTGGAAGCTATGGAAAAACTTTTTGGCCTCAAAGATAGAAACAACTATAGAAAGTGATGACTCTTTGGCTGCTTTAGAAGCTAAAATATTCATCTATATTATGTTGCCTAAAAGAATTGAGAGTTGCTAGTTGGGTTCACAAGCTAACCTTTATGAATCTTAACTATTGTTACTCCCCAATGCTTGCTTTACCAGCTGAAAAGGGAAAATAGAAGAATTTAGTAAAAGTCAAATGAAGAAAAAGGATGCAAAAGTTGCTTCACTATCGAAGCTTCATCATCTTTTGGATGCAAGGAACTAGAATTTCTTTTAGTCCTCTTCTAATGGCGATCTGCGTTACTACTACTGCTACCCTCTGGAATATGAATAGTGTTCTTTCTCTTAGACACACTAGGTGGATCAGCCATAGTAATGGACATAGGGAAGAAATCATGGATATTACCCATAGATAAGCTCACCCTTTTATCACGCTTGTCGCCTTTAGATGAAACTTCACTATGTGTCATGTCAAGGAAGCCAATGCTATTCTCTTTAAAGAAGTTGGCATGGACAAGAAACCACCACTTTTTGTAAATTGTCGAGAAAAATTTCCTTAGGTTAGGTTAGCTATGAGGAAAGCATGCTTTGGCTATAGACTTAAATGAAAGGCATAAGTGCTAATATCAAAAACCATCCTCTAAAAAGTATTACCTGATGTCAAATATAAGAGACTTAAATACCTCTTGAAAATAACCAAATTGGAGGCTGAATCGATGAGGACTGTACGACTCAATATCAAAATGATCACCCCGCCTTAAGAATTGGTAACTCAAATGAATAGCTATAAAATAATCTCGCTTGAGTTCTCTTGCATCAATGTTGTCCTCATGAAGAATGCCAATACCTTTGGTAATCATCTTGCAGGTCCAACAAGTAAATTCGCCTTTATGTATGCATTTTTTAGCCTCGCTTAAATTATAGTACTTTGCACCTCCCTCGTTGAAATACACCGTCATTTTAGGGCCTCAATCACCATTGAAAACCTAGAAGTAAGCCTTAAACTGATGATATATCCACCCATAAACATAGTGGAAAGGATGTAATGCGGACTCACTAGATGGATAGTGATAATTAGCAATTTTGTTTAGACCTCGATAAATAGATGCCAAGACTAAGGTTGTGAGGCTCACAACTTACCCATTAGCCATGATACTAGCCATTTTAAATGTACTGAGACGTATAAAGTCAACCTTCTCCTATTGGGTATGATACTTGGTGACCTTTTGGCACTAAAACTTCATCCATTAAGTAATGAAAACTCATGGAAATTAGCCTACATAGACCCTACCTCAATACTTGTGAAAAATATAAAATAGATATTTGCATGAGCACAAGACAAATTTGGCACATGTCTCGTCAATATTGAGGAGTTCTTAGGCTTTTGAAATAACCTTGTCATGGCTTTTTCTCTAAATAGGAAGTCTAGCTATTGTGTGCAAATCATAAAAGGAAATTGACAATTCTCCAAGTGAAGTTAGAAGTGTGTTCGTAAGTGGATACCAAGTGACACAATCAATCACACAACGAAAATGAAAAATGGATAACAACGATTTAGTCGAACCCGAACTTAAATCCAGAGGCGCGAACCGAGCAAAATTGCCCAACCCAACGTGGTGGATAATGAGTCGAACTCGACGTAGATGACCACAATCAACACACCGGGGGTTGATTGATACATCACGACTCACACAGATTATTTTGGAATGACTCAATTTGAGAAATGCAAGAATTCACAAGGAATTGACAAATCTTCAAAAACAATTCTCCATTTAAAATGCCAAAAGTCCCTACAAATGAAGGGAAATGTCCTATTTATAAAAACACAATGAGCCTTGAGTCCAATCACCTAAGAATCTTAATGGACCTTATAACATAAGGCTCAAAAACAATTATCTTATTAAGGCAACAAAAAAAAAACAATTTTTATTCATCACTCGTCGATCCAATGCAACACATTCACCCAACATTCTTCTTTGGGCTCTTCAAATCTCTGTTCTCGCATTATGCCTTCTTGAATATCTTGTACAAGTATATTGAATGATTCTTTGATTTTTTTCGCACAAGCCCTAGTCATCGGACCAACGGGAACCTCCAAGGAATCCTTCCGGTTACGTGTTGCACCCACGTCCATGTCTACATCACCAAGTCTCATAAAATATTTTCATAATGTCCACATTTTGATCATAAGTAAAAAGTGAGTCATCCACAACGTTAAAGATCTTGGCAACATTTAACTTTGGCCCACGCGTATTAAAGATGTTTTCAATCCACTTCTAAGAGCCTGCGACATATTGAAATTCGCCAAATAAATCTAGGTAGTTCCCCCGTTTAGCCTCTACATTGATAATACGGCTATCTAATGAAGGCAACGGGGTAACCTTATTGAAAGGTTGGTAATGAGTTTGACTCCAAGATTCATTATTTAAAAGATTTATTAAGAAAAATTCGTTGAAACCATTCATTAATGTAGTAAGGGACAATTAATTTTAGCTGAGGACCTAAAAGGAGACCAATCAAGAGAATATGCAGAGGCAGAGAGATACTTTTTCTAAGAAATAGCTTTCATTATCAAGGACAATTAAATATTTTTTGTCGGTTGATGAAATGCAGCTCCTAAAGTAAACCATGATGTAAGCTGTTGAACAAAAGAAAAGTTCGATTAAATTGAAGTTGCAAAAAACTGAGAAAAAAAAAAAAGAGGGTGTATGTATAAGGAAAATGAGCCCAAGTTCCCAAATATTTGATTTTTTTTAATCACCTAAGATTTTGAAAGATGCAAATCTATGTGAAAATGAAAAGGAAAATGGCTCACAAATTGATGGCCCAAATTTGGGAGGGCGTCATGGCCCAAAATTCTTTCACCTAGAACCCGTTGCTCATACCCAAGTGTTGAACTTTCTTTATGGTCCAAAAGGCATTGGATTACCAGTGGAAAAAGAAAAAGTGGTCAATTTCACCCAAATTTGTCCAAACCCAAAGAATCTTTTTGGGCCCAGACTTTTGTTAGCAAAAACCAATTTTTTATCCTAATCATTCCTTTTCTTAGGAGCCTAACTCCCTCCAGCCCAATTCATCAAAAAAGTGAAACTAGGCTGCCCTGGTGGGCCATGGGCACAGCAGCCCAAACTTTTTCAAGACTAGCCGGCCGACAATTCCCAAGTTGTTTATTTTTGCCCCCCTCCAGTCTCACTCCAACGAACAACGGCCCTCTGCTCATTCATTTTTTCACCGAAGCGCGGCTTCCCAGATCGGCTCCCCGCTCGTCGTCTTCTTCCTCTCGCCACGACCAAACCGCGACCCAAGCTCCCACCGCTGCAACACAACCGCCGTCTCGTCTCTGCCGTCTCCCAGCCCTCTCTGTCCATCGCCCAACTCTCTCTCACGCCACCCCTCACAGGTTCTCCTTCAACCCGTCATCTCCCTCGCCCCAAACACAACACTCAATTTTCTCCGCCCAGCTGAACGCCTCCCTCACCACCGCTTTCCCCGGCACTCTACCCACACTACATCTGTCCCAGCAAAGCCAACCTTCCATCTTCGCACCACCACAGGAACCACTGCGGGTTTGAGGTAAGAAGAAGGGAAAAAAAAAAAAAGAAGAAAAAAAGAACTGCACTGCTTTCCCAGGACACCGTGACGATGACACCACTGGAGAAAAAGGTCAGAGGGATCTTTCCTACCCCCAGTTGCAGCGGTTGAGGTATGAAGAAAAAGAAAGGGAAAAAAAACTTGGAATTCTGGGATTGATTAATGAGACGTGATTATCAAAACCTCCTTTGGGGACGCCTCGAGGTTTGATGAAAATGAAGTATATGCCCTGAACTGGGTTTGAATTCCGTATGGCTGGGGATGACACAAGCACCTCCTTTCGTAGCCAGAAGTTGGGGAGGCTTATAGAAGGAAAAGGGGAGGAAATGTAGAAGATGAATCAGAAAGGCGGATAGTGGAAATCGGCGGGATATCTGTCCCAGGATGAATTTCTGGGATTCGCAGGAACACATCAGCCTTTTACATCGTCCTGTTGAATGCAAGGCTGATCTTTTGCTATGAAATAAGCTACAGACTGCATAACGAAGGAATTTTATAGTTGAATGCTGACGTGAGACATTGATGAGTAATAACCGTACATTCTCTCGATCATACGGAGGTAAGAAGATAGAAGATGGAAGATCGGCCCCTTATGTGCAGAAGTTTGGGTCTTGGACTTACGGGTGCTATGAAGGTCAATTGGTACTATTAACACGAAGATCAGTATGGATTCCAAGACATCGTCTGGAAAGGGGGAATGACGTTGGATTTTATGGACTTCGATGCGGACAAGGAAAGAAGAAGCCATCTGTGGGCCTCAAATGGTTGGATATGTGGGCCTCTTTGAGATGATCAAAGCCCTTGTAGGGTGTACTAAACCAGATAATGGGCCCAACTTGTTAGAAACTGGGGCTTGTTCGAAAAAACGAAGAGAAAAAAAAAAGAAAGAAAGAAAGGTTGGGTCTCCTCTTCAAATGTTTTGAAACAAAATGGCTCATGGGCTCGAGTGTGAGCCTTCTCTCTGAAGCAATAGAATGATTAAAATGGCCCAATATCTAAAGTGTTGAATAATTTACACAAAATCTCATCAAAAAAAGAAGAAAGAAGAAAAAAATTCAAGACTTATTTACTCTGAAATGAAATTCTCCATGAATAAGTATCGATGGGATATTTGTAGAAAGTTAAAATTAGCTTCCAATATGGATGGGATACGTATGGCAAAACTTGTATTAAATATTAATTTAGAAGAAAATTTATTATTTTCAAAATTAAACAATAAAAATAAATTAATATTTTATTATAAATATAATCGATCAATCAAATTGGAATAAATATCAACATTGGCTAATTAAATTGTGATAAGTGTTAATATAGTCAAACTAAATTTTAACAAATGTTATAGCTGACCGATCAAATTATAATATGTGTCAAATCTTATCAATTTGATGACCAAATCAAATAGAAAGGAGAATATTAATGTTTTGACAGAATGAATATATTGCACGTTTACAATTGAAGAAAACTACGGTAAGTTGAATATTTTTAACCAACTAGAATTTGCCATGTTGGCTTGCAAATATTGTAATGATATCCTCTCACTTCTTCAATACACACAAATATCAAGTTAGAAGGTTTTAGAAGAATTTTCAAAGTGCTGTCCACCACATTCAAATGATAATTTCTAGTACTTAATAAAATTCTATAAAACTATAGCATTTTATTTACATTTGGATCATTAAAACCCGAAAATTAAAGTTTTTTTGGAATTTCTACTAACTTCTAGGAAGATCACAATCTTAAAGTTCTTTCGTTTCCAATTGCATTATTCTAAGAGACACCTTGAATGCTTCTTAAATAATGCACAAAAATAATATAAATTAAATAATAGTTTTTTATTTTATATTATATAAATTTAAGCATACACACAAAGTATGCCAAAATTACCAATTTAAAATAAATTATAATATTTATTCTGAATTAATGGCTCACTTTGCTCAGGAACCTGTTCCTGTCTTTGTTTCTATCTCATCGTCCCCATATAAATGTTTCTGTATAATTGTTGTATAAATGAATGAGATAGTAACAAGTGATAATTTTGGAACCTTGATCCCTGTGTCGGTCAAATAATATTAGTCTAATGGAAAATGAATGTGGGGTTGGCCTAACATTAATACACTGGCTGGCGTTTGGCTGTAATGGGCCTCATTAATTAATTCCTTTACATGGATAATCCCCTTTTACAGAAATGCAAGAAGGGAAAAAGATACTAGGGATAATTTTGACTTTTGCCTTCAGCTGTCACTTGTCCTTTCAACAACAAGAAGAAAAAGAAATTTAGTAAAAATGTCCCCCTCAAAAGAATGAGTAAATAAAAAATAAATGTCCACGGATGACCAAGCCAATTCTGAAGGCTATGTTTGCAAGTTTTAACTTCGAATTTTTTTTTTCAAATATATTATTTATCAAAATAAATTTTTATTTTTTTTATATTATTTTACTATTCCTAAATATTTACACCAAATTACAATGTTCGTATTTCTATGTATGGTCTGTGTGCAGAAATAAGGTGAAATTCCTCCATTTAACATGGGACTATTTTCAAAAAACAAGCCAACTCATTTCCCTTTCTAGATTTTGAACTGAAACATTGAAATTCTTGTACGATTCAGCAAATAATTTGAATCGTGACTCGAGTTTAAAACGATACGAAATTGAATCGAGCTGTTATTCAACTATTCACAAAAATAGTACGATAATTTGGTCCACCGTTTATCTCTATACTTCAAGTATTGTGAACTTTGGAAAATGTTATTGTAGACATATAAAATAAATAAATAAATGAATAAAATATCACATAAAATTGAATAAAGAAATTGAAATACGGATTAAATAATTTTATTTTAAAATTTTAAAACAAATACACTTTTCTTAATAAATAATTAATCAATCAAAATTGTCCAAATCAAATGGCGACAAATGGCACAATCCGGTAAGAAAGCAATAAATAATGAAGAGGGCCAATCAGAAGGTGACAAGTGGCGCAGTCTAGCAAGAGGCCAACAACCCCAGCCAATCAGAATGCTCCACGTGAGCAGGTTAGGTGGCTACGTTATCTATAAATAGGGGTCAAAACCTCACAAAGAGACACAACAAGCCAAGGAGAAGAAGAGAAGATACAAAATCCTCTCAAGGTGTTCAAGAACATTCAAGGCGTTCTTCGTCAAGTTTAAAGAGTTCATCTTCAAATTCAAGGCGTTCTTCGTCAACGGTCTTCAAATTCAACGTTCGATCCAAAGTCAGAGCGCCAAGTTCGAAGATCAACGTTAATTGGAGAAATCAACAAATTCCAAAGAAGATCAAGCACAAGCCCTTCTCTTGAAGATACTCCAAATTAAAGCCACAGTTTCAATCCTAAACCCAAATTCAAGGCATTCTTCGTCAACGATCTTCAAATTCAACGTTCGATTCGACATCAGGGCGCCAAGCTCGAAGATCAGCGTTAATTGAAGAAATTTACAAGTTTCAAGGAAGATCAAGCACAAGCCCTTTCCTTGAAGACACTTCAAGTTGAAATCACATCTTTGGAGAAGAATCAGAGGACTAAATTAGAGAACAGAGCCCGCATCAAATTCATTTGATCCAAGTTGTAATCGATTTGTACAAATTTCTTGTTAGTGGAATCCAAGAGCAAGATTTTGTCCTACAAATTTTTGGCACGCCCAGTGGGACCTCTCTACCTCTCATCTCTTCCTTCCTCAGAGTTTCAAGTGGACTACAAGCTTCGAACAAATCATCATGGCCAGCAACAAGGGAAAAGCTGTCAAAGCCGCTACCTCAGCCACCAGTGAAACCGCCACAAAGAACGTCGGGGTCATCACTAGGAGTTTGGCAAGGAAAGCAACACGCTCAGAATCAGCCCCCCTCCACGAAGATGTCAACAACCCACTTCTCACGAGCAAAAACAATGAGGACGACTTAGCACCTTCGAGCCCTCGCTCTGACGCTTCATCTGCTTCTAATGACGCCCCAGTCATGACGACTAATGCCTCGAGCTTGGAAGATCAGATCGCCGCATTGACTAAAGTCATTGAAGGGCTAGCCAAACATGTTCAAGAGCAAGATGCTCGGATCTCAAGGGTGATGGACAAAGTGGACAAAGCCGAAACCAGTCAAATAGCAGAAAAGGCACTCGAAGTCCCTGACGGAGTTGAAGTATCTACCAAGCAACCAGCCAATGACCATCAGGAGTCTGTAGCCAAAGAGCTTCAACTATCCTCGGACGGTTCGATTCCTATTGATCAACTTAAAGACTTCATTGAAGGTACCATCAAGAACAAGCTCGAAGGAGCCACTAAGTCGACTCTGGCATACGCCAAGCCCTACTCGGCAAGGATTAACAGCCTGAAAATGCCAACGGGCTATCAGCCTCCTAAATTCCAACAATTCGATGGCAAAGGGAACCCGAAACAGCATGTGGCACACTTCATAGAAACATGCAATGACGCTGGAACATATGGAGATCTTCTGGTCAAACAGTTCGTCCGCTCGTTAAAGGGAAACGCGTTCGACTGGTACACTGACCTCGAACCCAGATCCATCGATAGTTGGGAAGAAATGGAGTATGAGTTCCTCAACCGCTTCTACAGTACAAGGCGGACTGTCAGCATGATTGAGCTCACCAACGCCCGTCAGTGGAAAGAGGAGCCGGTCATTGACTACATCAATCGGTGGAGGAATCTAAGTCTAAACTGCAAAGATAGACTTTTCGAGACTTCGGGCATCGAAATGTGTATACAAGGAATGCACTGGGGGCTGCGGTATATCCTTCAAGGGATTCGGCCTAAAACTTTTGAAGAACTGGCCACACGAGCTCACGATATGGAACTAAGCATTGTTGCAAGTGGTATTGATGCGCCACCTGTTTCAGAGTTCCGCAAGGCGAGAGACGAACAAGAAATAAAAAAAGGGGGCAAGCCTCTCTTCAAAGCTCCAGAAAGGGAGTCCATGGCAGTACACGCCAAGCCCGTTCCAGTCAAAGGAAAGGAGAAGGCTGATGAAAAGAAAGAAGCCCCACAAAAGCCAAGAAGGCCAACGCTAAAAGAGATGCAGGCCAAATCCTATCCCTTCCTTGATTCAGACGTCCCCGGAATCTTCGACGACTTGTTAAAGGCCAACCTCATTGAGCTCCCCGAAATGAAAAGGCCGGCGGAAGCTGGAAGACTGACGATCCCAAATACTGCAAATACCACCGCTTGGTTGGGCACCCTATTCATGACTGCTTCATATTTAAAGAAAAAATCATGGAGCTTACCCACCAGAGAAAAATCACATTGGAAGATGATAGTGCGAACGTTAACGCTACCACCTCCAATGACCAAATGAAGCAAGCCCATGGAAACGACCACTCCTTGGACAAAGCCAGTTGCTCCCACAAGAGAGGCCAACCTTCTGAAAATTGTATGACTGCAGTGATCTTCACAGACGAAGATCTGATGTTGGGATCCCAACCCCATAACAGACCGTTGTTCGTAACTGGTTACGTTCACGAGCAAAGGATCAACAGGATGCTGATCGATGGTGGCTCAGCGGTTAACATCTTGCCACTACGAACACTGAGAGAGTTGGGAATCCCGACCTATGAGCTTTCAAATAGTCACTTAATGATCCAAGGGTTCAATCAAGGGGGGCAAAGGGCCCTAGGCACTCTAAGGTTGAGCTTGCTCATAGATGACATGGAGTCGACCACTTTGTTCCACGTCATCGACGCTAGGACATCATACAACCTACTCCTCGGACGGCCATGGCTCCACAAAAACGGGGTAGTCCCTTCCACTTGGCACCAATGCTTCAAATATTGCTGCAATGGTGTCATCAAAAGCGTCCTGGGTGATTGCAAGCCATTCATCGAAGCTGAATCCCTTTTTGCTAACGCAAAATATTACTAGAATAAAACCAAAGCTCCAGAGGTTAGCAGCTCCCAGCAAAACGACAAGACGAGAGGTGCTCCACCAGAGAAAGACGAAGCCGACGAAGTGTGTCCCAAGAATCGTCCAAATAAGACGCCAGAAATTCATGATGCTTTAAGGGGCTTGACACTGCCTGTAACTCAAATTGACGGCAACACACTTGCTCAACCACCCAAAGACATCATAAAGGAACGCCCTGAGGCTCGAGAGCTGAGGACTGCAAAAGGCTTCAGCCCCAATGCATACAAACTCCTCGTCAAAGTGGGATACAATCCACAAGAAGAGTCGCCATTGGGAAAACTCCCACAAAAGCCTGGGAATCAAAACCCACAAGCCGGACTCGGGTACGAACAGCCAAAGGGCCCTGTACGCATTGCCATAAGGAGAGCTCCCACTAACAACATAAGAAGAGCTTCCACTAACAACACCACAGAGTGCTCTTCAGAAGTTGAAAAGGAGTCAGTGCGAGTGTCGGTCTTCAAAAGACTTGGCTCATCCCAGAAGCGAAAATGCTAGAAAATAAAGAATAGAGCTGCTGAGGCACCAAAGCTCAAGGAAAAGCTCCACAGCTGAATCCCCTCTGACATGAAAAGAAAGACGGACTTGGTCATGTCATGTGGCAAAGTCCTCAAAGCCAAATTCCAAATGGTTGTCTTAACCAAAACTCAAATTGAAGAGGACGGTGATAGAGACAGTGTGTGTTCATCCAACCACACTCCTGGCCCGCAAGAGTATAAACTGTGAACGGCATTTACTTCTTGCAAATTTAAGAAGTTCTGAACTACGTTCTGACTTGATCCCATTCTTTTGGGTACGTAGGCAGCTTAGATATTCTCTAAGTTCAGTCTCAAATTTGTAACAAATCATGCTTTGATAGCCACCATCGGAGCACTCGCAGAAAGAAGAAAGAGCAACAAATGAGGAAATAAAGAATGGCATTTTATTGATAAATCCAGTTGTTGGCAAAAGAAATAACATCAGAATCCAAGAAAAGGGAAAATACAATTCTGATTAAAGGCTAAGAAAAAGGGTTCAAGCCCTCTAGCTCGTCTTTGGCCATCACCAACTCTGCCTCAGCAACGCGCAAGGCCTCGACAGCTCTCTCGTCCGAAGGCTCCATAGATCGCAAGGTAACCAGCTCTCCATGAATCTCCCCCACCTCAGCCGCGGCCTCCCGCAAAGACTCTCTTTGCTGCACGAGGGATGAGGAAAGCTCCTGCTTCCGCTTCGTCAATAGCTCAAGTTGCTCCTCCACATTCTTCAGCTCAGCCTCAGAACACTCAACCTCTTTAACTCCCTCAGCTTCCTTGTCTAACGCCTCTCGAAGCCGGTCATCAACGTCCTTCAACTGACGGGCGAGGGCCTCATTGGTAAGTGCATCTGATGTAGCAGATCGTGCTTCGTCATACGCCGCGGCCCTGGCAAACAAGCTCTCCAAGAATTCCTCGATGCATGAAATGTTGGCATGTTCAAAACGCTTCATGGACTCAAGGACTAACATGACCTCGTCCTTGAGGGAGGAAACAGCGTCAAGCGAGGTGCCCACTAATCTCTCACGAAGGCCCGTCCATAGCTTACAAAGAAACTCCCTCTCGTGGCCCCGAAGGAATTTTTCTGCCTCGAACACTGAAACTGCTGCAGGAAGAAGGGCGTCCTTCTGCTTCTCTGAGGGGCGAGGTCGGTCCAGCACAACATCACCAGGCACGACAGCAGACGCTGCGCCAGATCTTCCTAAAGACTTGCGACTACCACTGAGATCCCCGCCATCACTCCCAAACACTTGCTTCTCTATCTGAAAATGAGCATATACATAAGCACATTAAAATCAGGCAAGTCAGAAAGAAAAAAAAGAAAAGAGATCACCAGTTATAGCTAATCACCTCCTTGGCAAGGACCTCAACTGACTCATGGTGGCTGGAAGCAGCATCTTCTTTCGGACCACTGGGGGCAGGATCCTGTCTAGCCCTCTTCCAATGACGGTCCCCGTTGCTGCTAGCACTGTCATCCAAAACTGGAAGAGCCAGTCGCTTTCTTTCAGGGGCGATCGGGGCAGCATGGTCATCAGGACGATCAGGGATGTTGGGAGATGGACCTTCTGCTTCAGGCACATCACTTTGAGACGAGCTGGCACACAACTTTGCTGCATGCGTTTCAAGGTAATCCCCATGAACTGCGGTCCACCATTCTTTGTAGCCCTTAGAGTGAAATTTTCTTACAACCGCTAGAATGCGAGGGAAAAATGCCTTGGCCTTCGACCCAGACAAAGTCAGCAATCGCCAGAAGTAGAGACCCTCATCCAAGGAAGTTTCGCGCACATCACGTGTAAGAATCCCAGGAGCCTCCTGATAAAAACCGAACTGACGGCTGAATCGGTGCGGGCTGTAAGGCTCAACAATACACTGAGCGCCCCGCCTCAATGAAAGATAGCCTGAGCGAATCGCAGCAAAATAATCATCCTCATGACGCCTATGGCTACCATCATCAAGATAGAAAATATCCTGTTGTTTAGTAATCATGGCGTCAGTCCAGCTAAAAAGGTCGCCTTTGTGAATTCTCCGGCGCGCCTCCCGTGGGGCATAATACCTCGCTCCGCCTTCACCTGAATAGACAACCATCTTCGGACTATCGATGTCTTTATGGATTAAATAGTGAGTCTTGAAGAAGTGTGCAGCCCACGCATAAATATAATGAAGCGGGAACGGGGAGAGTATCCGTGAAGGCCTCCGTGATTGCGCAATCCTTCCCAAACCACGATGGAGGCTCGTAAGGACAGGGATCGCCAGACTCACTGCCCTCCCAGTCGCCATAACACATGCCATCTTGAAAGTGCTAGGACGTACAGAACCAGCACTCTCGATGGGAAGGACGAAGACGCTGAGCCAGCAAGCTAGAAACGCCGCTAAATAAGTCCCCACTCTCAAATTATCAGGGACACCGAGGCGTACAAAGGGCTCTTCATCTACAACAGACCAGGGCTGATGCACACCGATCTCACCGGATGGGTTGCAAGAAGATTTAGGGCGAGCCGACTTCTTCTCTTTTCGGGCAGGAGGTGCAACATACTTCGCCTTTCTCCTGCACCAGAAGCTAATCCAGTCTTTGATGGAGACCGAGGAAGCCAGAGCATCATTTGAGTTGCTGCGCAAAAACCGGTAAGCATGAAACAGATATTGACAAGACTGGGGAAGATGCCTCTTGCCTTGATCATTGAGACCCACAAGCTCCTTCGCGCTCGGGACCACCTCGTCATAAAACCTCCCGTAAATCGGGAGTCCAGCTAAACTTCGTAAGTCATGCAGCGAAATGGACACCTCGCCATAAGAGGTGAAGAGCGTGTTAGTGGATGGACACCACGCCTCATAAATCGCCCGCAGAATGTTAGAGCATCGATCGTAGGTAAACATCGAGGCATACACGGCATCGTAAATTTGGGCTGCCCTTAAGTCACGCTCGCAACGGCTAAGCACATCCTCGGCCCACTCCCAATAGCCTTCGATAAAACGAAACTCCCCAACACATGGAAGAACATCACCCCACTTAGCTTTTCCTTCCACAATCTGGCGCCCTAGAGTCGGAAGAAGGACTGGCCTGACAGCAGCGTGATGATGAGACGACCGCAAGGTATATGCCTTAGAGGTCTTACTAAAAGGCACCTCTCGAGTCCAACTGTCCATCCGATCAGCAGCTTCCAGTCGGGGCCAAGGACGATGGAGAAGTGGAGGATAAACATCCAAGATCGTGCTCCTCTCAAGAGGATGGCCTTCTTCATCAAGGATGACCAAATGCTCCACGCCTGAAGGAGAAAAGCTGCCCTTGAAATGCACCATAATGAAAACTGCAAGAGAAACGCAAGAAAAGGTTAGACAGATTCGCAAAAAAAAAAAATATATATATATATATATAAAAGTAAAAATAAAAATAAAAATAAAAAAAAATAAAGAAAAAAAAATAAAAATAAAAAATAAAAAATAAAAAAAAAGAGCAAGGGCCCAAAGCTCAAAGCCCAATTAGTACACATGGGCCAAGATCGAGCCTGGCACTCAAGGCCCAAAGTTCGAAGCCCAATTAGTACACGTGGGCTAAAATCAAGCCTGGTACTCAAGGGCCCAAAGTTCGAAGCCCATTAGTCACGTGGCCAAGGATCAAGCCTGTAACTCAAGGGCCCCAAAGTTTCGAAGCCAATTATACACGTGGGCCAAGATCAAGCCTGGTACTCAAGGGCCCAAAGTTCGAAGCCCAATTGGTACACGTAGGCCAAGATCAAGCCTGGTACTCAAGGGCCCAAAGTTCGAAGCCCAATTGGTACACGTGGGCCAAGATCAAGCCTGGTACGCAAGGGCCCAAAGTTCGAAGCCCAATTGGTACACGTGGGCCAAGATCGAGCCTGGTACTCAAAAGGCCCAAAAAATTTGAAGCCCAATTGGTACACATGGGCCAAGATCAAGCCTGGCACTCAAGGACCCAAAGTTCGAAGCCCAATTGGTACACGTGGGCTAAAATCAAGCCTGGT